>JANXHW010000006.1:83306401-83964973 GCA_026170595.1 Plestiodon gilberti rubricaudatus
TTGTGTACATACTGTCCTTTCCTTAAAAGTCTCAAGTTCCATTTCTTGTACATGTTCCTCTTGCTTCTCAACTTTTCAGAAAGTTCTTTGTGCAGCCACACTGGTTTCCTTAGACGTCTCCCAATTTTTCTTCTCATGAGAACTGTTTGTGATTGTGCTGTCAGTATCTCATTTTCTGAATATCCCATCTCTCTTGGGCTGCTTTTGCCTTTAGCAGGTCTAGCCATGCGGTAAGACTTAATTTATTTACAGTATGTTTACCCCGCCTTTCACCCTGAAGGGACCCAAGACGGATTGTCCTCTGAGCCCATTAAAATCAGCTTTCCTGAAATCCAGGGTACACTTCTGACTACCTATACAGTGCAATCCGACTTAACTTTTTTGCCGGTGTAACCATCGGCCCAGCGAGAACGGGAGGCCCCAGAACGGAAAAGGGATTCAAATCCCCTCCAAAAGAGGAATTCAAAGGGGATTTGAATCCCTTTTCCATTCTGGGGCCTCCTGTTCTCGCTGGGCCGATGGTTACACCAGCAAAAAAGTTAAGTCGGATTGCACTGTTAGCTTTCTTTCTCCTCAACATCAAGACTTCCAAGATGACATAGTCACTTTCACCCAAAGTTCCTGCCATTCTTAAGGAGGCAGCAGCAGTTGGTGGTGGTGACAATGGTGGATCTTGGCCTGTTGCCTCCTTTCTTCTCTGCATCACTGTTGGTGTTAATATGGCATAAGCACAAGGCTTAAAACAGTTCTAGAGTAAATTCCATGTCGAATTGAACATAACATAGCCTGGCTTATTTGGAACATTTAATTGTGTCTATTTGTATCGGCATAGTGTAATTTCCATGACTGTTGCTCGTGTTTCCCTTATGTCTTTTTAAGACTGTGGGCCCCTTTGCTATAATGGTATATACGTAATATTAATGACTATTAATAATAATGTCAAAATATTAACAAGTTGATGCCATTTTAGTCATAGCATTTTCAAAAGCACCTTGAGTGCAGCCTTAATAATTGATTTGCCCAACGTATGATCCATCCCGTACTCAAAATCTCTCCAATCAGAGTCTCACCTTCAATAAAGTTTTCTAAATGCTTGATTTATTTCTGTTTATATTTGCCATGTTTCTTTCCGCTTGAACTTCACCATGACCAATTATCTGCAGGAAATGAGGCCATCTAGTGGGGAGAATGAGAATAAAGTCTGATGGATATATTTCTGTTTTCGTTCCTGCCTTCTCAGCCAGAGAATGCAGCCACCGTTTTTAGGCCTAGGTCAGTGTTTCCCAAACGTTTTTGACCTGCGGCTCTCTTGGCCATTGGCAACCATTAGCCGCAGCTCCCCATTACATTATGTTGATGCCTGCCAACTAGCATTGCACTGTTTTCTAAGAGGATTCCGTGGCACTCTGCGGCTCCCCAGGCTGGATTCCGCGGCTCCCAGTTTGGGAACCACTGAGTACACATCTTTAAACACATTTCCTGCATGACTAAATAGTGTAGTCACTTATCCCTATTGGGGGAAAAAACCAAAGATATTGGTACAGTACTGTCTATAGCTGGTGAAGTGTCCCCCCCCCCCCCCGCTGCACTTCTGTTACTCTGTGGCCTGTTTTCCCTTGAGAAGGATACAGAGAATCTCTTTCCACCATGTGTTTCTCCACCTTACTACTGTTATATACAGACAGACTGTCTCTCCATTTTCCTGCCCATAATAATAGTAGGCATTTTGCTAATCATAAGTCGTCGTCTACTCCCCCACTAGAACAAACTTCTAGGGGATGCATCCTAAGTTTCCTTTCTGGAAGGATGCCTTTCATAGGAGGAAGTTCCTTCTGCGAGAGGAAGGAAACCTTAGGATACAACTTAAAGGCTGAAAATCCTATACACTTACCTGGGAGTAAGCCCCATTGAATATAATGGGACTTACTTCTGAGTAGACATGCATTGGGCTAAAAAAATCTAGCAAGTTGAGTGGGTGCGCATCACGGCAGTAAGCAATGCCATCCCATCCCATCCCAGCTAGCCCAAGACCTCCTGGCACCTGAGAAAGTTTCTAAATGCTCTTCGCGTCCTTACCAGGTGATGCATCAGCCTCTGCTCCTCCCAGTGGAGGCAGGGGGGGAACCACCCTGCCATTCTGTGATCTGAGAAGACTGCTTCAGTTGGCCCTGCGTCCCATGGTTTTAATGCAGATGACTTTATGAATGGCGCTTGATTCCGTTCTCTTGAGTCCTGTCTTTTATGCATGAAGATGAATACACTGTAGCCCTGGCACTTCTCGTCCCCCAGTATGCTGATTCTGAGACTTCAGCATAAAGTGAAGCACTCCACAGTATTTCTTTCAAATATAAACAAAAATCTTTTGCATTTAGTTGCATTCAAGTGTTACTACTTTAAATGACCCAGAGCTGGAAGAGTCGCTGCAATGATGGAGTGCAAGAGTTGGGAGGAAGTCTAGAATGTTTACAAATTGTTATTTGTACTGTATATGCCAGGGGTGGCCAAACTGTGGCTTGCGAGCCATATGCAGCTCTTTGACATAGGTATAATGTGCAGCTCATGGAAATATGTTGGCTGAGCTCCTTTTTGCATCACAATTAATATAAAAGGTAAATTAAAAAATTCAAGCTTTATAATTATTTACCAGGTATAATCTGAGAGTCCACTGGATTAAAACGTAAATTAAATGTTCATGGTGAGTAAATATATTTAAGAATGTACCGTAAATGCTTCTTAAGAATGTAAATGCTTCTTAAATATTGTGGCTCTCAAACATCTGAAATTTATTGTATGTGGCTCGTAAGTTAAGTCAGTTTGACGACCCCTGGTATATGCATTCATTCCTGAAAATGCATATGATCTGGAGATAAACAGATCATTTATACCTGGATATAAACCTAGGACTTTGTAGATCTGGAGATCTCTTGAGATTTCTGTTTTGTGTGCACACCATCTTTCACATATCATGCGGAGTAGTGGGAGTGAAAGCATGAATGCAGATCAGCTAACCTTGAGCATTTAACCTTTAACTACTCTTTTTTATAACTGCAATGAGGGTTATTATTAAATGGTAAGGGCAAAGCTAAGGCGGATCATTCCAACTTTTTCAATGCATGTTTATGTGTTATTTAATAGAGACAGAATTGCTTCATGGAATTGCATGATCAAATATAAGCATGAATTGGAAGAGCACTTGATCAAAATACTCAAATTTCCCCAGTAAGATCAGATTTAAGTGAACGATATTACTAGTATATTGGATACTAAAACTTTGCTATGCAATTTGGGGTAAGAGGTTTTGTCTTAATGGAAAAGAATCAAATTGAAGATTTGAGGAAAATTCAGGCATCAGAAATGGATTTAACTTCTCAGTTCACTATATACGCATGCATGGCCTGAAAACACCAGGGAAGTCCTTTCTTTTACCGTCCTGTTTCTGGGTACAACAGGATGGTTACCACATGCTGAGTTCTCTGAAACCTATTTCCAGTGCTAGGTCAGCTTTGAAACATGTACAACTATAAGGAGAAGGAGCATGTGCAGCAGAGTGCTGCTTGCCCCCCCCCCGCCTCTCAGTCCACCTCTGACTAGAAGGCATGGTTTAAAGTAGGCTTGACACCAGCACCTCTCCTGTTCAGTTCCTGGACGATTTCACAAGTGACAACAATAAAATAAAGGTCATTTATTAATTAGGCTATTGATAATGAACGTGGAAAGGATAGACGCGAGTTCTCGGTTGCGTTTCCCAGTGACTGCCTGCAGGGGGAGATGTTGAGCGCCCTCCCATACCCCGTTGCTAGGTTACCCGCGTAAACGTCCTAGTCGTTGCTGCTGGGACTGTGACGCTCTCTGCTTCCTTCGCCAGCCAGCTCCCTCCTGCCAGAATGGTGGGAGGAAATCCCGTTAAGGGGCTGCGCGGCATCGAAAGACAAGTGTACTATGGGAAGTTTATTGACCGATTTCCCGAGTTGCCCACAGTGAGTTTTCCCTGCGCCCTTCTCTCTCTCTCCTCCCCCACTCTCTTTTTTTTCATTTCCCCCTCTCGTCCAGCCAGCAGTGCACTGCAGAAGTTACTCGTAGTCACCACTCGCCCCTTCCACTTCTCCAGCAATCCCCCTTCTCTGATTTCCAAAAACAAACCAGAAAGGGTCTCAGACCCAAGGATATAAATATTTTTTTTCTTGCTGGGGAGAATCCACAGTAGTAAAGCAGGTACTGTATTTTGCATCATAGAGTCCCCCAGCCCAGTCTTTCTGCTTCTCCAGCTAAAAGCATTTGGGAAGAGAACTCTGCTTGAGACCTCGGAAAACCGCTGCCAGGCAGAGTAGACAGGGGAGATGGACTAGTTTCCTGACTCTGCCTGAGGCAGATTCCTGTTTTCTGGAGTCTCAGTCAAACCTGACTTGGAAGTCACGTCATCAGATCTCAAAGAAAGCTCCACGCCACATGTGTGGGACTGTGGGTATAAACAAGGAGAAAAATGCATTCTGCACATGCTCAGATGTACTTATGTCACCTTGTCTGTGGCAAAAATGGACAGGGGAAACATGCAGGCTGTGGGATGTTCTGGGGCTCAGCTCACAGGGCATTTATGGGGTTGGAGAGTGGGAAAGGGGATAAAGTAAATAAGTAACAGGTAGGTCTGACCATCCACAGGAAGAGGAATGATGAATATGTTGATTGAGCCTTGAGGCTGGAACCCTGGGAGTAGGTCCCATGGACCTCAGTGGGACATGCATAAGATTGGGCTGTAAGTTTGCTAAATGAGCAGATGCAAACTAACAATGCAAAATGTATTTATGAAACGAGCCTGGTCTTTCTTATGGTTTCTTGCCCTCCATGCTGTTTGCTTGTGTTTTGCAGGCTGGAAAGCTGATACCAATTGGAGACACAGCTGCCACATGTCTCACTGAAATCTTACCCCGGGTAAGTGCCAAATTTCGTGTGTCTGTTTGTCTAGCCTTGCTTCTTCTTATATACCACCACTGGTATACACATTTGCCACAGAAAGTTGTTATTTCAATGGATCACAGCACATTCTCTCACCTTGCATTATGGACTTCCTATCACCCATTAGCAACATGCAGATCTTTATTGGTGAATAATAAATAATAATTGGTGTTTTTAGGGCCATATCATATGTGAGTGTGAAAACAGCATCAGGTGGAATTTCTGGTAATGGCTGTAGTAGTGGATCCAGGATGGAAGTGATTTCCTACCAAATCTTTAGCCTACCCTTTTCACTTTTGGGCTATGACTAGTTTGGTACTGATGACTAGATTGTATAGTACTGATATTTGGGGAAACCCATGTATTTTTTAAACAGTCTGCTGTGTGGATCTCAGCTATCATACAAGTTTTATGAAAACATTGGTAAAGGTAGTAGCCTCTGAAAACTGAAGAAAGCAGAATATTTCCAACCGACACAAGATGTCTCTAGCCTCAACCCAGAAAGTCCTAATTCTCACACCTCCAGAGATTCAAGCCCTCTGTAAGCAACTGTTCTGCCTGGTAGTTGGCATTTCCCCTGGCGGTACCCTCAATCTGAATTAATCACGTACCTTGCCTTAAAGACCTTGGGCCAGTCACTGTCTCTCAGCCTCACCTACCTCACAGGGTTGTTGTGAGGACAAAAGGAGGGGAGGAACCATGTGCACCACCCTGAGCTCCTTGGAGGAAGAGCAGTATAAAAATGCGAAAAATAAATACATTATAATTAAGGCAATTGGAGGTGACCATTTCATTCCACAGGACTTTTGATTTGATGCTGTGAGTAGTCCTGTAAAATTTGTTTGTTCATGCCACTGCTGTGTTTTTATTTTTTTATTTTTTATTTTGTAAGTTTCATATTCTTTTGTTGCTCTTTGTAAAGCGTTTAAGCCACCCTAACATGTCTGCGACTAGGAGCTGAGATGAAAACAAAGCACATAAAGAAATAAAGCACTTTTCATGTAATGTGGCAGCTGAGATTCTCACCTATTGCACAGCTGCCTTGAGTGGTTTGGGAATGAAAAGGGATCTTTGCCGTGAAGATCCCTGCACGAATGTGTTCTTGCATTGCATGAACATGTCTTCTTAACACCCCTTTCCTGTTGTTTTACAGCCAATTACTCCGCCTGTTGTGAAAAAGTTTCGAAACACCAGCAATCCTCCCCCTGGTGGGGAAAGGATATTTCATGGCCGAGCAAACGATCCTGATTTTGCGTCGTATTTGACACATGGCATAAAAAGTGTTCCCTCCATAAGTGTAAGAATTTTTAAATCTTTCTTTTTCCTTAGCAGAAAGTTCCTACGTTTTGATGGACATGAAACCCAGTCCCCGTCAGCACTGAGTTACGGGCAGTCAATGGAAAAGGTCTTTTCCACGTAAAATGACCACTTACATTTGTATCAGCGCAATCCTATCCAACTTACACCACCAGTGTAACCAGCGGTGGAGGGCAGGGCGGGAGGCTTTGGAGGGGAGGGGAGATTTAAATCCCCTTTGAATCCCCCTCTGGAAGGGATTTGAATCCCCTTTCCGTTCTGGGGTCACCTGTTCTCGCTGCACTGCTGGTTACACCGGTGGTGTAAGTTGGATAGGATTGTGCCTGTTTGAGTCTGTGATTCAATTGAATGACTCAGCTACCTGCTCATAGTATGCCTCTGAATATCACATGCAGGGAAGCAACAGCGGGAGAGAGTTACGTCTCTCCTGCTCCTGGGCTTGTCAGAACTAGACAGGCCTTTGGTCTGATCCAGCTGCAGGGCTTTTCTTATCTACATGTGGGCTATCTGTACTGGCAGCTCTGTATGTGGTCTTTGGTCACTGGACTTGTCTGGATGAAGAGTGATTTCTTTAGGTCCCATGGCAAATGCAAGGGAAATAAGAGAAGGAGTCAGAATAAGCTCGGCTGTGTCATCGCTTTTCTCCCCATCCACTTTCTAATTGACAAGTTTCCCAACTTCTGCACATGGATTGTCCTCAACCCATTTTGGTGATGGACTGTATCTTCTGTCTCTAGATGCTTACCTCATGGTCAGTTCAGGCCCATATTTTTTCACAGCTTGTTTTCCTTTTCAAAAAGCATGAATGGGGTGGTGAGATATTTTTATTCAAAATCCAAACATCAGTAAAATGAAGTTATTAATGAAGTTGCTTTCACTGGAAAAATTACAGCTGTAAGTCGTGTCTCCATGAAATGTTGTTTATCTTTCAGCCGTTGGATTCTGCTTATTAATTTTTACTGATGTCTGATATGTCTCCTGAAAAAATGCTCTTTTTTCCCAGAAAGAGCAGTTAAAAGTGATGAGCATGCATACATTTCAGAATGTTAGATCACAGAAAAAGTGATATTAAATTTAAGCTGTAATTTATATTTATTAGGCTAGGAAGTGCTAATATTCCACAGAGTTAATAAAATGCACATAACAGAAGACGGTTCAAAAGTACTTATTTCTTTCTTCAGGTAGCCTCACTGGCAAATCCACCTCCCATAACATGCTTTCAACAAAAAGTTAAAGAAAAGAAAGAAGCTATTTATTTGAGCAGTCGTGAAGCACCACTTGGGAAGTCCCATGATCAGAAAACAAGGTTACCGGAAGGATTGGATGTGATGAACACTGCGTTTGGAGTCACAACCATCAGAGGTAACCTAATTAGCAATTACATTAGTACTCAGTGCACATAGAATCATCAGAATTTAGTGTGGAATTAGTTAACAAAAAACTCTTGTACAAAATGCTCTTGTACCAGAACCAATATTCTGATAAGAACACTCGTGATGGGAAAAAAACCCCTAATTAACGACACCTGTACCAATTTTTACAACTTCATATTAAATGGCATTAGCCACAGCCAGTGTATTCAAGATGGATAATTTCACTAATCAATAAAACTAGTATAAGCATTAATAGAGTTTGACAAAATTAAAACCTGCCACTGCTATCCACGCGTCATTGTAGCAGCCCCTTGGCCAGTGGTTCCCAAACTAGGAGATGCGGCTCCCCTGGGAGCCGCAGAAACCAGCCAGGGGAGCCACGGAATGCCACGGTATCCTCTTGGAATACAGTGTAATGCCAATTGGCAGGCATCAACAGAATGTAATGGGGAGTCATGACTAATGGTCGCCAACAGTCAAGGGAGTCGCAGGTCGAAAAAGTTTGGGAAACACTGGCCTTGGCTTTTCTTGTTTGAAGGCTCAAGGAAGACCCTCCCCTGACTGGTTTTCTTCCTTTTCTGTAACAGTGACTTTTAACAGTGACTTGCCAGTGAAGACAAGAACAGTTGATATTGCAGAGAACAGAGAAGGAAACAAGCCGGGACAGTGACTTCATTGTTCTCTCTATTAAGACCAACCTAGATATGCTGGGCTAATGAGTGGGGCTGGTGCAGTGTAGCGCCTAAGAGACGGAGCTCAAATCAGAATTTCTCCGGTTCAATTCTTGCTTCTGCATTGAATCCATTAGGTGGCCTTAGGCGAGCCTCTCAGTTTCAGTTCACCAGCTACAATGCAGGGATAATAATATTTACCTTACAGGCGTGTTGTAAAGGTTACATCAAGATGATACATGTGAAAACATTTTGCACATTCAGAAATCACAATGCAGGTGTGAATAATAATTATAATAATTATTATTATTATTCTCAACGATAAAATGACGGGATTAAAAGCCATGACAAATCCTGTCATTTTATCGTTGAGAATCGTTGCTGGCCATGAAAACCTGAACGCATATAATAATAATAATAATAATCATTGGAGAATGGTGATTCTCTCTTTGTTGAGAGCATGGAGCAAGAAAAGCTTAGAAGGAGACATTCCAGCTACAGTGCCTTTCATCATCCATGGCCAATACAGGCAAGGTTGAAGCTTCTATACTTCTCAGTATCATAAACTGTATTTAATTAAAATGTATACTATTAGAAGCATCTTGGAAATGAGATATGTTTCAAGATTTTTCTAATAGTACTTATTTTAATAAGAGATCACACCACATAACCACCATCCAATCCTGCTGCTAACTTATGTTTTATTTATTTATTTTATCTGGGCATTTGTATGCCGCCTTTCCACCACCTAAGAGACCTTGAAGGTGGTTCATATTTGGTTAAAAGCACACAGTTTCCTTCTCCTCCTCTTCAGAGGCAGGTGATGTTTCTCTGTGAGGTGGAGGGGCACAAGTCTTAAAACCTACGCTTGGATGTATGCATAAATGTGCAAATGACTGAGACTTACCACAAATGGCAGAGCAGTGAATGACAGAACAAGTCTGCTCCTTTGCGATCCTCCATATAACAGCCTGTAGAATCAAGTATGCCCACTCTTGGTATTGTCTGTAGACACAGGTTTGTTTCTGATTTCGTGGGTTCGTGGGAATCATCCCGTGGCTAGATAAAGCATGTTGTGCAAATGAATGGAGTCAGGATATTTGCTCTATATTTGTAAAGAGTTTTAAAAGACATTCGTATCAGAGTTGTTTATTTTATTATTTCTGTTGGTTGACTTCCAGAGGCCCCTGGTGGAGAGACTATAAATCCACCCAAGACATTTGACGAAGTTGATAAGGAAGCTCAGCTGGGACATGACTTGTATGTTAAATCACACAACGATTATTATGTTGGTGAGTAAAACGAACTCATGAATATTAAGTAAAAGTTCCGAACACAAGGTTGTATCTGACGAAAGCCAGTGGGTCAGTTCAGATAATATACCCGCTGGCCCTCTCAAATGCATAGGGGGCAGCATGGCTATGTATGTCTCTCCTCCCACTTGATTTGCCATCCTGCTGCTGTCCAATCACACTTGAAGAGGCAAATCCCATGGGTGAAGCGGGGGAAATGTGCACGCTCAGGTTCCACCATCATGTTTAAGATAGCTGGCTGACATATCATCTCCCAACCAGTCCAGTTGTGACTAAGCAGCATTCAAATCCATGAGACAAATTAGCTGTAACTTATTTACATTTCATTAATTTCAGTAGGGCATAGGGATCATAACTTCCTTAGGATACAACAATAAAACTGGCTTTATTTAATTATTTTCATTGTGCATCTGTTGATTCATTTTGCTACAAAGCATACTAAAAGTGAAATCCCACTTTTCTTCAGAAATGTTTGTCTTTTGGGTGAGAATTCTATCACGTTAACACTAATACAGTCATACCACAGATAACACCGCTTCCTTTAGCACCAATTCATTACAGCAATCTTTGTCTTGATGTGATTGACAGCCATTCTGTCCAATGGGAAGAGTGCATTCTGGGCCAATCAGTGCCCCTTTCCTGTCTATTAGGCTGACAATGTCTCCAATAGCGCTGTTTCACATAGGGCATTACTTTCAAGGAACGTATCTCCTGCTCTATCCAGAGTATTGCAGTATAATATGCTAAGGAAAAGTCCTGACCCAAGCCCCTACTCCTTAGGCAGTACCTTACCTTGCTGTTCCTTCAACTGTTTTGGGGTATTTGCATGCATGTACATGCATCCCCCACCATTCTCACATTTCACTTCCACCTGTCAATTAGTTCCAGCAGAGCATTGGGGCTGCCTTAGAGCACTAATTGATTTCACTTGCTAGCTGCAAGGCTTTTTCACTCTAGGAACAAACTGCATTCAGAGCTTGTCACCATCTATGCAGCCTGGAGGCTCTTTTACCTGAAGATATTCACGGAAAGACAAATGAAACATTGTATTTTAGCACTGTTTTTAACTGAGTATTTACTAAGTTTTTTTTAACTATAAAAATATTTTAGCTTTTAGCATGGCTTGTTATCCCATAACAAAGTTACAAAACTATTTTCATCCTCATATTCTGCCGTACCTTCCTCCTCCTTCCCGTTTGCAATTTGGCCCTGCATCCTCTTCCTCTGAAATCTTCTTAGTATGTTAACTAGCAACAGTTCATTCCTAGCATTTTGGAATGACCCTGATAATAGCCCAGCGCTTGTATCTAAATTTAGTTATTTTTGCTTATTCTCAGTGTAGAGATCTTTGCACACAGTCCATGATGACCTTTACCTTCCACAGGGGAGCCAATGAATAGAAAATATGACCCATCTACATTCCACAGATTCAAGTTGTATGGAAAAGAAACACCACACTATAACGATGGACGAAATGTAGCTAGAACTTTACACTGGCTCCATGATATGCAAATGTAAGATGTGATGAATACTGGTTGAAGAGGCTTGGCTTTTCAGCAAAGTTGCTCCTTTCTGATCACCCATGGCGGCCTGAATCTATAGTGGTTTGCATATACTGTTTATAATTTTTCTGGTAGCAGTAGCCCAAGATAAAAGTGGCTTATGAGATACATGTGTCCTCATGTTGATTGCGATAGCAACAGCATATGTATAATCACTGGCGTCACTGCCGCGAGGCGAGGGAGGCGGGTCGCCCCGGGGTGACGCGCGCACCCCGTGCACGTCACCTCCGTGACGCGCGTTGCCCTCCGGACGCTCCGAGGCCGGCCCGGGAGCTGGCCTCGGAGCGTCCGACCTCGTCGGCGCTCCAGGGCCTTCTGAAAGAAGGCCCATGTAGCCCGTCAATCCGGGTATTTCCCGGATTTTCGCACATGCGCAGACCCGTTTTGAGGGCTTTTTGCAGTGACGCCAGTGATTATACATATGCTGTTGCTATCGCAATCAACATGAGGACACATTTTTTTGCCCTTTTTGCCCTCAAAACGGGTCTGCGCATGCGCGAAAATCTGGGAAATACCCGGATTGACGCGCTACATGGGCCTTCCTTCAGAAGGCCCCGGAGAGCCGACGAGTTCGGACGCTCCGAGGCCGGCTCCCGGGCCGGCCTCGGAGCGTCCGGAGGGCGACGCGGGGGGGGGGGCGGGTCCCCCCCGCGCCATCGTAGCGTCACTAGGGTGACGCGCGTCCCCTGCCCCAGGGTGACGCGCGTCGTAGTGACGCCACTGTGTATAATGTTTATGTTTAGGAATAGTCCAACATGGCAGTGAATGTGGCATCAATGTACTGTATTAAGTCACTCTAGGAAGATAGTTGAGAGTTTCTGCTTGTACATCTTTTGTCCTTTTTATGTTACATGAAAGCTTGACATGTTAGATGTGTTGGAAAGTGCGTTGATTTACTGTATATACTTGAGTATAAGTCGATCTCATGGATAAGTCAAGGGCACGTTTTAAGCCAAAAATCATGGAATTTCCTCTGACCCGTGGATAAGTTGCGGGCAAAACTTAGGGGTGTATGAAATTCTTTGAAAATGGCTTACCAGTAGTTGTTCTGAGGCAGCAACAATGGGGTGGGTAAAAAAAATGGAGACATTTTACCTTGTTCTGAAGTAGCACAAAATGGAGCTCTTCTCCAAACAGGAAGGAAGGCAGGTGAAGGAGCTTATGGGCGTTTTAGTCTTTTTAAGGGCTGCTGCTGTGGAAGTATTGTACTCTTCACAAAGCCTACAAGTGAAATGACAGGGCAAAACTGATTCCATTTTTGGAATCAGTGCCCCACATATAACCAGGAATAGGTCTAACTGTTAAAACACAAAAATGTGTGCAGGCCTGTGTAATTTTAATAATAATCTTTTGATTTTTTAAGAGGAAATCTTTTTTCAGTCCCTCCTTTGATTTTTATGAGTCCAGTTTTATGAAGGCCTTTCTTTGAAAAGGGCTTCTTTTAAATCCTCGGATGATATGATGCTACAATTTACAAACTATATTTTGCAATTATTTTCAATTGTGCAGGAAGAGAGCAGCAAAACTAGTGCCCAAAATAAGTGACGATTTCAAGGAAAAATTTCAGCCTCAGCTTGGAAAAGTCCTTGATCCGTAAGTTAATTAAGCAGGTGTCTCCACGACAAAACTGGCTCCATCATTAACCAGTTGAAATCTGTGTGCAGTGGGTTTTTCCCTTCCTTTGTTCTGGGTTTCCTTGACAGGGGGCTGTGAGTGACTTGACAAATTCCGATAAGTGAATCTGTGGATAGCGGATCTGCGGATTCCCCCCCCCCCCCCGGTAATTTGCAATAAAGAACTATTGCAAGATTTTTGTCACCATGTATTGAGCCACTTTGCTTCGTGATACTTTGGCTCCCATTCTGAGATATTCCCTCTGACAAAAAGACGCTGAGGTGATAGTAAGAGGAAGAACTTGGTAAAGCTTTGCCACATGGTAACCAATGCCAGCAGTTTCAAATGATCGCTGCAGTTACTATGTGATTAACACAACATAGAAACTCGTCCTGGGAATATGTTGCACCATTGCTCCTGAGCCTGGTAATCAAGTGAGCAGGGGTAGTGCTCTTGCCAAGTAGGAGAGTATAAAAGAGAGTTAATGGTAAAGTGTCAGAATTTCCCACTTGAATGGCATCTGAATAGCCTTGATATTTTCAGGCATACCATGGAATGATTTAAAAAGTCGCGCCTTTCTACAAACACAACCACTGTCCTGTAGGTTCAGAATCTGCCTGTAGTTTGAAAAAAAAATGGATTTCAATATTAGGCCTTACACTTTAAATTGCAGGCAAGTTGGCGTCTGTGCAAGTAAGACAGAGACCCAAAGGATGCATGACATGAATGCATGGCTGTTGCTACCCCAGCTCACCTCCTGCACCTGCCCAGTAATGTTTCTCTAAAGAAGAATGCAATAATATGTCATTGCATTCAGTGTTTCCACTTTATTGGCTTGTGGAGGGAGTGGGGGAGTGGGGAAACAGTGTGATAGCATCACATCACATACCTTTAATTAAATGTTACCAGGGAGATGCAGTAGCCACCTGTTCACGATAATGTATAGTTTGAGTTTGAGTCAAGAGGCTACATCAAATGCAATGTATACAGATTAATCTAGGGCTGAATTAGAGAACATAATATCCGTCTGCTACTGCAGGGAGATTTTCCTGTCTTACAAATAAAATGTTAACAATATAATTACAAGTTTAAATGCCAATTATCCTTATTCAGGTGTTTGTAGAAATCCGGTTCAGTTGGGTTCCTTAAAAAAAGCCCATGATCTTAAAACCTTTGTAAGACATATTATAATTCCAGCCAATAAGATTGAACTCCCATTTCCAAATTCGATTCTGCTTTGCTGCCATGTGTGTTTAGTGCCTGAAAAAAGCAACAACCCCTTCTCTTTTTTGACAGATACATGAAAAACTCTCCGTGCACATTTATGTCTGTTAGATAAGAAAATAATTTGCTGGGTTTTTTTTTTCCTATTCTCTCTCAAGAAATATAAGCATCAAGATCAAAGCCATTTATCGCCTGCTGTGCAAATATTTTTGACAGTTATTACGATGTGCTAAAAAGAAAGAGGTTGTAAAAGAAAAGGATTATCGGTGGTGGCGGCTTTGATTCATGTGGCAAAGCCCCACTGAACACATTCCAGGTGAACTCTTACCAAATGCCTTCATCAGTTGTCTTTAATCTTTACGGGTAGTACAAGAGGTGAAGTGACAGACGGATACATTTTTCACATCGCAAATGAAGATGACACTTAGGTGAAAAATCCAACATTTGTCTAGCAGATTCTTTTCATTTGCAGCATAGCAGACACGCTCAATGTTCCTCCCGGCCATACGTTTGGAGCGTTTCTTCGTCCTGATGAATATGGCAAGTATATGAGTGATTGTTCCATACTGTCCATCAGCCCCGCTGTGAAACTCCAATTGCTGGAGAACTCCTGTAGTGATTTATGGCCCAATCCTATCCCTTACATGCGCCGGTGGAGCACACATTCCACCGGTGCATGCTGTTGCAAAAGCGCCATAAAAGCACTTTGCGACAGCGCACCTTCTAGCAGCGCTGGTGGGAAGGCCAGAGCCTTTCCACTGGCGTTGGCGGCTGGAGCGACAGCTGCCCAAGCAGGTATGTTCAGTGCAGGGGTGGGGGAGGAGACAGAATGGGGTGGGGGTGGCAACCGGTGTGGGGGGTGGGTGGATCAGGCCCAGAAGGGGCGGGATTTGCAGCGACGGCACATGCTGTATCCTATCCCCCTTCCCGGGCCTGATCCGCTGGCACGGATCAATACGGACCTGAGCCAGCGATATCACTGATGCAGGCCTGAATTGACCCACTGCGCATGCTGGAGCTTACCCCTGGGCAAGAGGATAAATGTCTCCTTACCCTGAGGAGAACTCCAGCATGCAAAATTCCCCCATGGGTTGTAGCGTAGCTTGAGCCAGCGTCGCTGCATCGGCACAGGGGAATTTCGTTAGGATTGGGCTGCCCAAGTGGTACTTACCTGCAAGAGTACCACCTCCGTACTTACCTGCAAGAGTACCACCACCGTCCCATTTTCTGACCTGTTTGTTTAGTTTCATGTTATTATTTGGAAGCTGTGTACTCCTCTAGTGCTGGGGTGTACATCTAGCATATTTACATTTTAAAAGGCATAAACACAACATGGCTAGCACCCCTAGCAGCGAGAATATTCTCTGACTCTGTGGCATACAGATGGCGTTTGGTGCAGTTGGGAATACAAAGAGCCTTATGGAAGTACCACATAAATGCTGCAATATGGTCAAGGAAAGCTTTGATTGATTTTATTTTATATATAGGTGTTGGAGACCTTCTTCATTATAGGCTGCCTAGTGAATACTTGCGAGGTAAAGACAGAGAACGGGCTGTCCTTTCTGCAATTCGGCAAGCTGTGAAGAAAGCGAATTATCACAACTTTGACACATTATTAAAAGCATTTAGGCATTATGATAAGGTTAGTGTTGTGCCAAAATGTTCAGATTGAAAAGACCTATGTGAAAAAAAAAATAAGGGCACTTTAACAAATCGGGTCCAGCAAATGGTTTCATGTATGTGTAACTGTATAGTTATGTCTCCATAATTGATTGCTGAGTTTAAAACAAAATCTTTCCTTTGCCACCTGTTTGATTACTGTACTGCCGCCCAGTCAAGGTACCATACATTATTGTCTTCTGAAAAAATATTTCTTTCAGATGCCCCAATCATTTTAGTTGAAGCGTATACTTGCAAATTCATATTATATTTTACTAAACTTGGCACGAGCTCCATCAGTGATTTGATTGGCAACTTGTTTAGAAGAAAAACATTGGGTGCGAGACTCATTGTCTCCATTTTAATTATGCATATTGTGTTACTAATCTAGGATGGAGATCGGAAAATAAGCAAGGACGAATTGAAAAAGGCCTGCTTTCAGCTGAACCTGGACTTGGATGAAGAGCTCCTTGACACTTTATTTGACTATTGCGATTTGGACAAAGCAGGTTTTATAAACTACTTGGAGTTTGTGAACTTCCTTAACTGGAAAGACAAAATGTCTCTTGACCAGTATGAAGAAAAAATAGTTACAAAAGGTACATTGTCAAGATTTAGAGGTCATTTAATCCATAGTGCTGATTCCAACATAAGGATTTAATTCATTGAATAGTGTCTAGAATAAAGTGGGGATTTGGAATCAGCAGTAAAGCTAGCCATTTCCCCCTTTTTATACACTTTCAGATGTTTCACTCAGAGCCCAGTCCTATCCTTTGCCATAGCATGCAGACGTGCTATAGTGGGGGTGGGGGTAGGCAGATTGGGAGGCTTGGGAGGGGAAAGGGAAAATATTTTCCCTTCCCCTCTATAAGCCTCTTGATCGCCAATGAGTCTCCTCGGATGTGCGCCAGCTCTTTAGTTGGTGCAAGTCCAAGGTGACAAAGGGGGCATGTGTCAGCTGTTCCCAGAGGGGATAGCATGCAGCTCAAGTTACCCACACTGGGTGCCATCCACTCCCACCTCCTCACTCACATGAGGCCAGATCTTATCCCTCTCCTGTTCTGCCACTGATACATTCCACAGTTCTGGACCAGCAAAAGAGCTGGCGCAAAATCAAGGAGACCCATAGGGAAAGGAGAGCCCTTCCCCAGGATAAGGGGACAAATATTGCCTTACCCTGAGGAGACGTCTGCTATTGCCCCCCCCCCCACCATAGGATAATGATACCGCTACCTCTGCTTCCCTCTCTCTTGGCGGTCTCTCTTTTACCCATACTGGCCGTCCCGAGGGTCGCGGAGGAGGGGTTGGTATTTTATTATCAAAGTCTTGCCAGTTTCAGGTTCTTTCTCTTCCCCCTAGCTATTCCTTCTCTTCATTTGAGTTGCACTCTATTAGACTCTTTTTTCCCCTGCAATTGCGGGTTGCTGTCATTTATCGTCCCCCTGGTCCAGCTTCCCAGTTTTTCACAGATTTTGAATCCTGGTTGACATTTTTTCTTTCAGATACAATCCCTTCTTTGATCCTGGGTGATTTTAACATTCACCTCGATGATCCTAAGGATTCTTTAACTTCCCGTTTCAGCTCTCTTTTATCTTCTTTCGGTCTTCAACCTCATATCAAATCTTCAACTCACTCCCTTGGTCACTGTCTTGATCTAGTTCTCCCTTCCAAGTGTGTTGTGTCCAATTATTTTGCTTCTGATTTTCCATTATCTGACCATTACCTACTTTCCTTTACCCTTACCTATATCCCCCCTCCCCGTCATACCGTTCTCCGTCAGTTTCGTAATCTTCATTCTCTTAATCTTAATCGTTTTACTCAGTCCTTAGATTTATCTCTCGCTACTTTTAATCCTGGGGACTCTGCTGATTCCGCTATGTCTTTGCTGAACTCTACTCTCTCCTCAACCCTTGACAGCTTTGCCCCAGTTTCTATGCGCGTGTCCTCTTCTTCTTCTACAACTAGGCCTCAGCCCTGGATTACTCCTATTGTTAGATTTCTCCGGTCCTGCTCTCGAGCAGCCGAACGTCTTTGGAGAAAGTCCAGGGAGTGGGCCGACTTCATTCATTTTAAGTTTGTTCTTTTATCCTTTTCACGCGCTTTGTCGACCGCAAAACAAGACTACTTTCAATCTTTGATCTGCGCCAATGAGAGGCGCCCGCAACGTCTGTTCTTCTGTTTTAACACATTGTTAAAACCTTCCTCTCCCTCTGTTTCTCCATTATTCTCTCCCTCTGATTTTGCTAATTACTTTACTACTAAGATCACTACTATTCGTTCTGAGTTAACTTCTCTCGACTCGGCTCCCACTATTAATCTTCCTACTCCCTCTACCAACAAATTTAGTTTGTTTTCTCCTATTACTCTGGATGAACTCACTTCGTTGCTGAACTCATCCAAACCCACTACCTGTTTTCTCGACCCACTCCCTTCTTGTCTTCTAATCTCTATAGCCCCCTCTTTATTACCCCTCCTTCTCTATATCTTTAATCTTTCTCTTTCTTCGGGTTCTTTTCCCTCAGCCTTTAAACATGCTTTAGTTTCTCCTATTCTGAAAAAACCCTCTCTTGATCCTTCTTCTTTGGCTAGTTATCGCCCAATCTCTCTGCTTCCTTTTCTCTCTAAGGTGTTGGAACGAGCTATTTATTCACGCTGTCTTGAGTTTCTTGAAACTAACTCCATTCTAGATTCCTTCCAGTCTGGCTTTCGCCCACGGCACTCCTCGGAGACGGCCCTTACTAAGATCTCGAACGATCTTTTGCGAGCCAAGGCGAATGGCCTTTATTCGATTCTTGTCCTTCTTGATCTATCTGCGGCTTTTGATACCGTAGACCATCGTCTCTTAATAGATATACTTTCTGACCTTGGTTTCTCGGGTGTTGTTCTTGATTGGTTTTCATCTTACCTGTCAGATAGATCTTTCTCAGTAGTTTCGGGTGGACAGACTTCGTCCTCTGTTCCCTTATCTGTCGGAGTTCCTCAGGGCTCTGTCTTGGGTCCCCTTCTGTTTTCTCTATACACACTATCCCTTGGTAAACTCATTAGTTCTTTTGGTTTTTCCTATCATCTGTACGCCGATGATACCCAGCTATATCTTTCCACCCCTAATCTTTCGCCAGAGTTAGAGCTGCAAGTGTCATCCTGTTTAACATCTGTCTCTCATTGGATGTACCATCGACGTTTGAAGCTCAATATGTCTAAAACTGAGCTTCTCATTTTCCCTCCTAAGTCCACTCTTCATTATTCCTTTTCTATCTCTGTTAATAATGTTTCTATTCAGCCGGCTCAGGAAGCCCGCAGTCTTGGTTTTATCTTTGATTCCTCTCTATCATTCAGTTCTCAGATTCAGACCACAGTTAAAGTCTGTAGATTTTTTCTCTATAATATTGCTAAAATCCGTCCATATCTCTCCGTTTCTACTGCAAAAACACTGGTTCATGCTCTAGTAGTCTCACGACTAGATTACTGTAATCTTCTCTTGGCAGGGCTTCCTCTTTCTCATCTCTATCCATTAATTTCTGTTCAGCATTCAGCTGCACGCATTATTTCACTTGCTCGCCGTTATGATCATGTTTCCCCTCTGTTGTCCTCCCTTCACTGGCTTCCTTTTCCTTTCCGTATCAGGTATAAACTTTTGTTACTCACTTTTAAAGCCCTGCATGGGCTAGCCCCTCCTTATCTAACTGATCTCCTTTCTCCATATACTCCTACTCGTACTCTTCGCTCTGCTAGTCAAAGCCTTCTTTTTCAACCCAGGATCTCCTCTGCTCTGTCTCGCATCCGTCCTTTCTCTCTTGCTGCCCCTCATGCCTGGAATCTTCTTCCTCTCCATGTACGGCTCCTTACTTCCCTAACCAGCTTCAAAGCTGAGCTGAAAACCATACTGTTTAGGGAGGCGTTCCCAGGGAATTTGTGATTGTTCTCCCGCTGCTTGACAGTGTTGGTTATGATGTAAGTTAACTGACTGATGCGATGTGATTTGTTTTATATTCGATGTTTTAATTTCTATTTTCCTTCTATATGGTAATTTTATTCTTTCCTCTTTTATTTGTAACTATTTTAGAGTGTACACCTTGGGCAGGCTTTTATATTCTTTCTGAGTTTCTTTTGTAATTTTGTACAGCGCTGTGTATACTTACAGCGCTTTAGAAATAAAGTTTAATAATAATAATAATAATAATGTATCCTTGGTGCGTGTGCATCAGCAGGTGGGGATTTGGTTAGGATTGGGGCCCAAGTTAAAATGTAAAAAAAGAGAGCAACCCCCCCCTTGCAAAACTAAGGTAAAGGTAAAGGTGACCCCTGACAATTAAGTGTGGTGCTCATCCCCATTTCAAAGCTGAAGAGCCAGCATTGTCTGAAGACGCCTCCGTGGTCATGTGGCCGGCATGACTCTCCTTGCTGCAGCGCGTAGCATGCGGCTGGAACACGGAGCGCTGTTTAGTTTAAATTGCAATGAAATAGCTTGTCCTGTAACGATTTCTTTTTCATGCCTTCTGTTATATTACTATTCAAAATGTGCCAGACTGCAAGCTTGAATAATGGCCCAATCCTCTACTCGGCCGGCCCATAGCGTGCGGTGGCGCTGGTGCAGGCTCTGCTGTATGCTATGGGGTGGTTGGGGACCATGACGTGATGGAGAGATAAGTAGAATAATTTTTTACTTACCTATTCTGCTGTGCCATGGTCCCCAATGGGTCTACTTGGATCAGTGTCAGCGCTTTGGCTGGCGTAAGTCCAAGTTGATTGCCGCCCCGATCCTCCCCCTCCCTGCCCACTGTCCACCCCTGCTGCCAAGTTACCGCACCAGTGGTGGCTGGGTGCTCCACTGGGTGGTCTCCTGGGTGCACGGGTGGTCTCCAGCCATTTGCACTGGCGTTCCTATTCCACGCGCTGTTGTTGTGGCTGCAGCGCCAGCGGCCCAGGCCTTCCTCTGACAGATTGCAAGTTCCATCAGCAGAAGGCCCAGATAGGAGTGGGCCATAAGACTAGTAATTTCCGTTGAGTGGTGATACGTTTGCTGCTGGTGTGGCCTTTTTTGTTTTGCCATTCTCTGTTTGACATTTTGGTATCATTGCATAGGAAAACAGCAGGGTCCCTTTGACCTCCTTCCACCGGTAGGAGAAGAAACCACAGACGATAAAAATGTTATGCTGAAGCCAGAAGACATAGTATTGAAGCAACCAGGAAGTTCTGAGAAGACACCCAAAACACTTTCAAAACCAACCGATCGTGTATTTTCCGACTATCGCACAACGTCTTCTCAGTATAATGCCGTTGTAGGAGGCATTCCCTCGTCATGTATGTACAAGCATATTCACTTTTGTTACTAAGTTAAGTTAGCCAAGGTATTTTCAAATACTCATAGATGTCAAAAATTCTATCAACTATAATGTCTTGAACTTCAGAAAGTTGTTTATCCTCTTGATTGGACATTATGGTTTGCAACTGGGAATGTAGGAGGAGTCCTTGGAAAAAGTAGCCCCATTTTCTTTCACTGTGATCTTTCCCCATCCATTGTCTATGGTGTGCCTGGTTCTGTGTGAATTACTTCCTTCAATATACAGGTGTCCTCTGGTTAACGACGGTTCATTTAATGATGATCCGCATATATGACGGTGGTCCCCCAGTACAGTACCTTACAAAAAGTCACTGCTGCTTGCCTCCTGAGCCTGCTGTTGATTACAAAATGGAGGCAGGAAGCACTCACAATCCTCTGTCTCGTTTTCTGTGAGTGCTTCCTGCAGCAGCCAAACAGCTGATCGCTAGCAAAGTACTAAACATCAAAGTGCTAATCTAGTGCCAAACAGCTGATGGGCTGGGCATTTAAAAAGAGGCATCTGGATGTACAGTATTTGCCATTCATTCCCTATTACAACTGCACTGTATTATATTACATAATGTAGAGCTATACCAAAACTGACCACTACATGGTGCTGAAGACTCACTTAAAGACAGATTCACTTTACAACAGAGTTACAAGAACATGTCCAGTAGTTAACCTGGGGACTAGCCTGTAATCCTTATTTTTCTTTGTTTTGCTTTGTGCTTTTCTATAGATTACCCACTATTTGGTATTCCAACCATTCGTGCAGACATTCCTGCCCCTCGACGTCGCCGCATCAGTGACAATACTAATTATGGTGACCAAGCCACTTCTTATGCATTGTTATATCCCAATATTTATAGCAACAAGGGAGTGTATGAGAAAGACTTCTTCAAGACAAGATCAAAAGAAGAGGTATTTGAAGTTTGTTTTTGAAACTTCACTCTTAACATAGTTGTGGAACGAACTGCAGTACGGCCTGGATGATAGGGCAGACACTTAACAGTTGGAAGACTATTTTGTTAAGAAATCTCTTGGGTCTTCATAGTGCTATTACAAAATCATAGGTGACCATGTTGACCCACTAGACGTAATCTACTGTACACAGGGTCCTTATTAGGACCAAACAAAAAGTATGAAAATATCAAATGGTGAGTTTTTCAGTTCTACCAAACTCTTTATTAGAGGATGGTAAGCAAAAGGGGGATGGAGGGGGGGGAGAGAAGGGGCATATTGCAGGAGCCTTGGGAGCCTGCAGCTTCTAAAATCTGAAGATGGAGTTTAGAGGTTTCTTGCTGACTGGAACCAGCCTCTGAAAAGTGTGAGATGGTTTCAGTGCACCCACAGGGCCGCTTAGACAAAGGAAGCCCCAAATGGTAGGAACGAGCCATAATTCTGGAAAGTCTATACGTTAACTGGCAGTGCAGTCCTATGCATGTCTGCTCAGAAGTAAGCCCCATTAAGTTTGATGGGACTTATTCCCAGGTAAGTGCAGCCTGGGTCCAGTTTCTAGTGCTTACTTAAAATTCACAGGTTCCTTCAATTCAAGTGCTTACCTGAAATTCACAGGCAGCAATCAAGAAAAAGCAGAGTCACAAAGCAGGACATAAATTTAAGGTCAATATTTCACTAAGTTCAGCATTTGTGCAGTTAATCTTTTATGGAATGCGACTAGGATGTCTTTGGTGAAGAGACGTTTGGAACTGGGTGATGTTACCACACTTACTCAGTGACACATGTAAATGTGCTTACATGTGTACCGACACGGGTGCTTAGGTGGCCTTTGACCTTTCGCTCAAGGTGCACCTTAATGGAAGTTGGCATTTATGAAAGATGAGAGAGTCAGATGTAAGTATAAACAAAGTATGTTTTTGGGGGGAGAATTATTGATTTACAATCATTGGGAAGAATAAAGCAATTGATTGTGCTAAGAGGATTCAGCTGTGCAATGTGGCATTGGCTATAAAATAGTGCTTGCTATAGCATGCGTAGATTTTGGAGGATGTAGGGAGGGAAAGAGGAAGTTGAATTCAGAGTGTTCTGTGAGAGAGGAAGGGAAGACATGGAAGGGATTAGGGATGCAAGGCCGAGAGATGTAGCATGAGGAATCCCTGAACGAGAGTGCAGAGTAGAGAGAAGCTGAAGATGCTCAGTGGTGGGATGTTTTGTGGAGATTTGTGGTGTACCCAGGAAGCAACCAGGTGGATTTGGTGAAACAAAGGCGATAATAGAGCAAGCTTGAAAGGGAGAGAGATTAGGTGACTAAGCTCAGAGAAAGCGGAGACTCTCAAGTCAAGACGCAGAGATGTGACTGCGGCTTGACTCACAATAATAAAGGAGTCCTGAGATTTGGGATGCGTACTAAGAAGCACTTCACTGCTTTGGGTGGGCTTGTCTTTCCCTGTTGTATAGAAATCCTAACTGGTACTCCAAGATCTCTGAAAGGGGGTTTACCCCCAAGATGAAGCAAAGGATCCTGGTTCTTTGATCAAGAACCTGGTATAAAATGCCCCCTTATTTTATAATAAAATACAAAAATGCTATAAGCCAGCAGTTCCCTGCTTCCTGTTTAACGTTTGACAGCCTCTCTAGTATGCAGGCTGCTTGCCTGCTCTGGCTTGTAGTGTTTTTATAAAGAAAGAGATGTGCTTGCTTGGTGCCAGCGTTGGAAGCCTAACTAAGGTAATGGGTGCAGGGGGTGCGGAGCCCCCCCCCAATGAACCGCAGATAAGTGAATCTGTGGATAGCGGGTCCGCAGATACCCCCCCCCATAATTTGTAATAAAGAACAATTGCAAGATTTTCATGTGTGCATACTCTCTCTCATGACTGTTAAATTTCAACCAGATCAATAATAATATAAAGTATATTATTTTACAGATTGCACGCATTCTGCGCAACATTGGTGTGCAACTTTCCGATGAAAGCTTTGATGAAGTGTGGAGGCAGGCCTGCCTGAAAGACCATAGAGGAGAGGCTTGTGTCGAATCCGTCCGAAATGTACTAGATGAAATGCAGGCGTCACACATAAAAAGCAGAAGCTGATTTATGTGTATGGCTCAGTCTCCCATTCTGACTTTGTTTGCAAAAAATGCAGTGCATTTGAATCTGTTTATTTACTGAAAATAATAAAGCAGCCTTTTCAGTTTTGATTCAGAAACTTACTATCAATGTTTAATAAACATCCCCATCTCCCGCCTTGCATGTATGGATACATTGCCTTATATAGAAGTATGGGGAGAAGGTTAACCCTATTTTTACTTCATAATCAGTCCCCAGAGGTGAGTGTGTATAGATATAACACATGGAAAGAGCAACAAAGGGATGATCAGGTAAACCAGAACAAAGTAAAAAATGCAAGGATGAGAAACAGTGGAATGCTAGAGCAGAGGTGTGAAATAAAAATGTTTCCCAAGTAGGAAACACCAGGTTTCTGGGGACCTTTGGTCAAGTGCAGTGGCGTTCCTACATCCCCACGTGGGGGGGCCCCCGACGCGACACCCCCACATGATGCCACAAGCCCCACCCCTGGGGGGCGTGACATCATTTTTGTGTGCCACTGCCAAAATTTGGCGGCATGGCTCAAACATCCCCCTGCGCTTTTTCGGCCATTTTCAGGGCCATACGGAGCCAGGGTGGAAGGGAGGGCCAAACAGGCGGCTGGTGGAGCGGCGAACGGTTGTGAAAAAAGCGGCGGAGGGGGCGATGGAACTGGAGGCAAGTACAGCCCCCCCCACCGCCTTTTGGCAGCTCCCTTTGTAGCAGGGGATGGGTGGAGAGCCATGATGGTGACTTCCAGTTTTTTAACCTTTCAATGCTCCAGCCAGTGACACTGAACGCAACAGCATTGTAAAGAAAGATGCTGGCCACCAGTGTCACTCCAAAGCAGCGTTTTTTAAATCAGTCTGCCGTGGCACATTGGTGTACCTTGAATGGTCCGCAGGTGTGCTGCAGGAGTTTGGGGGAGGGTCATTTATTATTAGGGCCATTGGGGGATGTGAGCCCCCCCGCACCAGCAGCATGGTGTGTGTTGTCAATTATAAAAAAAACAAAAACTGATGGTGTGCCTTGACAATTTTAGCACCTTGTCAGTGTGCCGTGAGATGAAAAAGGTCAAAAATTGCTGCTCCAAAGAGCACTCGGAGCTGCCACTACTGCTAAGGTAAGCCTCCACAAAGGGGGAACTTTGGCAATAGTGACAGAAATTTGGAGCACTTCATGGGGGGCATGTTAGCAACTGTCATCTTTTTTTCACTAAGGCCCAGGGGTTGAATAGTCAGCTCTTTGATTATCCTGGTCCCTCTAAGTGCCCAAATTGACTATTCCCTGACGTTGGCCCTGATGGAGAATAATTCAAGATTGTAAGGATTATGATTCTCCAAGGCTGCAATCCTACACATGCTTACTTGGGAGTGAGACCCTTTGAACCCAGTGGAACTCACGTCTGAGTAGGCATGCCTAGGATTGTGCTATAAAGAAGTCAAAGGAGTGTGGATTAGATTGGTCCATGGTTTGTGACTCCAGACTGAAGATACTGATTAGAACACTCATGTGCTTTGCACATGGCATTTCAAAATTTTTGATGAGGTTCACAAAACTATTAATGGCTTCTATTTTGTTTGGGTAATGAACACAACACAAAAGCAGAGTGTTGTGTATTCAAAGCTGCTTTGCACGATTTCTCCGTTGCTTTTCCTTAAAAGAGACCAGTAGATAAAAGACACAAAGAACTGCATTTCTAATATTTATCTACCTTCTTTTTTTAAAATACTCCAAGGAGCAGCTCACTTAATAATTTATCTCTTTTGAATTGGTTTCTCAAGTACCTTGGCTTTGGTTAAAATTGAAACACACTTACTGGTTTGAAAGCAGAGGGAGAAAAAAAGACACAGTGAATCTATTAGCTTCATTGCAAAAAGAAGATAGAAGAAGAAAAAAAATGGTTTCACACCTTTCTCCAGCATTCCAACTTGTTTTAAAGAAATAAATTTGTAAAAGCACAAATGGTTTCCAAGTATGTTGTTAGTGGGTCCATTCACACAGTGAATCAACCAACACTGGTCATCATGTAATGAGGGGCATGCACACCCCCCCCCCGTCCTGGTACACGTTTCTGCTCAATATAGTTGTGGGAGAGGAGTGGACTGTCCAAATGGACCCCTACACACTTAAAATACTAGATTAAACTGACTTGGTAGAAGGCAGAACTGTATCTGATGCTTGACATTTTTAAAATCAATTTCTACCTCATCTTTCAGCCCCCAAGGTGGCTTCCAAACTCAAGGAAAACACAATACATTACTGTGTAACACAAAAACAATTAAAAATACAATAACAAGATTGAAAAGTAACTAACAACTGAGAAACAGCACAGGGATCCTAAAAAAAATCATACGGTGGGGTGAGCATTGCAACAAATTCAGTGCATGTCGAAACCACAGTTTTAACGATGCTGGAAAACCATCAATGAGGGGGTCAGTCCAGCATCATAGGTAAGAAGTTACACAAGTTGGATGTTGCTATTTAGAAGGCCCTAGCATGTGTTTCTGCCAGCTGGGCCTTTGAGAGCAAGGCAGCATATCAGGGTCCCCAATGATGACCGAAGCAGACAGGCAGAATCAAAGAGGGAGAGGCTGTACTTCAGACGGCCTGGCCCCAAACCACGTAGGCCATTAAAGATGACAACCAACGTTTTAAATTGACCTCAGAAACAAATTGGTAACCAAATATTTGTATTATCGCATCCATTGCAATAAACATTTGCATAGTGCATTTTAAGTGTACAAAGCACTACTCATGTACTATCTTGGGTGCAACTCTTGCACTAGCGTCGACGGGGGGAAGTGGGGGGAGCGGGCCGCCGGGGGGCGTCGCGCGTATAGGGGTGACGCGCGATGCCCCTCACTTACATTTTTGCGGTGGAGGTGGGCCCGCCCGCCCTCCCCTGGGTCCGTTTGGCTCCAAAATGAGCCAAAAACGGAGCGGGGAGGGCGCTCCGCTCCTGCGCGTGACGTCACGCGCGGGGGCGGAGCCTCCCCCTTAAGGGTGACGCGCGCCCCCGCTCAGGGGTGTCGCGCGTTGTCGCGACGCCCCTGAACTCTTGTAAGATACATGAGTATTATTATCCCCATGTAATGGGGGAAGAGCTCATGTCAGTCATCTAGTAAATTCATGGCAGAGGTGAGATTCAGACTAGGAAAGTCCTTATTTATACTAAGCTCAATCTCTTTGCCACTATGCTATACAAGCTCTCCCTGTTCAATGCATATTGACCACAGGTCCAACCCTAGTATCACCAAATTCCACTGCTCCTCCCTGTTTTGTTTTGTTGGTGTGTGTTCCAGTGCACACATTCCCCATCATCATCTCCACCTCCTCCACCACCACCTGCACTGCTGCCTTTTGGTTTTGAACTGGCTGGGCAGGAATGTTCCTCTCCCAGTTTAGAAGAAGTGACTGGCAGTGGAGGAGAAAAGGAGACAGTGGCTAGGAGAGCCATTGGGAGTAGGATTGCAATGGATGCTACCCCCTCATCCAGCTCTGCCACTGTGATCTTTGGCAGCAGTGTTGAAGGAGGAGGAAATAGGTCACCTCCCCATCCTCCTCCCCAAGGAGAGCACACAAGAAGAGAATGGGCAGCGGGTGGGTGGAGCAGCGGGGCAGACAGCAGGTTGGGGGAGGCACGGGGTGGGTATGGGGCTCCCCCATCCAGCCTGCTGCCTCCCTCAGCCTTCCACTCAAAGCATCTGCTTCACCAGGCCTCATGGGTGAGCCAACCATGATCGAACAAAAAGGAGTCATATGTTCCCACAGAAGCGTCGTAAGGGGTGGTGCCTTGGTGCCCAGGGCACCAGGTGGTGCCCAGGGCCCCCAGGCACGGACCCCAGAAGGGGTGGAATCGCGGGCTGAGGAGGCGAAAACGTACCTTCCTCGGGCCGCGTTTCGGCCCTCCCGCCCACCCTTGACTCAAAACGTCGCTAAAATGAAGTAAAAACAACGCGGGGGTGTTTGGAGGCGGGGCGTGACATCACGCGCCCGCATCACGTGGGGGCGGTGTCGTGTCGGCGGCCCCCCCACGTGGTGGCAGAGCAACACCACTGTGTTCCCATGCCTAGACTTGAACGAACATGGGACTATCGCCCCAAATGGCCGCTCCCTGTCAAGGTTGTACCTGCTCCCCATAATATTTGGTCAGACTTATCAGTGTTGTTTGCCAGCAGTCGCCAGTGCAGAGCAGGACATTCTGAAGTAATGACACAACTAATTCTGGCTAAACATTATGGGGAGAACTCATCCTGGGTCTGCCAGTTTTGGCAATAGCCCTATTTCAAGGGTCACATCTAGTTCTGTCGTCAGTGTTATACCGATCAATACATTCTTTTTACGTAGCCCAGTACAGGCTCCTCCAATGGAGCTAAGCGAGGAATAAAAACAACAATGAGCAAGAAGTCAACGCTTCAGGGACTTGTGTAACAGATTCATTAGACACTTCAAGTGTGTGTGGTTTCAGAAAGCTTCCAGTTTTGTGCTTTTCTCATGAGGTTACTCAAATGATTTGGAAACTTTTGGAGGCTGTTCACAGCTCTCAGACTTGAGATGTCAACTGGGGATTTCATACCAACTTTGTAAGCAACTCACTGCAGGGAGGAGCAGAGAGGGACAGGAGTTGCCTTCTTCCTCTTTCCCTCTTGTTGCTGAAGCATATTGATTCCACACTGCTGCTCAAGCAGCTACAGGCAGCATTCGTGAAAAAGACTTGAATCCAACTGCTAGGTATGATCCAACTCCTTTTTCTGAGCCTATTCACATGCCCTCAATCATATAGTGACCACTGGGAAAGTACATGAATAACTACAGTGGCTTCCAGCCCATGCAATCCAGCATGTGACACATCCTTGCGATGCCAGGATGTCACACCTACATGGCTCTATTTTAGGCAGAGATGGGCAAATTGTTGTGTTGGGTTTTTTTTAATCCTGAATCGTATTAACTCAAAAATGAACCAAACTCTTCCTTACAGAAATCAACAAGAAATAGTTTCATCACCTGAGTCAACTGAACATTGGAAAAGTTATGCACACCTCTTCCCACCATCCCAGGCGGATGGGCAGCAAAGGCTAATGGCAGGCCATTTGGGGGCACTGCTGGGCTTCTCTTTAGATCTGGGGCCACCCCAGTACCAAACTCCCTATTTCTTCAAAGAAGAAAGGATCCTATTTCTTCAAGGGTTGTCAGTCTTGTGACATCATCATGCCTTGTTGTGACATCATCAGCCCCCACCTCCGAAATCTCAGGTGTTTTGCATCTGACCTGGCACCCCTAATCAGAGTGAGCTAAGGAACAGGGAGCAGGGGCTTGTGACCATCCTTGAGTTGACTTTTTAGAAGCCAATATCGCCCTGCAAGCAGTGCTCATTCCCCCCCCCCTTCAAATGCCAAGTCTCTTTACTGAAGGTCAAAGCAAATGTTCTCGACATGAGCTCTCTTGATTTTTGTTACCGCAAATGCACTTGCTGCTCTTCCCTGTCACATTCTCGCTGGCACCTCTGCAGGTAACAAAATGCCAGGCTTGAAACCACATTCCTTCCAAACAATTCACACGTTGACCCACTCAGGGAAGTAACGAATCTATTCAAAATCAACACAAAATCCTCACAAATGAAAGCAAAAAGCCCAGATACTAATGTGCTCTCCCTGCTGAGCATCTCCAAAGCAATTATTTGAGATCTCTTTACCTGTAGCAGCTGAATTACTTGCAGTCAAACAAACAGTGATTGGTCAAAGGAAGAACAAATTAAAGAGCTGCACTTCCCACTTGCAATGTGCTTAAATTGTATTTAGCACTTTTCTGGTACTTCAGACTGTAGCGTTAAACACCATTTGTGAAAGGGAAAAAAACCTTGCACAATAATGAGCCAGTTCTATTATCTGCCATATTTGCATAATGCATTTACTTTCTGGAAGCTGTTCTATCAAAAAGATAGATGCAGTTTAATTGTATAGCTCCAAATGAGAGTTTGAATACCTGCTATGAGATTCCATAAGGATTCGTACTGTTTCTGTGAACTGGGGGGGGGGGAGGGGGGCTCCTACAGATACCAATAAGATGAACTACTTTGAAGCTCAGAGATCTTTGAGAGGTTCTTCCTTCTTGAATGACGTGCGAAAGATGTTCTGTTTCTGGCATACACAATGGCAGCATTATAAGCAGGTTGTCATTCCACGGCTTCTCTGCCATTTTTTTTCCTTTGCTGTCAGCTTTTCCTAACACAACCATTTCTCTGTTGCCTGAAGGATAGCATTTGTTACATTATGAGTTATGTAGACCAGGGGTTCTCAAAGTGGTGGGTCGCACCCACCACTTTTACCAGAAGTGGGCGATATGCCCTTAAGAGGGTGGCCAGCAGGAACAGTGGCGGTGACACTCCAGGATCATGGATGCCGCCACAGAAATGCTTTTTTCAACGTACCTTGTTGTCCTGCCAGTTCCCAAAAGGGTGGGGGGCTGCTGCCTGCGGAGGCAGCAGCAGCCCTCCTCCCCGAGACTCTAAACAGCGGCGATCGCGTTCCGAAGCTCACGTCCGGTTTTCACTGAAGAAGCCTTATGGTTGATGGAAAACCACCTGCCCAATTGGCCTTTTTGCTTGTTTCTCAGATGGATGGCCAGCAAAGGGTAATCTCAGGCCATTTGGGGGCTGCTGCTGCGTTTCACCCCTTTACTGCTGTGCTCTGTCCTTCTACCTCCGGGCTCTGTCCCATACCAGACATTTTCTCCATTTTCCAAGGACAGGCAATCTTATGACATCACCAGAGCTTATGACAATACCAGACTCTGCCTCTGAAGTCTGATGCTGATTCCTGGAGAACTGGAGTGTTCGCAACCCGAATTAAGAGCCCAATCGTGTTCCCTGCCAGTCCAGACCATGCAGCTCTGCTGATGTTGCATGCACTGCATGCTATGTGCTGGGGGGACGGGACCAGACAGTGATGGGGAGGTAAGTAGAAAACCTTTTTACTTACCTCCTCCCCCTAGGCCGCCTGGCCACGAATAGGTCTCCTCGGAACTATGCCAGCTCTTTTGCTGGAGTAAGTCTTCGAAGACTCATGGGGCCAGGTCTGGGCCTGGAAGAGGAGATAGGATTTCAGCATACACAGCTTCTACTGAATTACCCCCTCCTGATCCTTCCCATCCCCAGCCTGGCCTGCTCCCCAACCCAGTCCTCCCCTAATCTGCCCCTGCCACCTGCTCTGGTAGAGGTTCAGTGGCCTGCTGGTGCAGAGCTTACCAGCTCCTGTGCTGTTGGTTGTGAGCCACCTGCTGTTGGAGCGGCTCATGCGTTGGCAGGTCTGGCCTTACACTGACAGATTGTGAGATCCATCAGCATAAGGCCCAGATAGGATTGGGCTGGAAGACACTAGCAGCAGAGCATAATAGAAGCTAGGAGAATTCCAGGGTCAGTGAATGAAGACACATTGAATGGTTGGGATCTGGATCTTAAATCTGACTGGCTCCACACAGTAAAAGAGGTACATTCTCCAGTGGTTCCAGGGCTGATCTCCCAGACTGACCTTGCCTCGCACACAGGCAACACGGTTTGGGGTCTAGTAGCCCACTTGGTCAGGGGAGCCTCCACTTCGGTGGCTTATAGAGCCTTCCCCTCTCTGGAGACAGTCTGCAGGGCGGCTACTTGGAGTTCCCCCCATACCTTTGTGAAACACTACAGAGTAGATGCATTCAATTCAGGTGACACTGCCTTTGGCAGGTGCGTCCTGCAGAGTGTGGTGCCTACAGCCTCAGCCAGTTCCCACCCTTGAGGGGACATGGCTTGGGTAAATCCCAGCTGATCATAATGATTACACTGACCCAGCCCTGGAACCACTGGAGAATGGGGAGATTTGGACTTATGTGGACTCCCCTTCTCAGTGGTTCCAGGCTGGGTCAGTGTACCCACCCTGGGTTCTGAGGCTGTGGGAGGCGGGGCTGCCCCCGTTAACAGTTTCTCCAGCAGAATCGATGGGCTGATTGTTGGTGGTTCGCTGAGCATGCCTGGCGCGGGGATTGCGGCAATGGGCGTCCAGTTCCTGGACTTGGTAATGAGACTGTTTTCTTGGGAGGAGTGGATCGAGGCTTTCGTAGTCTGGGAGATCAGGGGCTCCTCCCCTAGGAAGACTTGGATCATCTGACCCTGCCTGCCCAGGAGGAGGTGCTACCCAACTGATCATAATGATTACAGCCCTGGAACCACTGAGAAGGGGAGTTCATGTAAGACCAAATCTCCCCATTCTCATGATGTCTGCATATCCTGGTAACCTCACTTCCCTTCCAGGACTGTTCAGGGCATTTTCTGTAATTACATGGAGAGGTGATTCAGATGAACCAACCCCCTCCACACAATGAAATAAAATGCCCTAAATCCCCTAGATGCCAGGATATGCCAGGATATGCATGCTCAGTATGCATGTCTTTTCCTGCTTGTGGTCAGTCAGACAGTAAGGATATCATCTGAACCAGCCCTTTGTTCTTTTGTTGCAGAGCAACAACTTGGCCCATTCCCCTGTACCAGACAGCCACAGTTGCTAACAGTGCTATGCTTGCACTCTGGGGGGAGCACCTGTGCTGCACACAGCAGCCTTTTACAGTAGAAGTTGCAACAGCAGATGAAACAGCAGTATAGGATCAGAATGCCCATAACCTTCCCTTGCTGAAACTGAGTGACAATATCTCTGAAAGAGATTAAAGAAAAATAGATCCCAACAACAAACCTAGCCTTATCTTTGGACAATACCGCGTGACTTGCATTTTTTTTAAAGGACCGCAAGCTCCGAGCTTGAATGAAGGTATGAGTCTTCTGAAATGGTCAAAAGCACAGAAAGACAAGCTAGCATTGTAAACAACAACAACAACAACAACAACACTACAATGCATTATTTTATTCCCCCATGCCCTTAATCTGCACAATCCTTAAAAAAAAAAATCTGGTAGAAGTGCATTCATCAACTATAAACATTTGCTGAATCCTACATCTTTCTTTGTGTTTGTGTTAATACATCTCAGAAGAAGAACATCATTATTTACACTACAGGCCTTTCCAGTTATCTTGAAACCAGAGGCCGACATGGCTATGTGGATCGGAAGCGAGATGATTCAGAATGATGGATTTTACCTTTGAATTCACCGACTTATACAAATGTGACTCTCAGCTTTAATGTGTGGCTTTGGGGGCTGAATAAAGTTACAGTTGTTATTATTTCTTTCTTTTGTTTTGATCTGTAATCAGTGGAGAAAGACTTTTGTAGCTTTTTTTTTAATCTGCCTTCTGAATGCTCTCCTTTAGCAACCGTTAAAACTGTGTTGCCTTATCAGAACAGAAGGGGGCAGCCTAGTATTTCCACATTAGGCAAGAAATGAATAACTCTTAACAAGCAAACCTCTACATAATAGAAGGTGCACAGCAGTAACATCCAGCACAGCCAGACTTCCAAACAGAAATAGTAACCTAACTGAAGGAGGCAGACTGCCTACCAGTGCAGTTTCCTAAGGGGAGACCGTTAGATGCCGTATGTATATTTCAGCTAGGGCTGGACTGTGACCCAATTAAAAAAAATGTAGTCAATCCATATAGATTTATCAATTCATTAATTGCATTTGCACATAAATTTAACAATGGTTCTGAAGGAAAAAGCATTCTCTATTTTATTATGCATACATGTTTTCCAGAATACACGATCTTAGGGAAAAAAAGGCATCTAGAATCCCTTCTATATGAAAAAGAAGGAATCCCATTTATAAGATGGCATTGGCCACTCACAGTTTTTTCTAAGTACTTGTTTTAACAATAGTTAACATTTAACCCTGCTGGCCATTAATTGGCGATAGGTTCATCAAAAAGTTTTAGAACTGATTAATTCAGCTGATTAATTGCCTAGCCTTTGCAACCCTAAGGTTGGTCCCGAATGCACAATGTGAAAGAAAATTTAAAAAGTCGCAATTCAAAGGGAAAAGAGCTGTACTTTTTTAAAAAAAGGACTACATTAGAAACATGGGGAGTTTGTTGTTGTTGTTCAGTCGTTAAGTCGTGTCCAACCCTTCGTGATCATAGTTCAATTGCTATTGAACATTGCAATTGTAATGTATCTATTTCAAATCCTGCAGTTTTGGATTTTTATGCTGTATATAAATAGAGTATGAATACATCCAGATTTCTTCAGTTGTACAGAAGGGTCTCTGAATTCGGTGTGGATGCATCTGTGTGGATGCACCTTCCCAAAAGGTCAGCGAAAGTCTTGAGCCGCTCCATCTGACAAAAAGAGAGAGTCCCCAGGGTCCTGGAGGCAACAGATATCCACTGGAGACCTACAGGAAAAAAGATCCTATCTCTATGTTCATTTCCCCACACCAGGGCTGGCTTTAAGCCAATTGGACCAATTGCTCCCAATTGCCCTGCGCCTAAGGATTACCTGTGCTAGGGTAATCTACTCTAGTCTTGTCAAATACATACAATGTGCTTCGATCCATTTGGTCCATTAACTCACATGCACCTTTTAAGCACATATTTTGATTGCTTTCCATTCTACCATCGAGAGATAAAGTCTATAATACATTTTATTTTACAGTATATCTCTAAGATTCTACAGACCTTGTGAACCTGGGGTCCTGCAAAAAATGTTTCCAATTGGGCCCCTCAGCTCCTAAGGATGTCTCTGCCCCACATACAACGTAAATCAAATCTAAAGTAGAAATGAAGTCCCCAGTACAAGACTACATTGGAGATAGTACGGTATCTAGAAAAAGTATCTTGAAGAAGGATTATTGGAAACCACTTATGTAACTTGTCTGGAGTCTGCCTCTGTCTTCCCCAACCCACTTAACCCAGAAAACTCAATGGAAACCTTCTATCTTTGAGAACGCAAAGCTAGTCTCCTGAAATACCCTCCTCCAGTTTGTGGCATCACAGAATGTCACATTTCAATGCAACAGTAGTAGATAGCTCTACTGTCATTTTCTTTTTTTGCCCAGATTCACACACCTATTCGGTGTCCTATTCGGTTCAATTCTGACATGTGGCAACCTCATCCATGCTCCAGGTTCCTGTAAAACTACTCTGTTTTCTGCCAATGCTCTTCTAAAATCTCTCCCCCTGAAACCATAGCAATGATATCCTTGTCTCCTGTCTTCTTAGGCGTTGTTGCAAAATTGCTGATACAGATCATGCTCCCCAAACCGAATGTTTGCCCTCCTGTCTAATTAAAATGCCTGTCTTCAAGTCAGCTCTCTTTCTCGTTGTCCTGTGTAATTTCCATTTTTTAACTCCTTCCCACATTCTGATTCAAGCCTGAAGCCTGAACTGACTCTGATATCAACATTTCCTACAACCCTCATGCTTTTTCCTTGAGTTTTGCTTTCATTCCTATGTTCCTTCCAGCTTCTAAGCCAAATACTGCTTCCATTTCATTTTTCATTTTCCCCCTGTTTCAAACAGCACCTGATCTTTCTTGTCAAATCTCTTGAAGTGCATCAATTCTACGAAACCTGTACAAAGAATGCTGAAATGCTCAGGGGGCTTGCGTGAGAATCAAAATATTTGGCAATTTCTGTTGATTTCTGTTAATCTAACAGTTTAGTACCAGTTTCTCTTAGGTGAAACCAATCAGTACTCCAGGCCCTATGCATGTTTACTCAGATGTAAGTTCCACAATGTTTAATGCTATACACACCTACCTGGGAAGGGCAGCCCAATCCTACTAAGTATCCGGCGGGCCCTATGGCACGTTTGAGACGGCTTGGAATGGTAGAGCACTCGCTACGCCATTCCAGACTTGTGCAGGATTGCGCCGTAAGTCTTATTGAGCTCAATGGGGCTTACTTCTGAGTAAATGTGCATAAGATTACACTGCCCATTAGTGAATTTCCTACTTTCTGTCACTTGTCCAATTATAGGTTAGTTCTGCAAATCAACAAGTGCTAAGTGCAAATCAAAAAGTGCTATTAACTTCAGTGCTATTAACTTTTGACATTGTCCTTCCAACCCATCCTGTAATGACTCATGGATCACACATTTATTAATGCCATACAGTACCCTTTCATGCAGTTATTTTAATTTTTTTTTCATAGTGATTTGCCTACTTGTGTCTTAGTGGCTGCTTTACGTTTGGTCTAATAAAGTACAGGTGGGCCCCCGTATCCACTGATTCGCTATCCACGGTTTCAGTTATCCACGGATCGTGGGGACCCCCCCAGGCTTTTACTTTTTTCCCAGTAAGTTTAGTTTCTTCCTTAAAGAAACAGGAGAAGCAGCCTCTGGCTGCTTATTACAGGCAAGTAGAACGAGACTAAGTACTAGAGAGGCTCTGCAAGGTTAACAGAAACCTTGCAGAGCCTCTCTAGGACTTAGTCTCGTTCTACTTGCCTGCAATGGAGGCTACTTCTCTGTTTGTTTTAAGGAAGAAACAAAGCTTGCTGAAAGAAAAATAAGAGCTGGGGGGGGCAAGCATGCCTGCCTGCAGGGGAGGCAGGGTGGGGGGCCCCTCAGGAAACCCTGGAGGGGGTGTTCACTCTTATCCACGGTTTCAAGTATCCACGGAGGGGCCTGGAACATATCCCCAGCGGATATGGGGGCCCACCTGTAGTCGGTTCTTAAAATTTGTGTCACTGTTGTCTTTAACTGTTATTTTGTGTTTTATGTTTACAATTTTGAATTGTTGCTTGAATTGTTCCTTATAGCTTTTGCTTTCAACAATGCCAGTGCAGAGTCAGCTTGCTGAAGTAACTTTGGAGCAGGAAGCCTTTATGCTTGAGCACTTGTTTTTGGATGTGTGTAAAAGATGTGTGTAAAAACCGCTGAACCATGAGCTGTTGATCGAAAGGTCAGCAGTTCGAATCTGCGACGGGGTGAGCTCTCGTTGCTTGGCCAGCTCCTGCCAACCTAGCAGTTCCAAAGCATTAGAACTTTGGCATGGACTGTTAATGCGAGTAGATAAATAGGTACCGCTTGCGGGAAGGTAAACAGCGCTCCGTGTTCCAGCTGCATGCTACGTGCTGCGGCAAGGTGAGTCATGCCGGCCACATGACCACGGAGGCGCCTTTGGACAACGCTGGCTCTTCGGCTTTGAAATGGGGATGAGCACCACACCCTAGAGTCGGACATGACTGGACTTAATTGTCAGGGGTCACCTTTACTTAAAAGAGAGCAGAAGGCTATTTTATACTTTTGGGGAAAAACGTTAGTGCTCTGTGTATTAAATCTTGGATAGATTTAGTGCTCCACTGTAGTGCCCTACTTTAATGTGAGACCAAAGAAAGTTGAGCTCCAAAGAAGAACATACACCAAAGAGCAGTGCTTCTCAAACTGGTGGGTCGTGACCCACCACGAAATCCGGAAGCAGTCGCTACCACTTTAAGGGGCATGGTGACGTCAGCGATGTCCTGCCGCTGCTGGGAAAAAAGGTTTCTTTACTTAATGGGGGTTGTGCCAGCCCTCTGGAGGGTGCGAGGCCCCCCCCCCCCGTGGCCCCCTCTGAGGGTCTACCTGCATTTCAGATTGGCTCCCTGAAGCAATCGAGACCCAGTTCTGTTTTTCATCCAAAACCATAAGTGGGCATCGATTGCTTCAGGGAGCTGATCTGAAGTGCGTGGAGGCTCACAAAGGGGGCCTTGAGGGCCGGCATGCCCCCTGGTAAGTAAAAATTATTTTTTCCCCGCCAACACGATCCCAGGAGTGCCGCTGTAACCATCCCCCCCCCCCGCAAGAACTTACAGCTTCCCCTACTCATGGGGAGAACTTTGAGAACTGCTGCCAAAAAGGAAACCATGTGCCAGATGAACCCAAGATGTTCCATATGAACATCCTGAAATTCCAGGTTGTTTCTTCATATATAGATCTCTGGGCAGGGATGTTTTCCACCAGCCATGTCAAATGAAGCCCTTTCCAGCTAGTTGATCAGCTTCAGCCTTTCATCAAGTACAGATCCAACTGCATGGGAAGGAGTTGTTTCATTCACACAACTTGAGGCTTGAGGCTTCCACAGGGGCACCTACTCATTAGTAAACCTGCAGAGTATGTATGTATGTATGTATGTATGTATGTATGTATGTATGTATGTATGTATGTATAAATAAATAAATAAATAAATAAATAAATAAATAAATCTGCAGGGTTCTAGCCAATCACTTGAAACAGGGGCCCTGCCAGGTCTGCAGTTGGTGAAGGTAGGCTGCAGCAGACCTGCTGGCTTGAAAAAGGGGTGCCCCAGCCAGCAGATCTGCTTATGAGCAGAGACCTAATTTATACTCACATATGAGTATATGAAGTCGCTCTATGCTGGATCAGGCTGTTGGCCCATCTAGCCGAGTATTGTATATATATCGACTGGCAGCAGCTCTCCACGGTTTCATATGGGTGTTCTCCAGTCCTACCAGGAGATACCAGAAATTGAAGTTGGGACCTTCTGCATGCAAAATAGAGATCCTATCACTGACCTTTGGCCTCTTCCCTTTGTGCTCCATGGAACAGCAGATTTTTCCAACAGGAAAATGGATAGCTTCTTCTTCTTCCTCTCAGATAACAAACAAAAACAAACAAAAAATTGCCAACCCCTCCCCCCACACAGCCTGCTTACATTTCCAGCTCTATGATATTCTTTTTGAAATGGTGTGTGTGTGTGTGTGTGTGTGTGTGTGTGTGATCAACAGTACACAGCATTCCAAATACAGGCACACAATCAGTTTATATAAAAACTCTTATCCAAATATGAACGTATGAGACTGACTTTCTCATCATCATTGAAAATCATTATGCTTTGCACTGCATACATAAAACTTAACAGGCCCAAGATACGGTGAAGTCACATGACTGCTGCTAGGTCAGACTGTAATTAAAGCACGTCAAATATTTTGGCAGGAAATCCTTCCCTGGCACTGATGGTTACATGGTGTTCTTGTATTACATTAGCCTTAATAAAGCAATATAATAACGTATCCTAATCTCTGTAAAGTGCTTGGGAAATACAAGTCGCTTGTACTACGGAATGAATATTTTAAAGGGTCAGTCTTTATGCCTGTTACAAGATTAGTTCATTTCTAAAACTATTACTTGCAACACATCATAGCATTTAATTGCCATTGTTAAAAGCAGTCCTATTGTGATAATAGCTGACAGCTCCATCAAAAATAAGAGCCCCCATCATTAGATACTGAAAATGTGGAATTTCCTTTTAAGCAAGCAATAATAATAATAAGAGCGGAAATGATACAGATAGAGCAAATCTCTTCATTTAATACTCACCATCCTAGCAGTTAATATAAATGAAATGATAAAAAGGAAAGAGAGGTCTCATGTGTAGCTGGTTACGTTTCTGCTGGTGTCCACTCCTGTACTCCCCCCCCCAAAAAAACCTCTGGCCCAGTTACATAGAGGTTTAAGTGGTTGTAGGGTAAAGAATTCCGGGTAGCGACAGGGACAGGGAGGAGGGCAGATCGGGCCTGGAAGGGGGTGAGTTCGGCGGCAGCAGCACCCGGCAAATCCTGACCCCCTTCCCGGGCGTGATCCGCCTTCATGGGTCAACATGGACTTGCGCCACTGATATTGTTGCCGTGGGTCCAAGTTGACCCACCAGGCCCGCAGGGGCTTACCCTGCAGGAACAAATGCAGGAACAAATGTTCCCTTACCCTGAGGTGGCCTCTCTGGAAGCCAAAACTCCCCATGGGATTCAGTTGATGCTGCGTTGGAGCTGCTGCATTGCCCCATGGGGAGTTGCGGTGGATTGGGCTGTAATAACCCTCATAGAATGTTACAATGTTACAATGTATGTAGAGCTTCTGCTGAAGACTCTGAGGTCCAATGGAGACTTGGACAGGATGCCTAGTGATCAAATGTTGATTATACAGCTGCATTGCTCTTTGCTCTTCCTCATGGCATACAGCTCCTTTCTTTATCCATCTACTGCTTCCTAACCATAGATCCTCTTACAACCTTGTTCAAACCATTCAAAATGTTCATGAAATGTATATTGCAATTATACATGCATCTATGCAAATGTAAATAATTTGCATTTTTATTCTAACGTTAGTGAAGCCACCTCTGATTTTAAGAAGGGATAGTGAAGCTTGCCAGTCATTAAGCCTTTTCTGAGGGATTTGCATTTCTCTTTCTCTAACTTCTGCAGAGTAGTATGCATTTCGGGAAATGTATGTTTGTGAGACCGTTTTTTAGATGACGTATAGCTGACGTGCAAGTGTGATTATGATACGGCACCATCTGTTCCTCATGTTGCAGAGCCGCTATGAAAAAGCCAGATTGTCTGGAACTTGGGCTGTGCCTTCAGAATTTGTCATGCAAAATGAAGACCTAATGGCAGTACTGGTTTGATTTATTGCTATTTGAGAAAAAAACAAACATGATTTAGCATGAAACCATACTAGCAGCAAGCGAACACAGTGGCAAAATCTACTGCAGGTTTTGCAAGTTGCATGTTTTATGATATATATTCATGTGTTGCTCTCTGTGAGCTTCTTGTGATTATTTCTTAGGCTCTCTTGACATGTCTTTATTGCCCCTAAGTTTGGGGTTTATTCACGCACTTACTGGAGCCTGTGGCAACTCTAGTTTTTAGTCCAAGTATGCAAATGTCCACTTCTATCTTGTTGAGCTCATCATAGGACAGCTGCCTGCTGTCACACACGACATCCTGACCTGAGCCTGGATTTGGTTTCTCTCGCTCAATTGCAAAAGCTTGCAAAGCTGGCGTGACTGAGTGAAAAAAGCAGATCGAAACTCAGATCCACAGGTGGCCATCACATGACGGGCTCAATAAAGAGCCTTCAGACGTGTGCAAAACTTGCGATACCCTTAACTGTACCTGACAGTGAGTTATTGATGCATTCCAATGAATTGTGGCTCCATGCAGTAGAGTCTCTTCACAACCATGGTGGCCAGTTGGAAATGTGGCCAGTTGCTGGTTCAGTGACCAGCCAAGGAATACAAAGTGAGCAGAAGGCACAGTGAAAGGAAAGCACAACTCAGCTGGATGAAATGTAGTTCCCAGCTGTCGTGTAGAAGAATAAGCCTGGTGGACATCTTGGCAAGACAGCTGGGAGCAGCAGACTGAAAGAAAGCATACTAGGGGAGAAGACTGGCTCCAAATATAATCAGCAAGGCACTCAGACATCACGAAAACAGCCTTCATTCGGTTTGTCCTCCAGGGAAATGCTGGACTGAACAATTCTTGCCCTCAACAGGCAACAGGCTTGCCTTAATTCTGAACGGAGATCTCTGCAGATAAACATTGAATAAATGTTTCGATAAAACAATGCAGTTAAACCATCATTATATTTGACCATTTGCACATTTTAAAAGACTATCTATCTATCTATCTATCTATCTATCTATCTATCTATCTATCTATCTATCTATCTATCTATCTATCTATCTATCTATCTATCTATCTATCTATCTATTCTTCTCCTGCTGAGTCAATAAATATCTACACACCATTGCAAAAGTCACCTGCCTAACAATCATGAGAAATGCTACAAGATACAATGTCCATGGGATTTTCAGCCATGTGATTTCAGCTCTTAAAATTGAAGAAATAAAGATCGATCTTACATTTGCCAGTTGAAATTTCTTTCCTGTTTCTACCGCGATGTGGAGCGGGCAAACGGGACGGATTATCCAGGGCTGACAAGCAGTGAAATCTTAAAATCTTCTGCACTTGACGTTTCTCCCCAGGCATTAGGGGCTTCTTCGAAAGCAAATAGAGCAATTGGACACCTTCCAGCTTACAGCTGGGTTCTCTATTTGCTTTCGAAGAAGCCCCTAATGCCTGGGGAGAAACGTCAAGCGCAGAAGATTTTAAGATTTCACCGCTTGTCAGCCCTGGATAATCCGTCCCGTTTGCCCGCTCCACATCGCGGTAGAAACAGGAAAGGAATTTCAGCTGGCAAATGTAAGATTATTTCTTCAATTTTAAGAGCTGAAATCACATGACTGAAAATCCCATGGACATTGTATCTTGTAGCATAATAACTAGCCATGAAAACTTGCATGCATATCTAATCATGAGAAACATGAAAACAGTTAGACTTATTGATTGATTGATTGATTGATTAATCTAGGCATAGGTATTAGATGAACTGTGTTTTAAACCAAAGATGAGCTTCCTTGAGGGCCTTGTAGGAGGTAGAAGGGAGGCATATAAATGCCTATTGAGTCGTAGTACACAAACATAGCAATGGGTAGCCCAATCCTACCTAACTCCCCACGCAGCAATGCAGCGGTGCCAACATGGTATCCGCTGTATCCCGTGGGGAAATTTTGGCATCTGGAGGCCTCTGTGGTAAACCTCGGGGTAAACCCCCATTGCCGCCAGGGACAACTCGGACCTGTGCCAGTGATATCGCTGCCACAAATTTGCACCGACTGGTGAAGGCAGATCAGGCCTGGGAAGGGGGTTAGGATTCGGTGGGTGCTGCCACTGCTGAACCCATCCCCTTCCCAGGCCTGATCTGGACTCCCTCCAACCCATTGCCTCCCCGTTCTGCCCACCCCACCCCATTCCACCCCTCCCTCCTGACCCCTGTGCAGTCTTATCGGCAACAGGTGCCTGGTGTCCATCATCATATGAACCAAGCTGCTTGCTGCTAGTGGCAGCAACCAGGCAAAGCTTGTCGGCATTGTCGTGTTTGCGACACCTGTAAAGCTGTTCACGCTGCTGGAACACTAGTTCCAGTGACATAAAGAGCTGATAGGATTGGCTGTAGCTGGTCAGTCAAAATAGGAATTGTACAATTATGCATACAATTATGTCCTTTCTTTTGGGACACTGGGGTGGCCTTAAACCTAATACTTTAATAGGGTTTGGATCAAGCACACATTTTGTTTCCAATAGGGATGCTGCAGAACATGCTCCAGAGGGTCCCCCAGTAAGTAACCTCCTGGCTTTAGAAGTAGGTTTTCTCTGTGCCAGGTGCAAGGGAGTGACAACAGAAAACAGGTTATCTTGTTGGCTGTGTGCTCCCTGAGGCATCTGGTGGGGCCACTGTGTGATACAGGAAGCTGGACTAGATGGGCTTTTGGCCTGATCCAGCAGGGCTCTTCTTATGTTCTTATGTTAAATCAGACATCAAGTGCTGGATTCCAGCACCCGTGGATCCTTGATATTCGCGGGGGTCCGGAACGGATCCCCTGCGGATTACAAGGACCCACTGTATATCCTAACTTCTCCAGGTCTGCCATGATTTTTGGCAGCAGCATTAGAGGAGGGAAGCTTCTGCCCCCATCTTCCTGAATGGGGCAGTGACTGGGCAAAGCAGCTTGGTAGGTAGCAGACTGGGGGTGGTGGGCAGTTGTATCTGCATGGTGCCCCCACCTGTTCACTGCCTCTCCCAGTCCACTGCTCAAAGCAGCCATTCAGACTGCCTCATAAGTGGGCCAGCCTTGCATGTAGTGCTTTATAACAAGCAACATACAATAACTTGTTAATTCCCAATGAAAGGTTGTGGGGGCACTTTCAACCTAAACTTTTTATTCTGCCAAGAAAGTCTGGTGATATGGAACTAAAATTTCTAGCACCACATGATGTCTTTCTCAGGCTAAAGGTAAAGATAAAGGTTCCCCTTGCTCGAAAGCCAGTTGCGTACGACTCTAGATGCGGTGCTCATCTCCGTTTCAAACATGCTTCTGTGGTCATGTGGCCAGCATGATTCAACACCAAGGCGCACGGAACGCTATTACCTTCCCACCGAGGTGGTATCTATTCATCTACTTGCAATGTATTGCTTTCGAACTGCTAGGTTAGCAGGCACTGGGGCCGAAGATGGTAGCTCGCATCATCACGCGGTACTCGGGTCTCGAACTGCTGTCCCACCTACCTTCCACTCTGCAGTTCAGCATCTTAACCACTAAGCCACCGTGGCTCCCTTTTCTCAGGCTATAGATTGGTAAAAAATGCATTCAATTATAAAATGATCAGAACACAACATAAATGGTCTGCCGCTAATTACTGGATCATAGGACACTTTGCCACTCCCCAAATTAAGCATGGCAATGCATCTGTTCAGTTGAAGTTCTAACTCTTTCTTTTCTAAACACTATTATCATGCATGAAATTGTATACAACAACACAACAGTTAGGCTTTCCTTCCAATCTGGGTAAATCTCATTTTGCACAGCTTTTGTTCAGGAAACTCTCAAGCTATAATTTAGAACATTGTCTCTTTCTGGAATTTAGAAAGCAGCCAACAGTGCCAGGACAGCGCTGGTATCCTCTGGGGAGACAACAGAAGTTTATCTAAAATAGGCTTTTTTATATGAATTTTGGGGAAGCATCATCTGTCCTACAGGACAGTTGTGGTGATGAAGCTGCTTCTGACATTTTTTTGGGTTAAATTACATTTTCTTTCTGCTCTTCCTCTGAGCTCTGGGCAGTGTGCATATGTACAGTGTATGTCCTCCCTCCCATTTTATCTCCACGACAGCTCTGTGAGACGTGGATTACCCCAACTGGTGTCCTGGCAAAGAATGTTTATGAATATTCAGCAGTTTATGGAATAAAGCCTCAAGAATGTTTGCAGCCTAGCGTCTGTGAAGGAAAGGGAAACTGACTGAGATTAAGACCCCACACAGCCTCTAGGGCAGTGTTTCCCAAACGTTTTCGACCACGGCTCCCTTGATTATTGGCAACCATTGGTCACGGCTCCCCATTAAAATATGTTGATGCCTGCCAATTGGCATTGCACTGTTTTCCGAGAGGATTCTGTGGCACTCTACGGCTCCCCTGACTGGTTTCTGCAGCTCCCCTAGGAGTTGCACCTCCCAGTTTGGGAACCACTGCCCTAGGGGCATACCGGAGAAGCTTTACAGGGCAGGTTGATGACTAGGAAGGAATCGCAAGACACGAGTGGTGAGGTGCAGAGAGCATGCAGGTAAGATGGCTGAAAGGCTACAGATAGGCAATGGACTGGGGAAAAGGAGCCTCAGTGGAGAGGAGGTGTGAGGAAATGAGCAGAAAATACAGGGAACTGAAGTAAGTAGGAGATTGGGGGGGAGGCTCTGAAGAAACATCACAGTGCTTGGGAAAGGAGAAGCAATGGAAGTGGGAGATTGTAGGCAGAGCTGGGCAAGACCTTCCAAGACCTCAGGCAGTATGCCACATGCTACCCTTCTTGTGCAGGGGCAGCCATGCCAGATGTTGGTCCAAATACATGATGCACTGTAGTACATGCCTACTGCTGAGTAAAGCATTTGACACCTGATTAAAGAAAAGCTTCTTAGGCAGTCAAATGAGCCTTCCATTGAAATATTTCATTCTTTTTCATCAAGATTATTTTTAATTACTCTAATTCCCTGTTCTGGGGGATTTGAGGAGAAATGTGCTTAGGCCATCTCTATATATTGATTTCTACAAGCATTCTTTGCACTTGTCATTACTGGGAATTTGAGTGTATGTGGCCTTGTGGTTGTAGGTGTCCTCAGAGAATAATTCAGTTTCCTAATAAAACTCCAGTACCAGGGTCAACACAACTCAGTGTCAATCACAGTTGTTTCTATAACCACACTCATAACTCTTGAATACCATGAAGGATCCTAGACTTGTTTTGGCGGATATGACTTACACATTATATAACTTACACAAAACTGTCAGTCTGCACTGGGCACACCATGGTTCCGAAGAGTAATTGTGCTTCAAATCAATGCACATTTTCAGAAGAAGTGATAGGAATCAATTTGTCTCAAGGCTCCAAATGTGTGATTTTTTTACTATAATTATAAAGAAAGACATAAAGAATGACTCACCCAGCTGCCAAAGGAAAGACAAACATGTAGGGCTATAGCAGAGGAAATGTGGAGGGACTAGCAGAAGAAATGTATATGCTCTCCAAAACTCTTGCCTGGGGAAGTTGTGGACTTGCCAAATTTGAACTTATTCTAGCAGAAACTTGTAATCCGATATTTCTCTGCAGGAGATAAAATTTGGCGATGGAGTGAACTGGAAAGGACAATGCACACCTATCTCAGTACTCAAGGCATATGTGTCAACATACAGTGATGCCTCACAAGACAAATGCCTCGCACAACAAAAAACTCGCAAGACAAAAGCATTTTGCAAGTTTTTTGGTGACTCGCAAGACAAATTTTCTTGCAAAAACAATTTCGTCTTGTGGAACACTCAGCTCCTAAAGCCACAATCTATTCAAACGTTAAAGTATTCAAGAGGGTTAGCAGACTGCAAACAGTACAGCCCGAGGCCACACCGATTATCACCCGACAAATAGCTAACACCAGCAGAGATAAAGGCAAAGCAGAGATAAAACTACCATCCTGAAAAACTTCCCATCCTAGTAGGTGTACTGATTAAGACCCTACCCATTCTTCGTTTTGGCCCAGAAGCGGCAGCAGCAACTCGGCACAGGCTGTCTGCCTGCCTGCTTCGAGTCTCTTACTGACTCACACAGGAGCCGCCCTCACGCCGAGGAAAGCCTCTTCAGCTGTTGCACGGCCGAGAGGTAATGGTGCATTTAGTGGTGCCTGCTCCGCCCCTTAGCCTGGCCGGCACCGCGGCAGGAGGATACTGTAGGCGACAGCTACACTTGCCATTTGAATAAAGTATTCAAGAGGGTTAGCAGACTGCAAACAGTACAGCCCGAGGCCACACCGATTATCACCCGACAAATAGCTAACACCAGCAGAGATAAAGGCAAAGCAGAGATAAAACTTCCCTTCCCTTCCAGAAACGGTGTGCATTACTAGAGCGGAGCTCTGGGAACTGTGAGTACTGTAAATACTTAAAAGTAAATAGCACGGCAGGGGAAGTGACTCGCAAGACAAAATTATTCGCAAGACAACATGACTCACAGAACGAATTAATTTTGTCTTGCGAGGCACCACTGTATTGCTAAAACATGCTACACTCAAGAGTTAGTGAGAGTTTAAAAGAGATCCACAGCCAACTATGTGAAGATTGCTTGGAGATGCTATTCATATGACTAGAGGAGAGGCGGGCTTACAAAAATTATGAATGCTGATATTAAACAACTCAGATTAGGTTTAATTTGAATATTAATAATGTGGATAGGTGGGGAGTTAGGATTGGGGCATGAAAGGTACAAAAATGTTTGCTGCACTGAATGTGCTTGTCTTTAAGGTACCACAAGACTCTTTGTTAGTTTTTGCTTTTACAGACTAAAACTTTACTTACTTGCAGAACTTCCGCAGTGGAAGTAAAGAAATAACAAAATTCCCATAGCACAGACAATGGAAAACCATCTTGGTGTGAGTTTTACCACAGTTCCTACAGAAAAGAAAACACACACACATTATTTTACCATTACCATTTCTGTTAATCATATACTGTATCTTAACTACCTCATTTTTCATTCCTGTGATATATTTTTTTAAAAAATCTGTCTTGTTTCAAACGATCCTGACATTTCTCTGCAGTCTTAATATAAGTGACCTGACTTTTCTAGAAAGTGCTGCTGTAAGGTAAAGGTAAAGGTATCCCCTGACAATTAAGTCCAGTCGTGTCCGACTCTAGGGTGTGGTGCTCATCTCCATTTCAAAGCCGAAGAGCCAGCGTTGTCCGAAGATGCCTCCGTGGTCATGTGGCCGGCATGACTCTCCTTGCCGCAGCACGTAGCATGCAGCTGGAACATGGAGCGCTGTTTACCTTCCCGCAAGCAGTACCTATTTATCTACTCGCATTGACATGCTTTGGAACTGCTAGGTTGGCAGGAGCTGCCCAAGCAACGAGCGCTCATCCCATCGCGGGAATCGAACTGCCGACCTTTCAATCGACAGCTTATGGTTCAGCGGTTTAACTTTTCTAGAAAGTGCTGCTGTACCTGTCCCTATATAATGAGAGTCATTTTCCAGATTCTTGGTCTTCCTTTATTTCTCTCACTTGGAGGAAGCACCAGAACTAATCTTTTTCCTTGCAGTCTTCTCTAGAGGAGATGAATAGCTTCAATGATAACTGTGTAACTGAACTTTTCTGGCTGTTTGACCTTGTCAGCTGGTGCTGTACTCTAGTTGTTTAGAGAGTATGAAATGTATTGCATTTAGCACACATGCCAGGCAGCCCAAGAAGATGCAGAAGACATGCCAGACTATCCCAGACAGAAGCCAAAGCAAAAATAAAAATAAAAATTGAGAGCAACAGCCTGTGCTGCTTTCCAGGACTTTGCCTTAGGGAGAATAGAAGCCATATAGCGCATCAAGACGAACTGGGATATCACCCAGATTTTTAAATATATCCCAGATTCCATGCATTTGCTGTCTTTGTAATGAATTGCTGCAAAATGGAGCAGGTGGAAATGCAATGGGAATCCAAGTGGCATAATCCATGCACATCTTGTTGGGAAATTTGGGGCTTGTTCCCTTCAGTCTTTCTTTCTGGAATTTTTACATTTATTTCAGCAAACGTGTACATTTTCAAATGTGCCTAACATGACAATTGCCGTTTGGGAGACTGTTTGAATAACTGCACTGTTTTGTGCTTTGCAGTGTCAGATATTATTCTCCCTCTGAATTAAAAATGCAAAACACAGAAGTTGAGGACTACTGTCCCAAAATATTTTGCATACGGAAACATGTTCCATACAATCCCGACAGTATTCATGCCATTAGCAACCTTGTGTTAACAAACAATATGGCAGTCTGCTATATTTCCACGTTACATGAGATTAAAATAAGGAAGGAAGCTAGCTAGCTAAATTGGAATTCGGAACTTTTTTCGACTTGCTCTGATTAGGAATATTTTTGGGCAAATCATCATCACTTGATGAAAGATCCATGGACATAACATTTCATGAATTGTCAATGGCTTTGTAATCATTACACATGATGATTCCTTTAAGCCCCCCAGGGTTGCAACTTCAGGGGCTCCATATGAGCATTAGATTGTCTCATTAGCATATATGAGGCAGCAACAGCATCATCAGAAAAAGCAGTGAGATGATCTCCATTGTGATGACTGCCGTTGTTGCAAATATCAGCACAAGAACCAGGATTCCTGTTTTCTGCCAGGCCCATTACTTTTTTCAAAACGGTTTCATAATATCGTTACACTGACTGGCTGCTGCTCACACACTGTTTTAAAGAGTAAGGATGCGGACGATGTGGAGACATTAAGAGCACAATCCTCTGCATGCTTACTCAGAAGTATGTCCCATTGTATTCAATGGGGTTTACTCCCAGGAAAGTGCACATAAAATTGCAGCCTTAATAATGAAGATCCTTCAGAGCATACTGTGCAGCATATGCTCCTCACCAACATCATCGTCTGTTTAGGAAGCGTCCAAAATTGCAGGTGTGCTATACAACAGTAATTAAAGCTAATGAATGCCTGAAGTCCCATCATCTAAACCAGCGGTTTTCAACTTTTTTTTTTTTTAATCTCACGGCACACTGAGAAGGCACAAAAACTGTCAAGGCACACCATCAGTTTTTTAAGGATATATGTTATCATTTAACAATGAGTATTGAGAGATTGTGTTTAAAGTTCAATAACTACATTGGGGGGGGGGTATAATTATGTATTCAGTCAAAATTGGCAGAGGACCACATGGGATTATTGACAGAGTACAGGTGATAAGAGTCATGTCTGAAGAAGGTATACCTTTCAGCTTCATCATGTACACATGTACCTGGAAGCCTTGGTCAATTTGTTTCCAATAGCAAAGCTCATCAGCAAATAGACACGTAAGATCAGTGGCGGCCAGGTCGAGGGTTGTGAACACAAGACTCTGGCACCCAGATCAAGGCGCACTGCCAGTTTAAGGCAGCAAAGTACAGCATGTGTGTCCCACCAGCAGCTCCCCCCCCCAGAAACTCACCACCACCATCTTGTCAAGGCAGTAGCTGTTTAAATCTGCTATTGCTTTTACTCTTCACTGCATGGTTGTTGTTGTTTTAATTATATGCTGCATTGTGTATTTTTTTTAAAACAGGAAAGCAGCCTAGAAACATTCAAAATAAAATAAAATAAAAGAGTCAGCCCCCCCCTATGCAGCCTTTGTATATGTGCTGGAGAGACTCTGCATTGAGATAAATGTGTTTAAGGATGGATGTATTTGATATTTAATATCCTCTGTAAAGCATTACTTGATGAAGCAGTTCCCTTGAATCCTCAAACCTGCAACTCCCTGTCTAGAAAACGAAAATGATTTTCAAATGTTGGCTCTTTCCTTTTCCTATCTCATGTGAAAATCTGTCAGTCTCCTTGAAGAGGGTCTGCTACACAGTTACTACACACATTTCTTTCTTTGTGCTGCAAACTCATATATCCCTTCCAAACCTCCTCTCAGGGTGACATCAAGGGGATAGCCCAGTGGTTCCCAAACTGGGAGGCGCGGCTCCCCAAATCAGCCAGGGGAGCCACGGAGTGCCACGGAATCCTCTTGAAATACAGTGCAATGCCAATTGGCAGGCATCAACATCATGTAATGGGAGCTGCGGCCAATGGGCACCAATGGTCAAGGGAGTCGCAGGTCGAAAAAGTTTGGGAAACACTGGGATAGTCTAATCAAGCACTGACCAAGGGCCCAACCCCATCAGAGGTCCCACTTTGCCAGGCTGGTCCCCTAATCTCTCAAACCAGTGGCTATGGTGGTGCAAGTCAGTTGAGAGGGACATGCTGCTACTGTGTCCCCAAGTACCCCATATACAAATGGGAGCATCATCCAGTGCCTCCTGTGTTATGACAGGGTTTCTAGGGGATGCTTCCATTGGCTGACAGAGAGGGTGGGAGGAGCCACTGCTGCCAGTTGTCCGTTATCCTCCTTGGGGGAAAATGAGTGCCCAATGCACCCGGGGTGTGTGTGTGTAGTGGCATGCAGGACCTCCAGCAACCTGACACGGACACAGTTCTCTTCTAAACTTTAAAAAAAAAACACCACACAGCAAAACCACCATTTTGCAGTAGAAGCTACAGAGAAAATATATGGGACTAGTGAAAGCAAAGGGTAGACAACAGTTCAAAGAGCAATCTAGAGAAAACAAAGAAATAGGTAGGAATAAGGGAACGTATAGAAGACTGGGACCATGGAGAGGGGCAAGGACAGCAGGAAGAACTCAGGCACGTAGCCCCACGTCTGCCACAGCAGGAAGCCAACTGGCAATCATAAGACACAATTAGTTCCTATGTGCGTCTAGTACAGTGAAAATTGACCACTGTCTGGGAATCTATGCTGGCCCAGCCAATCAGGACTAGAGGCTCATTATTCATTCTTCTATAATGCAGGTGTTGCTGAACGAAAATCTAAATCAGAAAGCCCCAGGTAGGGCTGGGTCACTGAGTGCTGTGAAGACCTAGATTCAAACCCATATAACGCCTGCATGCTTGCTGTAGTCACCCAGATTTAGAGCTTTCTGGCTGAACATATTGCATTTTTAGTTGTACATAGAAGCATTAACTAATGGCACATAGCCATCTTCCCTCTGCTTTTTGTTGTTTTTATGTAGCGCCCAACCTGCAAATCTCTCTTTCTTGCACGCATACTGAACTCCCATTTCAGAGATGCTCAAAGCTATCATAACCCATCTCTAATGACAAGACAGGGTATTTACATGCTCACCTCTGATCTCGGCATAAGTGGCCCTACCTTTGACACTTCTCCCCTCATTAGATGGCTTTCACAATCCAGAGGTTGTCAGAATAAGTAGGACAGCATTTTCTTGAACCATTTCATAGGGTGTTCTGATTCGCATGCTATTTAGAAAAAAAGAAGAAGCCTGCACTGCTATTTTTGTACTCTGTTATACTGAGATAAATAGGAAAAACCTACTGTCTCTCCAAGATATCTTGCTGGGAATCATGAGAATATATGCGCTACATGATGATCCAGAAGGGGGAGGGGGATTAGCAATGGGTCCAAAGACTGCAATAAGAGCTGTGAGTATGTGTTGTGAATATAAATTGAATTGTGCACCAAGAAAAGCAGAACTGGGTGATCTGAATCAATTCTTCTGCGCTCATCAGAGGGCCCACTTGGTTGGCCTGATCTCCTAAATCCTCAGCATCAATGCCAATGCCGCTTCAGGTGGTAGGTAGGGGGTTTCATGGAGTACCCAGTGCAGTTTGCTCTAGAGTTCCTAGATGTCTGGTGCCAGAATTGTACAGCGGAACCTGTGCACAATTACCCAGAAGTAAGTGCATTGTGTTTAATGGGATTTACAGTTAAGTCAGTATGCATAGGCACACAGGCACCTGCCGATGGTGAAAAAATGAGCCCATTCGCCTCAGGTAGTGGATTCGGACCCAAGTAGAGGGGCAGCGAATAGACACCTGCCACCTCTCCCCCACTCTGCCCCCATGGACAAAGCCAGCCGGCCTTCTGCACAGAGGAAGGTGTGACTCGTGAGATCCTCAGAGTGCAGGAATCTGGGCTCCCTCACCTTCTTCCACCAGGCACTTTAAAAGTGCCTGCTAGGGAAAGAGCAAGATCGTTCTTTCCTGGACTGCATGGGCTCTTTAAACAAAGGAGGAAATTGAGAGCACTCTGGGAGCAATCCCAGCATGCTTCACATTTACTGCTTTGATTCAAGAGTGGAAGAAGAAGCCAGGAAAGGGGGCGGCAGCAGCAGCGTTATGTGCTGCCTCAGGCAACCTAAGTTGTCTGCTCAAATTTTGAGTGGGGCTGCAATGCATGTTGTATGGAACGCTGGAATCTGTCCAAAATAAAATTCTTTAAAAAGCCCTTCTGAGGAGTTCCTAGGAGCACTGACTCTGTTAGGTTGAGAACTGAAACTGGAGAGGTTCCAGCAGAAATGAGAGTTTATTCACTTCTATTGAATTTCTGGCTTAAACTGAACCATACGCCAGATGATAGACTTTCAAGGTTGCTTTTCTGTGAACAGCCTCAACTAATTGCTACGAGATAAATACGTGGTGTCACAAAATTGTGACTTTGATCCAATCATAGGGACTTTTCTGGAAGTAAGTCCCAAATTGGAATGCAGCCACAGGACTGCTCAATTAGAGTCGGGCAGTCCAATCATAACTAAATCCCTGCGTGGTGATGCAGCAGCGCCGGCGCAGCTTCCACTGTATCCCACAGGGGATTTTGGCCACTGGAGGCCTCCTCGGGGTAAGGGGACATTAGTTTCCTTGCCCTGGGGTAACCCCCAGAAGCCGCTATGGGTCAACTTGGACCTGCGCCAGCTCAATTGTTGGCACAAGTTCAAGTTGACCCATGAAGGTGGAGCTGGCCAGTTTTGGGAGTGGGCGTTGAATGGCTCGCGCCCACCTTGAGAGTCTGCTGTCGGGTGGGGCAAGTGGTCCATGAGGCCGACTGAGGCTGTTGTCACAGGCAACAGATTGGCAAAGAGCGGCCACCTCTATCCGCCCTCTTGCCACATGCTGCTGCTGCTGCTGCGACTTCTGCTCCCTGGATTGAAAAAAAGAAAAGAGAGACAGAGCAGAAGAGGAAGTGTGGAGGGGAGGAGACTCTCTAGCCCAACACTCTCCTCTTCCTCTTCTCTGTTCCCCTCTTCCTGTTTCATTTCAGGGGGTAGGAGGAAGGAACAGAGGCTGGCACATCACCAGGTAAGGGAGATTTGGGGCTGGTTTTTGGTGGGCGGTGGAGGCAGTGGGCGCATGCAGGGTGTGACACCCCACTGTGCCAGTTTGCCCTCTGCCTGAAGCCTCTGCTTCATTGTGCGTCATGGACACGCCAGCCCTGAGTTCTATGCATGTTTTCTAAGAAGTAAGTCGAACTTTTTTTAATGTGCCTTAGTCTCAAGTACGTAGGACTACAGCTTTGATCTCATCATGCATGATTAAATAAAGCAACTCCAAGAAGCATATGCAAGCAAGTTTTCTAATGCTGACTCAATGCTGACAGCACTGAAAGTGAAAAGCCCCAGGCACATAAAATCATGTAACCTTATGGACGAAAACCCAGCAGTTCAGAAAACGTTTTCCAAGGTGTTTTGGTTTTCTTAATCACAGCTTGCTCATTCTCACTACAACTCTATGAAAAAGGTCATGACTATTCTCATTGAAGGATGGCAGCTTACCTAAGGCCAACTAATAAAGTTCAAGATTGTCCATAGAGTTTGAACGTGCCCCTGTTAGCATGCAAAATGTGAGGCCAAGACATGCATCACCAAGACATGCATCACTATTGCCACTTGCCACAGAAGTCCAGCCATTTAGAGTTCCTTGGCAATCACTGCAAATCCTCTTGAATTTGGGTAGATGTACATCTCCCCTATAGGGGGCTAGCCCATTAATGAGGCCAACTGAAGTGGTCGACTCAGGCAGCAGTTTGGTGAGGGATGCCCATCTCTGTCCTTCGACTTGATTCCACCGCTCCTTCTCAACCTTCCATTCCCTGAATTGGAAAACAAAAAACGTGACAGAGAGGAAGAGGAAATGTGAAGGAGAGGAGAGTGCTGAGTTAGGCATCAGGGGTCCTGGGCTTGCCCTGCCCCAACATGCTTTGCATGTTTACCACGGCTGTGACAGTGAAGCAGTTCTAAGGTTCATAAAGCCCCCTGGCCACCAAGCAGCTCAGGTGTTGTGTGGTTGGAATCCTCTGTTTTTTACTTGCTGTCTTCTATATCCTGGAAAATTATGGATTGTAATTTTGGGACTAAGGGCGCAATCCTGACTAAGGATCCGGCCAGTGGCCCAGGGCCGTCCGCCGGATCCTGTGTACCGGCTGCCCGGCGCGTGCCGGGCTGGAAGTCTACTCGGGGAAGGGGATGCTCGTCCCTTCCCTGAGTGTAAACCACAATACTACACCCAGTTTTGAGGAATACCTGAATATGGGGATTCTGCTGTCCCCATTGATCTAGAAACCACTAGTTCCATGACAGATGCTTATGTAGGTCTACCCATTCCTTATGACTTTATCAGTTAATTGTATCATGAGGAAAGCTAGCATTTGGAAAGTAGCAATAACCATAGCCAATTTAAAAAACAACAACAACAACCCAGAAAGATTAAGTTAACACAAAAAATTAGAATATTTTAAACCATAATTACACCATGTCATCTATCCTTCTTTTAAACCTGGCTAGTAAAGGCAAGCCCACCATAGTAGCCTGCATAGCATATATCAGTGGTGATATAAAAATGTCTGCGCAAACCACAGTCCCAGATTAATCAATGACAAAGTCCACTGAAATACAGTGAGAGAGAAATGCATACTGAGCTGTAGCCGGATATATTTACATCCCTACTTCGAAGCCTTCAGCAAAGATTAATGGGTTATTTGAAATTATCGATGATGGACTGACTGGATCCCTACTGAAGCAAAGCTTGCCAGAGAAGTGAAATACAAGAGATTCAGTGATATGCCCTCAGAACAAATGGCACCAGGAAACTTCTATTTTTAAATTCTATTTCCCCCATAATGCAGTCACTGATCTGAGCCAACATAGATACTGTATTTTGGAGAACTGGATCTCCTGTCTCTATCCCCCCCTTTTTTTTAAATATATATTTATATTTTATTGATATATTAAAACATAAAAACAATACATATTTCATAAAGTTATAGCAAGCGCGAAGCAATACATCCTACTAGCATACTGTTCCTGTCTCTATCCCTTTACTGGATAAGAAATTCAAAATCTCACACAGGTATGAGCATCATTATGCCAACATATCTGGGAGGTTAAAGGTAAAGGTATCCCCTGACAATTAAGTCCAGTCGTGTCCGACTCTAGGGTGTGGTGCTCATCTCCATTTCAAAGCCGAAGAGCCAGCGTTGTCCAAAGACGCCTCCGTGGTCATGTGGCCAGCATGACTCTCCTTGCCGCAGCGCGTAGCATGCAGCTGGAACATGGAGTGCTGTTTACCTTCCCGCAAGCGGTACCTATTTATCTACTCGCATTGACATGCTTTGGAACTGCTAGGTTGGCAGGAGCTGGCCAAGCAACGAGCGCTCACCCCGTCGTGGGAATCGAACTGCCGACCTTTCGATCGACAGCTTATGGTTCAGTGGTTTAACCCGCTGCGCCACCCGCTGGCCGTATCTGGGAGGTTATGCCTGTCTAAATAGCAGCTTATGAACATAAAACTAAAATACTGAAAACTTGGGTTGTCCTGTTCTACCAGGTATAGTTCTCCAGTCATGGCATCATTGTACCATGTGCCAGAGAACATGAATCATGAAAATGGGGACCTCTTGACATGAAGATCCTCCAGCATTTTGAGTCTACAGCAAGTACAAGACCAAGACATGTACAAGAACTTCCTACAAAGAGGTCTTTGACAGAGGCGTCGGAATGCCTGGTGCGGGGGGGGGGGCGGTTTGCCCCTAGGCAACAAGCAGGGGGGACAAAAAGGCCAGGGTGCTCACAAACCAGACTGCTGTTGGTGTGGAAGGTAAGCCATTGGCAAGTGGACCCTGGTGTGAGACACCTTCATGCCTTTCACTAGCAGTCATTGATGGATTCATTGATTCCTGAATGAGTCAAGAGCAAAGGTAGCAGCAGCATTGCTGGGCTGACTCCCGCCTGGTGCAGAACTGACCTGGCAGAGGCTTGGTGTTCTGGAGGCTTGGGGGATGTATCATGTCATCACATTGCCTTTAATGTGGAAGCCTGCCTTCAGACTGCCCCCACTTGGCAATCTTTGGCACCAGTCGCTCGCTTCGACTCCAGGTGAGCAGCGAAAAGACGATCTCTGGTGAGAGCGCGAGGCAACTGGAGCCAAAGATTGCCAAGCGGGGGCTCAGGCCATGTGGTGGCAGCACCCCAAGGCTTGCACCCAGTGCAGTTCGCACCAGTCGCATCCCCATAGTGATGCCACTGAGAGATAGAGATAGTGAAAAGAGTTTAGTTCACAATAGGAACACTTATCAGGTACACCTACTGAACTACTATTACTACAAAGAAAAGTCCTCCATATACAAACTTGTTGTAATACTCAGGCCGTTATTTCACCTAACACACTACTGTCTCCATCTCCTCTAACCATCAGTGGACTCTGGTCTCAGGTTGAGGTCTTTCCTGTCTTGATACCTGAGATCCTTTTAACAAGAGATGCCGGTGACCATCAGACTCCACTGAACTACGATTCTTCCCCCAAGAAACAATGTAATCACCCAGCCCCTTTTGGCCCCAAACTACATATGTTAACTCCTTGAGTGTCAACAGATCTCAAAGTACTGTACATTTGTAGTGTGACCTTAACAGGTACAACAACCGCTACAATATTTAGTATCTCCAAATGTGACAACGCTCCAGAGTATATTGTTTCTTCTGTGCTTATCTTTTCCTCTTGTTGTTCACATTCACAGTGTTCAGATAGCTCAAACGTTCAAGCATCCTGAAATTTCAATGACACAGTGTTATCAGTATCCTGCAATATGTGTGGACCAGCTTTCAGAGATTGGGTGGGCAAGACACTGTGTGCTTAGAGCAATAAAAAGGCAGGCATTGCCTGATTTATGGCAAGAGACAATAGGAAGAGAGAAACTGGGGGTGATTGGACAGAAGTTGGGGATAATATATCTTTAGTGTAACTGAGCAATAGTTTGGGATAATATATCTTAGAGAAGCTGAAAACAGAGGTTTGAAGAAAAGCAACCGCTCACTTCAAAATTGATTTCTTAATTAAAAAAATTCTTTTGTACTTCCTACCTGTTTTGCTATTTAAAGAATTGGGGCAGGAGGTTTACAGGCTGTTCATAGGGATGGACGGGTCTCTCTGTTTCCATTCCATTGAAAGATTACCCATTTTCCTTTGATTTGATTTTCACTCTCTTCCACTACAAATCATTGGATTTTGTTTTCAGTCTCCTCCCAAAATCTATATTTAAATATATATATTTTTCAAGTATTTTCATGTATTTGCTACTCATAAGAACATAAGTTGAGCCTTTCTTCCCCCAAGAAGAAAGGCCAAGGGCCCATCTAGTCCAGCTTCTTGTATCTTACAGTGGCCCACCAGATACCTTTGAGAGCACATAAGACAACAAGATACCTGTATTCTTCTATTGACACTCCCTTGCACCTGGCATTCAGAGATAGGCTACCCAAACAACTACTAGTGTGATAATACTTTTCAAAGCACACATTTAAATGTGCCTTTTCCCACAGATGTATTGAATGTATAGAAACTGTAGACACATTTTTTTGACATATATAAAATTCATTGGGTCTGGAATCATGCCTTCTGTCACAAAGTTCTACAAGAAAGGAATTATCCTCCATCCCTAGATAAGGTTGTTCTGAGAATAAAATAGAACAACCTCATGCATCCTTGGAGGAAGAGAACAGAAAAGATAATGCTGAAAGCCTTCAATTCCCAGATGAATGTGATGTTAGAGTATTTTGGACCTGCTAGAATGCTTAGGATTTCTCCTCAGTGCCAGCATTCAGTTGCTGGAGGCCCTCAGACAAAGCCTTGTACTGACCCCTCCCCATGGTATCTCCTACCAATCCACTTATGGCACATTGGGGATTACCGCTGCCACCAGAAGTTCATAGGTTGTCCCAGCTGGGTGAATCCTGTGATGGGCAGGGGGCCCAAGACTTCCAGGTGCCTGAAGCAGAATGCCAAATGTTGCCCCCCTCGTCCAATGGTTTTCCCAGCTACTGCCTCTTCTTCTCCTCCTTCTCCTGTCCTCTGGATTTGAAAGAAAGCAGGACTAAGACTTGAGGGCAGTGGTTCCCAAACTGGGAGGCACAGTTCTCATGGGAGCTGCGGAAACCAGCCAGGGGAGCTGTGGAGTGCCATGCAATCCTCTTGGGATACACTGCAATGCCAATTGGTAGGCATCAACATAATGTAATGGGAGCCACGGCCAATGGTCATCAATGGTCCAGCATTGGAAAGTTGGATAGGATTGGGCCCTCAGTTGTTTTGAGGACCGTGCCCTGCTGTATTGAAGAAACAAATCTCCAGAGCCATCACTTCTTGGAAACCATATGTTTGGACCAGAATTTGCTTCATCAAGGGGAATGGAGCAGAAGAGGAAGTGTGGAGAAGAGAGCAGTGGGCTAGGAGTATAGCCTACCACTATCCTCTCCTTCAGGCTTCTTCACAATGTTCCCTTTTCAAATCCAGGGAATGGGAGAAGGAGTGGAGTGAGTAGTCAATCTGCTGCCTGAAGAGACTGCCTCCATTTCCCTCATGGACCGGCTTGGTCCTGTATGGGCCCTCTGCTGGTGCCTGTCCTGTCCGCCCTTGACAGCACACCTGTTCTTCCTTCAGACTGAAAAGCATTTTCTCTTTGTTAAGACGACCGCCAAAAGTTCCTCAGTGAGTCATGCTGTGAGTCGAATAGACCACTGCTATTTTGCGCTGGCCAAAGAAGAGCACAGTTCAGCCTTCTTGCTTGGCTTGCATCTCTGCTGAGGCAAGAATAAGCAACATGGGAAAATGATTTAGTTTCCTCTTGTCACTGCTATGATTTATGAGTCCATTATGAGCCCATTTTATTAAGGCAGGGCTAAACTCTCTCTGGGAACAATTCTATTACCAGGAGTTTTTCTTAACACAAACACTTCCATTTTGTGTGTGTGGGTACACTACAGAGGCCACTAAAACAATTTCATTCATTACAGAAGGGAGAAAACCTGAATGTGATTGAGATGTTCTCATTATTCTGAGAGAAAATTAGATCAAGCTGAAGGTACTTTGGCTTATATCTCTTCCCCCAGCTCATCATAGTTCCATAAAAGCTACCTATAAGTAGGCACAGAAGCCATTAAAGTAAGTATCTGGTGATAAATCAAAACTTTTCTGTGTCTGGGTACATAGGTCTTAAATAAAGAATTCCTCATAGGAACTTGTAAATCCAGACAATGCAGGAGTGTGTGCGCATGTATGTGAATTTTGCAACCTTCAATCTTGATTCGATTTCAGCGCGATTTCACATTTTAAGTGTGTTTGAGTTTCTCTAGCGTAGGGGGCTGAAGCCTTCAGTACTGTTGATCGCTCTTTGTTGCTTGACTTCCTTTATGACTTAGGTGCCCATGATTCTGTCCTCAAATGTTTCTTTTTCTACCTGTCTAGTGACTCATTCAATATTTTCACATGGGGGTGGTTCCTGTCTGTCAGAGTCATCAAAACCAATGGCTTTCAATACCAGCGATACTCTGATAATATCTGACTCTACCTCACTACCTCAGGCCTTTCTCCCGCCCCCCCTTTAATCCCTCAGGTCCAACTGTCTGGCCCACATTTCAGCCTGCCTGCTTGCTTCTTCATTGGCTCCAACTCAATATGTCCAGTTCAATAGACTGACCTGCTCATATTTCTTCCCAAGTCCTCTTCTCCTTTCACTCGCTACTTATTCACTTCACTGAGACAGTATCGCCATCCATCCTGTAGAATAGGTACGAGGTCTTTGTGCTTTCATTTCTCTCACCCTTGTTTCTCATATTCACTCTGTGAGTGTTGCTAAATCATGCTGTTCCTCGCTTCACAAAAAGTGCAAGAATTTGGTTTTTCCTCTCTTCCCCCTCAGCAAAAACTCTCATTCACATCTTGGTCATCTCTAACCTTGACTATTGCAGTCTCCTCCTCACTGCTCTTCCATTAGCTCGCCTTAGTCTTACTTCTATCCAATGGACCAACAGCACTCTACTGCTGAAGTCATTTATCTAACTTGTTGAACTAACCATGCCATTAAAACCTTTCTCTGACTTCCTATCCACTCCCAGATACAGCATGAACACCTCATCCTTTTCTTCAAAGTCATCCATAGTCTCACCTCTCCCTACCTCTCTGCTCTCATATCCTGCTACACTCCTGAAAATGCCTTTTACTCTTCCAGTTCCACTACCCTCAAACATCCATATGTGCACTACTCCCTCAAACACTCCCATCCTTTTTACCTTGCTGTCTCTTATGCCTTTGTGAAAAACAATTGTATTTCGAAGAGTTTGTGTTCAATTGTGGCCTAGACTAATATGGCTGCCCCATTGACCATTTATATTCTCACGCAGCCTGCCTTTACTTGGTGACCGTACTTTTCCTATGTCCTCTATTAAGATGTATGCCACCTGTTGTTTATGCTTTAGGTGGGCTCCTCAGCTTAGAAAAAGGAGAAGATTAGATAGTGGACCTCTGAAAGGAATGCAGAAAGCAAAATAAGGGAACTGGGAAGGAATCCAAAGCATTGGCTGATATTAGGCCTTTATAAAGAGAGATTCCTAAAATGCCATAGTGACCAGGCCTGCAGTTGGCCTTCCCTTCAGCGATTCGTCCATAACAGTCCGGGGGACTAAAGGGAGGTAAGATATTGCTTTGCTTCTCTTACTCTCTGTGTTGTAACATCTAATAAACCATCATTAACCTTGTCTCAGTATGTATTCTTGCTTCTCCCAAATCCAGAAAGAAGTCATGCCCATGGCAAGACAGCCTCTTAAGCTTGATGCTGCCTCCTGAAATATCTGCAAGATGCTTCTTTGCTCACTTCCTTCCGATCCCATTTTTAAACCCACCTTTTCTGTGAAGTCTTTGGCAGTGTGACGTGGTCCCCATTCCCTCTTGTAACTAAATTTAAGTTTGCACAGCAATCAAATCTGCTTCCCTTTTTTAGCACAGCCTCCACCCCCTTCCCTTCCTATTTTGTTCCCTTTGTGTCACTATCAAAATCATAAGCCCTCAGGGTATGGACCTGTCTCTTCACACTATGCAAACTGCTGGTGCTGTATAAATACAAACCTAAGTAAAAAAAATCCTGTGTATGCTTAATAGACAGCAAGAACCATTGAACTTGTTCATTCAGAATTGTGTTGCAAGATTGTGTTGTGTTGTAGGCTCCAGTCTTTGTTCTGCCCCTCACTCTGTTGATAATCTGATATCAGGAGCTAACTCTTGACAGCAGACTGTTATATGCATAACATTTCCTAGTATAATTAGCGTCGCGTTAGGTTAATGCTGGTGCTTTTAGTTTTTTGGTTCAGAGTGAAAAAAGTAGAAAGTTCTGAAGCATCCATATGAATTGCTGAATTGTTGTAAGCTGATAGGCAAAAACGAAGCAAAACAAAAACAGAAGAGGACAGATGTTAGCAGGGAATCAGGATTATGAGAAGATGAATAAACATTGAAGACATGAAGGAGAGTGCTACACTTTATAATTGTTGCCACCATCTTCCACCATGCACCCGTGTTGATGGAGCACATGCTGCATGCAATGGTGAGAGGCAATCATACAGAGGTATATGATTGCCCAGCGAGAGGTAAACATTGACTTACCTCCTGGTAGGCCGCCTAATCACCAATGGGTCTCTTCGGACATACAGTAGCTATTTTGCTGAGATAAGTCCAAGGAGAGGCAGGTGGCATGTTAGAGTGGAAAAACAGGGATAGGAGTCCGGTGCATGCTGTTGCTCCCAATATCCATCACCTCCAGCCCAAAACTGCCCCAGCCCTCCCCCTCCCTCCCCTAAACCTCCTGTGACCCATCCCGCCATCACCTTACCTTCTCTGGAACGGGCTTAGTCTGTCAGTGGTTGGCACGCAGAGCTGCTGGCCGTTTGTGCTGGCTGCTTCAATGCACATGGGAGCAGCATATCATTTACGGTGCCACTGTGGCCTTTACAACTAAGGAACACAAGATCAACTGTCATAAAGTCCCCATAGAACTGGGCCACAAAACACACACCTTTAAACACCTGTGTAGACACATCAGAGATACTCATGGGTGTTTTCAAGATGCATGGATAAGCATATTTTACTTACATACCCTATTATGAATTTACTGCAGAAAACAAGAGTGTTGCTACAATTTTTCCTGCCCTAATGTTGAAACTAGCTTGTCTACATTCAGGTATCACCATTGGAGAAAGTTCTCTTGACAGCTGTGAAAGCAGAAATAATAGATTTGCCAGGTACTGTACCTGCTGTCGGTCCAGAGCTGCCAGTATATTTCTGTAGTGGGCATCCATCAAAAGCAAAAGGAAGGAATATATATCTGATATATATGGTCTTTTGTTCAGCATCACCTAAGAAATTTTTCATTACGCTGCTTGTGTGGCATCAGTATTTGCTTGCTATTTGAATGTTGAAATCTTAGTAAATAGTCTCAGGAAGCAAAAGGCAGGAGGTCATCTTAAACAACTATGCTTGCCACCCTGAACCTTGGGGAAAAAAAAAGTCTTTTAGAATATGAGGGGGGCAGGAAAGATTACCAATCCACTTCTCAGCAGTGTCACTGCAGGGGGGGTGGAGCTCTAAGTTCCGTTGGGCTCTGACCCTCCATTACACGACGGGAGAAAGCGGCCCCGCCCCCTCGCCTTTGGAGCCATTCCGGCCGATGTGCTTTCAAGTGCTTTCGTCGGCCAGAATGGCTCCAAAGGCGAGGGGGCGGGGCCGCTTTCTCCCGTCGTGTAACGGAGGGTCAGAGCCCGACGGAAATTGGAGCTCCGCCCCCCCTGCAGTGACGCTGCTGCCACTTCTGCTATATGGGATGCAATGTCTTACAGGAGTTGCAGAGCAAGAGTGCCAAGACTGGGAGATTCTCCTGTTTCACAGCAGGCTAAGAAGATGGAACTCTAAAGAAAGACTCTCTAAAGAAAGTCCAGGAGCTCAGCCCAGGAGGATTGGTTGGCTCAAGGGAGGGAAGCAGGGAATGAGAGCTGGAGCTGCTTTCTCAAGGAAAAGGGGTGTGTTGCATGGATGACTGTTAGCAAGTGCTGGCACAGTGGCTTTGGTTGCATTCAGGGAGAGAAGCAAGGAAAAATGTTGGAAAGGATTTGGGGGTTACTGATCCTGGGAGCCGTCTTGGCACAGTGGACCTTGGATTGTGACTGGAGTGGAGGTGGCTTAACGCAGCATCAGCAGATCAACACCTTAAAAAACTGATAGCAATCCAGCAACAGGAGGAATGAAGGATGAAGACACGTGGGGTCCTGCAACCCAGCTTTCAATATATTGTTCTCCCAATGGATTCTATGGGGTCTTTTGTGGTGTGAGCTCATCAAGGAACCATCTCTTGTGACTTGATGGTCCTTGATGGCTCAGCCTTGGTCCTAAATGGGTCCTTCCATTGTTCTCACATCTGGCTGAGAGTGTGGTAGCTAGCTTAGGAGACCAGTTGCTCCATTAGTGTGGCTCCTTGATTGAATGTGGCCTTGGGGTTGGTGAGGACAGCTAGGGTTGGGGATTCTTGTTTTGTTTTGCTAAGAACTTGTTTGTTTCAAGTCAGGATGCTCCTAGGAAATGGCTTTTATTCACAGGGTCAAATGTGCTGGGCAAGCAAATCCATGGAATTTTCCAATGATCAGGTAAGGCTCCATTGAAACCAGCCTGATAGTCAAAAAGTGTGGCCTTCCTCTTGGCCTGTTGGTCTGAGGCCTCTTGCCATTATTCTAGTCACATTACACATGACAGGAAGGGTCACATTACTGATCCCATTTCTAGCCTGGGCCATGCTCTCTTGACAGACACCCAGCACCACACACACATATATGCACCCGCAGGTCTGCTTGCATGCTTTAAATAAAAGAAATAAGAAAGGTTGTCATGCAACAACCTTCTGCATGCAAAGTCTATGCTCTGCTGCTGAGCTACAGCTGGTCTGTTGAGGGCTTTAAAGGTCAAAACCAGCACTTTGAATTGGGCTCAGAAGCTTATTGGCAACCAGTGGAGTTTATCCAAAGCAGATGAAGTGTGCTCCCTGTGACTCCTCCCAGGCAGTTTTCCGGCCACTGCATTCTGGATCAATTGAGGCTTCCAAACCATCTTCAACGTCAAGGGCACTGCATGTTCCAATCCTTGGTTGCCATTCGTTTTCAACAAAGACTCTTGCTGCAAAACCCGGAGGCGAGATGATATAGTGTTCCATTTCAGAACAATTGTTAACAAAGAATAAATGCCTTATTAAAGGCACAACAGTGTAACAGTAGCACACTTTTTAAAAGAGCCAAATCATTTGTGCCTGATAGATGCAACCTCTGGGAGTTTTAAGGATGCAGAGACCAGATTTGCAGCTATTTCATTTCCTATCTCCATTTATTCAGCATTTGGCAGAGGCATGTTCCTCTGAGAGGCACAGGCAATTGGGCTGGGAAGGATTTGGGTCCTGTGTGAGGTCACCACTATTGTAAGGAAAGAGCTTGTGACTTGATTGGTGCAGTTCATGAAGGTACATTAGGGGAAAGCTTTTATTTTGTGAAAAGCAGAGAAAATAGAAAGCCTCTTTATTTATAAATCTATTTTTGGTTCCCTTTGTCCTGTAGAATGGGAGAGTAGTTTAGGAAGGAATTGGCTGCCTGTATATCTCATTATACACTTCCAGAGTCTGAGAAATATCCTAGGGATGTGTGACTTAGATCCCCTGGAATAGAAGGCAAGAGACTGATATTGCAATGAGAGTTCAGATTTTGAGATGGAAAACTAGAAGCCCTTTATTCTTTCCCCTCTGCGAGCAACAGCCTGCCATGGACCAGTGAGGGCTGCTCAGAGCTGCCGCAATTGGAAGCTCAATTGGACACCAGGCAATGACATCATAGAGCTGACAACAGTCCCAATGGGGCAGGAAGAAGAAGGGAGCAAGACAGAAGGCTGTGGAAAGAGGGGGCTGTGAGACAAGCCAACAGGACCCAGGTGCAGAAGAAGAGCAGGTAGCAAAGGGAGGAAGGAGCAGAGACGCGATAAGGCTCCAGACAGAGCGAGACAAATGGGGAGTGGACAGCCAGCCTGGAAAGGGAACAAAGTGAGCCCATCCTGGGAGCAGGGGACGGGAAGGGCCAGGCAGGCTCCATCACCAGCTGATCAAATATTCAGCAAAGTGAGGGCAACCAAGGCTGCAGACCTCCCTTTAACTCCCTTGGAGTGGCAAGACCCTGCTAGCACTGACTCCAGACCGAGGCTAGGCCAGCAGGGCAGCTGGGTTTTGCAGTACCCTACCCATGCCTGAAGGCCAGCGGGTGGCGCAGTGGGTTAAACCGCTGAACCATGAGCTGTCGATCGAAAGGTCGGCAGTTCGAATCCACGACGGGGTGAGCTCTCGTTGCTTAGCCAGCTCCTGCCAACCTAGCAGTTCCAAAGCATGTCAATGCGAGTAGATAAATAGGTACCACTTGCGGGAAGGTAAACAGCGCTCCGTGTTCTAGCTGCATGCTACGCGCTGCGGCAAGGAGAGTCATGCCGGCCACATGACCATGGAGGCGTCTTCGGACAACGCTGGCTCTTCGGCTTTGAAATGGGGATGAGCACCACGCCCTAGAGTCGGACACGACTGGACTTAATTGTCAGGGGTCACCTTTACCTTTTTACCCATGCCTGCCTCAGAGGACCTGGGGGTACCGGGTATCTATATAAAGAACTTCCATCTTTCATTTGGAGGGATACAACTACAGAAAAAGACCAGGACTAAACTTAGCAGTGAAGCTGTTACCAAGGGAGCTGGTGTGGGGCATTATTTAGTAAACGTTTCCCTGGATCAGGACACCGGGTGATCAATCCTGCCCCTTCCAAGGAAAAAGTAGTAAAGGTATAATGAAAACATCTCCTTGATAAGGAATCTTTAACTGGCTGCAAGTTAGCGCTATTCAGAGAGAGAGAGAGAGAGAGAGAGAGAGAGAGAGAGAGAGAGAGAGAGAGAGAACACTCCTTAAAGAATATTGTGGGAGAGCAAAACCACTTCTGCCTATAGAGATGCCATAAGCATTCTACCAGGGGAGTTCAAAATATTGAACTTCCCTGCTTGAATGTTTGCAAGCAGAATCAAAATTAGCACGATGGTGCCTGTATCAGTGCGAACCTTTGCAAGTGAATTGATCGCTCACATTGGATTTTTTTTCCCCATGTACATCTTTGCCGACACTCGTAAAGATTCAACCTTTTGTGGACATATCTGAGCCTTCGTGAGTGATAGAATTGATAGTTTGTGAAGGCCTGGGCTTTTGTGGGCATTGGCTTGGAATGTGTGCAAAAACTTGACTTGATTTTGGGCTGAATACTGGGCTGCTCATCTATCCCTACTTCCAACACATGTGGAATATCTGTCTTTTGTTTAAAGGCACAGTGCGTTTTGCCCAAGACCACAGGACAACAAGAAAGAGAGGAGTATTAACGTATTCTAGAAAACTCAGGCACAGAAAACTCAGGGTGTTGGAAACAGCTGTGTATCAAGACATAACATTACTCCCTGTACTGTATATAGTACACTGTATACAGTACATGCTCGGAAGGGGGGAATCGCTTTCGGAGCTGGGAAAGTCACGCTGCTGCTCTGGTTGCTGTGAGGCCGGTCTGGGAGGCAGAGCTTTGGCGGGTGGCATAAATTAAGTTCCTGACGATCAGCTGGAACAGGAAGTTAACAGCGGACTGGGCGGACGCTTCAGCTGGGGCAGAGCTTCGGCTCCGAAACCAATTCCGTTTTAATTAAGTTTAAATTAGTTGCTGATGGCTTAGATATGGGGCAGGGCCTGGCGTACCCCCAGCAGGTGGTCTGCATACCCCTAGGGGTACACGTACCACAGGTTGAGAACCCCTATAGTACAGAATCCCTAGCAGAGCTGGTAGTTACAGAACTTCAGTGCTCAGCTGGACACTCCTAATTCTCAAGCTTGTTAAGTTTTTTTCCTTTTTCTTTCTCATTTGTTGAGAAATTAGATGTGGGATCAAAAATGCTGTAATCAGACAACCAGACAATATCTCATTATAATAATGTTCAAGAAAAATCAGAAATATTTTTGTCCTTGTGACTGCAAGATGGCTAGGTTTAAGCAGTTAGTTGACCTTAGGGGACATCTCAACATATTGGCCCAAAAGTGCAATCCTATGCATGTCTAGAGTTCAATGGGCCTTACTCCTAGGTAAGTGTGAATAGGAGTAGAGCTTTAATGAAAGTTATGTCATGTCTAGAAGCCGTGTTGAAATCAATGAGAGGTAGTAGTCGCTACTAACTGATTATGGATTTGAATGAGGTGCCCAGATTCAGATAGGAACAGATGCGTACATACATAAACAGGGTTTTGCTGCTATTTGCCTTGGGAGGAAGTCACCATTGGCACCTATGGCAGCTTCCTTCCAAAAGCAAAGTTTTGAGGGGACAATTTTCACTGGGACTATGTCATGATGCAAAACGTTAACCCCTTCCCTGCATGCCATGGCCTTGATCCAGATCAGCCCCCTGCTACTCTTTTTAATGAAACAAAAGCCACATGTGACGGTAAACTATGCATTTAAAGTAGCATGTAGTTGACTACCACCAATCAACTATTCAGGATACCAACTGGGGGCTGGAATTAGCTCTTCTTCTTTCCTTTCTCTGCCATATGCCAACTGATGGGTAGTCTAGCTGCGCAATGCTATGCGTGTCTACCCATGCATGTCGACGTCAATGGGACTTACTTCCAGGTAAGTGTGTATAGGATGACAGCCTTAGAGTGCCTAACTAGGGCTACAACTGGTGTCCTGGTACTGCTGCCTGCACATAGGTTTGGATCAGAACCAATACGTTTAGGCTTGTGTTGCTAGTCTCATCTCTGCTTCTCTGCATTAAAAACAGGCTACCATTCTCTGCTGGTACCGACTCTCTCACGCAACCGACTGACGTGCTCAGGTTACAAACCACAAGCTGTTGCTTTCCATTAATGAAGCACTTGCCATGAAAAAGGCATGTTTTAATGAATGTAGTAGACTACATTCTACCTTTTGGAGATTCAGGAAGATGTACCTCAGTGCATGCTCTCTCTCTCTCTCTCTCTCTCTCTCTCTCTCTCTCTCTCTCTCTCTCTGACGTTAATGTTTTAAGCCTTATGAAGACTTAAAACTAATTAATGTGTCAGGATGTTCATCCATAGTCTCTGGAGTATTTTTTTAAGAGTTTGCTGAAAAAAAGAACCAGTGATCTTTGTAGATGGAATTCCTATTTTACTTGGGTCAGATTACCTCTCCTTTTCTTTTAGATGGAGGTGTTGCTAGCAGTCCCATCCATACAGGTACATGAACATAATGCAGGAACCAGACAATACAGACATATGCTCCAATCTAACAAGGGAAAACAGTATGTAAAAGCAGGCTTACATGCATAGAGCCCCTTTCTTTTCAACCAGTGGTTGAAAACCCTTTTCAACCCCTTTCTTTTCAACTAGTACCACTAGTACCATTATTTGACCCTAAACTAGTACCACTAGTGGTACCCCATACTATGGCAGGTGGTATGTGGCCCCACTGCCATGAGGACTGATAGATACAGCTCTACCTGGCCTGACCCCAGCATATGTGATAATGGTTGGGGCATCAGCACACCATCAGTAAGTTGTGGCTGCATGGTAGCCCAGCTCTTCAAAAGAGGAATGGGTTGGGCAAGGAGGGTGCACAGTGAAGAGATCAGGAGGCAGTAGCAATTGAGGAAGCTTCTTCCTCTGTGTACAGCAGCCATCTCTGCAGTAAGTGGCACTTGTGAACATGGTACCTGCAAAGATGGTACTTTGAAAAGTGGTACTTGCAAAAAAAAAAAAAAAGTTGAAAAGCCCTGGTATCGTGGTATTGTTCCAAAGTACAGAAATAAGCCCAAAACAAAAATCAGAGAGACAGAAGGGCTCCAAAAATAATTACAATTTAAAATCCATGTTAATGGATCTGATCGCTCCTGAGCGTCCTCGACCTAGCCGCAGAGTCAGAGCGGCCCCTTGGTTTACTGAGGAGCTGCGGACGATGAAGCGGCAGGGCAGAGGCCTAGAGCGACGGTGGTGGAAAACTTGTGCTGACTCCGACCGGGCACGGGCTAGAGCTCACTTCAGAGCCTATTCCGTGGCGGTGGCGGCAGCTAAGAGGGCTTTCTTTTCTGCCGGCATCGTGTCCGCGGAGAACCGTCCAGCTGAGCTTTTCCGTGTAGTCCGGGGCCTGCTCCATCTGGCCACCCCAGTAGATGGGGCGGAACACACGGTGGCTCGCTGTGACGAGTTTGCAAAGCACTTCGTGGACAAAGTCGATCGGATTCGGCATGACTTGGATGCTGCATTAGCAGTATCTAATGATGTCCCTGAGGCACCTGTCTGTTGTTCTTCCTGGGATTCTTTTCAGCTTGTAGAACCTGAGGATGTGGACAAGATTCTTTGGAGCGTGAGACCATCTGCTTGCCCACTTGACCCTTGTCCGGCATGGCTGATTAGAGCTGCCCGGGTGGGGCTGGCTGAGTGGACGGGGAGGGTGGTAAATTCATCTCTGAGGGAGGGGGTGGTGCCGCTGTCTTTGAAGCAGGTGGTGGTGCGCCCCCTCCTGAAGAAACCCTCCTTGGATCCTACGATTTTGAACAACTTCCGGCCAGTCTCAAATATCCCGTTTCTGGGCAAGGTGATCGAGCGGGTAGTGGCGTCTCAGCTTCAGAGGGTCTTGGAGGAAGCTGATTATCTGGATCCATTCCAGTCTGGCTTCAGGCCGGGGTTCGGGACAGAGACGGCCTTGGTCGCCTTGGTGGATGACCTGCGCCGGGGACTGGACAGGGGGAGTGCGTCCCTGTTGGTCCTGCTGGACCTCTCGGCGGCTTTTGACACCATTGACCATGGTGTCCTTCTGGGTCGGTTGGCTGGGTTGGGGCTTGGAGGCACCATTCTGAGGTGGTTCCGCTCCTTCCTGGCTGATAGATCCCAGAAGGTGGTGCTGGGGGATGCTTGTTCGGCACCCTTGCCCTTGAGGTGTGGGGTGCCGCAAGGGTCAATTCTATCCCCCATGCTGTTTAATATCTATATGAAGCCGCTGGGAGAGGTCATCCGGGGATTTGGGGTAGGGAGTCATCAGTATGCGGATGACACCCAGCTCTTTCTCTCCTTTCCACCTGACTCCAAGGGGGCGGTCGATGTCCTGAATCGTTGTCTGGAGGCAGTTGGGAGCTGGATGGGGGCTAACAAGCTGAAATTAAATCCTGATAAGACAGAGGTTCTGTTGGTCCAGAAGTCTACGACTCAGGTACTGGATCATCGTCCTGCTCTGAATGGGGTTGTACTCCCTCTGAAGGAGCAGGTCCGCAGCTTGGGGGTTCTCCTGGATGCGCAGCTGCTCCTGGATTCCCAGGTGGCGGCTGTGGCCAGGGGGGCTTTTGCCCAGCTTTGGCTGGTGCGCCAGCTGCGACCGTACCTGGATCGTGCAGACCTGGCCACGGTGACCCATGCCCTAGTGACATCTAGACTAGATTACTGCAATGCGCTCTACGTGGGGCTGCCTTTGAAGACTGTTCGGAAACTGCAACTAGTGCAGAATGCGGCGGCCCGGGTGGTTGCCGGGGCCTGTCGGTTCGACTCAGTCGGACCGTTGCTTCAGCAGCTACACTGGCTGCCGGTTCGTTTCCGGGCACAATTCAAAGTGCTAGTTTTGACTTTTAAAGCCCTTTACGGCTCAGGTCCAGGGTATTTGAGGGACCGCCTCCTTCCTTATAATCCGACCCATACTCTGAGGTCATCAGGGGGGGCCCTGTTGACCGTGCCGCCACTGACGGAGGTGAGGGGGATGGCGGCGCGGAATAGGGCCTTCTCGGCAGTGGCGCCCCAATTATGGAATTCCCTCCCCCTGGAATTAAGAACGGCTCCCTCCTTAGAGACCTTTCGGCGGGGCCTCAAGACATTTTTATTTAGATCAGCATTTGATGTCTGACATGGTGGGCTGGCTTTTTAACAAATTGCTTTTAACAAATGTGGATGACCCACTGGGGCTGTTTGTTTTAATTGTTTTAATTGTTTTTAATTATTTTAATTCTTGATTTTAAATGTATTTATGTATTTTAATATTTTTGTTGTAAGCCGCCTTGGTTGCCCTGGTGGGAGAAAGGCGGGGTAAAAATTCTATAAATAAATAAATAAATAAATTAATTAGCTGCTGATGGGGCAGATAAAGGGCAGGGCTTCGTGTACCCTAGGGGTACCCGTACCACAGGTTGAGAACCTCTGGTGTATGCAGCTACAGATGCACAACTGGAGCCATCTTTACATTCATATTGTGGTGCTCATTATTTGACCCTAAAGAAATGTCTTGGTGCATCATTTGATATACATGAGACTGTGACTAAAGGTGTATTAGGGCCATGGTCACCAGCAGTGGCTGGAAACAGACAGTCTTGTTGCAATGCCAAGAGAAAATGGCATTTGACCAAATGTTGAAAAAAATGTACAACACATGCAGCTTACATCCTGAGTGCTGTTGTGGACCAGAAGCCATTGAATAGTGTTCGCATGCTTATTATGGGATAAACAGAGAGGCCACAAGAGAGAGTCAACTTTCCTATTACATGCCAAGCTAACTACACAATGCCACAGGCCGTGAATCTTGCTCACTTTTATGACCTTGTAACATGCTTGAATTGCCTTTTTTTTTTTTCTTCTAACCCAGGATAGCTTTGCATTCACTGCTGACATGGCATTGCTGGAGTACAAATAGAGTGACAGCTTGTGACATAATATGTGTTAACCTTTTTAATGTATGCTCTCAACTCTGTTTCACCTAAGCGCACTATCAACACATGCTTGGTTATCAGATGAAGAAGGGTCTTTGGCCGCATTGAAAAGGAAAGGAACACAGTGCAGCTGAGTCTATTTTTACAGCAACTGGAGTCGGCAGTCGATGAAAATAATTTGGGAAGACCAGCTGAAATTGGAGTCTCATTTGTCTGTGGCATATTTATGAAAAAATGCTACAGAAATGTATTCACTCCTAAATTCGCTAGACAGTTGAACCAGGGGTCACGATATTTCCACTAATTAGAAAAACTTGCCATGTACGGGTGGCTGCAAAGTGTTTTAAAAACGCTGTAGATTTTAATAGTGTATCTTCTGGCATATCATCTTTCCCCTTTTGTGCACCAGTCCTTTCCCTTGATGCAGCACAGCCAAGAAAAGGCTGCCTTCCATGGTGATTTTTTTGCTGATGTTTATGAAGGAGAGAATTATTACCGGGAAATTCTAATTGAACTGAACTCCTTCTTTAATTCAGAACTTGTTCATCATTTTTATTTTTGACTTTACCCTTCAGAATGTGGTCCTTCAGCCAAGTTAAAGGATAGAAATCAATGTGGGATATGGCTAGGAAACTAGATTTGAAATTATGCAGCATCCCTACCAGTTCACCATCTCTAGCACCTCACCACCCAAAGAGATTGCTTTCCTTTGGGCCAAATCCTATCCAACGTTCCAGTGCTGATGATGCAGTCATGCCAAGGGGGCTTGCTCTGCATCCTGTGGTGGTGGGGCAGTCACGGAGGCCTCCTCAAGGTAAGGGAATGTCTGTTCGCTTACTTTGGGGCTGTATTGCAGCTGCATTGGTGCTGGAAGGTTGGATAGGATTGGGCCCTTTGCCAAATGAGAGGGTGAGCCCCGAGGGAGTGATTGGCCCAAGATTATCCAGAAAACATCATGACTGAGGGAGAAATTGACCTGGTTCTCCCAAGGCCTACTAACCACTACACCACAGTGACTGTTTTAGTTCTTAAAGCCCTATTCAATATTGCAGAACCCTATTTAGCCATCGCTCCTAGACTTCATGGGGCTACAGTGAAGAAGGCCAATTCCATGCTTGGGATCATTAAAAAAGGGATTGAGAATAAAACGGCCAATATTATTATGCCGTTGTACAAATCGATGGTAAGGCCGCATCTGGAGTATTGCGTCCAGTTCTGGTCGCCACATCTCAAAAAGGATATAGTGGAACTGGAAAAGGTGCAGAAGAGAGTGACCAAAATGATTAGTGAGCTGGGGCATCTCCCTTATGACGAAAGGCTACAGCGTTTGGGGCTCTTCAGTCTAGAAAAAAGGCGGTTGAGGGGGGACATGATTGAGACGTATAAAATTATGCATGGGATGGAGAGAGTGGATAGGGAGAAGTTCTTTTCCCTCTCACACAACACTAGAACTAGGGGACATCCACTCAAATTGAGTGGAGGGAGTATTAAAACAGACAAAAGAAAATATTTCTTTACCCAGCGTGTAATTGGTTTGTGGAACTCCTTGCCACAGGAGGTGGTGATGGCACCTGGCCTGGATGCCTTTAAAAGGGGATTGGACAGATTTGTGGAGGAAAAGTCCATCACAGCTTACAAGCCATGATGGGAATAAGCAACCTCCTGGTTGTAGGAGTAGGTTTTCTCTGTGCCAGGTGCAAGGGAGTGACAACGGGAAACAAGTTATCTTGTTGTCTTGTGCTCCCTGAGGCATCTGGTGGGGCCACTGTGTGATACAGGAAGCTGGACTAGATGGGCCTTTGGCCTGATCCAGCAGGGCTCTTCTTATGTTCTTATGTTTATGTACAGTACACACTGCTGTTCTTCCACACATCACCCAACATTTTAAAATATACTCTTTGGATCACAATATGTCACAGATAGACATCAAGAGTGAACAACATATGCAGACAAGATATTTCCAGCTTACTCAAGCTATTTAAACCACACTGTGGGAGAAAGACTGTGTCCTCAGAGCAGAAGAGTCTTAAGTGATTCACTGAAGTTTTCTTCATCTTTTCCTATTTTATTAACAACCTTGTAAGAAACCAGGTAAAGATAGCCTTATAATACATCATCCTGTATGTAAACATACTTTGAGCACAAGCAAACAGAACAGGACTTGTTTCCAAGTCAATGCACACAGGACTGGACGGCCATCCTCGAAATACTAGATCTTGGTTGCAATGTATATTTTCATAGAGAAAGGGTTCAACTGGAGGAGAGCCAAACTTGTGGAACAGCTTGATATGCTGTTGGAAAGGAAAAGGCATTAGCATGTTCTAAAGAAGGATTCAGTCATTTTTCTAATGAACATGAAGAAGGATTATAGAATAACTCATTTGAATGATTAAATTCAAACACGATTAGGATTGGGAAGCAACTGTTCAGAATAATTTTCATACGGCACTGAGCACTGTCTCTCACTGTGTGAATACTTACTATTTGTTCTTAATTATATAAACAGTTCCAGGCCATTTGTCAAAAGTGAATGAAATGCCTTCAAAAGTAGTTCTGGGGTGGAAGAAAAACTTGTGTGTACCTTCTGTTTTTCACTTTGTCAGAGAAGCTAAATGGGTTCCTTCACAATTTTGATGAGCCAAATCCTAAATCACCAAAGGGCCCAATCCTGTCCAAATTTCCAGCACCGATGCAGCTTCAATGCAGCCCCGATATAAGGGAAGAAACGTTCCCTTCCCTTGAGGAGGCCTCTTTGACTGCCCTCCTACTGCAGGATGCAGCGGATTCCCCGTTGGCATGGCTGCATCAGCACTGGAAAGTTGGATAGGATTGGGCCCTTTGGTGATTTAGGATTGGGCCCTTTGGTGAAGTTTCCAGGGACCACACTATCACAATTCATTGCCCCTTTGGATCCCACCACTGTGGTGCTTCTCTGTAGGAGGCCAAACCCCAGTGACGAGGCCTCACACCATTGACCTCCCTAAGAGTTAATGTCACCCAAACACCCATTTTGTCAACATTGGTAAGTCAGTTGAAGCACCAGCAGATAAACCAATCATATCTACCTGCCTTGCTGCTGCTGCTGTTGTTGGTGTTGCTTCTGGTTTCTTTTTTGGGGTTTTCAGCTCTGATCACTTGAATTCTTGCCAGCCCCCAAAATACGTAACAGACATTGCATGTGCAGTTCCCAACTTTCTTTGTCAGTTTTCTGCCAGGAAGAATTTAATGTGATTTTTAGTCCCAATCTGCGCAGTGACTGTTACATGCTCCGAGAAGGTAACCAATCACCAGGGTTTGATGAATACAGTTGACTGCAAATGACTGATTTTACAGAAATTTTAAAACATTGATATTATTTTCTGCTGCCAGAATGATGTCTCCAAAGAGCATGCAGAGATATCACAGAACGGCTACACTGACAGATTTGAGTACCGGTATATCATCAACATCATTTTCCTCACTCCTTCTAATAGCAAACATGATGGTTGCCAATACGCTTCTGGGCCCAATTCAAACGGCTGTTGTTGCCCTTGAAAGTCTTAAATGGCCTGGGAGCCAGTTATCACAAGGATCACCCATTTCCATATGAACCTGGAATGATGATGTTGATTATCTGACTCTGAGCAGGGAGACCTTGGTTCACATTTCCATTCATCCACGAAGTTCACTGAATGACCCTGGACTGGAGATGGTTTGCTGACTCCTCTAGGTTACATGCCCACACTAAAAGGGGTGGTGGTGGTTGTGAGGCTGGGTCTGCTGCAGGGTTGCTTGTATTTGATTGGCTTTTCAATAAAGTGGCCGAATACCAAACAATGTGTCTCGTGCGTTTATAGGGGGGGCGCATGGGCAAAAGAATGTGTATCCATTTTAGGATGAATGTGAAAGCAGGAGACATTTCATTCAGCAATCAACATGAACCAAACCAAATGGCAACAAACATGCCCCAGTAAGCAGTGATCCATTTCCATCAATCTTTGGTGGTGATTTGTTCCTCTGATCTTGATTCCTGCAAGCCACTGATAGAATGGAGGAGAGAGAAAAAGCAGGACAAAAACTGGAAACAAACTCCCTATAAGTGAACCTAGACACATGTTCTCCAAAGTGTCCAAAAACATAAGCCATGTTGGAGAAACCTCCAATTGCAGAAACATAAAAATCCACAGATGGCATGCTTTAAATATGAGTTGAAGCTTTCCTGGCCAGTGACAATAGTAGAAAAAAGAAGGACTGAGGAAGATTATCACAAGATAATTGAAACGTTGCATTTTTAAATATAAATTTTATTGTTTGAATCTTTTTCTACTAGATGGCATGCTGTTTCTTCATTCTACACCATGAGAGAGAAAGGAATGGTGGTGAATGAATGAAAGAAAAAAGAAAAAAAAAGAATTCCAAGCGCCCCCCCCCCCCTACGTTCTTGCTGGAATTTTCTATACAGAACGAAATGTGGACTGTCAAATAGAAGGGGGAATGATATGTCAGATACTATTTACTTACTCAAATATTTCTATATCGCCTTTTCACAGGTTCAAAGCAGCTTCATCAAAATAAAGCCCATATACGTATATGTGTTTATAATTTGGGCCGAGGGGGGGTGTCACAGTATCACAGTGTCTTGAGGATGCTGATGAGAAATTAGTGAAACAGGCAGCAGCAATGAGAAACTCTTCGCAGTCGGGGGCTTTTTCCTCCTCATTTGAAACTCACACTGCTGTGGAGAGAAGTAATGCAGCCACCATATGGCCCTGGCAGTCGGTACCGTTGAAGTTAAAAATAGCCTGCGCCAGGCTTCCTCCTCAGCCCCCTAAGACTGCTGTGCAGCTCTGCAATACATGCTTTCATTAGTTCAGGACTTTCCAACTTAGCCATTCCTGGGATCTAGGATAGTAAATGCATTTGTTTCATCACACAATCATAAAGAAAACATGAAAACTGTGCCCAAGTTGAGCTTAGAAAATAAATCTGCTCATCTGCCTATATAATATCAGGAAGCTCAGTGAATATTAATGGTATATACGCTTGCAGTGCCAAGAGAGTGTTTGGCTACTAGACAGATCTTGGTTGCATTTTGGAAATCATGGCAAAACAAGAATGTAGCTGTTTTCTTTAGGTGAATTTCACCGTAATTCCAGCCTTCCAGGTAAAACTTCTTCATCTTATTGAAGTGTTTTATATATACTGACAATGCACAATAATGACAATTTTGAAATAAAGATGTCATTAGTATATCGTTACTGAGGAACCATGCTGTACTCTCTCCTCTCCCCCCCCCCCACTAACAACAATGTGGGAAAAGAGAATGGGAGGAAAGACTTAAAACCCTCTCCCTACAACCCCTCTTCCCGGATCTTCCAAGGAGACACATGGAGCTGCTAATTAGTAAAACAAAAACTGTGGAATCTCCCACCATGTAGTTTGCTCCTTAACACAGTATGTTTAGTGATCAAAGGCAATCTAAAAATCTGCTAGCGAATCCTACTAAAAATCCACACTACTGTGTGTGTCCCCCCCCCTACAAGATAAAGGTATTTCTTGCATTTCCCATGTAATGTAAGAATTGACCGGGGGGGGGGGAAGAATTCCAGTGCAAAATGCCAATAATCTTTGGTTCAGAGATGCAATATAGATTATGTTTGAAAAGTGAATCTCAGATTCATGAATTTTCAGCACGTCCCAGCCCTGGTGAAAGGGTTTCCTCTTCCCATCTGTTCACACGCACAGTCAAACGAATGGAGGTCTGCTGTTGCTGTCTACACAGTCGGGTCAGGGGTTTCTCTAATGCTTTGCCAAACTACTAGGGAGCAATCCACTAGGACCCAGGATATTTTCTTTTCTCCCCAACATTTGAAGAATGCCGAAATGAGCCAAACCTGGTGTTGCTGCCTACTGAACGTTATCGAAGACACTAAATTCTCAAAACTCAGCACCTGAGACATTCTATGTTGTTCCTAGAAAGAAAGAAAGAAAGAAAGAAAGAAAGAAAGAAAGAAAGAAAGAAAGAAAGAAAGAAAGAAAGAAGCTATTTTACATCAGGCCTAAAAATTTCAAAAGAGGTGACTTCCCAAATTGTAAACTATCCAATGATAGAGATGTGCTAGATAAGAACATAAGAACATAAGAAGAGCCCTGCTGGATCAGGCCAAAAGCCCATCTAGTCCAGCCTCCTGTGTCACACAGTGGCCCCACCAGATGCCTCAGGGAGCACACAAGACAACAAGATACCCGTGTCCAGTCGCCACTCCCTTGCACCTGGCACAGAGAAAACCCACTTCTAAAACCAGGAGGTTGCTTATGGCTTGTAACCTGTGATGGTCTTTTCCTCCATGAATCTGTCCAAACCCCTTTTAAAGGCATCTAGGCCAGATGCCATCACCACATCCTGTGGCAAGGAGCTCCACAGATGAATTACACGCTGGGTAAAGAAATATTTTCTTTTGTCTGTTCTAACTCTCCCTCCACTCAATTTTAGTGCATGTCCCCTGGTTCTGGTGTTGTGTGAGAGGGAGAAGAATTTCCCTCTATCCACTCTCTCCATCCCATGCATAATTTTATAAGTCTCAATCATGTCCCCCCTCAGGCGCCTTTTTTCTAGGCTGAAAAGCCCCAGACGCTGTAGCCTTTCCTCATAAGGGAGGTGCTCCAGCCCACTAATCATTCTGGTCGCTCTTTTCTGCACCTAGATGTTTTCTTCATGCCATTTTTACATTCATTTTTCATTGTTAAAAAACTTGCTTCATTCAGTTTTCATTTAAAACTCAAATTGGTTTTGTAACCCCACCCCTATTTTCATTGCCAATACAGTTTTGGAATGAGGGGAATTAGGAGGGAGGCTTATTATATTGTCAGCGCAATCCTGGGGATACGTCGCAAACGTGCTGTAAAGCACGTTCGCGACGCCTTGGAAGTAAAGGAGGCCGGTGCAAGGCCGGCCTCCCTCACTCTGGTGGGCAAGGGAGGGGGGCCACTGGGCTAGCTGGCCCGGGAGGGGGGAGGGGGATGGCGTCTGCCATATCCCCATCCCCGCCGGACGGCTAGGCCGTTAGCCGTTACACAGCCTCCTCCAACTTCCACGAGGAGGCCAATCGAGCCGGCCTCGGTTTACACCCAGGAAAGGGGACAAGCGTCCCCTTCCCCAAGTAGTCCTCTGGCATGCCGAACGATAGGCACCCTTGGACACAGGATCTGGTGGGCGGCCCTGGGCCGCCGGCCAGATCCTTACACAGGATTGCGCCCACAGTGGCAGAGAAGCGGGCTCTTTTGTTCCTCTTATTGCAGCCACCCCTGGAAGTAACCATTCTTTTTCCCACAGTGCCCTGGGCCAAGCAAAGTCCAGAGCATTGTTGGGAAAAATGGTTGCAGAGAGAAGCAGCCTCATAAAAGGAGCTCTACTCTTTTTCAATTGGAAAACAGTTAACAAAAGAAGAAAAAAAGTCTATGTTCTAGTACAGTGTCACAAGGTAAGCTGTTCCCAGTTGCTCTTTCTGAAAATGAATTAAAACATAGCATTTAATTCGACACAGGGTATTCTATGTAATATTTAATACTGTGCTGGATAACCCACAATGCCTTTCCCCAAGATCCTTCAATAAGGTTTACTCGCAAATAAGTCCAGAACTAACAGAAAAATCCTATACCTGTTTACTAAGACTTTAGTGGCAAGTAATTGTGTTGTCTTTGTCTGAGGCTAGCAGATTAGGTTGTGTACAATGACTTGAATGCAGAGTTGCCAGTTTTCACAATGTGACCCTGTTTCTCCCACTTTGTTGGATTTTGTTCTTTTTTCTCTACACCGGGGTGGGGAACCTTTTCCCTGCCGAGGGCCATTTAAATATTTAAATTTTGTTTGCGGGCCGCCGAACAAAATAAATTGTTTAATTAATTGTTAAATTAAGTATTTAATTTAGGGGCCCCCCATCAGCCTCCGGAGGCTCCGCGCTCACCGTCCGAAGCCTCCGGAGGCCGGGAGAGGGCCCCTGCACGTCCTCCTCGCTCGCCGGTCAGCCCGTTCTGACCAGGCCCTCGTTGGCGATTTTGCACATGCGTACAAGGCCGATGAGGGCAACTTGCCCTCATCGGCCTTGTACGCATGTGCAAAATCACCGATGAGGGCCTGATCAGAACGGGCCGAGCCGGCGGCCCGGGAGGATGTGCAAAGGCCCTCTCCCGGCCTCCGGAGGCTCTGCGAAGCCTCCGGAGGCCGGGAGAGGGCCTTTGCACGTCCTCCCTGCTCGCCGACTTGGCCCGTTCTGAGCAAGCCCTCGTCGGCGATTTTGCTGCCCTCATCAGCCTTGTACGCATGTGCAAAATCACCGATGAGGGCCTACTCAGAACAGGCCGAGCCGGCGGCCCGAGAGGACGTGCGGAGGCCCTCTCCTGGCCTCCGGAGGCTCTGCGCGGACCCGGCGGAGCCTCCGGGGGCCGGTTGGGCGGCCTCCCGGCAATCTCCCCGGGGGCCGGAGCCGATGGCCACGCGGTCCGGAGGTTCCCCTCCCCTGCTCTACACAGACTGGCAGCAAAGGTTAATCTTAGACCATTTTGGGACCACTGCTTTCACCCCTTTACTGCTTGGGCCCACCTTGGGAGTCTCCTGCGCATTGCTTTCGCTTCCCTGAAAGGCTCCGAAGGCGAGGGGGCGGGGCTGCTTCATTCCTCCGTGTAATGGAGGCTCCAATTGCAGCGGAACTTAGAGCTCCACCCCCCCTGCAGTGACGCCACTGATGGGACCCTATCACAGAAGTCTCCAGTTTTTGCATGCGTTCAAACTCCGAGCCGAGAGTGACCCAAGAGAATGAGCACTGTTGTATACTTGAAATATTTGAGGATTCTTTGTTTGTGTGAACAAGGGCTCAGTTTGACTTTGAAGCAAGCACCACAGGCTTCTGTGCAATTGTGTAAATGAGACCTCATGTTTGTACTGTGTATTGAAAGAGAAAACTGGTATGTTGCTGCCTTATTGCCAGCATGGGCTTTCACTTTTTGCTTGGTTTTGCTGCCTGCACCATGGCAGGTGGTTACAGCGTTCAAAATAGTTTTCAGGAAAAGTGCAAATTGGCTGGGGAGCAATAGGAACTTCCGCATTGAAGTCTTAGTGTAAGGAAGTTAATCAGATCACAGCATCTTCCCAGAGCTGGGGGCAGACTGCTACACCCTGGTTGGGTGAAGGCTCCAGTGTTGTTTTAACAAACGGGGGAAAAAGAGGATTTAGTGCTATGGATCCATCTGTCACCAATTTTGTTTACCAATGCAAAAATTAATATGTGAAAAGTTTAGTGGTTCTATTTAATTAAACACTAGGGATTTGTGGAGCTTCTGTAGAGTCTGAGACAGAGTTTGCTAGATTGCATGGGCTTCTAAATTATGATCTTAGAGAAATTAGAATTTTGGAGTGACCTGCCCTGTAATCTTGGGCAAAGCACTTCACCACTCTGTACCTCCGATTCCTTTCTCACCAATGGGCTGTTCACTCACCCCCCCCCATCCACACATTCCTGTATTACTTCGTAAAGCTCTATATACTTTCAGAAAACTCTTCCTCACATGATTACTGTTGATCAGAGGCACTTTGAGGTTGTTCGCTCCACTGTCCAGTCAATGATCCCCAAACAGCCATATGTTGCATTTTGATCTTTGACTATAAATCACCCCCCCCCCCATTTGGTATAATTGCTGGGCAGATCCAGGCCCAAGATTGAGTGTGTACATGTATAGTGGTAAGTGTGTGTGTGTGTGTGTGTGTGTGTGTGTGTGTGTGTGTGTGTAAGAAAGAGAGAGAGAGAGAGAGGGAGGGAGAGAGAATGCAGTGTTGGCAACAATGCCTTGCACCTGTATACTTGCAACTCCTTTCCTCTATGCCAGTCCTGTTTAAAATAAATAGGATGAAGTGGAGCATGCTGGAGGACCAGGAAGAAGGCTGCAGGTAAGGGGGTAGGAAATGGGAGCAGGCTCCATGCTGGCTCTTCTTGTTCACCCAACTGCATCCCCCTTACTCCAGTGTTAGGTACTCCAAGTACTCCAGGGGTACTCCAGTACCACTTTCAGCGAGATGGAAGAGGATCGGAGATCAGTGGGTGGTGGGCCAGAGGGGGCAGCAGGCAGATGTGGAATGCAGTGCTCCCCTCGTCAATTTGGCATCCCCCCCCCCATTTAACGCAGTCTGCATCACGGGTGGACCAGCCCTGCGTACAAGGTTTGATGGTAGATTCTGGACCTTCAAGCCCATTGTTCCCTTATTTGGCCTAAAAGTATCTCCTATTGGCAGGATGCCCCAGTGTTTGTGTGCTGTGCCTACACATCTTAGTAATGTTATTAGGCAAATGCGTTACCCCAGGAAATTTCCATACGGCTTCTTCAAGCAAGGGGAGTGGGGAAATGAGACAGAGGAAAAACAGTGCCCTTCTGAATCTGGTTTGGGCCTAACGTTTCTAGAATCACTCTAGAAATGATGTCAAGAATCATGGGCAAAAGGCATATAAGATTGGGTTGGGCTACATGCATTTCTTAGCACTGACCCATGATCAAAGACACATGTCAGAGGCACCTCAGTACAACTCAGGGTACTGGATAGCACTGGGCAATCAATCACCAAGGGCCCAGCACGCAACGCCTGCCTTAGATCTGAGGGGAGGATTGGGCTCAGCCCGTAACAACTAGCAGCCACAGGTTGAGTCAGGGTCCCCTCCTCCTACCACAGCAATGAATGCAAGTTTCGTTTAACCTCAGCCAGCTGGCAGCAGCAGCAACGGCATTCTAGCTGATGGTTGCTGCATGCCATGTTCCCCCACCCCACCCCCAGTTTTCCATGTAGCAACAGATCTGCCGCTACAGAAGGAGATGGCGGTCCACTCAAGTCAGTGGGGGCCCACTAGATGTCAACTTGCCGAAGGCCCACTGGTCATGTCCTTGTGCAGTGGGGCATGCACTGGCCATGCCTCTTAGCATCTACATGCTGGACATTCATGTGAAAGGACTCTGCACATGTACAGCTCTTCTACACATTTCCAGAACTCTGGGGAACGGAATGGATGGAAGAGGCTTACATGCATCCCCTTGATACTAATGTGAAGTCCTATTTTCCCGTTCGTAGTCCTTAAATATATTTGGGGGGGGGAGGAGTAGACAACTGTCTAACTAACATATAAATTAAACAATGACAGAGAAGACAATCAATCAATCAATGAGTACCAGGAGCCAAAGGAGGAATTTGTAGTGTGCTAGCTAAAGGGAGAGAGAGAGAGAGAGAGAGAGAGAGAGAGAGAGAGAGAGAGAGAGAGAGAGAGAGAGAGAGAGAGAGAGAGAGGTGTTCAAACTACATTTCCATCATCATCTCATTGTTACATGACCTGTCACTCAAAATAACATGAAACATTGGTACAACCTGCCCTCTGGATAATTTTGAATGCGTTAAAATGCCAGCATCTCCCTTTGGAATGGTACAATTGAAGCTTTGTTACTATCCCAGTATGGTTCAAGCAATAAAAGCACTCCTTGCTAACTCTTAACGGCAATAACTATGCAAGGCAGCATCCTAAACATGTTATTTAAGCCCTCAAAGGTGGAGGGGAAGCTGTATCCAGGAGTTGGCTAATTGCTTGGGGATCTGTGGGGATGAGCTGCACTATATCAGTTTAGTGATATTCTAGGGCTGCACAGGGCAAGACAAAAATGATCTTTTTTTGGATCAAAACAACAAGCCCTTTACCATGATGGCTTGGGTCTCTGGAGGAATCACACCTGCTGATAGGAGTACTATATAAATTGGGGGAAAGACATCGAGAAACAACAGCAAATGAAGCAAAGGTTTCACAGAACGCTTGTATCCCAAGGGCACTCCATCTTCAATATCAAATATGAGAAGATATGAAACAGGAAGCGTTCATGGCTGGAGGCAGAGACTACAGAGCTGCTAATAGGATCCCCATGTGCTAGAAGAGGACCACTTGGACCTGTTCTGTGAAAAGAGATAGCCTCAGCACGGTGCTGTCCTTCTGGGCAGAGAGCAAACAATAGAAAGGGTTTCTCTTGTTCGTGGCAAATTGGCTTGCCAGCTTGTTGTTTAGCATTTCTCTTTTATTGCATTTGTTTTTTGAAATGTATAACCCTGCCACATGGCCCAAACAGCCCCTCCGGGCAGTTTACAATTTCAATGACAATAAAAAGAAAGAGAAGTATAGTATTCCCTTGATCATGAAAGACATGAAACCCTAACATGCAGTTTAAAAAGAGATAAACCAGCGTCTCAGCAGTAACTAAATGAAATCAAAACAGACTAAATGGCTGTTTTATAGACATCTTATGGCCCTATCCTACTGTATTGCTGCGCTGGTGGAGCGCTAGTTCCGCCGGCGTGCGCTGTCGCAAAAGCGCCGTAAAGTGCTTTGTTACAGTGGAGGGCCTTGCTGTGCTGATGTTGCGGGCCGTACAGAAACGGGGTGGGGGGAGGGTGGCGACAGGGGCAGGGGTCAGCAGGGGTTGACGGATTGGGCCCAGGAGGTGGGCGGGATCAGCGGCACATGCCATATCCTATCCCCTTTCTGGGCTGGATCCGCCGACAGGGATGAATGTGGACTTGCACCAGTGATTGAGCTAATGCAGGCCCAAGTTGACCCGTTGCCTTACCCCGGGCAAGGCGACAAATGTCCCCTTACCCTGAGGAGACATCCAGCATCCAAAACTCCCCTGCGGGATGCAGTGCAGCTGGTGCCGGCGCCGCTGAATCGCCATGTAGGAGTTTAGGTAGGATTGTCATAAACGTGTCGTAAACTTATGATGTTGTCCAGGGTGTTTAGAATCAAGTGAGATTAAACCCCAGATAATACATAGTCAATAAAGAGCAGCTCATCATGTGACAGTCTGAATATAATTAATGACCAACAATGGATAACTTATTCACAACCCAGCCATAGTCAAGCTCGTTGGGGTCCTTTCATTTAAGCAAGAGATATTTCTGGCAGAAAGATGCCCCGATCCAGAAGGTTTTTTCCCCCAGATATTGGAGCTCTGTACATGGGATTGGTTCCCATCCCCGAAACAGGAAGGAATCCCATATGCACTGGAGATCTACATTTGGGCAGTGGATCATTGCTAAATTGGGCCACAAAAACCATACTTGCTTATCACCCATGTAATAATCCACATTCTTGTTTGGATTTCAGTGCTTTCACAAGCCAGCGTGGTGTAGTGGTTAGTGTATCGTACTTGGGGCAGGAAGTCACAGATTCACATTCCCACTCACTCAGTCATAACGCTTCCTGGGTGACTTTAGGCCAGTTGCTACCACATAGTAGCCCCTAAACAACTTCATAGGGTTGTTGTGAAGATAAAAGGAGCAGAAGGAACTAAGTACAACACCTTGAGCTCTTTGGAGGGAAGGCACAAGAGAAATACAAATACATAATAAAGAATATAAGGATTGTGAAGAATGCATTTTATCCCAAAGTTCAACACAGGTGTGTTATTGTGATAAAAGCCCTATGTTTTTGCCTATTTTTCTGTATTTTGGACACTTTTAACCTCTTACCACACAGCTGAGCTCAGCATAGCTGAACTGTGTTTGGGGAACTGTATCTTCCCCCTCCCCGGGTAGCAGCAAAGACAAAAGCTCATGCTTTTCTATCCTTTCATATTTTAAAACTGTTTTTTTAAAAATACATTTTGAACTATTTTTAAATTGTCATTGCAATCCCAATGTTAATAAAGTCCATTTTGCCCATATTACAGATTTGGGAATCTGTAGTTAAGAGATAGTGGCTTACAACAGTCCTGCAGTGTGGTACATTGTTAATACTGCATGTTAGAGGAAGAGCTGAGCCTGGTTTACACTTCCAGCCCCAAAAGCATGTCCACGGAGCATGCTTCAGGTTGCAGCAAAGGTCATTCTACTTAAATTGTCCCCTCCTTTCCAAGCCAAATCTAGTTGTGTGGAGAAACTTTGTGTGTGTGTGTGTGTGTGTGTGTGTGTGTGTGTGTGTGTAAAATATATATATATATATATATATATATATATATATATATATATATATATATATATATATATATATATTGCATTGGCAGCAGCTCTCCGCAGAATGGTGGATCGGCTGCTGTGCCAGCGGCCCACACAGTACACTGGTGGACCTCACGACCTGCCAGCATACAATCCAGGCAGCGGCATCACTATGCGGCCCCCGTGATGTCAGTACTGGAAGTGATGTCACCGCCACTGCACATCCCATCGGAGATGCAGGGCAGGAGGGTGGGCCAAACCCATCGGCATCGTCGCAGCTTCTGCCGCCAAAAAGGAGCGGTTGTCGCTGCCGCCGCCAGCTTTGTCACCCCCGCATGGCATCTAGGGGCGAACCGCCCCCCCGCTCCCTGGCGATGCCTCTGAATCCAGGATAGAATTGGGGCATAGGCACGCTAGCAGGTTCATGTTTATTTTTAGATGACAAAGAAACATTTTGGCATTGAGCTTTCCCTATTCTTAGAGCTGACAAAAGAAAAATATTGACGTTTATTTGACTGACCACATGCTGGTTTGCTTTTTCCTCTCTGGTTGTTCTGAAACTGACCAGCCCCCAAGAGTTTTTTCTACAGGTAACTGGAAAAATCCCATCGTTATGATCCCGGATACTTTTCCCTTGACACAATCATTCTTTATGACTTCAGTCAACATTAGCACATGACAAAAAGGCTCTAGGACAGGCAAGCAGCTGTGTTTCAGTGCCTGGCACAACAGAGCTGTCAAAATGAATGCCCTCAGCCTCCTCTCTGGCTACATCTCCCATGTACTCTGATGAATAATGGATCATGGAAGATCATACATTTCCTTCTGGATTATGAGCAGGTGATGAGGACATTATAAACGTATGTTAATTACTCCGCAAACACAGCCTGGTAATTGCAGGTTGAAGAGCCTTTGAGAAAGTGACGACAGCGTGTACCTGGCCCTCACCAAACCAGTTTTATTTCATTATAAAGAGACAAGCACACCTTGCTTTGGGAGTGGGATTGTAGTTTTCCAATTCATGCACATTCATTATCTGGGCCAATTTGGAAGTCAAGTCGCTGCTGATGTGAGTCACAAGACAGCCCTAGATGTGGTGGATCTTGCACTGTGTCCTCGTCCTCATTGGAATCTCTATCCATGAAGCAGAATGAGGACATCAAGTGGAACATCTCAGGAAGAAGAGCCAGGATTTGGCAAAAGGGTGAATGTGGGTCCAGAGGAAAGGGAGGAAGTCTAAGATGAAGCAAAGGCTGCATACCTGGTCAACAGGGAGGGTGGTGATGTTGTCAATGAACATGGAAGGATCAAGGAGAGTAAGGTTTACCCTATTACTAGGCTTACCAGATCTCCAACCGGGACAGAGTGCTAGACCTTTAGGAGAAGGAATGTGGGCAGGTGTAGCTTGTTAAACCTTAGAGCACAATCCTAGGCATGTCTACTCAGAAGCAAGCCCCATTGTGTTCAGTGGGGCTTGCTTCTAGTAGACATGCCTAGGATTGTGCTCTAAGGTTTAACAAGCTACACCTGCCCACATTCCTTCTCCTAAAGGTCTAGCACTCTGTCCCGGTTGGAGATCTGGTAAGCCTACCTATGACATTACCACTCTTGCTCAGACACATGTCTCTCCCTACAGTGTGTGACAATTTTCATTTGCCTTGAAATGGCTGCTTCAGAAACAACACAGCACTCTAGCCACAATGAATTGTTAGCTACAGTTATTTGCAATTTTTTTTTTTAAAAGTCCACTCCTATTTCTCTGGAGCATCCACCTTAAATGAAGGGGCATGTCAAGCAATCCATTAGTCTGGAAGGAAGCTCCAAGGTGAAATGATTGACAGCACAAGCATCAAGGAGGCAGAAGGACTCTTAGGTATTATAAGCATGCATGAGAGAACACCTGCCTCTTGGAAAAGCTGCTTTGTTCACGTAGGCTGCAAAGACAACAGCATGTGGCATTTGATTGTTTCACAGCAGAAAGTAGATTCAGAAATGGAAGCTAACTTTAAAAAAAAAAAATTCTTAAGCCAGACGTTGTAGGGTGTTTGAGATCCTTCTTCTCCAGATTGTGAGCAGTCCTGCTGAGAGTAAAAAAGTTACAGGTCCCTGGATCATGCATTTATTTTTTTCCCCAGAGGGGGCTCATAGCAATTTTTAGGGATGTGCAGAAAACTCCAGCAAAATGTCACTATATATTTTCACAAAATTTCGTGTATAATTAATGCATCTTTCATTTCTGAATAGCCTATATCCTCTGTTGTTTCGTGAGTTCCTTAACCTCTTTCATGCTCACCCCCAGTCATTATATATACTGTATATATACTCCATGTTTTCTACTCCATGCAAAGAAACCTTCATGTTGAAATGTGAAACCATAAGTAGTATTCTCTTCACCTGGCTGGCCTCATGTAATAAAAGACATGCAGCATACTCATGTCCTGGCCCCGCCCCTCAGGTCCAGCTGGATCCAGGTCAGATTCCTTAATTAACCCCTTAATGTTTGGTCCTATTTGCCCCACAGGCAATTAAAGAACCTGGCCTTATTCACCCAGAAGAGAGGGGAGGGGCCAGGATAGGTGTGGACTGTGAGCTCACATGCCTTTTATCATGTGAAGCTGGGTGGGAGGGGATGAATATTATCCAAACTAGTCCCTTCTGAATTGGGTAGAAAACAACAAGGGAATGGTATGAGAATGATTTGGTCCATGTTGTTTGAGAAAGACAGATCAGGTGGATGAGTGAGGATTAGTGTGTAAATAAGGACAAGTGAACACAGAACCAGTGTGGCATATTGGCTAGTAATGGCCTAGAACTTGGGAGAAATGAATTCAAATCCCTGCTTGGTCATGAAGTTCACTGCATGGCTTGGGGCCAGTCATTGTCTCAGCCCAACTGAGGGTTGATAAAAATGGGTGCAGGGGGGGGCATGTGTGCACATTGGAGAGGGCAGCACACTGAAATCAACCTAGCCGAGGAAGCAGAAGGAGGGAAAAAAAGGATACTAAAGGAAAGCAATAGTACAATTCAATGTGTTTTTATTTTTTAAAATGTTTAGTGCAAAAGAGTGATGCTACAATACATTGTCCAGGCTGGAGAGGCAGCAGAGGAGACAGCTGTGGAGGAGATATGCCCCCCACAAAGAGCAACTGGATAGGTAGGAGAGTTCTCAGAAAGACCATGAGAGAGAGGCCCTTACGATTCTTCTGTTCATATGACTACCAAGTTCCAGTTACTGCTGCCTGGCTGCCAGGAAGTGGAGCCCCATTTACAAAAGGTTTGTATCAGCAGTCTCTGTAACATTATGGCATTCATATCCTCTGCCCCAGTGCTAGACCTTCTGTTTCCCCCCTCCATTGAGACTATCCCCACAAATTCTCATCCATCCACTGGCGTCACTGCAGGGGGGCGGAGCTCTAAGTTCCGCCGCGGTCCGACCCTCCGTTACACTGGTGCACGAAGCTGCCCCGCCCCCTCTTCTTCGGAGCCATTCAAGGTGGTGAAAGGGATTCACTGCCTTGTGAAAAGGGATTCACTGCCTTGACTGGCTCCGAAGGTGAGGGGGCGGGGCCGCTTTGTGCACCGGTGTAACGGAGGGTCGGACCGCGGCGGAACTTAGAGCTCTGCTCCCCTGCAGCGATGCCAGTGCATCCATCCAAGGTCCCCTTCACACACACTGACAGCGCAATCCTATGTAACCTTGCACCAGTGTAACAGTAGATGCCACTGTAATTGCACTTACATTGGTGCATCTGCTGTTACACCAGTGCAAGGTTACACAGGATTGCACTGTGAGCCACATTGGCGTTGCATCCCTGTGGTGGTGTTATCCCTATGCAGCTGTGGGATGTAGGCTGATTATGTGGGCTTTTCCCTCCCTCCCTGCCAGCAGGAACCCACAACTGGGAATTCAGATAAAGATCCTGTGACACTCAGTAAGCCTGAACATGTGTTACAATGCGCATGCATGCACATATATATGTGCACGCAGCTATTGAAATCAAAGCAACTTACAGCCCAATCCTACCCAAAGCTCCACATTGGGACACGGTGGCGCTGGGGCAGACTCCAATGTATCCAGCATGGAGCTGGAGGTCTCCCTGAAGGAAGGAGATGATCATCCATTTCCCCTGTGTCGAGCCCCAGCAGCCCCTATGGGGCTACTCGGAGGAGCACCAGCTAAATAGCCAGTGCAGCTCTGATCATCCCCATGTTGGGCTTTCAAGCCCAGCAGTGGCGTCACGAGCCAGCGCGTCACCTCATGCAGGGTCAGCTGGCTCGGCACATCACCCCCCACTGGTGTGTCAACCCCCCCCACTGGCATGTCACCCCGGAGCCAGCAGGCCAAGCCGCATCTTCCTCGGCGGCTCGGCCGCTTCTAAGTAGGCCGAGCAAGACTTCGTGCAGCGCATGCGCATGCCACTCGAAGCCTTACCCTCAGAAGGGCCGAATGAAGACCCGATTGGGCCGAACAAAGGCTCAGAAGGGCTGAACGAAGACCCACATGCTGCTCGAAGCCTTGCCTGGCCTATTCAGAAGCATCCGAACCACCGAGGAAGAAGCGGCTTGACCTGCCGGCTCCGGGGGGTGACGTGCTGGGATGGGTGTGTGAGTGTACCGGGGCGGGTGACGTGCCGGGACTCCCGGCGCATCACCCCCTCTGGCCGCCTCCTGGAGCATCACCCCGTGTGCTCCACCCCCCCGCCACGCTGCAGTGACGCCACTGAAGCCCAGGATGGGGGATAGGATTCGGTGGAGGCCTCCTCTGCTGAGCCTGCCCCCTCCCAGGCCTGATCCGTCCTCCTCCCTGCCCCCTCCCTGCCAGCTGGTGCAGAATTCACCTGCCTCCGGTGAGTGCTGCTCCTTCACCGGCAGAGACCTGCTGGTCTCCATGCCAGCAGTACTGGCCTTCACGGCATCGCAACGTGCTTTATGGCACGTTTGCGACAGCGCAGAGCCCAGTACCACCGGCAGATTGGACTGTTAGTCATTAGTCATGATGACGAACTCTCTGAGTTATGATTACCCAAACTTAGGATACAACCCATAAAATTAGAGAGATTTTCATAGATCAGTTGAGTTTTATTTGCTCTGCCATATTACTTCCACAATGGCTATTGCACAGTGCTGGATCATTGTGCAAGGGCTCTATTCATTTCACATGACATATTCTGAATTTTTAAAATAAAGCAAACTGTTATCATTATGTATACTTTGTTATTGCCAATAATAAACGGTTGCTATTAATAGAGAACACATCTTTGCCCCAAAACCAATATGTTACAAAAGTTAAATACTTTTTCTCCAACCTATAGTGACACTCATATAGCTTAATTTGAACACATTGTGTGTTTGGGGTCCCGGTATTGCTAATTTTCTGTGCTGCTTGTCTCTTCTGACTGCATTCATAGTTGGGGTGCACCTCTCCCTAGAGAGCTTGGGGAGCAAATATCTCCATGTTTTACCAATTTTAGCGCATGGCATATTTATTTATTTATTTATTACTTTGATATCTTGCCTTCTATGCTGAAACTTAGCGTGGCATCTATACAGCTTCCCAGAGTCTCCTGTTGAGTTTTAGTCAGGTTACTGCCTTGTGTGCCTTCAGACCAGTCGTGTGTGCTCCCAAGCGATAGACAGAGGGATAGAGAAAGACGGGATAGAGAAAGAAACTAAAAGCTTATTGCAGAGACTTGAGAAACCAGGGTCCATGACTTGATGGAAATCATAGCACAGTTTCATCATGTAACCAGGAAGAACTTTGTCAATGGAGAAAAGCTGAAATGGTTTCAAAAATGAAGACAAAAGCATCTCTGTGTGGTGACCATCACAGTTAAGAAAAAAAAATAAGTATTCCATAAAGTTATGCAGGATTTGAATGAGTTTTTCCTTTTTAGGTTCCGCTTGCAGAAAAGAGTCCTCCCCCCCCCCCGAAAATGTTTAGCTGCCCTACATCAAATCCAACAGAAGAACAACAGGTGTCAGAAACCTTTCTGCAAGAGGAGTAACCAAGTGCACATGTCATATAACTGGAAATTAAAATGGATGCTTCACTCTTTAGAAAGCTGGTGAGATCGGCGTGAAAGAGGAAGTGATGCACATCGAATACAAAATAGCATTTTTGAATTCCTTTTGAGTGAGTACACCTCAGCCTTTAACTTTGGCCTTGATCCCAAATTGCTTTTCTTGTTTTCATTAAAGTCTCATATCAGCAATGGCCTGACCTCTACAAGCATGCTTCATATAATTTTGTGTGATTCTTTCGTTGCCTAAAAAAAGGGCTGTATTTTACCAGGAGTCTGGGATGCCTATGGAGTTGCTGCGATGGTATAGATGTTGCATATTCCAAATGCACATCCACATCCCTGTGAAAAATAGTTGGTTTGCATGCCCAGAAGTTAACAACTGAGTTTCATAATATCAGAGATTGCAATTACATACCTAATTGGGTAATTCATTTGCCTACTTTATTATTCCTAATGTTGCCTTTATGTACAGAAGTGCAAGCCATTTGATAAATACCCACTAATTATTTAACAACTATTCTTTTCTTATGCTGGTGGAAAGCAAGCTTAAGAATTTGTTTTGAAACTTATTTCAGAAATATTTGCTCTTAATTCTACAGTTTATGCTGCCAGGTTTCAAGCCTAAGGGTATTGTCTTGGCTGAAGAAGTGACCCCTGAGAATTAGGGTTTACTCTGAAATGGTTATCTAAAGGGGGGGGGGAGAAGGGCTGATGGTGTGCAATAAGCACAAATAAGGACACTGGATGTCATTAAAATAGTACTGTTCACAGGTTAATATATGACTATCTGACAACACTGTATATGCCGTCTGGGTTTTTTAAAAAAATTGTAAATAAAATAGTACCTTATTTTGTATATACTACCGGCATGAATAAATTCATTGCAAACTGCATGCAGAACGAAAAAGGTAATCTCTGTTTTAAGCTAAGAATTGTTTGATCTAATACATGGTAGCGTATACATGATAGTGCATTAATTCTGAAAACTGCAAGCATGGTTACCAAAAAGGAAAACAAAACTCCTTAATAGTCTCCTTATAAATATTTTAAATACATATTTCTTACCAAGTATAGAAAAATAGTATTTTTTTCTTTTTTGATAAAGAGGTCTGATTTACATAACAAAGAACATGCAACAATTAACCACTCTCTACCAGCTCTATTTGGTTGATTGTCAAGGAGGTGACATGCAGTGGTAATTGTCCCTTTGCATTCACAGCACTGACATAAATACTAGCAGGAGCTTAGATCACCTGAAGCAAACAGAGCCATAGGTATTGTCTGGAAGCAACAATCAAGCACTGGGGGAGGGGAATCCCCTTTGCTTCACACAACAAAGCCCTCCAGCGCCAAAGCGCCTTTGTCCTAGGAATCCAGCTACTTTGGTCCTCAGGAGCTGCAGAGCATCATAAAAGTCCATTGAGTTGCCCAATTAAGTGACATCTGTCTATAAAAGGCTTTTCAATGTACCTCTTGAATCTAGAAATTGCTTCTCTTCATATGAGCTAGATAAACCATTGTCTTTCCACCGGCTGCCAAACCGTGAAATTTCGTGTTTGCAGATTTCCGTGAGCATCAGAGAAAAGGCAAGATATCATGCAGTACAGGATAAGTTAACAGCTGGCAGTTGTGGAGCATGCGTCGACTACCACTTCTTAGCGTCATTATACGTTTATGGCTTTGCTATCTTTCACATCCACTGTGCTTGTCAGAACATCTAGAGGCAACTCTGAGGTCTGAGCAGAGGCTCCTGTTGTTCCTTCCAGGTCCCATGAGCCGGGCAGGTTCTCAAGGCTTAGCGAACTGACTGCTCCCTGACTGAAGCTCCCTTCCTCCGATCTGCTGGGCAACACGAGGTGTAAAGATGTCTCTGATGAAGAGCATACAGAGGATGACAGAGTTGCAGAAATAGACTGGAGAGGAGTCAACGTCGTGTCCGAATGAGGAGAGGTGCAGCTCACAAACTGCAAATGATCTTTCTGGATGACGTGATAGTGGGAGGGGGAGTACTGAAAGCCTGAAGAATAATAAAATTCGCCGTCTGTAGAATTTTGAAGGTGAGATTCAGTTCGATGTGGACTATTTCCTATAGAGGATGGATCAATATTCCAGATGCCAGCTATTGTGTTGGAATGGCAGAGTTGTGCTTTGGTGCAAGTCGCATTCGGAGCCTGCATATGCATACATGGTTGATGCGCAGTCCATGACATTCTAGTCTGCAAGTTTTCCATATTTGCGCTCATGCCTGTGCCATGCACTGCACAGAACTCGGCAGACTTCTGTGCCGCTAACAGGTTTTCCAGAAGATGCATCACGCTCTTCATGTCTTTACTTAACTGGGAGACCTCTTGAGTCAAAGCAGTGACCTGCAATATGGGGGGGAAAATTACACAACTTAATTCAAAATAAAATTAATCGACAAAAGGGAGTCCAATCTTGATGACATTCTGAGCGTCACAACTCATTTCACCGGGTTTTCTAGTTGTAAACAGGAAAAACACATAGTGGTACTTTTCTTTTTGGTTTAGTAAAAGTATCAGTTGTGCACTAGACGCCTGTGACATATTAGTAGAACTTGTGGTTTTGTTGACTGTGAGCTTCAGAAGTGCTCACAAAGTGTCCACGTTGCTTTTTGGTCACATTTAATTAGGGATTTGGTAAGCACCCTGAAGGAAGGAAGAGTCGGAGGGAGAAGCAGAACCATTCTCAAGAGGCAGCCTGGCTCAGGGATGCTGATTGATGACCCTCAGGCTTCAATTGTGAAGTCTGTTAAGACTGTCAGGTTTGGGATAGGCAGAATGATTTGGATGCCTCGACTCCCTTTCCAGGGGTTGGTGTGGAAAAGCTGGGGTTGTCAAGAGGGAGCCTAGATTTGGAGTCAGGGTGGTGATGCCTGAGTGGGAGGTTCCCCCCCCCTCAGGGTAGGTGCCCTCACTAGGAGGGGAGGAGTCTTGTGTTCATCTGGACCCACTGCAGACAAATATTATATTGTTGCATTACTTAATAAGTGTGGCCCATTTACCCAAAAGCTGAATTTATCTTGTGCCATTTGTGGGAGGTGCCAGGGCAATGGTAGGAAAAAAAACACAATAATTTCTTGCCAAGGATGATACTGAAAACTCCCCCTGAGTTGTGACATCTACCAAATATATGTGATTTGGTGTGATTGGGTACCAAATATATGTGACAGTGGTGCAATATTTACACAGCTGGAAAAATGTTTTCTCGTTTAGGAAACGCCCAATCATCAGGGATTAACAGTGTTCCCTATTGAACAGGACACGTCCTATAACAGGACATAATATAATATAAAAAAAGCACAATAGTTTGAGTCATATCTATTCAAAAGTGACATACTTGTCTATACTATCAGCAGGGGTGCCCTGACAGAGATAAATATATTTTTCCCCCTTTGGAACACACAATATTGGTGGTCTGATTGTTAGAGGAATGTTCATTGAGAATATATATAAAAAATAATATGAAAGCAAACAGCAGATGGACCCCACCTGTAATCTACAACCCATTTATATTATCGTATTGCCACGGAAATCAATGAGACAACTTCAAGTCGTCTGAAGTGAGTGAGTCGTGAATTAAAGCCGAAGGGAAACTTCTTTTTCCAGTCAATTATGTCCAGCTAGCAGAAAAAGCAAACGAAGGCACCAAGTTTAAAATTAGCTGTGCTCTGCGTCCAATAGTAGCTAATCAATTCATTTTAGGCCAGATGACTGTCGTTGTGCCCACAGAAATAAACTCAGTGTTCATCAAAGTGATGTAAGTGGAAGTAATTTGTCGAAAGCGAGATACGACTGTACACTAGTCATTTTCTAAAGAATAAATGTACTGGCCAGAAACAGGAAAGGATTGTTGTGAAACATGTGATTCTCCCGAAATAAAGACATCGCCCATTAGCGATATGACTTGAAAAACTCAACTTCCTCATTACCACTAATTCAGCACCCAGGTCCATCACAAGACAGTAACTTGTCTTGCTGGGCTTTTGTTTATCTACTGCAAACAAGTCTAGCAGATGTGCTGAAAATATGGGTTCCATGGGAAGCTGCCTTATAGAGCATCAAACCATTGACTGGTCCATCTAGCTCAATATTGTCTACATGGTTGACAGTGGTTCCCCAGGGTTAGAGACTGTATTTCCCAGTCCTTTCTCTGGAGAAGACACTGATTGAACCTGCGGGCTTCTACATGCCAAGCAGGTACTGTGCCACTTCATGACAATCTCTCCCATATGGCGTTTCTGGAACAAATGCTGAGCTGGGGGAATGCAATGGTCCATCACATACCTAATAGGAAGTTCTGGGTATCTTTGCCCACTTCTGTTCCTGGAGCTCCCTGAAAAGGTTCTTTGAAAAACTATTCTAAAATTAGTCTTTGAAATGAGATAAGTGACTGTTGTAAGATGGAGCAGCAATCTGCTTCATTTGGGTTGGATCATTTTGAATACATTTCTAATAATGTTTCATCTTGACCTCAGTTGCAGTTCTGTCATTTGCTTTTTCTCCCATACTACTCTGTTAAATATTATATTATAACACATCTCTTCTTCCAGTTCATTGGGCTTCAAACGGAAAACACATGCATGCACGCACACACGCACACGCACACGTACGCACGCACACACACACACACACACACACACACACACACACACACACACACACACACACACACACACACCTACCCCTGGTATTAATCTTTACTACTTCTGAAATCACATTACTGCCTGCTCCACTGCACACATATCCTTTCACTTTGATATATGGGATGTTACTTCTTAATTTTTTTGGGTAAGTAGTTCATTACCCATTCAGTAACGTATTCAGTGGATGGATGGCTCATGCTTTTATGAGACACTGCATCTTAATATTTTTAGTGCAGTGCTAGGTTTATATCTGCAGCTTCCTGTATCAACCCTGCAACAAAGTGCTGCGGAAATGCACTCCCTGTAGTAAATAAATAAAACCAATCCATTTCTAAACTCGTTCTCTTGTTTGGCTACCACTAAAGTGAGAGCTTTGTAAGGCCATTTATGTACCTCAGATGATATTGTTGATATAAAGTCATTCTATTGTTATACCAGCAATCTTCTGTTAAGTTGCAAATAGAAGTCTATGTATGAATCTCTCTCGCTATATTGCCAGTTGCCTGGAAACTGGAGAAGCGAGCCGAAGCATCCTCTGGCCTCTGCCGTTGGCCTGAACACTAAGGGCCCTTGGGAGGTTGCACTGCCTGGCTCCCAAAATGGACTCTTAAGGCAAGGAGTGCAGTGGCTTTGCTGGAGGTGTGGCAGAACGCTAAGTTCCGCACCGCGCTGACCTCCGTTACTCACCGGCACGAGGCTACTCATTTTATGGCCCAATCCATCAGTGCATTGCGCAATCCACCATTGCCCCACCCTCACCCCCATTCTGTGGCCTGGAAGCCACACATGTTCACTGAGGATCTTAGTCACAGTGGGGCACGCTAAGATCCTATCCCCCTTTTCCCAGCCTGATAACGTCCCTTGACGGACAGCCCGATCCTGCCTAAGATGCGGTGGCTGGCCGAAATGGGGTTTACTCTCAGGAAAGTATGCTTAGGATAACTGTTAGTTCATGAACAGCCATGCATACTTAGTTTTTGATGGGCCTTTAAACCTAAATAATTGAAATAGCTTCTCTTTAGGCATTAAAACATCTTCATTTGTACCAGCGCTGGGCAAATGAAAACAGACATACAGTATTTGGTAATTAAGGAATTATCAAATGTTGACAGTTATGAAAAATCAGAGCATCTAACCCAGGGTGGTTCAACTTCTCGTACCTCGAGGGCCGCATGCTGACTTAGACACGAAACCCAGGGGCCGCACAATTAATTAAATTAATACATAATTATTGGTTAATTAATTAATTATTAATATAATTAATGTATCAATAATAATTAATATAATTATAAATAATTCTCTTCAAAGCAGAAGTGCAAGATGTTGTCCCCGCCATTCTCCCTTTGACACCCCCAAAGGGTGTTCTTTTTTTTAAAAAAAGACAACCTCTCCAATGCAACACTCCCTTTCCTTTCACACGATCCATCTCATCTACCCTCCCCCCAATATAAATAGGAGTGGCAGTGATTCACTGACACCCAGACTCCTTTCCCTCCCACCTCCCCCCGCAAAACAAGATGGAATATTCCTTCTCGTCCACAGCACAGAGGAATTCTGGGAGAAGTGGAGAAAGATATAAGAACAGCTGGGTAATTCGGGGCTGGGGGCAAGGGAGGTCATGATCTTGCAGGACATGTTGCCCCCTTTGCTGCCCAGAGGGCATGGAAAAACAATGGAAGCAGGCTCCCAGTACATTTACCTGTTGGCAAGTAAGTGGGGGGGGGCAACCCTTGCCCAGGCAAGTAAGTGGGGGGGGGGCAACCCTTGCCCAGGCAAATCAGGTGTGCGTTTTCAATTGGTCCAGACATGGCTTAAAACTCAGGCCAGAAATCTTGGGGGTGGGGACTTGTAAAGAAAAAGGGAGATGGGTTGGGGAAAACAACAACAACAAAAGGAAGAACTGGATTAACTCCCCCACCCCAGAAAGGCCCAGCTCCTCCAAAGGCTGATCCCAACATTGCATCACCAGGAGAAGGGAGAGAGAGACACCTTCCTTAAACTGTAGCCCTCTGCAGAGGGAAACCAAGTCTAACCCAACTCTGACCCAGAGATTCCTCATTCTGCAGCAAATATTGCTAAAAGTTAAGTCTATGGAACCACCTGAACAACCAAATCTCTCTCGCGCAGCTAAATGCTCCTTCTCTGGCCCCAACACCCAGGGACAAGTCTGCTGCCAATCTAAGACAGTGATGCTTGATTTTAAACGTCACCTAAAAGGTGTAGCCACATTGGCAAGACAAGACAGCAATGCTAACAAGAACTCCAGAGGACAAGAGGACGGGCAGCGAATCCACAGAGCCCATTAAAAAGCCAGGCTTAGCAGAAGGCAGGAGAAAAAAAAAACCTCCATAGAAGAAAGGCGGCAGCAGCAGCAGCAACAGAACAGTCGGAGTGACCACGACCTTTGGAGCTTCTCCTCTTGCAGCCCTCCACGAACAAGCAAGAGGCAGATGTCTGCGGTACTCAGCAGCTCTCGAAGCCCCCTCCCTCCCCCAAGCCACTGGCGCGCCCCTCTGATTCTCGGATCCTGCGGCCCCCAGAGGCTTCTCCCTCCCCCTCCCTTTCCCCAGCAAAGGTGCTCAGCGCCGAGCTGTTCCGAGGCAGCCAGCCCGATCCACTCTCTTTCTGAACCTCAGGAAGAGAGCCGGTCGGGCTGGCTGCCATAGACCAGGTCGCGCCCAACATGCCTCGCGCTCCACTGTCCTCGGAGAAGTGCTTTGCTCCAGTCCAGAGCACTTCTCCGAGCATCAGCGAGGGCACGCGGGGCATGCTGGGGAGAGTTCGTCGGCTGAAGCACTTGCCCCGCGATCCAGCTGATGATCGGAAAGGCGCTTGAGCACTGGGCAAGTACTTCTGCTTCGGCGTCTCCCTCCCTTCCCGGGCCATGGCCGGCAAGAGACGTCGTCCCCGGCCGTCCGTCAGTATGAACTGAGAGGGTTGAGAGGCTGCGCCTGCGCAAACTTGCCGCAGCCTCTCTAGCCCCCTCGTGTCAGTCTCGCTGGTTCAGCCTCTCAGTTCATACTGACAGACGTCTCTGGCCGGGCGTGGTCCGGGAAGGGAGGGAGATGCCGAAGCGGAAGGACGCCACCGCGCCGCCGCTGCATTACTATGCCTCACCCACGCTCCCCGGATGATCGAAAAGGCGGCTGGCTCCCGACCGCTATTCTGATCATCAGGGGAGCATGGGTGACTGCTGGAGGGGGGGGAACTCCAAGATTGTCCGGGGTAGGCAGAAAAGGCCTTCGGGGTTTGCATGCGGCCCGCGGGCCACGCGTCGGACCACCATGATCTAACCACAATTACAATTTTTAGTGATCCACAGAGTGTTCAGAACATTTAAAAAAACACCTTCATACCTCATTATTAAGCCTACTGATCTGTTGCTTGGTTTCTTCGGCTTTGATAACTAGTACAGCAGCACTGACTTCATTCTCTGTAATTACAAGAACACATAATGGATGATCAAAGAAATGTGAATCATAATACGGCATCTTTCTCTTGCTTGTTCATTTCAATTTGATTCCAAGTTTAGTTATTTGTTGGGGCTGTCAGTCTATTTCAAAATCAGCATTCCAACTATTTCATTTTTATCTTGTTCTTCTTTCAAGGGGCTCAGATGTTGTACATACTTCTCCTTCCCATGTCATCCTTACAACAGCCCTGTAAGGTAGGCTATGCCCAACAAACTAACCAGCTGACTAACATGACTGAAAGCACAGTAACAGTGCCTGTTATCTTACTGCATCCACCATGTGGTCAGGTCGGTTTCAGCCCATTCACTTCACTGCACTTCATCCGACAACCAATTGTAACAAGTGAATGTCAGAACTGTGCCAACAGGATTCTGCATGACGATTGCCACATGGGCATATGAACCCGCCATTGCATGAGTTTCAAACTAGCTTCCTCAAAGAACCATGGGAATTAAGAACCAAAACAGCATCTCAGAAGGTAGATAAAGTGCCAGTGCTGGGCACATGGGGTGTATCACCACGCAGAGGCGTCGCTCCGGTAGGGGCGGGGCTGTAAGTTTTGCTCGGTCGGAGTCCCGTTTACCGAACGAGCAGGAGGCGGCCCCGCCCCATCACTGTCAGAGCCATTCCCCTGCGGAGACAGCAGCAGGCAGGGTCTCTTGCCTGCTGCTTTCTCCGCAGGGGAATGGCTCTGACAGTGAGGGGGCGGGGCCGCCTCCTGCTCGTTCAGTAAACGGGACTCCGACCGAGCAAAACTTACAGCCCCGCCCCTACCGGAGCGACGCCTCTGTCACCACGGTGAAGAAATAATGTGTTCCCTTTTTTTCTGTCAATCAAGATGATCTTCGATTCCACATAACCTTGAGAAAGAGTGCCAATCCACTGACAGGTTCAGAGCCAAGGGCCCAATCCTATCCAACTATCCAGCACTGATGCAGCTGTGCCAACGGGGCATGCGCTGCATTCTACGGTCTGGGGGCAGTCATGGAGGCCTCCTCACGGTAAGGGATTGTTTGTTCCCTTACCTCGGGGCTGCATTGTGGCTGCATCGGCGCTGGAAAGTTGGATAGGATTGGGCCATAAGGCTGAGATGCCTGGCCCACCCTGTGGGATGTCCACTGCTCCCCATCACAAGCTCTTCACTGCTGGCTTTGCAAACAAAGCAGCAACATCCAAACATAAAAAGTAACACTTCCTTGGAAACAAAACAAAAGGCTCACTGGACAGTTGAAGCCAGCATGGGGGGGGGGGGGATAGGATCTGGTTGATGAGGTCATTTAGGCCTCTGCACATGCTGGCAGAGAGTGACATGTGAGCCAGGCACAATTAACAAATCAGCTGAGCAGCAGGCAAGCCAGTCTGTTGCCCTCTGCCTTTGAGGTGCCCTTCTTTCTGCACCCAACAAGGATTTATTCTGCATGAGGCTGACAGGAACATTTGCCCTGGACTCCTTTTGTTCTTCTCTCTAGTGAGCTCTTTTGCAACCTTCTCTATGGGAAAAGCTGCTGGGTGGTTTTTTTTTTTTTTAAAGATTCTCTTAGAAAGTCACGTATTTTAATAGGCATTTCTCAGCAGGCAGATGGAACATAGCCAGTCCCTTGCCATTGGCTGAAACTAGTCAACACATTCAATAATTTATTTCAGTGTACTGAGCTATTTAACAATGCCTAGGAAGCAATTCATTTTCAATTAAATAGTTTAATGCACATTGATTCAATCATTGCTTTGCATTATTAATTCAATAATTGGGCGGCATGATTGATCAATGGTGTTTGCATTGATTTATACTCCTTGCCCGTCCCCATGTTTGACCAATGCAACATTTCTGGCTGTGGGTCTGTACATACCGGACCTTAAATGAACACATTAGTAGTTCAGCCTAGCTTCAGCCTCATGACAGTGAGCACTGATTTGCTTTAACAAGGTGGACCCATAAAGGGTTGGGCTCTGATTTTGGAAACAGTAATGTTCCCTGTGCATCATAATTTGCTACCTTGCCTGATAATGGAAAAGAAAGGAAGCCCAGGAAATTGGTACGAATAATAGTTCCACATTTCTTTGCCGACCTTTTTTTCCATGATGGTGGTAGGAGTGCCAATCCAAGTGATATCTAAGGCACGCTCTCACAGTGAGCGGCTCACAAAAAGCAGCACTCTTCAAAAGGTGCATTATGAATCATTTGTAAGAGGGCTAAATATAGCACTGACCCCCGATGGTAGGAGATGCTCTGGAATCCTGCCTGAGTTGTTCAGAGCCAAAGTCAAATGTCTGGATTTCCTCATTGTTGTTGCCATCCTCTGTGCCGTCAACAATCCTGTTTTTAAAAGAAGACATCAGAATAGTTACACAGAAACCACACTTTTGCCCTCATACTATATATTGCAAAGAGCACATTTACAGACAATTCTAAAATGATAATATTAATTTTATATCCTACTATTCTTTGAACTGTTGCAAAGAAAACAACCACGCTAGGTCTATCTGCTGGTAATCCTCCTACTGTTTTTCTTTGAATTCTTCTTCAGAAATTCTCACTTCCTCTTGCAAGTCTATAGCCTCTGAGCCATTAATCACCCACAATTATCAGTGGCAAGTGTATAATGTGTAGAGTTCCACTGATATAATTTGAAGATATCTCCAGTTGACCTGTTTGTGTGGTGAAATTTTATCCTAGGTGATTGATGCTTGGAAACGGACATGACTCGGCAATATAAGGAATACATTGCTTGTAAAAAGGACAGCATATCTTATTCGGAAGAGAAATATCGAGAAAATTTGGATCAATGGAAACTAGTTGAAAACACGTTAAAGATCAGAGGAACAGGCTCTGACATAATGAATTTAATATGAATTTATTATGCTTTCAAAGGAATTGATAACCCACCCACTGCCGCACCATCTTCCCAGCACCAGGGTATCGTCGCGGCGCGGGACGCCTTTGTGCAGCCGCCACCACTCGCCATTTCAGGCAGCAGCCCGGTTCCATGTGACAGTGTATCGCGTTTTGTGATATCAGGTAAGTCGTTGCACTGCCAGGACATGAGTTCCAACAGTGCAGCAGCCTCTTAGGATTGGGCCCTTAGACTGAGCCAGGATATCAAACCAGGATCAAAGTGTAGTTTGATATGCTGGTTTGTTCTACCTCTAGTTAGTTAACAAATGCAGTTTTTCCAAGTTCATGCATATTGTGGAACTGCGTTATGTTTAAAGTGAAAGCAAATTTCATATTCTTCCACTCAGAGAGAGGAGGGGAGAGCCATGAGTTGCAGCACCCTTATGCTTGTGCACAGCAAAGCTTGTTTAGGACTGCAATCCTATACATACTGAGGGGAGAGTAAATAGCATTGAACTGAGACAACATGCATAGGATTGTGGTGTAGGTTTGTTTAAACAGACTTTCAGCACAATCCTATCCAACGTACACCACCGGTGTAACCAGCGGTGCAGCGAGAACTGGAGGCCCCAGAACAGAAAGGGGATTCAAATCCCCTCCAAAGGGGGATTCAAAGGGGATTTAAATCTCCCCTCCCCTCCAAAGCCTCCCACCCTACCCTGCTGGTTACACCGGTGGTGTAAATTGGATAGGATTACGCTGTTTATCTCATTGGTAGAGCACAAGCTTTGCATGCAAAAAGTCCCAGATTCTATCTCCAGGCACAGTAGAGAGAGAAAATCCCCATGAGAGCCACAAAGAGAGCCTCAGTCAGTCAGTGTGGGTTGCATCGGTGGCAGATTACGAGGATTCTGAGATGGTGGCGCATTCGGGGTGCCTTTCTCCCCCGAGTCTGCTGCCGCCTCCTCCTTCCAAACTGTCATCAATGAGGCAATGCTTCTCAAGGTAGAAGCAGATCATTCCTTTATTTGCCGTGCTACTTGCACACTGCTGTGAATTTCACAATCCCTGTAAATGAAACTGCAAGTCCCACACTTCTGGGTTTTCCAGCAATGCGCAAGGACAATGCTAAAGGTTTTGGGGTTCATTTTTTTATAGTACAGAGGTGGTGGACCCGAGAGGGCATCAAGCAGAGTTGCAGGTTGTGCTGCCCCTGCAGTCAATCAACAATGCTGAGCTAATGACTCAATGGCCTAACTCAGTTAAGCAAGCTTCCTATGTGCACAAAGCATTAAGCCATGTTTTAGCATTACAGCTGAATTAGGGCTGTAACTGCCACTAGGAAGAAATGCCACACGGAATGGTGCAAGTTTGCAAGCTCTGAGATCTCATGTCCTGCTGAGGGACTGCTCATCCTTCTAAGTAGGAATGGAGATAAAAAGGTGAGCAATGCAGCGGCTGCGCTGAAAGATACAGTTTGGGAAAAGAGATCACTGTATCATGGTCTTATGTACAACTCGATGGACTCGACACAAACAGAGCCTGAGGCTAGATGGTGAAAGTTTGCTTGATTTGGAGGAAGAGAGAGGAGGAAATTGTGGGAATGTACGGGAAATGTAACTTGAAATAACTTGCTCCTTTTATGGACACAGTGAATTCAGTATGAATTGACTGCATGAACTGAGATGCACAACAGGGGAATATTATTCTTTGTTGAACCCGCCTCTGTTGATGAATGACTGCAAGCTTTGCCATTGTACAGCCCTCATCATCGTATTTACTGTAATGGGCATAATGTAACAGGCACAATGAAAGAATGAAAAACAGATTTATTGAACTATAGACCATGTGAGTGGGTCACAGAATACCCATTAAATGTGATTACTCTCATTCATAACTGACCAAAGCTAAATACAGCCACATGGCAGTCAAGATTGAGGCTCATTCAGTGGCGTCGCGACAACGCGCGACACCCCTGAGCGGGGGCGCGCGTCACCCTTAAGGGGGAGGCTCCGCCCCCGCGCGTGACGTCACGCGCAGGAGCGGAGCACCCTCCCCGCTCCGTTTTCGGCTCATTTTGGAGCCAAACGGAGGCGAGGGAGGGCGGGCGGGCCCAGCTCCACCGCAAAATTGTAAGTAAGGGGCATCGCGCGTCACCCCTGTACACGCGACGCCCCCCGGCGGCCCGCCCACCCACTTCCCCCCGTCGACGCCAGTGGGCTCATTCATTATTTATCCTGCAGGCATCTCTTCCTGCAGTTAATTTCTAGGTGCATAATTTCTTACATAGCTCCCATTCATTTCAATGGATCATTGTGTAGGAGATCTTCCCACTGGATTGAGATGAATGTTTTGGCTAAAGCCTGTGTGGTTAGGAAGGTGAGAGCATAATCAACACACATTTTAAATAGAGGGAAGCCAGATTTTGGAGAGCTTTGATTTTCGTGTTGAAATTGCATGTCTAATAAAATAAGAAATTTTAGGGAAACGGCTCAACAAAATCACTGGAAAATCAGAAGTATTTATCTTTTGCCAATGCCCTGGGCACTAATCACAGCTCAGACAGAACATTGCCCAAACGCTGATTTATAAGACTCCATGGAACGTCACTGTACATTCCCTTTACTCGTCTAACCAATCATGGAGAAGCTCTCCAACCAGACTAAGCTTAGGTAGAATCCTTTGATATACTCTCTATAAGCCCTCCCACCCAGCGTCATCGTTAGATGGGGGGCCCTGTGGCACAGGGCCCCTGGTGCCAGCTTCTGGGGGGGCGCCGAGTCCGAGTCGCCTGACTTGGACTCGGAGTCTAAGCCTGAGCCTGAGTCGGCCAACCGGAGGCTCCGGCGGCTCCACGCGCGCTCACCTCGGCCGCGCGCGACTCCAAAAATCACTGCAGCCAACCTTTGAAGTGGGTTCACACTTGAGTAGCGGGTGGTGCGTGAGCACACTTCAAAGGTCGACTACGGCAATTTTCGGTAGAGTAGGAAGCGGCGGGGTTGCCTCCCCTCTCCTGTGACAGAGGCACTGCACGTCCCAGTTGTAAGGTGTGCTTAAGGACTACACAATTCCCCAGCGTCTTAAAAACCAGCCTTTGTTGACTGTTTCACACTTCCTTCTAATATCTGGAACTTGGGAAAAACAGACAACATTTCAAAGGGGTAGCTGAAAGAACACTGAAAAATACAGGCACTTTTGGACAATTCTGAAAGCAAAAATGAAACTGAAACATTGTTTTGGTTCAGGTCTAATTTTAGCATTTGTAAGGATAGCTTGGCTGATCTCCTACATCAGGGGTTCTCAACCTTTGGAGGCCTGGGTACCCCCTATCATGGTCCAATTTTCTGAAGTACCCCCTGCTAATTAATTTGATTAATTAATCAATTAATTAGATAATTAATCATTAAATAAAAAGTAGTAAAACAATTTTAAATGTGAAAAAAATGTCTTACTTAACTGTGTGTGTGTGTGTGTGTGAGAGAGAGAGAGAGTGAGAGAGAGAGAGACAGAGACAGACGGGGATTGCATTTAAGTTCTAATTAACAAGTAACTACTGATTGATGCTGATAAGGGGCAGGCTCTTATCAGGACCAATGATGCTGATAAGGGGCAGGCCCCTGCCATTGGTCCGCGTACCCCTAGGGGTACTCGTACCACAGGTTGAGAAACTCTGTCCTACATGCATTTGGAAATGCTGACACAGTTTTGTTATGTGTTCTTAGGTTTGTCGTCATTATACAATGTCGTGAATTCCATGCCTTTAGTTACTAGCCCTGAAAATTCTTTACAAAATAGAGCCTTCATTTCTGGGTGACTCTGGCATGATAATTAAAGTGGCCTGCTTATCATGGTTTCCTAGAAAGAATCTTGGGAATTGTAGTTTTGGGAAGGTGCAGAGAATTCTTTGCCAGGGATCTTCTGAGGACTCCTTGGCTGGATGGACCCCATGGCATGAAATGAATTTAAAAGTGGATTAAATGTGTAGTAGATCGATGACACTCTATGACAACAATATGATTGGAAGCAGTACAACTTTGCAATGTTTTGCAGCAATAAGACAAAAATATGCTACAAGAAATAAGAATGATAGTGAGAAGTACTCCTTGTTTACCTAGGGCTGAGATCTGGAGGACCAATGTTGTTCAACGAGGAAAGGTGCACTTTGAGGTTCTTCTCCCTCCTCTTGGAGTAATAGTGGAGCTCTGTTTCATGTTTGGTTCTGGAGGAGGTTGCACTGCAAACTCGGATAGGTGAGTGGAAGGGCACAGTTCCTGAGGCCAACTGTTTCAAGTTTATCCCAAGATAACTTTTATTGCTTCCCAACTTTTTCTGCTGGGAGGACGTTGTGCTTCTTGTGTGGACTGGAGAAAGAGTAGCTGCCTCCTCGTCTCCCACGTCCTCCTCTTCCTCCTCATCCTCTACAATCGACGGAAGTCTCTTGTTTATGCTGCCATTGCCTTTGGAATCTGCCTAAAATAAGGATAATTCATATGAAAATAAATATGAAAAGCTCTGCACCGGGTGGGCAATTCACCTGTTCTGATACAACCACGGTTGTCTTAGATTCACGGTCCATATTTACTAAAAATAAAATAAATTAAACAGGGGTTTAATGACCATGTCAGTCAGTTCTTAAAAGCGCCAACGTCTTAACGTTTCACTCCAGAATTTGTACAGAGCTTCTTCAGAAATATGGAGCAAAGACATTAAACACCTGTTTAATTTAAACTTTTTTAATACAACCATGGTTGAATCAAACCAAAAACCCACTAGTGCTCCAGCTGTAGACACTTTGCAGCGTCTTGGATTTTATTTTGCTCATTTCACAATGTACATACAACTAGTGATGGCTCCAGATTTTGGGAGGCCCTGAAACAAAAGTCCTTCACCTCCAGTGGTGTGCTCCCCCATGTGCAAACAGGCTACTCCTTCCCAATGTACTCAGGAAGTGGACAGCAGACAGATGCAAGTCTTCCTTCATGCTGCTACCCACAGCCACAACACTCATCTGTCAACTGCCCAGTTCCTTGCAAGCTTTCCTGGCTGGGCACCATTGATGGTGAGAGCTAACCAGAGCTAACCAGGCAGTGGATGCGTGACATTTCTCTTTCACTGCTGCTACAATAGTTAAGTATGGAAGAATGAAGGAGGGCTTGTCTACACTGCTACTGCCTGCCCCCCACTCACAAGAGTACCCATTGGACCCTGGCTGGCTTATCAGGTGGTGCTGGGACGCAACTACAGCAGGAAATAGGAAACACCCACATGGGCTCTGGCTTACCTGGCAGTACAGAGGAGCAGCAGCAGCAGCAGCAATAGACCTTTGCTGCCTCATGGGTTGGCCCTTGTGTGGGGATGGGTCCCTGGCTTGTACCCAACTAGGTCCCTCCTGTGGAGCCACCCTTGCATAAAATACATCCCTCTAGGAATACAGCTTTGTGAACTGACTGCAAATGTATTGAGTTATCTAGAAATGTTGCTGAATTCATCCAGCACTAAACAACCTCTGATACACTCTCTAATGACTGTATTTTTTGTTTTAAAAAATATTGTATGCCACATTTATAATTTGCTCAAAGCAACTAACAATAATAATAATAATAAATGTAAAATATATACCAGAAAAAAACATAAATCAATGGAACAGATCAATGTTGACAAAACAAAAACATAGAATCAAACTCCTTAGACCACTCCAGTTTCTACTACAAATTAGCCAAAGGTTTTAGTCAAGGCAGGTGTTACATCATTTCCTAAACTGAGGAAGGGAAACGGGGAGAACTGGGGCAGCCACTGACAAGGCTCTGCTTTGTACCCCAGACAATCTCAGAGGGAACTTGAAGCAAAATCTTCCATGATGTTCTTTGGAGGTGGCCAGGCTCATACAGGAAAAAAAAATACAATTGATTGTAGTAAACTGCCTTCAGAGCCCTTATAGGATTAGTAGGCAGGCTATAATTTTTAAATAAATAACTAAAGTCATAGTACTGAAAAACAGAAAATTCCACTGGCTTCTGTGATCTTTATGGCCCAATCCTATCCCCCCCCCCAGTGCGCAGAATTTAGGGCTGCTGGTGGAGCATTTACTGTATCCTGCACACCAGGTTGGCTGAGACAGGTAAGAAATGAAAAACTTAACTTTCCTTCCAGGTTGCTGCCTAGTCCTCTAGGGGACTGCTCAACGCTACTCCAGCTCTTTTGCTGGTGTAGCTCTGAGGAGCATTTTGGGAGCGGGCCAGGCCCAGGATGGGGGTATAGGATTCTTTGAACGTTGCTGCCACTGAATCCCACCCTTTCTCGCCCCCGATCCTCCCTCTTCATTGGCAGCCAGTCTGTGGGGTGCTGTTGGCAGCATGTGGCCTTCTGGGCCTTGCACTGGTGCCAGCGCTCCACTGGCAGAGAGGCTGCCAAGATGGCATAGATAGGATTGAGCCCTTAATAGATTTGAAAGGCAGAGGAACTGTGTGATCTGCAAGAAACAGAAAGCAAAGAGATTTGGAGGAGAAACATTTCTATGGGAAAATGGTGCTGGAGAAAGGGTTAACCCTCCCCTCCCCAATATATTTTAAGCTATGTTCATGTCAACATGGGAATAATTTGGTTTCAAACACACTTGAGTTCCACCCCAAGATTCTCTTCCTCTGACAGAAAAAGCTTCCTCTACAGGAATTTAGTCGGAGGAAGGAAACCTTTTGATCAGTGCTCAAATTTTGGGAGGAAAGATAGGGGGTTCTTAATGAAATCCACAATCCCCACCCCTTCATTTCTCCCAATTTTAGCCAAATGTCACCCCCCTGTAGTCTTTTTAAAACAGTAGCTGGGGGCCATCACAAAAAGGAAGGGCAGGCCCCCTCCACCCCCACCCCACCCCCAAATTAGAGCACTGCTTTATATGCAAACCTCTATGTACTCTATTATCTCAAGATTAACAGGGGCTTCATTTTTCTAGTGAGTTTTACCCTCAATTACAGCCATGATTGTAACACTGGTGTATCCATCTTGATACAGCAAAGTAAATGTCTGTTCAGCGGTCCTGAAAAAATGGAACAGTTCAAATAGGACAGCAAAATCTAAATGAAGTTGATTACACCGGTGATACCTTAGGGAGATACAACACAACACAGAAGTGACAATCAACATGCAAATGACATAATAGTTTGACAGGAGACAGCCCAAGACTTACTTAGATTTTTATATCTTAAGATCCTGATGTCTTTAGGTAGGTCCTCACATAGTACTGACTAAACATGCAGGGTCTACTCCTAAAATGCTGAGGGAACCATGGTACATGAAAATATACAAGTTTATCCATGCTAACTCAACTGCACCCATTTACTATAGTGTCCTGTGAAAGGTATTCTGTGGTGTTTGCTGGCACCCACAAGGGACATCCCTGATTCAAAACGGACTTGGATCTGGCCACAGGTGCGTTAGAATTAAGCTCATTATATTAACATCAGAAAACCATACCTGACAGATTGCAGACTTGTTTGATAATCTTGTAATTACCTGAAAGAACAACAAATAGAGGGAGTAGCAAATACCAGAATCTGCACAGTGGGGGTTTCCAATAGCAATTTTAGAGCATGGGATCATGCAGAAAGGAAATCTCACATCAAGCATCTCTTTCCCCTACTTTAGCTGACAAACTATTTTAGTAGAAAGTGGATTACTATAAAGCAGTGTCTTCAAATGGATTTCCACATTCTCTGACAATACCAAAGTCGGCATATATATTTTTAGGTCTATTATCCCTCACCGTGCAGTCTTGTGACATACTTAAGGACATCTTGGCCTTCAAAAGGAAATGACTTTTTTTTTTTAGTGCTGCATTGTATGTGCAATGGGTTGTAACATTCCTAGCAAAAAGGGCAGACTTTGGTCTGGTACATCATTGCGCAAATTCTCACATATATTTTGCAATCATTGTCCACATGAGCCATCCCTGCTCTGTTCTATGGAGCTGTTCACTTGCTTTTATATACCTTTTGTTTTGCTTGCATTTACTCATGAATACATTCCCAAGTAAATGTGCATAAGATTGCATGCTTATTTTGTTTCTCTGCTCTTGTGGAGGGAGTTCTAGGTTCTCTAGATCAAACCATAGCTGACTCGAAATGTAACTGTACCATACCCCTCTGATCCTTTTTATTAATAGTCAATAAAGGTTAATATTTCTTTTCTAAAAGTTGTAGAAGTTGAGTCAGAGCCTGGTTTGTTTATAAATTGAGCATCAAGATAATGTATGATGATGAATGCCTTCAAAAAAATTTTTTAAATTAGTGGGGCTGTCTGCAAAAGTGACAAGTGTCTGTTTACCCTTTTAAGGCTATGATCTTATAACACTTCCCTGGGAGTAAGCCCTAGTGAACATAATGGGACTTACTTCAGAGTAGACATGCCTAGGATTGTGCTGTATGTAGCTTTTTTGCCCCTACTGACTCTCTGTCTCCAAACACAAAGCAGTCAGACAGACACAAACAAAGACAGAAACAGGCTTAGCAAACAGGAGGAGATTTTGAAACCACCGATAACCATGGTTACACCTGTCTGCCGTTGCCTCTTAATATCAGGAGAATTAATTAGAGGAGGACTGGAGGAGATGTCCTAGTTTCTAATCTCTTAAATCTTTGATAAAGGGCGATAGTTACAGACCGAGTAGCCTCAGCCTTAAGAAGCCTTATGAAAACCAATTAGGAAGGAGGTACAACAAACAGAAAAAGTCGGTTTCAATGAAACTACAAGTGAATCTGAAGAAGAGATTGTTGCTCTGAAAACCAATCCTATCACCCACTTTATGGCAGTGGGACACTGTCCCGCTGCCGTAAATCAGCTGCTGACCATGTGTGGGGCATGCCACCAGTGGCCATTTTCAAGCCGCCACCACAAAGCGGCAACAGCATCGACAGCCCGCTGCTGCAGCTGGCAACCTGCTCTGGTGCAGGTAAGCCAGCGAGGGAGTGGTTTGTGGACGGGGAGGGGGAATAACGGGGCGCGTTGGGGAAGAACCCGTGTGTGTGTGTGGAAAGGAGTGGATCTGATGGCAGTTGCACACGCCAGATCTTAACCCCTCATTTTAAAATATCCATGCCCCTTCTCTCTCCTTGGACATACACCACCAAGATGGCTGGTGTATGTCTGAGGATACCCACTGGTAGCCTGTAGGTTTATGCATAGGTTAAGTAAAAATGTTTTTACTTACCTCCTGTTTGCTTTCAGGTGCCCCTCCACCATGCATTACCCTCGCACTAGTGCAGATAGGAGGACACTGCACTGTTTCAAATGTGCACCAGGAAAGGGGCACTACCAATCTTTTAACTATCTTGCCTTGTATCACCTTCTTGCATGAGGTTGGCTTGCATGAGGTTATCAACACAGGTTATATAACCTGTGCCCAGCACATCTTTATCCCTATAATAACAATCCCTATTGGGTGAAGGGTTTCTTAGCTCTTTCATATGAAACATTTTAAAAGTTTTCAAGGTATGATTGTGACATCATAACAACACCCAAATTAGTTAGGTTTTTTTAAGTTCATCATAGCCCCACCCAGTCTGAATGATATCATACAACCAAGTAAAAATAGGGGAGTGAGTGTAGAAGGGGGGGGCTCAGAGGTGGGGCATGCAGAAGATGCAGGGCTCAATCCCTAGCATCTCTAGGTGGGCTGGCAATCTGAACCCTGGAGAGCAGCTGTCACTCAGAAGAGGCAGTAGCTGGACCAATGGTCTGACGGTACAAGGCAACTTCCTATGTTCCGAAGACCTCCTCAGGCTTTCTACTCACAGCACACATGTACTCCATTTGAAAGAGCTTTGATTAGTCATTGCTACATTCTCTGGAGACCCTTAAGGAAGTTTCTATCTGTTACACAGAAGACCCGGATTATACGTGTTGAGTTCTTTATTCTGTGCTAGATCCCATTTCATTAAAGCATGAGCCTTGGAACTAGATTTGCACACATACTGGAATCCTAATATCCTTAGTATTGGGAAGTACAAAATTCTGTTTTGTGAATATCAGTAATACGAATGTCGATCAAATGCCATATGCTTTGTTCCTGGGGATTTTTTTTGGGTGTGGTAATGGAAAATACATGAGCATATAACAAGGGATTACTGTACTATCACCTAAAAGCTTAGTGACTCACACATGTTCGTCTCTCTCTACTTTTCCGTGAGCTGGAGTTGGGATGTAGTTTTTTCTTTTTGAATGAAATATGTAAATCCCTAAATTGCATTCCACTGAGACGAATGCGCTCTGAAGGACCTCTCAGGTTAGCTATAATTGTTAATGTAACTAAACGCAATAATTGAATATAATATTCCCACGACAGTTTTCCAAACCCAGCATCTCCTGCATTTTAATTCTTCACTTCATCCGCTTGATCTCTCTGCATTATTGCAGCTTCTGTTCTTATTTGGGCGCCTTTTTCATGCTTCCCTGGTAGATTAAAAATCTAATGCATATCCAAGGGCAGAGGGCTCACTCCAGCACTTCTTCAGTGTTTGTGGGAAAAGCCATGAAACTAAGGAACAACAACAGTCATTTCTTCTGCTTCTCAGTTGTTATTATTAATTTTATTTTTATAGTGGGAGATAATTAAGGGGTCATTACAAGCATAGCTGAGAATGCATGGAGGGATCACCATAGGGCAGTGTTTCTCAAACATTTTCAACCTGCGGCTCCCTTGACCATTGGCGACCATTGGCCACAGCTCCCCATTCCATTATGTATGTTGATGCCTGCCAATTGGCATTGCACCGTGTTCCGAGAAGATTCCGTGGCACTCCGCGGCTCCCCTGGCTGGTTTCCGCGGCTCCCAGTTTGGGAACCACTGCCATAGAGTACAGCACAGTACTCTCTCTCTCTCTCTCTCTCTCTCTCTCTCTCTCTCTCTCTCTCTCTCTCTCTCTCCCCCCCCCTTCTAGGTGTGCGCACATGGGCACATCTTTCATGCACGTACCTCTCATGTACTGATCACTACATGAAACAAGAGGTTGTGTATGCTTTTCTGTTCTCAGCCAGTCCTCCCTCTCTAACACAGGATCCCAAAAGAGAATTTATTTCAAATCTGAGTTCATGTAAATTCCCGCTAGTACTCTGAATTAGAAAGGTGCTGGGGGTGGGATATTCAAAGACATTTGTCTGAGAACATAAGAAGAGCCCTGCTGGATCAGGCCAAAGGCCCATCTAGTCCAGCTTCCTGTATCTCACAGTGGCCCCACCAGATGCCTCAGGGAGCACACAGCCAACAAGATAACCTGTTTCCTGTTGTCACTCCCTTGCACCTGGCACAGAGAAAACCTACTTCTAAAGCCAGGAGGTTGCTTATGGCTTGTAACCTGTGATGGTCTTTTCCTCCATGAATCTGTCCAAACCCCTTTTAAAGGCATCTAGGCAAGGTGTCATCACCACATCCTGTGGCAAGGAGTTCCACAGATGAATCACACGCTGGGTAAAGAAATATTTTCTTTTGTCCGTTCTAACTCTCCCTCCACTCAATTTTAGTGCATGTCCCCTGGTTCTGGTGTTGTGCGAGAGGGAGAAGAATTTCCCTGTATCCACTCTCTCCAACCCATACATAATTTTAAACGTCTCAATCATGTCCCCCCTCAGGCACCTTTTTTCTAGAGAATGTGGAGTATTCACCTGGCCATCAGAGCAATACTGAGCTAGACAGGCCAATGATCTAAGTATGTACAAGGCAGCTGCATATGTTCATTAATCATTTCCAACACCAAAAACCTTTGGTTTAAGGTGCTTACCATTTTCACTTGTGCTCCAAAACAGAGTGGAAACTGGAATTTAAGGTGGTCACCTTAAATACCATGCCATGGAAGGAGTAAAGATTTTGTGCCATCTTGTATATGACGCTGGTGTCACAAACTAGTCTCCTTGCAGCCATAATTTGCTGTGATCTTTCAGCTCGACATTGAGCTGGCAAGAAATGCATCCAGGCAGAAGTTCAAGAGGTGAAGCTTTCCCAATCACTTTCTAGAGATGCACCTGATGGCTGTCTGCCTGATGCATCTCTACAAGGCCCGTTTGCCAGAGTGGCTGAACACACAAGCAAAACCACTCAGACCTAAACAGGCATGTCCAGTACTACAAATGTATAGTCACTCTAGGCCAGAGGTTCTCAACCCGTGTTACGCGTACCCCTAGGGGTACGCGGACCCCGTGCTGGGAGTACACCAAGGACTGGTTGTTATCAGCCCTATTAACACTATGATTAACACTATGATAGAGTCTAGGCCAACAAGTAATGGCATATATTGCGTCCCACCAAGCACCTGCTTTGGTCAGCATCAGCACGTGTATAAATGAATACTGCTCTGCGTTTCCTAAGTACAATGCTAATGGTAGACTCAGACTATGCTAAACAGTTGTTAAGCAGAGTACATGCTAGACGTTGCCTTAAACTCATAGCTAGCAGCTCTTTAAATATAAAAATCAGCAGAATCTTGATTTGCTGACATCTGGGACGACATTTACTTGTCCCAGGAAACCAGGCAAGTGGCTGATTACAACCTGCCCTCAAGCCCTCTGGCTTTCTAATCCTATGATTCTTTTTGGCAGTAACTGTGCGCAGGACTGCAACGACAGAGCCTGTACATTCCCGACCATTTTGTGCTGCTGTGACACTACAGAAGAGCTCACCAGCCTCGCTGCTGAGCAGAACAGAAATGTATTTAGATTACGAAACAAATGCCTTTTGAAACCTGAGATGCTTTTTTGCTGGCTGGAAGTCTGCTTGGCTCAGTGCTTTATAACCGCCTCGTTCCGCCGTTGTAAAAACATAGATAAGCTGCTTTGCTAGACTATGAATTTTTTTCCCCCAACATGTAACCCTCTGGTTAAGCTTTATAATCTGATGCCTCATGTCATAATCCTAGGAAGTGAGGTGAATGAGGATGGAGAGAGTTCAACATGGTTTAAACGCTAAAATGGATAGTTAAGCTTTGTCACTGCTTCAGTCACTACTAGGGTTGCCACCTTTTGAACTGACCTTTCACTGCCCCTTTAACAACTGTTTGAACTGCAGCAATGAGCAGGTGATGAAAGGGCTGTTCACACATTCATCTGTACCCAGGTTGGTACATCTGTGTACCCAGGTACAATCACTGTTAGTCTGCATCTGGGTACTGTAATTCACATGTTTCCTTCCATGCAGGTACCATCTATGTCCAGTGTACTGTACATGGATTCTTGATTTGTACAAATGAACTCAGGTATAGTCACTCACATGGAAATGCCTTCCTGGGTACAGGCATTCTGTACTTGGGTACAGCATAACATGTGAACAGTCCAAACATCTAGATCTATTTCATGAAGACTTTGCTGGATGGTTTTTCCCCCAGAACAAACCTCTGTTTAAAGGGAAAGAGACTGGCTACTGGCGTTTATTTTATTTTTTTGGTCAACTGGCAATGCCAGTCACCACACATGAATGGTCAAATCTCAAGGACTCTATGACCATAACTTGACTGTAGTCAAGCATTTGGGACAAGATGGGTGAAGTTGCTAGTTAGCAGGCCAGAGTGGATTAGTTGAAGAAAGATAGCTTCAACTTTCTTGGGCAGAGGCGTTGTCAGGGGGAGGCGAGGGGGCAGTGGGCCCCTGTGCAGTGGGATTGGGCCCCAGGCGGCAGGCAGGTGGAGGGTGTCATGGCAGTCGGCAGTGGCGTGACTCGTTCTGTTCGCTGGCGCGAGCGAGGAGCAGCAGCAGCAGTTTTGGCCCTCCCACCCTGCGTCTCAGTGTGATCTACAACGGCTGCAGCGTCGACATTACTTCCAGTGCAGGGGGGGGGCGGTCCACGAAACGCCACTGTTCCTGGGAGGCTGCAGCCTGCTTTCTGAAAGGGGGAGCGTGGGTGACACACCAAGAAAGTGGGAAAGTGGGTGGCACTCTAGGGAGAGGAGGTGGACAACTGCCCCCTCTGAGCCCCCTCTGCAAAACAACATGGAGGGTGCTGGAACTGGAATTTCCACTGCTGAACAAGCAAATACGTTCTCTGCAGTTTGCCTTAACAGCTCATGAATATGAGGTAGAATTTGCTCCTCCTGAACCCATTTTTTCCTTCCCCAGTGTCTAGTGCTCCCCCACTGGGACGGGCGGATGGACACACACACACACACACACACACACACACACACACACACACACACACCCCTACCTACTTCTGCCTTTGATGGAAAGATCTCCAGGTAGCCAAACTTCTATCTGGCATAGATTGCAGTAGGAGACCCACATGTGAGGGGAGCTGTAAATTTCAGCCTAGAGCTGCCGTCCTGTACACACCTGCGAGTGAATGAATCCCACCTGAAAGCAATGGGACTTACACATGTTACTGTGCACAAGATCACACACTATGCATGTGTGCATAATGTATAGTGTGGATCACTGAAACATAGCTTAGAGTTCTCGCCCGTATGCACATACCCTCCTCATTATTTTCAAGTTAAAATATTTTATTTTATCAATGCTGGAGGAGCGATAAATGAAAGAAAGGGTTCTATTTTAGTACTACCCAAGAAAGGGATTCATGCTAATTAAATATCACTTCCACAAAGACAGGTTTCTACATAGTGAAAGAAGTCCTCTTTCTCTCCACGCTGACATGTACTGATATTACCTAACGAAACCAAAGGCAAAGATTCATGCTCCCTTCAGAGATTTTCATCTTCCTTTGGGACTTCATTAAAGTTTGTGGAATGGCATGACAGTGTACTGTGAGTCACTCAAGTTGTTACAAAAGTCCATGTCAAGCGATGAATTAAATCACACTGTAGCAACAGGGGAAAGGTGTTATTTTTGTGTTTCCGGGAGCATAGAAGTAATCTCTCTCAGGGTCATCTAACAAATTACCGTAGTTCATGGTGATGATATTACATCCCACGGCAAAATCTGAGCAAGTCTATTGAGGCACCTGATTCTGCCAGTACAATTTGCAATTTTCACCACCAGAAACAGCCAGCAATTAAGCTCTTCCGAAAGTTGAAATCTTGCCATCGCGTTACGAGGTGTGCTTTCCAAAACACATGTTCACATGCGCACACAGGGGAAATCTATTTCATGCGCTGGAACCTTGTGCAGAGCTGTGCAATGGCATAGCTCACTGGTTCAGTGGGGAAGGAAAAGGGAGATGAGGGTGAACAAATAAAAACTTTATTGTGGGGATAATTCCACAATTATAGGGATGGGACTCCAAAAAAGCAAATCAACATTCCTTAGCCATGCATATGACCAGGTCCTAATGGTAAGCAGTTACTAAACCTTTAAAAGAGAAAAGGATGATGGCCCAAGCAAAGAGGGGAGCCAGGAGGGGAAAAGGGCTGTAGGGAAATCAGGGAGTTACCCAGTAGGAACTGGAGCAGAAGAACCAGAGATTCAATGGTAGCAGGAAGGAAGGGGGAGAGGAGAAGAGCTGGGTGAGAGAGGGAAAAAAAAGCGAGAGAGATTCCCAAGGTTCTGGCCATTGTGATAGGCTGTGGCTGAATTGCAGCCAGTGGCGTTCTTACGATGGGGGAGCTGGTGTGCTGCGCCCCAGGTGCCGAGTGGGCACGGTGCTTCCGGGGGGCGCGGCATCGGAGCCCGGCTGCCGAGCCCCCGGAAGCAGCGCATCCACTAGGCGCGTCACCGGCTTCCGGAGGCTCCGCTCCGAAGCCGGGACAAGCCCTCCGCGTTGCGACCGCCCAGTTCGGCGGTCGAGGGCTTTGTGAGCCGGCCGAACGCATCGCCGGCTTTTATTTGGTTTTTCTGCACATGCGCAAAACCTTTCTGAGGGCAAACGGGCAGCCCGTTTGCCCTCAGAAAGGTTCTGCGCATGTGCAGAAAAACCAAATAAAAGCCGGCGACGTGTTTGGCCGGCTCACAAAGCCCTCGACCGCCGAACTGGGCGATCGCAACGCGGAGGGCTTCCTGGCTTCAGAGCAAAGCGTCTCTGGAAGCCGGTGACGGGCTGCTTCCCGGGGGGGGCAGCCAGGCTCTGGCGCGACGGGGGCGCTCCAGCCCCCGCCCCCTGGGCGCCGGAAGGCGTTAAAATGCCACTGATTGCAGCTTTCTGTAGCCTGAACCATGGGCTACAGGCAAGGAAGGAGGTGGGCTGTGAAATCACCTCACTCACGTGTGGTGGAAGAACTAGTCTCTTCCACCAAATGATCACTTTTAACCAGTCCAGCAGCTGCTCAAAGAGGCTTGGAGAGCTGGGTTTGAGTGATTGCCTTGATGGTTAAGGCCAGGAAACCTGGCAAAAAAGGAGGCCTAAGGCTGGTCTTTCTTGGGCCTCCTTTGAAGCAGTTTAAAAACAGACTAAAAATAAACACACACAAACGAGGAGGAAAATATAGCAGTATTACGGTATTAAGCATGTTGTCAATTTGACTACACATAAGACAAGAAAAGGGGAGCTGTGTATCAGGGAGTTGTGGTCAGGCGGCACCATGGACCAAGGTCATCTATACTTTTTGTACTGATTTCTGTGCATTGCGTTATGAGGATCATGGGGCTAGGTTGCTAAGACCAAGTGATCTCCTGGGCTGAAAGTGGGGTACAAATGGTGGAAAGGGCTCAAAGAGCAAACCCAGAGGCTAGGCTGTAGCCCTAGCTGATTTCAAGGAGGGAAGCAGAGCAAGGGAGCTGAAGCTGCTTTCCTGGGTGGTGCATTGCAAAGAGGCCCACGAAAGGATGGCTAGCCAGTGCACACTGGCACAGTGGCCTTCAGTTGCAGTCGAGGAAGGGAAGCGGAGGAGAAGGGAGTGGCCGGTTTTTAGTCCTGGGTGCCAACTAGGCCCAGTGGTTCTCATGTAGCAATGGGGGAGCTTCACACACAATCGCAACAAGAGCAATGCAGACAGCTGAGGAAAGAACCAAAGAAAAGAGCGGTCACCAGCAAACAACTACTAGTCTTCCCCTGAGAAATATAAGAGACTGTTAGAAGTGTCTCTTTGCCCAGTTAGCAGGGACAAAGCATCTGGAAGATGAAAAGGCACCTAAAAGATGAAATATTTACTCACAGCGCAATCCTATCCTGCTCCTCCATCGGTGCAGCGAGAACTGGAGGCCCTGGAAAGGAAAGGGGATCCAAATCCCCTCTAAAGGGGGATTCAAAGGAGATTTAAACCCTCTTTCCCCTCCAAAGACTCCCTGTTCTGCCCTCCTCCACTGGTTGCACCGGTGGAGGAGCTGGGTAGGATTGCGCTGTTTGTCTTTCCCTACAGGCTGAAAGAGGAAGATTAGCTACATAGGATGCTTATTTATACAGAGTCAAATCATTGGTCCACCGTCCATGTAGCTCAGTATTGCCAGTGTTGACTGGTAGCATCTCTCCAAGGTTTCAGATGGGAATTTTAGTCTGCCCTACCTAGATATGCCAGGACGTCCAAAGCAGATGCTCTACCACTGATCTATTTCCCCCCCCCCCTCACCTGTGAGAGAATGTCTGTGTTTGTTACAGCAAAGACCTAACCTCCATCACCCCATCAGGAAAGGAAGGTGCGATGGTGACTTCACGAAAGCCAGAAGAAAATTCCAGGTGCAGATTTTTGTTGCAACTAAGATGTATACCAGCTGGGACGTTATAAAGCAGCAAGGTTAACATTAATTCAATTTGACACTCTACCAGCAATCCATGAAAACAATTTTGGAGGAGAGGTGTAAACAAGTTTCCTAAACCAGTCAGCAAATCATGTCATTGTAACCTGAACAACCTGTAAATGACAGAGAAGCACCTATTGGAATCCCCCTAGTAGGGAAAACTGAAAATAACCAGAGATGACAGCAGAGATGCATGTTTCCCTATGTAATTTGTTAAAAAGAGAATTATTCTACTTGTGATATTGAGTTGTCCCAACAATCCACAGGGAACACTGCATGATAACACAAGTCTGCCAGTACACACATCACCGGCTCCTAATAGCATTGCCAACCACTTGGGCATTGCTGTTTCTGTCGGTGTCATCAGGATTCCTTGAAGCACTCTGCTCATCTTGCCATTTTTGGAACTCTTCCTGGAGGGGCTGATATAGGCTTCCTGTTACTGTTACATGAACAGGTAATGGCGACAAGTTGGACCAACGTTAAACTCTAAGAGATCACTGGTTGATAGTCCAACAATGTCTCTGAATGTGAGATCACATGTAATGCTTGCTTATACTACGCCTGACTCTAATTAGTAATATTGGTCCATTTCCATTAACTTGACATTTTCCCATTCCATTCCATTTTAGTGAGCATTGCTTTTTCATTCTTATGTAGAGTAGAGAGACAAGGAGGAAAAGTGCTCTGAGAATGAACAGGTTTAAATTAACCAATATATCTCTACATTAAATGAATCACAGAGTTTTGGAACTCGGTGAAACATGAAAAAACAGACATTTTGTCAGTACAAGTTCTCTTCTGCTTTCTCTTTACATAAAAAAAATATGGTTGCGTTCTGTAAAGTTTGCATTTAATTGTCATAAGTAGTGCTCATGCAATCATAATTAGAATATAATTACAATGCTAGTTGCCTCTTGTAATATGCTAAACTTTCCATATGTATGAAGAGTTAAGGAGTAATAAATACTAACAGTGCAATCTTGTGCATGTCTACTCAGAAGTAAGTCCCATTGAATTCAATGAGACTTACTCCCAGGTAAATATTTATCAGATTGCAGCCTAAAAACTGGACTTCAGATTAGACAAAATATGTTGAGTAGAAAGAAAGAGAAAGGTGTAAACATCCAATAGGATTCTACTGTTTATTGCAGAACATTATCTAATTGTGCAAAGTTCTATAAATATTATTAATCGTTTCAATATATATACAGTCAGGGGTGGATTTTCAACTCTTGGGGCTCTGGGGCTAAAACAATGCTTTTCAACCAATGATACTAGTCCCACTAGTGGCGCTTCAGTAGTGTATGGCAGGTGGTACTTGCCCAACTGGTGCACTGAGAGAGCAGGTTTTCCATGCTGGAAAATGCCCTCCCACTTGCCAGGGCCTCTTTACTGTCATTTTCAGGGCTCTGTCACAGCTGAAAATCCAGGAGTAAGTGGTGATGACGTCATTGCCACTTACTTTTGGTGGTAAACGGTGGTACGTGGCGTGATGGTGGCCCCGGAGGTGGTACACCATACCAAAAAAGTTGGAAACCACTGTCCTAAACCACCATGTATAAAGCATGTGATTGCAACACATAATATGTGTTTCAAGCTCATGTATACCATACTATACAAAGCGGTGATTGGCTCGGACTTTAGCGGGTGCACAACACAGGTTTTTACCATAAACCTGCTAAAAAGGTAACATGCAAAGTGGCTCACAAGTGCTGATTAAGCCAATTAGTTTATGCAAATGCATTCTCAGCTACAAATGCCTCAGAGAAATCCAAACAATGGGACGTTTGGCAGAAAATCTAATTAAAGTTCAGCAAAGATAACAGAACCTGAGATAACTCTTGCTGTCTCATATCAAAGCACCTGAGTTCTGGACTTACATAACATAATTCAACCTCACAACAATTCTATGTGATATTACTTTTTGTGCAAGATAGTGGCTTAGGCGATGTCATTTGGTTTGCTAATCCATATCTTGGATCTTACAGACTGACAGTCACTCTTAAATTACAGGAGTGGTATCGGTTCCTGCCCTCTCTTGCTTGCTTTCCATGTCTTTATGGGAGTGATCTGAATGTGAGATCTTGAGGGATAAGCCAGAGATGGGATATTTTCTTTGTCAGTGTCTTGCTTCAGCAGCAGTGCATTGGATTGGAAGTAGCCATGCCATCCGTTCCTTCCACATGATCCTGCTGCTCTAAAGCTACCAAAATAGCAAGGAATTGATCTGCAATGAATTAGAAAACGATGCTGTTCTGGTAACACCTAAAGTCAACCCTGAGATGCCCACAGGAAGGTCAGGCCATATAAAAAGTTTCATTCATCAGATAGCAAAAAACCCTGTGCAATTTGTTCTCTTAAGGGAAGCACCATGACGGAGTGAGTTGAAAGGATGTATTATTAGAAACTTTATTCAGGGAAGAAATCTATAGCTTCAATGGACTAATTTACTAGAACAGGAATAGTTACATTGTTCCTTGAATCCTAGGGAGAAATTCCTAAGATCATGGGAGCAGCACAATGTTTGGCACACGGCCCAATCCTAGCCCCCATTTACAGCAGCAGATCCCGCAATCCGCTGCTGTAAATCTATTGATGATGGCACAAAAGCTGCGCCACCATCAAGTGTTCTGGAGCCACTGGCGTGGCCAGAGGCTCCATTACACCCACTGTCGCGGAGCCCAGCCTATGCCAACCCAGGTAAGTTGGTGGTGGGACAGGTCATGGATGGTGAAGGGGAGATTTGGGGGGAGGGCTGGAGGGGGTGGATCTTGGCAACAAAAGCACATGCTAGATCCTATACCTCATTTTCCAGCCTGCCACATACCCTTCTTCTCCTTGGACTTATGCCAGCTACATAGCTGACGTGGGTCTGGACAAACCCCCTCCCCCACTCATCATGCCATGCGGCATATGCTGTACTGGAGCGGCTGCATGCTATAGGATTGGGCTCTTAATGAGATAAAAAATACAGGACTATTGTGATATGAACAACTTCTGACGCTTACCTCAAAGTGTTTTCTTCTGAGTGGATACTCAGAAGAAGTGTATGAAGAAGAACTAAAGTTCATACACTTTAGCTGAAATAATATTCTTCATGCTCCTGAACGAAGAACTCTCCAAAGACAATATGTCTTTTAGGTTTCAAGTCCCATCTAAAGGGCCATAATCAGTGCTTTAAGTAGTGATTCTCCCTTGTGAGTGTAGCAACTGGCAACACTTTTGTTGTACTACAAACACAAACACCTCTTTGCCATGCCTTACAGCGTTGCTGCCATCATCTGAAAAACTACGGATTGTTAGCACAGGTTCTTTTGGCACGAAATTTTGTTCAGCGCACTGCAGTAAGAATGAACTGAACCTGGTGCCTAAGGATATAGAAAACATATCCTTTCATTCTGTTTTGGATTAGTGTTTAATGGGATTTGAAAGGTTTGTAAAATGTAAGCGTGTGAGGACAAAAACCCACAGCAATTACGCTTAGAGAATGCTTTCCTGCAGACAGAAGAGAAGCACAGGGTCGTCATGGATCTATAACTCACTATCAATAATAATAAATAATAAATCAATATTTTTTTTTACTATCAATAATTCACCTGAATAGTGACTAAATTATCAAGGTCCAGCACAAACACCATTTTGTCTAAAATGAACATTGAACGTGTATGTTTACTCTGATACTGACAGATGAGAATGAACTGTGGAAACAAGACAATTTATTTTTACAAGCAAAACGTAACTGCAGTCAAGTGGCCGCAACTTACATCACTCTCATGGCCTTCTCGAAGATTGTACGTGAGATCATGCTGAATCTCTTCAACAAACTTGTGAGCATATTCTGGGTAAAGGTCCAGCACTTCAAAGAGTCCTTTGAGAATAATGCATTGGAGGTCACAGTAGGTTAAAGCTTTCACATCGGCATTCGTTTTAATCACTTGGTCCTTAATAGAGAGGTTTGCGCCAATTAAATCTCCTTTACCTAAAAGAAATACAGAACAGGAGAGTGCCACCATCCAGTAAAACCATTTCTGCCCACGGGTGTATATACGCAACAGGAGTTAAATGTGTACACCTGTGGCTGGGAGGAAATTGGGTTTTAGCAAAGTTTCTACATTGCATGGAGAACAAAGAATGGTTCACACATATCATGCAAGATGCACAGAAATCAGAAGTTGCATAATCTTCATGCAAAACATGTTGTGTTTATGTACAGAAGTCCCCCACCCCAGCCTTTATAAATGCTTGGTGCAGATCAGGGTTTAAACACTCACAGAACTGCTACTGTCAAGTCTATTTTTTTTTGGGGGGGGGGGTAACCCCATCACTATTAGAAGCCAGCCACTGCTATTAGAAGATTCTGTTTGGTTTTTTTCTAACTACTGTAAATATTTTCGTTAATTGCTTTACTTTCTTGGGCAGGTATTAAAATGGAGTTATTAATAAGTCTCCACATCTTCCCAAGTATCTATTACTCCTTAGGTAGCAGGGTGATGGCACAATGAGAGGAGAGACATACGCACCCATGCTCCTCCCCATGTGATTAACAGCCCAATCCTATCCCCCACAGGTCAATAGCATGCAGCGCTGCAAACAGAGCATGTGCTGCATGCTATGGTGAGCGGGTGACCAGATGGCCTGGGAGAGGTAAGTAAAAATATTTTATACTTACCTCTCCAGAGGCTACCTGTCTGCCAATGGGTCTCTTTGGAACCACACCAGCTCTTTGTGGCATAGGTCTGGGGAGAGTTGGGGGTGGGTTTGGGCTAGAAAAGGGGGAGAAGATCCAGCACATGCTGCTGCAACTGAGATCCACCCCAGTCCCTCCCCTGAACTACCTTAATCCCCCCTGAACTGCACACAACCCGCCACCACTTTACTTGCTCCGGTGCAACCTGGGTGGGCTATTGGTGAGTGCGCAGAGCCCAAGAATGTTTGCATCAGTGACTTCAGAGCACCCAATGTCAGTGAGCCTTTTGTGCTACTGTAACACGACTTACAGCAGTGGATCGCGAGATCTGCTGCCATAGGCCCAGGATAGGACTGGGCCATTAGATGAGCTGATTGGGAACCTAGAAATTCATCTCCATCCTTAATGGAAAACGGAACTGCCATGTTGGCTTTATGTTTGAACCTCTGTTTCACAAACATATTTATCATTTCAGTAATGTTCATGAATTCCTTTGTTTTACAGAAGCTGATATACACGTTGACAGTAAAGCTAATTTTGTTCCTACTAAAGAATCACAGCTGATGGAAGTGATAAATACCGTATTTTACGCTCCATAGGACGCATCGGTCCATAGGATGCATGCATCCTATGGAGCATAAAATAGAGAAAAGAAGTTTTTACTTACCTGGGCTTGGGGGGCGCTTCGGGGAGGCCTGTGGGGGCTTCGGGGAGGCCTGTGCGAGCCTCTGCAGGCCTCCCCGATGTTCAGTTCGGCCGAAAACAGCGATTTTCAGCCATTTCCGGAAATTGCCGAAAATTGCTGTTTTCTCCTGAACTGAACATCGGGGAGGCCTGCAGAGGCTCGTGCAGGCCTCCCCGAAGCCCCCACAGACCTCCCCGATGTTCAGTTTGGCCGAAAACAGCAATTTTCGGCCATTTCCGGAAATGCCCAGGCTTCGCACCATAGGACGCACGCTTTCCCCCCCCCCCTATGTTTTTGGGGAAAAAAAGTGCGTCTTATAGTGCGAAAAATACGGTACTTGATATTACAGATGAGAACTAAAATACATTTTAATCCACAAAGAAAATTTAGTGGACTATCCATTGATATAATAGCAAAACTAAGTACAGGTTGAGTATCCCTTATCCGGTCTGCTTGGGACAGGAAGTTGTCTGGATTTCTGGATTTCGGATTTATCTGCATAATTTTTCGGAATACTTGCATAATTATGAGATGTCTTGGGGATGGGACCCAAGTCTAAACACAGAATTCATTTATGTCTCATATCCATCTTATACACATAGTCTGAAGGTAATTTTATACAATATTTGTAATAATGTTGTGCCCCAGCATGCTTTGTGCTATGCCAGCCAGGTAGATTTCGGAATAGTCTGGATTTTGGATGTCTGGATAAGGGGTCATCAACCTGCAATCAATGCCAGCCCTTGCTCTTACCTAGAATTGCCAGCACCATGCTGTCTTTCAGGACTTCCATGGACCCTGAGCACACAAAGTAAATAGCCTGCAAGGCATCTCCCTGCCGGAGGAGGTACTCCCCAGGAGCACAGAAGGAGGTTTTGATATGCAGAGACAGAGACCTGAGACAACCGCGACTGGCACACTCAAAAAGGGACAGCTGCAGAATCTCTTTGTTCAGGTGCATGGTGATGTCTGAGCGCAGCTCATCAGGAAAGTCCTTTAAAAGCTGTCCAGAAAGGGAAAACGAATTTCCTATTAAACGTCAATCATCTGCTCTTCAGTCAAGACAATCCGAACAATGCTTTATCATGCTGTGTGTGAGATCATGCTGAATCTCGTCAACAAACTTGTGAGCTTCCACTGAATCGCTTCCACTGAATCTCTTCAACAAACGCTTTATCAAGACACCGCAGTTATGGTCTTGTACGCCCCTACGACTACCCTGCAAGGTGGGCCACCCGTAGTTCTGTTTTTAAGAAAGGGAGCTCAGATTCATCCCAAAACATCTGAAAAGGCTCCCAGATCAAATTTTAACATTCTGGATGCTCAGCCAGCCTCACTCCTAGATTTTGACAAGGAGCTAGTTCACAAGATCTTCTTCAACACAATACATATATAAAAAATTTATATGTATTTTTATTTTTATATATAAAATATCTTGAAAAAGAAACAAAACTAACCTCAGGGCACAGTTAAATATAGCTCTAGCTACCAAAGGTTTTACCCGTAAGAAAGAATTACAGCAGTAGGAACAGAGGGAAGCCACCTCACAGTAAATGTTTCCTGTGATAAATAATTGTATACATTCCTTTATTGGCATTTCCTCTAGAAGACGGATATATCTTAATTATGAATGCAAATGCCATTCTTCAAAAAATACAATTTCGCCAAGGTGTCTAATTCAAACCTGACTAGGAACAAACCAACCAACCCTGACATCAGATCTAAGAAATCAATTAAAAAACAGGCTCTGATTACCTCATTGGAATCTATTCCATTATTGACAGACCAGGTGGTTTGGAAATATTCAAGCATTCTTTGCTTCAGCTGCTGTGGTAGGTGATGGACTCTTATAAAATCCTTCAGATCCTTGGTTCGTGTGTGATAAAGGGACCATCTGGAGTACATCCGTTGAATAATAGCAGTCACATTACCAAACACCAAGGCATGCATCAAAGCTGCGGAAGACAGAAAGTATGCTGATGTGTGAGAAAAGCCTAGATACTGACGGTCATCAAAAGTGATGCCGGAAATACAGTACAGATCTTGCTTGGTAATGAGGGCGACATACTAAAAAGTGGGCCGCAAAGAGTCTATGATAAAACCAGTTTGATAAAAGGAATTCCTACTTTGCTGAGAAAACAGTTTGGAAAATACAGCAGTTCATAAATGCTCCAGAGAGATTTCATTTTAAAACACATTAAAGAAGATCAAAGGTGGCTGAGAAGTTAAAAAAAAAAATACCAGGAAGTCAGGATAAACGGAATGCATCTTGCAACACTGCTTCAGAATAGAATAAAATACAGGTGTCCCCCCCTTAATGACGGCTCGCTTAATGACGATCCGCATATATGACGGAGGTTCCCAAAGTGTAAACAAAGAATTAAAGCTGCAGTACTGTATTTTAAATGCAAAAAAAAATGTTGTTTTTAACTCTGTGTTTGTGTGTGTCTATCTCCACTGACAGGTAGAAATCTTGCTGTGTTTTGTGTTACACTCATAATGTACACTCATAATGTACACTGTGTTTGCCATTCATTCCCTATTACAACTCCACTGTGTTACATTGCATTACACTGTACTGTATTGGTTTTACACATTATACCACAATCAGCCACTAGATGGTGCTGAGGGCTCGCTTAATGATGGTTTCACTATATGACGGTTTTTCCAGAACATATCCCTATCGTTAAGCGGGGGACACCTGTACAGTAATTCCTCCTATAATGCTGCTTGCTTTAGTGCAGATTTATTTCAGCGCTTTGTCCTGGCATATTGACAGCTATTGTGCAATGGAAGCAGTGCATTCTGAGAAGCGCGAGGCCAATCAGTGCCAGTGTCCTACCTTATCGTTAATTATGTGTCCTATAGCATTGTTTCACACAGCACTTGACTTTCTGGTAACGTGTCCCCCATGTGATGGGAAGGTGTTACTGTACAAAGGCTAGAGAAGGCTGCTCTGCTGATCTATAATTTGCATTCTACAGTAACATTCTCACTTTGTTTCTGATACTTCTGCATGTTATATAGTCCTCCTGTGGAAATGTTAGTACTTAGGGTAGCAGCCATAGGGCACAATCCTGTTTATGTTTGGGCTGGCAGAGCGCATGCTCCGCCGGCCTTTGGTGTCGGGAAAGTGCCATAAAGCACTTTTGCGGTACCAAGTGAGTAAGCAGTGCTGGCGCCTCTCACTCATCCATCACCCGACACCCGCACCACCAGTCACAGATAAGTCCTGCGCCAGGCGGCAGGAGGGCAAGTTGGGGTAGCAGGGGAGGGGGCCACTGGCCGGCCAGACCTGGGAGGGGGCAGGGATATCGGTGCCGCGCTGTACTGATATGCTAACCCCTTTCCCAGGCCTGGCTGATCTTACACAGCTTCCCCAGTTGTGTGCCAGCTAAATAGCTGGTGTGAATCCGAGGAGGCCCATTGGGGCTGCCGGGGCTTACACTGGGGGAAGGGGACAAATGTCCCCTTTCCCCAAGGTGAGCCCTGGCTCTGCCGGTACGGACCGCATCCTGCACAGGATGCAGCGGCCAGCCACTTAGGTCATAATATTATGAATTTCACAAATAGATCATCAATGTATATAAAATAATTAGAGTTATCTATATTTTACTAAGCTACAGGGAAGTTCTGCTGTTTCTAAACATAGTAATCTCTCAATCCTTTAAAATCAATGAGTTTTGCCACTGATATTCAGCGAGGGGACTGCATCTAGGGGAAAATATTTTCTCGAATATTACCTTCTTCCCTCCCCAATCCTCCCCAATGCCAACCTTCACACTATTGTACATTAATATTATGCGCAATTTGCTTAGCTAACTCTAATGCATGAAGTGCACGTAAAGTTTACCCATCTAATTAACAAGACTCTGCTCCTCTTACAGCTCATTATAATCACAGCTATTTGTTTTCAAAACAGAACAGGGGAATTAATTCAGCTTGCAGCATATGCTTTCTTCCTTTACCATTTTTTTTTCTTTTGGAATGAATATTTTTCTCAGTATTCAGCATATGCCAGTCTCGAGAGTGTTGAGTTTTCATATTTTTTTTCCTAATGGGGAAATTATAACTGAGATCAGCCAAGCAGGCAAGCTCTGGAGAAAACTGCGATACAGAGAAACAATTAGCTCAGTATCGCAACCAGCCTTTGAAGCAGGTGATTCCAGGCAGGGCAATACTGTGATGGAAGTGATCTTTCCCAGTGTCGCTCAGTTTTCCCTCCCCCCCCCTCTCAGTTTTCACTATGTACAAGAGTGGGAGGATCTTCATTACTTCCTGATGGGCAAATTTGCACTGCAGAACTAAATATCACATCCACTCAGGTTAGTTCTGGAACAATGGTGGGCAAAGTCACACAAGAGTGCCGTGGTGGAAGAACAGGCACTGCCAGGCTCCCATTTTGATTCCTAGGCTGAGAAGGGGCTTGGGAAACCTTGTCTACTGACTGAAAGCTCACTGGATAAAGGGAGAGAAGCTGTGGCATTCCTGGAGGGGGGGTGGCACAGAAAGTGGCACAAGGCGCTGTATTGCGCCTTGCAAATTGGTGTAACACAGGGACTCCCACTTGCCCCTGGAGCCATTCTGGCTGCAAAGGCAACACGCCGGAATGGCTCCAGGGGCAAGTGGGAGGTGCCGTGTTACACCGGCTTGCAAGGCACGGTGTGGCGCCTTGCAGCACTTACGGTGCCGCACCCCCTCCAGGAACGCCACTGGAGAGAAGCAGGCTGGTCCCCTGTGGCTCTTGCATCCAGCATGTCCTGATACAATCATTGTTGCTGCACTGGTTGCTGGGGGTTTGGTGGACCAGCCTACTCACCACTTCACCTTCCCTCCTGTGGTCTCAGGGTTAATAAATGAGATCTCTCTGCCAGTGTCCTAGTTGGCAATGGGCTGTAGACAGAAGTGGTCTGCTTAGTACACAATTAAAGTGATATTGCACATGACCTACTCCCCTTTGCAGTGTGCATTCCCTTTCCCCGAATCATGTGGTGGGTAGTTTCTTTAACACCCCCCCCCCATGGTCTAGATAGATAGGAGTGAGATGTGCATGACCCCAGCCCTAAACGCAAGTTAACAAGACTCAAGTTAGGGGGGGGCAGCTTGGTTGTATCATCCAAAGCAGCCCAATGGGAACCCCGGCAGTTTTCCAGCATGGGCCATAGCTGTACTATTCAGACTGCTGTGCCATGGTGGGAGGGAACCAAGAATGCATTTAAAGCAAGAGAATATCCCAACAGGCAGTACAAATATTGATCCATGAGAATAACAAAGTGAACACAATTTAGAACCTGCTTAAACAGTAATGTTGCTTCACTCACTCTGCTAGAATGGATACAGGCCTGGTTTTAAATCACAGTGAAGGCTAATTTGGAAAAGTTTGTTTTTGCAAGGCTGCCATCTTTTATATATGTTGGAGAAAGACAAAGAGGAAGACTATCTTTTTTTTAAAAAAAAAGGATTACAGTATCTATTGCACAGCTAACAATAAAGCTACATTCAACAATACCAGCAATCACAGTTATATGGAAAGTGGGGAGACATTTGCATGGAAAGACATTTTGTACATATAATTACCTGAACTTCACCAAGTTTCCAGTCTTCCAGGCTAACACACAATAAAACATCATTTTTGTGCTTTCACACAAATATTTTTTTAAACAAAGAGGCATACAATTTATTAGTTTATTATTTGGGTTTAGTTTTAATTTGCTTTGAAGTACGAATTTATATTCCCCCCCCCCCCCGTTTTTCTCTACTGAAAAAGTTGGAACAAGATTCTGAAATATCACTTTTTTCCAATGCTTCTTACTGAACATGTTGACTTACCCCCAATCAGCATTGTGCAAATGGAGAAAATCTTTTCAGCATCAGTATTGGCTGAAACATTACCAAACCCTACACTGGTGAGGCTGCTGAGAGTGAAGTACAGGGCAGCAATATAGGCACTTCGGAGTGATGGGCCTCCAAATGTATTATTGCCATAGTATGGAGACTCCAAACGTTTTCCCAGCTCATGAAGCCAACCTGGAAAACAAAGAATCCAAGGAGAATGAGATACCATGGTACAACTTCAAGAGATGGAGGATTTGATTTCAATTACGTAATTTTAGTGATGCTTACTACTTGCAATAAAAATACCTTAGTAACTAGCTGCCAGGGGGAACATGATTGAGACGTATAAAATTATGCGTGGGATGGAGAGAGTGGATAGAGAGAAGTTCTTTTCCCTTTCACACAACACTAGAACTAGGGGACATCCACTCAAATTGAGTGGCGGGAGTATTAAAACAGACAAAAGAAAATATTTCTTTACCCAGTGTGTAATTGGTTTGTGGAACTCCTTGCCACAGGATGTGGTGATGGCACCTGGCCTGGATGCCTTTAAAAGGGGATTGGACAGATTTATGGAGAAAAAGACCATCACAGGTTACAAGCCATGATGGGGATAAGCAACCTCCTGGTTGGAGGGTAGGTTTTCTCTGTGCCAGGTACAAGGGAGTGGCGACAGGATACAGGTATTTTGTTGTCCTGTATGCTCCCTGAGGCATCTGGTGGGGCCATTGTGTGATACAGGAAGCTGAACTAGATGGGCCTTTGGCCTGATCCAGCAGGGCTCTTATGTTCTTAAGCCATTTAAAACTTGTTTATGAGGGGAAGGTCTCTGTGGTACACATACACCTCTTCCTCTTTAAATCCTGGCTTAAAATCCACCTCCAGTAAAACTCTCTACCGCTCAATCCTACCCAGCTCCTCCACTGGTGCAGCATTGGTGTAGGGCAGAACGGGAGGTTTTGGAAGGGAAAGGGGAAAATCTCCTTTCCCTCCCAAAGCCTCCCGTTCTGCCCCCACCACTGCTGCACTACTGCTGGATTGTGCTGTTAGTCCTTTACAGGTGTTCTTTGGGATTTGTATTGTGGATGCAGGCTCTGCCCCTGATCTGTGTGTGGACATTTGAATGTCAGAAGTAAGCAATCATGTTTGTTGTGGCTACAGCAGTGGCACTGTCCAGCGCAAATAAGAAGTTATTCCTCCTATGCTGACAAATGGGAGACCAGTGTAGGTTCATCTCAGGCAATGGGGCTTACAGGGATTGGACATAACCGATTGTGTCTGAACCCAGAACAGCCTCATGTGCATTCTCTAGGCTTACCAGATCTCCAACTGGGACAGAGTGCTAGACCTTTAGGAGAAGGAATGTGGGCAGGTGTAGCTTGTTAAACCTTAGAGCACAATCCTAGGCATGTCTACTCAGAAGCAAGCCTCACTGAACACAATAGAGCTTGCTTCTGAGTAGACATGCCTAGGATTGTGCTCTAAGGTTTAACAAGCTACACCTGCCCACATTCCTTCTCCTAAAGGTCTAGCACTCTGTCCCGGTTGGAGATCTGGTAAGCCTAGCATTCTCTCAAAGTGTCCAACGGCAAAAGTTGGAAAGGTATCACACTCATGGCAATCGCAGTTAGTTCGAAATAATCCCACGGATGTGACTGCAACAGAGACCATGAAGAACAATCAGAAGTTATTCTCCAGATAACTCCTAAAACATGCTGAGTCAGTCGAATAAGGACTGAGGATACTAATTGCCAGTAGTATAGCCGGGGGGGGGGGGGCAGCGCGGTAAGTGCTGCACGGTGTTACACGGAGGTGCAAAGAAGACAGCATTGCCTTTGCTGCTGGACTGGCTCCAATGGCAAGTGGGAGGGGCCACTTTGCACCTCCGTGTAACGCCATGCAGCACTTACCACACACACACCCTCTGGCTACACTACTGCCAATAGCCTGTAAACCACAATCTTTGGGGCCAGCACAGACGTCTAGGGTACATGGTTCATATGTCTTCAAGACAAACACATAATACTGTTCAAATTCTAAATTATATTAAACTGCTGATTTGGCAGAGGAAAGCAGTTACCAGAAAATGTCTGCATGAAAATAGAAAGGTTCTTTTAAGAATTTAGATAAAAGTCATTGTTAGGGAACAATTCTGTTCTTTTGAGTAGCACAAGCCCTGGATCCTCTATAGCACAATGGTATCATAATTTGGGATTCTGACCTATTTTGAACAAACCTTTGTGGGATTTTCCAGCCTAAATTCTCTATTTTTGACCTGGCGTAAATCTTGGATATGCTAATTTATGCATGTACTTACAGATAGAAAGACAGAAACCTTTAGAATTCTGCTCCTTTACAATTATTCTACACTGTTCTGCAACATTATCAAGCTCGCCACAGTCTCTCTTTTTCAAAGCAAAAGAAGTTCATCTAATTAGAAACATCCAACCACGTATTTGTGAGATTGTGGGGTGCTTAAATTGGCCAGGTGGTATTTTTTTTCCTTGTAAAGAATCGGGACACAATGTTGTATAGTCTTGAGTTTTCATTAACTTACAGTATATGAGCATTTAACTAATGGGCATCACCACATGACAGTTGGAATTAAACGTTGTAAAGTCAGCATTCATCTCTGCTTAGAATAGCTTTGCCTTCATTCCTCTTTACAGCTCATGCCTTTTAAAAGCTCATAACTCACAACATTTGATAGTTTGATCAAGTGTGAAATACATTAAGTACTGAGAATTTGCGCAGGGAAATCAGAGGATGTTGAATTGTGGCCTTGAGGTAAAGGTATAGAGCAGGGGTGACCAACCTTCCACCATTAGGGCCTCTGCGTTCTTAAGAGTTGTGCAGAAGACAGAATCTTGGCAGCTGCAGTTGGTGATGGTGCTGCTAAAGCAGCTGCACCTGCTGAAATGCCCTCACCTGTGCAACCATTAAAGGGCCAGGAGCATTCATGTTGAAAGGTTGGCCACCTCTGGGGTAGAGGAACAAGACTGGCTATGTAGCCCACAACGAGAACAACTGTAGGTACCAAAGGCACTTAAGAGAGCGATGCAAACCCACAAATACTACAAGCAACAAGGACTGTGCCTAAAGGAAAATCAATTTTGTCATTTGATCATCAAAGGGCTGAAGGAAGCTATGTGGGGACCAGGCAGAATAACAAATTGGTGACCATAAAGACATAAGAGCCTCACTGGATCAGTCCCAAGGCCCATCTAGACCAACATCCTGTTTCCCACAGGAACTAACAGGGGTGGCCAAACTGTGGCTCCTGAGCCACATGTGGATCTCGGAAATCTGTTGGCTGAGCTCCTTTTGGCATCACAATTAATATAAAAGCTAAATTAGAAATTGTCAAGCTTTATACTTATTTACCAGGTATAAACTAGAGTCCACTGCCTTCAAACCTTCTATCTGGCCGTTTTGGAGGGATAGCCCCTAATCTGAGAGTTTGTATGTGTGGCAGGGATGAACCAGAATCTTTACATCATATGGTTCTTTATTGCAATAGATATAGTGAACTGCGTAGGCGGTACCTAGATGATTTTTTGTCCTCTCACTCTGGTTGGTTGGACGAGCAAAAGGTCCGGTATATGTTGGGAGGTTCTGAAAGATTGTTCACCTGTCGGGTTGCCCAGTTTATGAACCTAGTAATTCAAATCCGACGGAATCTTCCGTTTTTGGGTTCTGAGATTAAACTATGATGCTATGGGGGTGAGTTGGTATGTTGGACTATGTGGGTGGGTAGGGAATGTGAACTGCTGTTGGGGGACTTTGATGTCGATGTTTGGTTCTGAAATGTTTATTGTTGTATATTGTACTGTTTGTGTGTTTGTTTATGTCAATAAAGATTATGGTATGGTATGGATTAATACATAAGTTTAATATTCATGGTGAGTACATATATTTAAGAATTTAAATGCTTCTTAAATATTGCAACTCAAACATCTCTCTTGTGGCTCACAAACATCTGAAGTTTATCATATGTGGCTCTTACATTAAGCAAGTTTGGCAACCCCTGGAGACTAACCAGATGTTTCTGGGAAGACCACAAACAGGAGATGAAGACCCTCTCCTGCTATCACTCCCTCATAACTGGTATTCAGAGCAGTGGCGTCGCTGGAGGTGGGGTGGAACGCTAAGTTCCGCTTCACCCTGACCGCCGTTACTCACCGGCACGATGCGGCCCTGCCCCCTTGCTTCGGAGCCATTCAGTGGGGCGAAGGCAACACGCAGGGAGTCTACTGCGCATTGCCTTCGCCCCACTGAATGGCTCCGAAGGTGAGGGGGCGGGGCCGCCTCATGCCGGTGAGTAACGGAGGTCAGGGCGGAGCGGAACTTAGCATTCCGCCCCACCTCCAGTGACGCCACTGATTCAGAGGCAAACAGAGGCAGCCATCATGATGAAAAGCATGGATCTTCTGATGGTCTGTCTCCTCTACCCCCCCCCCCATCTTCAGCAACAGCTGGCAAACCAAAGTACAGCTAACACCCAATAATTAGTCTCTACCGTCAAGTATGAAGAAAAATAGAAACGTTACTGGTTAAATAACCACCAAAACGAGTGGTTAAATGGTAGAGAGATTAAAATCTTAATGTCATGATCTATATTAGATTTTGTACCCTGTCTTAAAAGTTATTTCAGTACAGGTCTGTATTTCTTAAATTGTTTTTAAATGCTACTGTAATTAACATTGATATATTTCACAAGCACAAAGGACAGGTGGATGCCCAAATGTTCCTGCAAATCCAGGTGATTATGGAACTCATATTATGTTCTTTTGATGCCTCATCCAAAATGAACTGGAGGTGTGGGAAGGGTTTTTAAAACACATTTCGTTCACCTATTTCTGGGAAGTGTTCCAGTCTTAGATAAAATGTAAATGTATTTCTAGGCACTGACAGGTGATGAAGGTAGCATTTATAGTCAGCTGTAAAAGCACTTCACCATTTAACACTTGTTCTTTTTTCTTTTTTTTCTTTTCATCACAATCTGCCTACTTTTTGATGCATGCATATTGTAAGCGGCAACCCAAGTAGGCGGAGGCGTTCAAGAGAGAGATACTATCTGCAAATGTGAAAGGTCTATTGCTCCTAGTAACTGCATTTCACCCTGAGAAGGCCCAAGGAGTGAAGGATGGGTTTCACGATCTATAGTCAGATTGCTCAAGGCGCAATCCTGTGTAGAAGAAGTCCTGGGGCAGCGTACGCTGCCCCGGGGCAGGGTATCATGCAAGTGCCGTAAAGCACTTGAGCAACACCTGGAGAGCAGGCAGTGACAGCATTGTGGCCTGCGCTGCATGCTCTGCCGTCTCCCCGGCCCTGCGCCCGTCGGACCAGGTAAGTTCTACGCCGGTTGGGGCAGGGGGAGGGGGAGGGCAGACCAGGCAGCCATAGGCCTTCTGGGGTCTGGAGGGGACGGGGATACCGGGAGCCAAGATCCCCGGTATCCTGAGCTCCCTCCAGGCCCCCATTGCGTCGACATGAGCGGTGTGAATGTACGCAAGCTCCGGAGCTCACGTACATTCAAGTAGGTCCATTGGACCTACCGCCACTGACACCGGGGAAAGGGGACAATCGTACCCTTCTCCCAAGTTATTCCCAGGCTGCCCTAGGATGCAGCGGTTGGCCCTTTAGGCTGGCCGCCGCAGCCTACACAGGATTGGGCTGCCCTTTTGCTGCTGTCAATAGAGTCAACTTTTGAAAGTCCAAATTAACTAAAAAGAATATGTTGCAATGTTAAAGTTACTGGGTCAGTCTGGATGATGCTTACTCCATCTGATTGGTTCCATGCATTAAATGAAGTGCGCACTCATGGCATCACGTGCACATCTTGGCCCATCCATTTGCTTCCCCTAGAAATCTCCCCTAGAAATCTTAGTGGTGTACTACCCCTGCACCCAATATGGGAGATTGTTTAGAAAAGTATGAGAAGCAAAGTGCATGTATGTGCCGTACCATTTAATATGTGGGGCCAGTTGGGACAGGGCAAGTGTTGCCCGCACAGGCCCACTGTTCATTTTATTTTAATGGAATTGAAAAAGTTGAGTATGTCCTACAGTATGTTAAAGGATGTCTTATGTTAAATGGTTAAAGCTACAGCCATGGAGAAGCAAATCTGAAGTTCCTATAACTTGAAAATAGATCTCTGATCAATGTATTCATATAATTTGCATTAAGTAACCTGTGTTCTTTCATTTAGAGATCTGATGTCAGAGAGGATTACTTAGAATTAGTTAGAATTTTTAATATTGTTTGAGATTTTGTGACATGTTTTTGTAATCAAATTGTATAATGTAAATGGTTGCCATGTTCTTGATCGGTCCCCTGTAGTTGCTATTTTAATTAAGAAAAAAAATGAAGAAAAGGCCCAATTGCACATTTAGGATTGAATCTGATTTGACCTTTAATGCATTATCAAGGAGGGGTGGGGCTGAAGCTCAGTGGTAAAACACTTGTTTTGAATGGTGATGGTCCCATAAAAGGTAAAGGTATCCCCTGACAATTAAGTCCAGTCGTGTCCGACTCTAGGGTGTGGTGCTCATCTCCATTTCAAAGCCGAAGAGCCAGCGTTGTCCGAAGACGCCTCCGTGGTCATGTGGCTGGCATGACTCTCCTTGCCGCAGCGCGTAGCATGCAGCTGGAACACGGAGCGCTGTTTACCTTCCCGCAAGCGGTACCTATTTATCTACTCACATTAAGATGCTTTGGAACTGCTAGGTTGGCAGGAGCTGGCCAAGCAACGAGCGCTCACCCCGTCGCGGGAATCGAACTGCTGACCTTTCAATCGACAGCTTATGGTTCAGCGGTTTAACCCGCTGCGCCACCCATAGGAAACCTTATATTGCACTCGCCAGTAAGTGTTAACTATATTGAGCTACATGGAATAGTATAAGGCAGCTTCCTATGTTATTCTAGCATTGACCCTGCTCCATATGTGCTGGAGTCCTACATCTTTCCTACATTGATAAGGATGAAGATTTACGTTGAGCGTGGCATGCATTTGCACTACCAAGGCACCCAAAGCCTGCAGCCATGAAAATGACACATATTCATCATTACAGCGATGGAAATTACCCTGTAATGTTTTATCATTATTGTTCTTTTGCAAACATGTTCCCACTGCATAGTTACCTAAGTAAAATGCTAAAGACGCCGAACAGACCCCAGGGAATGAAGGAATTGAAATAATACGGTACATTTGAGAAATGACTTGCAAGTTAGTTGCAAAATCGTAGGAAAAGAAATAGAAGAAAAGGTATATCACTACACAAACAAATGGTTATACAATACATCAAGGTAACGCTGACCACTATTCTTTGAGTTATGTCTGATAAACACTAGATTTGTATAGATATAAAATGCTGGAACACCGAGGTCCAAAAACTGTTGTGAAATAACTGTGATAGTGTACAGTGTGACCACTTAAAAAGATAGCACTAGCAGAAGATTCTATGATCGATGAAGTATGTTCAGCAGACAGTTTGGGGTCAAAATAGCAGCAGCAACTACCTACAAGAAACTTGCTTCTTCGATCACTAGGCTGTATTTTCCTAGGAAGCTACTCTGACCTGTAGCAGTACTAACTCCAGCTGTCACAGATTGCCATCAATTTAATTGGTCTCTCTCTTTGTTACTATTTGCAAGACATCAGGGTTGCCAACCCCAGAACGTCAAAAAAATCATGTCAGATTTCCCCAAGATAATGTGATCGGCTGAAAAATAATGAGTTACTTAAAAAAAAAGAGATGCGTAGATTTATTTTGAATTCTCATCTTGATGGTACACTTCAGCAGTCGCAGAGCACTTCTTACCAAATAAGTCAAACTTAGTCCCAGTTCTCACTAAGGTGGCAAACCTATGTCTGGGCTACAGCACAGGCAACAAGGCAGCGACAGGGGTGGGGGAAGGGCGGATCGACTCCAGGAAGGGAGTGGGTTTGGCAGCAGCAGCCAAATCTTAGACCCCTTCCCAGAGCCGATCCTGCAGCATAGGTCCACGCAGACCTCTGCCAGCAATTCCACTAGTGCAGGTTTGGGTAGACTCCTCCGCGCCATGGAGCCTTACCCAGAGGAAACCTCTGCAACTCCCCCCCCCCCCCGGCAGGATGCAGTGGTAGCCATTTTGGCATCGCTGCATTGGCAGGAGGGAAAGGATAGGATTGGGCTGCCAGCTAACTTGTGCTACTGCTATGACTGGTACTGGAGGATTCCGGGGGTCAGTTCAGTTGGTTGAGTTCTCTGATGGGTATGGGCCCTTAACCGGTGCCAACCTGGCCAACTTTGATGCCACCCCTGTACCTCAAATGGGGCTGGTGGGGCATATTTCAGGGGTCCCTGCTCCCTCGAAGATCCACACCCATACAAGGGCCCACCCCATTCCTGTCCAACCCCTGAGGCAGTGAGGGGTCACTGCTGCCACTGCTTCCCACTGCCACGGGCCACGGGAATGCTAACTGAGTGACAGTGGAGCATGTCACAGTTCTTCTTTCTCCAGGGCCATTTTACAGTTCCCAGATGTCCTGTCCCTGGATCCTATGTTGAGGCATCCAAGAATGATGAAATAGTGCCAGGGGAAGAAAGAGGACAACCTGCTGCTGCTCCCATCTGCCTCCTGGGAAGCCACCTCATTGGGTGTCCATCCGGAAAAGCTAACCAAGAGCCAGGGAAGAGATAGGTAAGTTCTCCTTTGCCACCAAATGTAACTGCATATTTGCTGCCCAGTTCCTGAATACATCCGGGGGCAGCTGGTGCAGGTCCATGCATTCTAAAGCATACAGAGAGTGCGCTATTCGGGGGCTCCACAGGGTTTTTGTTTCAGGGCCCCCCAAAATTTTGCGTTGCCACTGATGCCGGCTTCTCTGCACTGCAGAAAACAACAGCCAGCAATGTGGTACAGAGGCAGAAAAATGCACGGCAAAATGTCAGGACTTGAGTAATTTATGCCAAGCATTATTGAAAGGAAAGAACTAGACATGTGGCTGCCATTTTGAGCGACAGCCACATGCGTGTTGTAATGTCTAGTTCCAGCTTTACTGCCTGTTAGAAATTGTTGAAAGAGAGGCACAGAGGATAGCAGGATGAAAGAAAGAAGACACCTGCCAAACATTTTGTACTGTAAAAACTCAGCTGTGCTACAAAAGCTGTAAAATGAGTGATTATGGGTGCCAGGTCTGTTAATGAATGGCACCCTTCCTCTAAGGCAGTATGAATGAGGCAGAGAGAGAGAGAGAGAGAGAGAGAGAGAGAGAGAGAGAGAGAGAGAGAGAGAGAGAGAAGAGAAACTGGAAGTAGGTCAGCCACAGGTTTCCACGTAAGACTCTCCACTTGCTATTCAAAGTGCCTGCTGCTAGGCTGCCAAGGAGGAGATGCAGTTTCCCGATGACAATATACAATAGATTGTTTTTAAATACAAACACTGAAAACACAACCGCTAAAAGCTCATCGGCAAAAGCAAACTGACCAACAGCCTTGAGCAAGACTTGAAATATTAACACAGAGGGCACATTCCCAGGACAATCGGTTTTAATACTGACAATTTCAAGTCTTGCTCAAGGCTGTTGGCCACAAATACCAGCTGCAAACAGCAGTTCAAAGCAACTGAATAATCACATTCAACTGTTTTCGACCCTCGGGAGATCTAGCTTGAAGACTTTTACTTATAATTTATTATTATTATTATTATTGTTATTGTTATTATTAATAATAATAATAATAATAATAATTTCATAAAAATGTCAGCCATTTAATCATTTTATTTTGTCTGTAAACCGCTTTGTGAATTTTTTGTTGAAAAGTGGTATATAAATATTATTATTATTGTCATTATTATTATTATTATTATTATTATTATTAATAATAATAATAATAATAAGTAAAACTCTTCAAGCTAGATCTCCCAAGGGTCGAAAACAGTTGACTGTGATTATTCAGTTGCTTTGAACTGCTGTTTGCAGCTGGTATTTGTGGCTTTAAAAAAATAGTATGCTATGTGGAGAGAGTCATTACGTCATTTATTTGTGCTCCTGTTTTGCTTCCTGTTGTGTTAGCAAGGGAGAATACAATACCTCAGTGGTAGAGCACAGGCTTCGCATGGAGAAGGTTCCTAGCTCAATTCTGGACATCTCTAGGTAGGGTAGAGAACATTTCCTGTCTGAAACCCTGACTTCTAACAGCCAGACTGACAATTCTGAAATTGATGGAACAATGGTTTAACTGAAGTAGCTTCCTGTGTTCCTAATAAATAGATGTAATATAATAGCTGCTCTTACTCCTCCCAAAATTATGTCTCTTTGCCTTCTTCTATTTCTTCATCTTGTCTCTCGTACTCTTCTAGTTAATTTTTCTTCCTTTGCTCTCGTTTCTTCTTCTATTCAGAGAATGGTCCCCTGTCTCCTGTTCACAATCCCCTGACCCAGAGGGGCCTGCCTGGAGTCTCTAAGAATCACTGACAATCTCTAGGTGACTACGGAGGGTAATCCTAGAGGTTTTAGCAGGGTTTATATGAATTTCCAAGATTACATCATGTTGGAAAATATATCTCCAGGCGTAGTTCCAATCAAAGTTGGAAACCCTACAAAAGAGACACCAGCAACTGGAAAAGACACAAAGCTGGGGTGAATAGGGACAGTTCCTCCCCCCCACTAAATATAAGAGGCTCACCCCTTAAAAGGTGCCTCTCAGCTGAATTAATGGAGCAATCTGTGTCTTGAAAACAGTAACATCAGAAATGACCCAAAGCCTGTATAAATAGTAAGTCCTCAAATATATGCGATTTGTGGACTGATCATTGTAATTCCAAATTAAAAAGTGTCTGTTGTATAGTATCTCTGGCTTTATAATAATGCTGTTTGTTTCCAGGGAAGAAAAAAAGTCTTGTGACTTGAATTTTAATCTAGATAGATGTACAAGTGCATGTCCTCAAGGATATATTCAAAATGCATCCCTAGAGTTGCTGACAAGAATTTCTGGTGACCGCAGAAGAACTAATGAAGAGAATGATGAATGCTTCAAATTCCACTAGCAACAGCCTGTGAAAACTTTCCAACCATTAAAATCTTTCTGTCACTATTCTCAGGTTATGATGTACACTAGGATGGAGTGATCAGGAGCAAATTTTCGCCTGGTGGCTGTCTTGAGGTTGTTGACTGCACTTAAGTATGCAACCATCAACTCAGAGTGATTACTATTGCCAGAGGAATTCCTATGGTGGGGGCGGTACTGTAAGTTGTGCCCTGTCCTAGTCCCCATTTAGAAGCCCGCACGAGGCGGCCCCGCCCCCTCTCCGTCGGAGTCATTCCGTGCAGAGAAGGCAACGGGCAGGGAGTCTCCTACATAGAATGGCTCTGACGGCGAGGGGGCCTCCTCATTCCGGGTTGTAAACGGGGACTAGGATGGGGCGCAACTTAGAGTACCGACCCTACCGTAGAAATGCCTCTGCCGTAATACACCCTGTTTGGAGCTACGTTGAAGACTGGTGACTGAGAGGCTTCAGCCAGAGGAGTATAACGTAGCAATCTGCTGGTTTTTCAGAGATGCACATTTGATGAGGATTCCCTGATCACTTGTAGAACTTCTCTGCATATACTGTACAGAACTGATCTACAAAGGGTGTTCAGTACTTGGAAAACCATTTCTGTAGACACACTGATAGTATGAGTGATATGAGCACATGCATGATATGGAAATATAAATGAACAACCTCAGGGCCCAATCCTATGGTCATCTTGCCTCTGACTATTGCAACATTAAAAACCAAAGCAACACCTTCAAAGGTCCACTGCTATTGGTTCAGATGTGCTAAAGGCTATGAATCACACATCTGATAGCATGAAAACAAACCATCAAGAATAAAGCAGGGGAGTTTGAAAAATAAACGTATACGGTAAGTTTCAATTGTACAAGAGGACAAAAAAATAGGCCTGTTCAAGGCCAAGCTACAGATTATTGGGAATGTAGGAGTTGAAACAGGTTTGTTTCCTTTAAAAAACAAAACCAACTACTTTTACCTGTCCAGCTCAACAAATCTAATAATTTCAACCGTTGTTGCTTTCAGTTTTTGAGGCTTTGATTGTTGCCACACAATTATTTCCAAGATTCAAGTAAGTCATGGATAGCTGTTCTAGATATTCCACTAACTGACCTTTAAAAGACGTCTAGGAAGCCCTTGTTGTTTCGGATTATTTTTAAAAATCATTTTCTGCCACTTCTGACCTGGCTTTCTGTTGTGTTATGTTATCATGTTGTTTTTTGTTTTGTTCCTTACCAACACAGATAAGAAATCTTTAAGGGATTTTAGAGCAGCTATAGAAGAAACAAAACCATGAAGCCACTTTTGACGCTTCAGGAAAAAAAATCAATTTGTTTTCTTCCTATAAAAGCACACTGAAAGAAAGAAAGAAAGAAAGAAAGAAAGAAAGAAAGAAAGAAAGAAAGAAAGAAAGAAAGAAAGAAAGAAAGAAAGAACGGATGGATGGATGAGTTCTTTACGCATGAAAAGTAAGGAAAATGGTTTAGGTGTTTGTATTATCTATCAGCTATTATTTAAATATGTATTCCTATGCAATAATTTTGCAAATGAGCAAGAAAACTAAAGTCAATAATCTAACCAAACTGTCATTCCAAACTAGTAACTCCCTAGAACTGTGTTTCTCAAACTGTGGGGCGGGACCCACTTGGTGGGTCGCGACTTGATTTCTGGTGGGTCCCAGATGATGGAAAGATAAGTAATTGCCACAACCCTGAGGCTATTCAAAAATCAGATAGCTGCTAATTGCCCTTCAACAAGCTGAGCTCCTTCAGTTTGCAAGGAGCTGAGTTCCTGCAGTTTGCAAGCTTGTGTAAATATAGGGAGATAAATGTTTGAGTGTCTCATAAAGCTAGGTGGGTCCCAATAGAGTGTTATTTAAAAAAGTGAGTCCCAGTGCTAAAAAGTTTGAGAACCACTGCCCTAGAACACAACTCTTGATAATCAGTCATATTAAATAAAGACTGGCAATCAGAGGCGAAACAAGGGTGGAGTGAAGGCAAGTAGTTTTGCAAGACTCCGTAACACTGGAGTCAGCGGCCCCTCCCCCTTGCTGTTGGAGCCATTCCAGCAGCAACAGGGGAGTGTCCTGCGTGTTGCCTTTGCTGCCAGAACGGCTCCAACAGCAAGGGGGATGGGCCGCTGACTCCAGTGTAACGGAGTCTTGCAAAACTACTTGCCTTCGCTCTACCCTTGTTTCGCCTCTGCTGGCAATCTTTTGGTTTCCAGTTCTCCATATTTAGAAGGTGTCTGACAGGTTACTCAGTCCCCCAAATTAAACATTTCATAATGTTACAAAACTGTACCCCTAAAGAGATCCAGAGCCCAATCCTAACCCTTACACCCCCCCCCGCCGATGCAGTGGTGCCAAAATGGCAGCCGCTGCATCCTGTGCAGGGGGGGAGGGCGGGACCAGGAGGCTTCTGCAGGGCAAGGGGATGTTTAATCGCCTTAACCCTGCGTAAACCTCATGGCCCGGAATGGGTTTCCTTGGACCTACACTAGCAATTTTGCTAGCATAAATCCAAGGAGAGAAAAGGGTGGGGAGGCTGCAGGGAAGGGGCCTGGCTGGCGCGGGTCTTCCGTGTTGGATCCTCCCCCTCCTGAAGCCTCCCCACCCCATGACACCCCCTCCCAACCCTGCCCCCACCTTCTCACTGGCTTACCATTCCCATTGAGCGTCCGGACATCCTCCAGTGCGGCTGGGAAGGCGGAGGCCTTCCCGCCAGCGTCCCTGGCAACGCGCTGTTGGGGAGGCTTTTGTGACTGGCACTGACTGCTTTATGGCAGTCAGCGCCAGCGTGGGAGGTGCGCCGCCATTGGGCAACGTTCTTAGGATTGGGCCACCAGTTCCATTATACATGTTCCCCTCATTGAGTTTGCCCAATAGCTGCACTTGACTGAAGTTTTACATCTTTCTAATTAGAAGAGGGAGTTATGGGGAAAAAAAAATCATTTTTGTGCCCAGTCAGCATACTCCAAATCATTTACTTCAAGATTAGATATCTTCCACAACCTGTGCAAGGAACTTGAAGGTAGCTTGAGGGGAACTGTGCTGTTAATTCTGTTATTTCAACATTAAATATGCAGGCAAATGTTCAGGGACAGATTCGTTTTTGGCAAGCAATAAACAGTGCAATCCTATGCATGTCTACCCAGAAGAAAACCCCACTGTATTCAATGGGGCTTACACCAGGAAAGTATGTATACGATTGCAACATAAGTACTAGAAAACATCTCCACATGGGTAAAGGATTTATACAATAGTTCATTAATGCAGTCGTGTGAACTGGAACCATACCTTAAAGGTTCTCGACTCTGCTGAAATCAGTGCGAATGCCAACATGCTTGACATAGTTCCAGTCTCCAGACCTAAGCACTTCTAGACCTGGGTATGGCAGGGATGTGCAGTGCATGTGCAAGAGGTGAGGCAACCCCACCCCCTCCTACTCTACCAAAAATCGCTGCAGCTGACCTTTGAAGTATGCTTGTGTGCCGCCCGCTGCACTCGAGTAGCAGGCGGTGCACAAGCGCACTTCAAAGATCGGCTGTGGTGATTTTTGGTAAAGTAGGAAGGGGCAGGGTTGCCTCCCCTGTGATGGAGGCACCGCACATCTGTGGGGTATTGCACTACTTGATAAACTCATTGGAACACAGGAAGCTGCCTTATACAAAATCAGATCATTCACTCTCCTAGCTCAGTAATTGCACTAACTGTCAGTGGTTCTCCAAGGTTTGAAACCAGGGTCTTTCCTAGCCCTAGCTGGAGATGCCAGGAAATGGTATTGAACTTGGGACCTTCTGCATATGGAGCATGTGCTTTTCCACTGAGCTATGGTCCTTGCCATCATGTACAGTATGCAGCACTGAACTTATTGGAATAAATGCATAATACAAACAGAACATGACGACAAAACTAATGACTGCAACTCCTTCTCACAATTGCATGTCACAATTGTAACAATTTCAACAAAACACACAGAATCATAAATTCACACTATTGGAGGGAACCTTGTTAGCCATGTAGTCCAAACCCTTGCTCAATCAGGAAATCGAGCCCACCCACCACCTAAGCATAGGTTCCATTGTTGAATTGTTCTTACCGTTAGAAGTTTCTCCTAATGTTCAACCAAAATCTACTCTTCTGTAACTCAAGACCATTAGATCTAGTCCTGCCCTCTGGGGAGCATAGAATAAGTCTTTGCTTTTGTTTTGAGTACACATATGCATACATGTGCATACAATCACAAGTTATGTCTGTGCACATGAAGAAAAATATTTGGATATTTCAATGTGCAATTTTGAATGATTGCGTTTAAAAAAAGTGTTTACCAATGTCCCAAGTGAATGGTTTTTTTTCCATCTCCTTCTTTCCAATGACATACCAAATGCAAGCCATCCAGTGAGCTAGCAATGCAAACATAGACATAAGAAGTGTAAGAACTATGGTGCTATGCTGGGAATAACGATCCAACTTCTGAAGAAGACGTAAAAGACGCAGCAATCGTACTGTCTTGAGAAGGTGAACAATTGACACCTAAAAGAATAAGAAGGCAAAAGGACATTCAGCTATTGTTCCAAACAGAATAAAGCAAACTTGCTTCAGTACTCTCAACTATGAAATTTCTGGCGCATTCAATACTTATACTAATGGCATGAGAAGTTGGTGCCGTCCACACCTAATCTTGTAATTTTTTCATTAATTGTTCCTGACCAGCATTCCCTTTCCTGGTTTCTTTAAGTGGAATTTATTGCCTCATTAAAGAAACTCACATTTTCCCACAATTTAGAGAAAGATGCCCAGATGACATCCATCCAAGATTTCTTAAGGAAATTACCGTATTTTTCGCTCCATAAGACGCACTTCCCCCCCCCAAACAATAGGGGGAAAGAAGCCTGCGTCTTATGGAGCGAATAATAAAAAGTAAAGAAAAATACTTACCGGGGCTTCAGGGAGGCCTGCAGAGGCTCGTGCAGGCCTCCCCGATCTTCATTTTGTCAAAAAATGGCCATTTTCGGCCACTTCCTGTTTTGACGAAAATCGGAAGTGGCCGAAAATGGCCGTTTTTTGACAAAATGAAGATTGGGGAGGCCTGCACGAGCCTCTGCAGGCCTTCCCGATCTTCATTTCATCAAAAAACGGCCATTTTCGGCCACTTCCGGTTTTCGTCAAAACAGGAAGTGGCCGAAAATGGCCGTTTTTTGACGAAATGAAGATCGGGGAGGCCTGCCTGAAGCCCCGGTAAGTGTATTTTGCTTACATTTTTTATTATTTTTATTTTTATTTTTATTTAAAAAAACCTTTTCCCCCCTATTTTTTGCTCCATAGGATGCATGCGTCCTATGGTCCGATGCGTCCTATGGAGCAAAAAATACGATACTGATCTTCTGACTAAAATATGCAACTTGTCCCTTAAAATGGCAAAATGGCCAATGTGACAGAAGACTGGAGGATAGCTAATGTAGCACCAATCTTTTTAAAAAGGGGGGGAGGGGATCGGGAAACTACAGCTGGTCAGCCTAACATCTGTTCCAGGTAAGATGTTGCAAAGCCTAATCAAGAACAACATCTTGAAACATACAGAAGAACAAGCTTTGTTGAAGGAGAATCAGCATGGATTCTGTAAGGATGAATCTTGCCTCATGAATTTTTTTAGAGTTCTTTGAAAAGGTCAACAGGAATGTATATATAGGTAAACCCATTGATATTATATATCTGAACTTTCAGAAGGGGTTTGACACAGTCCCTCACCAAAGGCTCCTGAGAAAACTCCACAGTCAGTGAAGAACAGGGCAGGCCCTCTTATGGATTAGGAACTGGTTGAAGATCATGAAACAGAGAGTAGGTGTAAATGAGGAATTTTCTATAATGGAGACAGGTGAAAAATGGTGTGCCCCAGGGATTGGTCTTGGGACTGGTGCTTTTCAGTTCGTTCATAAATGACATGGAGTTGGGGTTAAGCAGCAAGGTGGTCATGTTTGTTGGTAACACTAATCTTTTTCAGGTGGTGAAGTCTAAAATGGATTGTGAAGAGTTCCAGGAGGATCACTTCAAACTGGGGGAACGGGAGGCAAAATGGCAGCTGCACTTCAGTGCAAGTAAATGTAAAGTGATGCACATTGGGACAAGAAATATACACAGGTTAAAGAATGTACGATTCATTGGGCGAAAAATGTAGGTCATGTTATTTTAATGGACCAATGGGAACAACTATGGTTAAAACAGTTGAAATTTACGTTAAATGTTAATATTAAAGAAAATATGTATAAAATGATATATAGATGGTATATAGCCCCAAGCAAATTAGCAAAAATGTATGAGAAGGTGACGAATAGATGTTGGAAATGTAAAAAGCAAGAAGGAACTTTTTACCATATGTGGTGGACATGCCCCCAAGCAAAGAAGTACTGGACTCAGATTCATAAACAGATTGAGTTGATTTTAAAGATTAAGGTTCAAATGAAACCGGAAACATTTTTGTTGGGTATGTGGGAGGATCATGTAGGCGAAAAATTTCAAACTTTGTTTTTATATATGATAGCTGCGGCAAGAATTTTATATGCACAATATTGGAAGAATTCGGAGATACCTTCGCTGGAAGATTGGTGGCTGAAATGGATAAACTTACAATTTTAATTAAGGAAAAGTCAGTTAACTTTTTCGTGAATAATTGGAAACCATTTATTGACTGTTTAAGAGAGAGAGAGAGAGGGATGATGTGATGATATGCGGATTTAATGAATAGAATGTGGGTGTTGTTTTGGCTTAGTTGGAAATTATATGTAGAAAATAGTGAACAGTATGCTAGTAGGATGTATTGCTTCGCGCTTGCTATAACTTTATGAAATATGTATTGTTTTTATGTTTTAATATATCAATAAAATATATATATATATATATATATATATATATATATATATATATATATATATATATATACACTGATGGGTTCTGAGCTGTCTGTGATGGATCAGGAGAGAGATCTTGGGGTGATGGTGGATAACTCGATGAAAGTGTTGATTTAAATTATTTATTAATTTCCCCCACTTTCGCCGCTTTCCCTCGCTTGCCTTTTTTGCCTCCTTCCTGCCATGCTGCCGCCGTGCCTGCCCACCACCTGGCCCGCTGGCTGCATTGCGGTGGGTCAGGACTCTAGAGTCTGGCTGGGTGTGTTCCGTCCGGCCAGGGTTCCTCGCGTGCCTGCGCGAGCATCGCACAGCACACGATGCCTGGGAGAGAGGTGTTGTGTGCTGCGTGATGCTCGCGCAGGCGCGCAAGGAGCCCTGGCTGGGCGGAGTGCATCCAGCCAGTTTCAAGAGTCCTGGCCCACTGCGATGCAGCCGGCAGGCCGGGAAAGGCCAGGACAGTCTTGGTTTTGGTTTTGGGGGGACGCCGGGGGCCAGACTGGGCCTGTCCCAGTGAACACCAGGACTCTGGTAACCCTAGGTAGGATGGTATATTTCTGATCCTGCACACTCCCAGCTTATTTCATGATCCAATGAAAGCATCTCAAAGTCCCTTCACTTTTCACACATCAAGGTTTTTGGCAGTAGTGACAACAGGTTGCTGCGGATCTGAAGCAAAGCTTTTCATGGGACCCCTCATGATGACACACTGAGCATGATCACTGCAACTGGTACCAAGTACTGTGGGCTCAGGGGTCAACTTGGCCAGGTGGATACCCCCCCTTCAGCAGGGACCTGGCCAACCTCATACACCGCCTCTAATTATTAGTTTGCATATATGAGTGCAAATTGAGGCACATGTCTGTAATAGTTCATTGTGAATGATTTTAGAGGAAAAAAATCTTGAACCTGCAATTTCAAGAATAGGACCTATGCATGTATGGTAAATGCTTCCAGGTTAGTTTCTCAGACAAGTGAAAAAATGAAGTGAAAGGAAAGCATAAGCCACAAGGCATGCTTGCACGCAAACTTCCTAAGATACACACTTACTACAAGCAGCTGCTAAAATCAATTTCCCAAAGGTCATTGTGATCAAATGTACTCCCTATACTGCCCACACTTTATAGCAGACCATCTGCCCCCGCACAAACACTTCATCAGTATTTTCCATAGCGGAGCACCTGCTTTCAGTAACCTACGCTTAAGCTCATATTTCATTTTCCGGTAAGGTACCTAAGGATTCCCAAAAATGTTTAATTACATGATAACGAATTTGCACATGAGTATAATAAATCATACATAATTATTACTCATTATTCATTCCCAATGTTTTTTTTTCCTTCTTCCACAGTGTTCAGTCTGCCACTGTACACATAGAAGGCTTTATTTTCACAACCTTAAATTTAGAAAGACAAAATGAAGAGTCAGCACTCATATTCTGTCTCTAATTCAATTTGATTTGCTCACAAATAAAAGCTTTTCAGTTGAAGCAACGTAAGGCAAAAGCAACAGCATCTTAAAGACTAAGGAATTTGTTGTGACATGAGTTTTACAGGTAAGAGCCCACTTCAACAGATATAGGATTTAGGGATGTCTACTTTTTACAGAGCCTTCCTTGGGGATTAAAATAAACCATAAAACAGAAGGGGGGAAAAGGGAAAAAGGTGAATGACCAAATCATCTGAAACCATGGCACTTTCTAAGAGACAGACCTTCCAAGGAGACCACCGACAAGAGACTTATGCCACAATCCTATCCCCCGCCACTTGCACCAATGCAGGTGCACCATGGAGATACGCACTGCATCCTATGGTGGTGATGAGGTTTAGGAGGTCTTTTTGAGGTCCCCTGATGCTCTATGGGCCTCCTCAGACCTATTCCAGCACCATAGCTTGCGTTAATTCAAGGAGATTAAGCAGACAGTGTAGGCTGAACGGAGGGGAATTGGATTTAGGGTGCATGTTTGCTGCTGAGATCCACCCCCTCCAGCCCGATCACCACCTCCTGCCCCCTGATCTGCCCAGTAAGTCCCCCTGCCCTCCTCCTCGCCCACAACGTATGTGCTAATGTACTGGCACTGGCCTAGTCCGAGAGCCACAGCAGTGCTCCTGCGATGCTGATGCTGCTTTGTGGTGATGGCTTAGAATGGCCCACCAGTGACACATTGCACATGGTGTCACAAACACTGGCATCACTACAGGGGGGGTGGAGCTGTAAGTCCTTCCGTGATCGGAGTCTCCGTTACACGAAAGAACGAAGCCTACAGGGGAGTCTCCTGTGCGTTGTTTTCCCTGCTTTGAATGGGTCGGAAGGCGCGGCGGTGGGGCGCTTCGTTCTTCCGTGTAACGGAGACTCTGATCACAGAAGAACTTACAGCTCCGCCCCCCCTGTAGTGACGCCAGTGGTCACAAAGCCACTTACAACAACAGGATTGTGTCCTGCTGTTGTAGGGCAGCCCAAAGGATTGGGCTCTCAATAAGGAAAAGGGCTTTGTAGCCATTCACAAGGAAGTTCTTTTTTTCATGGGGAGCAATCAAAATACGCAGCTTTTCCACCTGCAGCCTGTAGTGACATATTCTTCAGGAATATTTTTCCTGTTTGATCTGGCTGATTATATAAACCAGAACCTAATTCTTGGTGCTTATCTACCTCCTGTGATGATAAGGGCTTGGGTGGTACTGAACCTCATGAAGCTTAATCCAAAAAAGCAACAATAGCACTAAAGAGACTCTTATCATTGGAAAGGGATCAATCTTTCCACCATATGAAAGTAAGTAGACTTTGGGGACTTGTAAGCAAATCAATGATCCTGAAATTTCAGGCTGCAGCAACTTCTAAGACATGCTTTTCACCTATTGAGATTTGGGGGAGACCCAGTGGTGAGAAGGCTGTACAACCTTTATTTTTTCCAAGCTCCCTGATCATGTGCTTATTATTTGACTAAAGCTAAACTACCATAATACAGAGGCGTTTCTACGGTAGGAGTGGTACTGTAAGGCGCCCCATCCTAGTCCCCGTTTACAACCGGGAACGAGGAGGCCCTGCCCCTCGCCGTCGGAACCATTCCGTGCGGAGAAGGCAATGGGCAAGGAGTCTCCCTGCCCATTGCCTTCTCCGCATGGAATGGCTCCGACGGTGAGGGGGCGGGGCCTCTTCGTTCCAGGTTATAAACGGGGACATCAGTGGCGTCACTAGGGCGTGCGCCGCCCTACAGCAATGCGCCGCCCTAATGACCCCAAATTCTTACCCTCCACTGCTGCCGGCTCCGCTGCTGCCGGCTCCGGGACATCCTCCCCAGCCGGCTGTCCTGGGCCTTCTGATGAAGGCCGAATGCATCAATACATGCAGTTTTAGCTTTTTCGCGCATGCGCAGACCGTTTCTGGGGGCAAGGGCTGCCCTTTTGCCCTCAGAAACGTTCTGCGCAGGCACAAAAAACCTAATAAATGACGTCACCGCATTGGGCCTCGTCAGAAGGCGGCGGACCTCCGCCCGGGGTGGACGCTCTGAGGCCTTCTCCTGGAGCAGAGGTGACGCGCGCACGAGTGTGTACGTCACCCTTTGCGCGCGTCACCCCTCAGCAGTCCGCCCCCCGCCATGCTCCAGTGATGCGTATGGCACAACGTACAGTACCACTCCTACCGTAGAAACGCCTCTGCTGTAATACACCCTGTTTGGAGCTACGTTGAAGACTGGTGATTGAGAGGCTTCAGCCAGAGGAGCATAATGTAGCAATCTGCTGATTTTTCAGAGATGCACATTTGATGAGGATTCCCTGGTCACTTGTAGAACTTCTCTGCATATACTGTACAGAACCTACAAAGGGTGTTCAGTATTTGGAAAACCATTTTTGTAGACACACTGACCTTGCAGGCTGATAGTATGAGTGATATGAGCACATGCGTGATATGGATATATAAATGAACAACCTCAGGGCCCAATCCTATGGTCATCTTGCACTGCCGGAGCTTGCGTTCTGGCAGGGCCCTTTCTGGAAGCACAAAACCTTGGACACTGTGGCGCACTGCTGGGCCACTGCCACAAGCAGGCAGTGGCGCAGCATGTGAAGCAGCAGCTCCCCAAACCTCTGTCAGCACTGGAAAGTTGGCGGTGGAGGCATGTCATGGATGGGGGAGGCAGGGGAAGTTTTGGGCGGATTGGGAGAGGGCAGGGGGTGGGGAGGGGCTGGATCTCAGTGGCAGCATGCGCCAGATCCTATCCCCTCTTTCCTAGCCCACCCTGCCTCTTTTCCTCCTTGGACATACACCAGAAAAATAGCTGGTATAGGTCCGAGGAGACCCATAGGAGAATAGGCAGCCTACAGGGGATAAGTAAAAATATTTTTACTTATCTCCTGTTGGGTGTCCTACCACCCCCCACCATTGGATGCAGCACACATGCTGTCAGCGCAGCTGCATTGGCGCCAATGGTGGGGAGACAGGATTGTGGAGTTAGTGGCTTTCTACAGTTACTGAACTCTGTTGTCATACAAACTAGTCGAATTACCTTTCAAAAACATAGTAAGACCTATGCTGTGGTCATATTTTTTGTTTGGAGGAGGGTTACAAGTGTGCTTTGGAGACAGAAATATTTCTTGGAAAACCCCTTAAATATATTCACCTTTTTTTGAATATGTGCATTGCCCTATCTGTGGGCATTTTTTCTGTGCCATTTTTTTCTCCTGGTTTAAGGCTCCTTTCTCCTTTATGGACTGATTTGGGGGCAATTAAGGATTGTGCAGTGAATGTGATGTCACAATATTATGACTATGTGATGACACCATTCAGGGCAAACAAATCCAATTGAGAGCAAGGGCAATCCTTCTTATATTGGTTATATGAGCAATCACAGCCAATCAGGGATCTGTCATAATTTTACATAGTCAATCAGATTGGGCCACATGCAGATTTAATTGAGAGGAAATGTAGCCTATTCAGAGGTGAAGGTAATATTTCCTAAATAGGGAAATGTTTTTGTCATCTTCTCATCAATCCTTTAACAATCAGTGAAAGAGGGAAGCTCTTTTCAATGATGATGGAAATGTTGGGCGAAAAAATCCCTTTTCAGTTGAGTTCTAATCAACAGCCTTTTGGCTGCAGGCAGGCTAACAATTGTGAATGATCAGAGACAAGGCAGTAGAATATTTATATGCCTCCTGGACAAAAAAAAGACATACCCCCCCCTAAATATCTTGGAGCAAGTTTAAAACAGGGCCTGGAATGGGAAGCCACCAAATACATATATTCTCCAATCATGTATCTCTGATTAATTCTCCAAGCGGCACATGGTGGAGCATGAAATTTTTGAGTTAGGTTCTGTAACTCAGATTCAAGCGCTCAACATACTCCAGTATTTTCTCATGCTGCCATAGAGAAATAAAATACAAGGTTTATTTGGATAGTACTCTTGTGCCATGTTGCTGCTTCTGCACAGTTGGGTCTACGTAATGTCTGCACCAAACTGCATGAACTACCACAAGGCACTCTCTTGCACCCTGTGCTCCTGGAGGGAACGTTGCAGAGTGGCTCCCACAGGGCTCTCATAACCTTCTCGTTCACCACCAGCTGCCTCCACATGTGGTGCGCCTCTTTGCTGAGTGCACTCTGACTCTGTGGGCCACTTCATCGCAGCCAAGCCTCTCTTGAGTCTTACTGTCAGCATCCAACTGCTGGCTCTCGCCCAGGTCCTTGCAGTTTTACTTGTGCTCCTGCTGGGGATACCCAGTGAGCCAGGGACACGACTATGGACGTGCTGCTGCTAGCAGACGGGAAAATGTGGGAAGCTTGGTCTGCAACTGAATGGCTCCGCTGAGTTATAGCACACTTGGAAGCGGAGCAGCAGGTCTTGCGAAAACAGCTGGTTCAGGGTTTTATAATAGGGTCTTGTGAGAGCTGCTCTGAACTCTGTTTTCCGTACGTCCCGCATGCAGGACAAGCACACATGTTCATTTTCATAGCAGTGCCAACAGCTAGGAACAATTGTATGCAGGGAGCACTTCGAAAGAAGGAAAGTTCTACTCTTCTCTCACATGATTTCTAGATACAAATATTAGCCAGAAGAACCAGTCCCTGTTTGTATGTGGCTTTACTTGGCTTTACTTAATAAAAACTGCTGCCCACTGTGCCAAAAGGAACTAGCATATTCGTACGAAAGTATACAGGGCATGCTAAGTGTTTGTTCTTAGAAATAAAACGTTTTCCTAGAGGCTTACAATGATCTCAGGATGGTGTAATGGTTTGGGAGTTGGACTTAGACCTGGAAGATCCAGGTTCAAATCCCCGCTCAGCCACGAAGCTTCCTGGGTGACCTTGGGCCAGTCACTATCTCTCAGCCCCACCTACCTCACAGGGTTGTTGTGAGGATAAAAAGGAGGGGAGGAAATATGTATACCACTCTGAGCTTCTTGGAGGAAGGGCGGTATAAAAATGTGAAAAATAAATAAAACAAATAAATCTCAAGCCACAATAGCCTTTGCTTCCCGCCAGAGGCGTAACGAGTCATTTTGGCTCCTGGAGCACGAGTCGTTTGCCGGGCACCCCTGGAAGAGCGGGCGCCCCTGGAAGAGCCGTGACGTCATCACGCATGTCACATGATGCGCACGCTCCACCCTTTTTTTAAATTTACCTTGGCACGCTTGTTCCAGCAACATGGCGGGCCGGACGAGATGGTTGCTGAACGCATCCCACTCCGGCCTCCGCACGCAGCCGCCCGTGCCTGGCCAGCAGCAGCAGCAGCAGCAGCAGCCGCAGCCGCCCTCTGTCCTGGCTCACCCCAAGGCCTCTCTGCGAGGTCAAGGCGCCTCCTCCACCTCCTTCCGCGGGCGGCTTCGATCTGGTCGGGGCCTCCTTAAAGCTCGGGAAGTCTTCTTCTCCCCCCTTCTCCTCCCTCCCGTCTTTTTCCGCGCAAACTCTTCGCCATGCCTCCTGCTGCTGCCGCCGCCGCTCTCACATGCACTCCAGCGCGAGCCCAGCCCTGCTGCTGTTGGGAAGGCAACGCGAGCGGCGGAGGTGGCGCAAGGAGGCAGCCCCGGGCCCGGGAGCGCGTGCCAGAGCCCGGAGGATGCCAGCGACTGCCGCGTTTGCCCTGCAAGGTGCCCTTGTCATCTACAGCAGCACTGCCGCTGCCACATCTGGGGGATGCTGCTGCTACTGGTGCAGTAGTGCCAGGGACAAACCGGAGGAGTAGGGAGGGAGGAAGGGGGGATATTCCCCCCTCGATCGCCGAGGACGCGGGGCCAGCTCGGAGGGCCAGCCGCCTCAGTCAGGTCGTTTCCGAGAGGAAAGGGAGAGACGGGCGACGGGAGGGCAGCTGCCTAGGAAGCCGCCTCAGGCCACTCGGCGCGGCGGCTGCCTCGGCGTGACTGCAGCAGCAGCAGGGCTCCTCCGTCCGCGCCCCAGCCTGAGATTGCGCCTGGAGCCAGTGCTCCACCTGCGCCACCCTAGTTTCGCCTCTGCTTCCCGCCATAATTTGGGGAAGTGGTCATGGCTGAGTGGTAGAAGCTCTGCTTTGCATGCAGATGACCCCTGGCATCTTCGGGTAGGACTGACAATGAAACCCTGAAGAGCTGCTACTAGGCAGGACTGAACGAGGTGGAACAGTGGTCTAACTTGGTAGAAGGTGGTTTCCTACATCCCTTTTGGGACAGTGGTCTCTGCCAATAAAAGAACCCAGCAATTCCTAAAGTCTTCATCTGTTTCTCCAGGAGAATTGCTTTTTATACAAAAAGTGAAAGCCCAGCTTCATCAACCTTTCATTTGAGCGGAAAACATTAGTGGTGGCCTAAGGCAGAATAATTTTCTGAGTGAATAAACTTGGTTGCATTGTACATGAAGATCTTTGGATATAAGAGAGTACACTGTCTTCCTGAGTTATGGATGTCTGAGTCACAGGCAGCTGTATCGGCACTTTTGTGGAGGCACAGTTATGTCCTTTGTGGTGCTTTCAAACAAGCGTGATAGTGCTGGCCCAGCAAGAACTGGCCGTTTTGACCTACATACATTCCGACCTCTGTACAGACCTCCGGAATGGAACCGGTACATACGTAGGCGACCTAGGCTCCAATCCCCGTATGTACTGGTTTATAGAACTGAGTCAACAGCATGTGGACACTGGACAAAAGCATCCTGGTAGAGATTTATGGGTTAAAAGATCACATAATTTTTTTTAATATCAAACAATTACAAATTTTATATGAAAAAAAATTTTTTTACATGACCCATAAATCTCTACCTTTTTACAATATCAAGATCATGAAAATATCCATGCTACAAAAGCATCCTGTTTTGAAGGAAAGCAAAGCATACTATTTAAAGGACAATTTATATTCCGGACAAAATGAATTGGAGGGAAATATTTCAAAAACCAATTTTCCTAATCTACTTTGTGCCAAAATAAAAACGAAAACATTACATTCTCCTAATTTGAATGTTTCAGCCAGTTTGGACAATACTGAGCTATCTCCCCCAAACCATTACTGGTGCATGTTCCACTCCCTTCACCCAGTGTGATGTTGGTTATCCAGACATCCGAAATCCAGACTATTCTGAAATCCAGACATTTTGGGGGCTATAGTTCATTTAAAAAAAAAAAAACACCTTTCCAGCACCTGACTGGCATAGTGCAAGGCATGCTGGGACACAAAATTATTAAAAAAATATTATATAACATTACTTTCAGGTTATGTATATAAAGGTGTATATGAGACATAAATGAATTCTTTGTTTAGACTTGGATCCCATCTCCAAGATGTCTCATTATATTGATGCAAACATTCCGAAATCCAGAGAAATCCAAAATCCAGACAATTTCCTATCCCAAGCAATCCAGATAAGGGATACACAACCTGTATTCTCCTAATCGCTAGCATTTAGTTCACATGTGAGAAGGTGGTTCAGATGCAATCAGCAGAACAGGAATGACATACTACAGGGGTTCTCAACCCCTTCCCTGCCAAGTACCACCTCCAGCGCCACTCTCCTGCTGCATATCACTGGAAGTGACTGGCGATGACATCATCGGCAATTACTTCCAGGTTTTCGGAGGCCAGAAAGCACAGGTAGGAGGCTCTAGGTGGATGGGAGGGCCTTTCTTAGCATTTCTGAGAGGCTTGGCCAAAGGCAGGAGCCTCTCGAGAGCAAAAATGTGCCGCCAAAAGTACTGCATTGGAGCGGGAGTCCAGCGGTCCGAGTACTACCAGCAATTGGCCGAAGTACCACTGGTGGTACTAGTACCACTGGTTGAGAACCCCTGGCATACTAAAAGGGGGAGCACGTCCTGAATCATGGGGAGGGGGGTGCTCAGATTGAGTCATCCAAATCAACCCTTTCTTAGAGTTTCTAGATATAGATGCTACCGTAGCTAATGGAAAAACATAGCAATGAGTGTTGAGTTTGGCGAACTAAAACTTCATATTGCTGCTATAAATACATCAGTTTTCTAAAATATACTACTGTTCATGAAAGATGAATTTCAAAAACAAAATTTGAAAATGTTTAAAATTTAAGGTGGTGAGATTATCACATGCTGACTTTTTGAGGGGATTTTAGTGTGATCTTTTGAATATTTGCATGTATGTCAAGATTGTGGTTTATTCCACCTTGGCCAAACTTACTTTCTGAAACATTTCAAAGAAATGCTGAGCAACACTGAGCAGTCACAAGATAGCTTTAATATGCATTTTCTCCTGAAAAATCAATGCATCATCAGTTAGTTACTTTTACATCCCATTGAAATTAACAGGACTCAAGTTAATCGTAATAAATCTGTCCAATTAATTATAATGGGATTTATGAGTGTGATTAACTTTCTCCAGAATGTCCACAATCCACATAACAATGGATAAGTAAACTGAACATCATTCTAATGCTCTCATATGATGATCATTGCATTTTTTAGACATTCCCGCACTCCACGCAACATAACTCTATGGAAAGCACAAACATAAGTATATTTAAGAACATCCTGTCTCTCAAGATGTTCTGCCTTGCTGCTTCTCTGCTCCATATTGACGCCCCCCCAGTAGATTTTATTGTTTTTAATTTATTTTATTTATTGTTTTAAATTATGTATTTTATTCCTTGTTGTAAGCCACCTTGGGCATTTGCCTTGGCCTAGGATAAGGCGGAGTATAATTTTTTAAAAATAAATAAATAAATATTTAATCAGAAGTAAGTCCCAGTGTTTCTGTGAAGAAACAAGATTCAGAGGTAACTTTGTCTGTAAACAGAACCTCGGCATAGTGGTTAATCTGAGCTGGTGGAGTCTGTGAGAAAACTGATATATTCTTTGGGCCTTACTGCTGTCAGGCTGTGCTGAGGGGGAGAGAGGGCAAAGTCTTGTCAGTCACTGTAATATACATCAGCTACTAAAAGAAGATAGAACTATGGAGGTCTGAGTAGCCTAGGACTTCTAGGTAGTCCAAAAGGCATCATAAACCTGAAGCTCTGATTGGTCAACAGGTGCCCACTTCCAACTGGTTATTCAAAATTCCCTCCAAGGGTTCTCACTGGCTTTTAACTCTGGACCAATAATGGTCAATCGCTTTGAGAGAGTGAATCTTATGATTGGGCACAAAGGCTGAGATGAACAAAGTAAAAGGGGCAGCAGAATCGGTGAGAGAGATTGGTTGGCCATAGTTGTTGCTGGGATTTGAGAGGCAGTGCTGTCAAGAAGAAAAGGCAGAAGACACAAAGACCAAGAGAGGAACTTGCAGCTGACTAAAGAAGTTGGTGGAGAGAGCTGAAGGAAGGCTTTGCAGAAGCGGCATCTTAACAAAGAGCCAGGACCAACAACTTGGTGGCATCTTCAGGTCACCACAGGTCACCACCATTCAGCAGGAGCACAAATGTTCTGAGGCCTTTGGTGTAAGGACCTGAGGGAAGACTTCAGGAAGGAGCTTCTAGAGTCCCAAATCTGCTTGAAGTATGGAGCCAGCCTGCTTTCCAGGGAAGCTCTCCAGTGTGTAAGTGTGAGTGTGACTGGGATGGGGATAGGAAAGTGCAATGGGCTATCTCAGCGTTTCTCAAAGTTCGCAAGGTGGGGAGAACTTTGAGTGTGTGCGGGGGCGGAGCCAGCAGCAGCAGTGATCTGGGGAATCACCACCGCTGCTGCCAAAACTGCCCCCCGAAACCGCCCCCCGCACTTACCGGGGCTTGGGGGAAGCATTGGGGAGGCCTGTGCAACCCTCTGCAGGCCCCCCCGATCTTCGGATTGCTGTTTTGCAGAGATCTTCAGGTGCTTCCGGTTTTCGCGAAAACCTTAAGAGGGCAGGGGACAGCAAAAGTTCTCAATGGTGGGTCGCGACCCACAGTTTGAGAACCAGTGGGCTATCTAAATTACTTAAGCAGTTGAATAGTCACAGGGTCTGATCATTCAGAGCTGCTATTACAGTAACCTTATAAGCAACGGAACATCTAAACAAATAAAGCAACTTTTAAAAAAATAAATTTTGTTTTGTTGGTTCAATTTAATATTGGGTTATATGATAACTTCCATGCCTACACCTTACCAGGTTATCAGGGAAAGGTTTTTAGTATATGGTGGCAGCAGGTGGTTAATAAAAAAACCCATACTAGAAAAGAAAGAGGGGAGGAATTAACGGGAGTTCCTCCCTAGCTACCATTAAAAAGGAATTTCCTAATATGCAATTAAAAAATGGGTGGAATTTAAAATCCTTCTGTGGTGTTATTTAAAGAACAATGTGATGGTGTTAACAGACAGGGCAAAGTGGTAAGTTCTGTCTGACCCTCTCCCCCACCCATTTAAGCCTCTCCCTCACCCGTATATCCTCACCCACATTTCACATTACCCAACGAGATTTACCTTTTTTTCCCAAGTAGGCGTGTTAAGAATTGCAGCCCTACAGTGCAACCCTATGCGTGGCTACTCAGACGTAAGTCCCATTGTGTTCAATGAGGCTTACTCCCAGAAAAGTATGTCTAGAATTGCAGCCTTAATAAAAATAAATTACTGCTAAAGGGTTTTGTGTACTGTTTATCAGTACTGTATAGCAAAAGCAAATGCATAACTACAGCCCATCTACTGCTAACTCTCCAGACAGGGTTTTGTGTTCCCTCAGTTTGGTGCCTAAGGCTCTGCTTGAATCAGTGATTTCTATTTCTCCAATCGCTTCATGAGCACTTAAGGGTCAAAACACTTCACATATCTGGAACAGACAACAAGTTTCACTTGACAGAACGAATACATGCATTTCATCCTGAGCTCTCCCTCTTCAATGGAACAATATGTTCATTCACAAAAAAGACCACTTGAGACAGGTATTGTTAGAAGAAAAGAAGAGCCATCCATACTCACCACATTGACATTAAAAGCATACAGTAGATCAAAGGGAAGTGCAGCAATTAAATCAATGATGAACCAGGTAGTCACATAGTGGATACAAATAGATCTTGCTTCAAATATTACTTGGCCAGACTTGCTGACGTAGGTTGTTCGAAAATTTAAAATAATATCTGCTTGACAAAGAGGGGAAAAACATTGTTAGAGACTGTACTACTTAATTCATAAAAGCAGTGGATGAAAAGACAAAGAACATGTTCTTTATTATATTGTATTCAAAGTTAAACATGATTATACACCACTAAAACCAACAAGACAAGCTAGTTGAGACTAACAGTCCAATCCTGTCTAGCAGGACGTGGCGGTACACATAAGGCGCCTGCCGCATCTTAACTAGGATTGGGTCTGCCCTGGCGCAGCCAGAGGCCTCCACGGGATAAAGGGATGTTTGTCCCTTTACCCCAAGTAACACACCAGCGGCCCTGATGGGATTACTCGAATGCGCGCCAGCTATTTTGCTGGCGCACATTCAAGAGCCCTGTGTAATGGTGGCCAGGCCCGGGAAGGGGGATAGGAAATGGCGGAGGATGTATATTAAAATATGTTGTTAGTTGCCTTGAGTTGTGTTGAGAATGCATGAGATATACATCTTTCCAAAGGAATGAATGAATGAATAAATAAATTCTGAGCTATGTTATACCATCTGTGTTTCCAGGAGTAAAATTGGGGCCAGAACCACTCCCAGATCTGATCTTTCAAGAGAAGTGCAACCTGGTTCAGAAGAGGGTCTATACTCTATACTCAACAGTGGTGTTCCTAGAGGGGGGCGGTACTGTAAGTTGTGCACAGGTCTACTCAGCATTCCATGGTGGCCCCGACCGCTCGCCATCGGAGCTATTCTGAGCAGCGACAGCAACGTGCAGGAGACTCCCTCCCTCTAGGAATGCCACTGAAACTCAATCGAAAATCAGCTCTCCTACTGACCAGCAGCACCTCTGTTTTGCAAGCAAAGAGAAACTGCCCCCACATTCAGCGTTGGCCTCAGTAAATGCTGAGCATGCAGAAGGTGAGTTTCTGCCTAGTGTGCAGCACCATTACATGGGATTCTCAGGCCCCCTCATACATTCTCTTTCCACAGAGAGCAAACATCTGAAGAAGGCTTTAGCTAAACCTCAAGGCAGAGGCGAACGGAGAACTTTGTGGGGTGGGGCCACCACCACGCCCCCCCATACCCCACCCCGACATAGCGCCCCCACGCCCCGCCCCGACATAGCGCCCCCATGCCCCGTCCCAACATAGCACGCCCCGCCCCGACATTTCCGCGGCACGGAAATGCCCCCCAGCACTTTTTGGCTCCTTTTTGGAGCCAAACGGCACCAGGGCAGGACCAAACCGCAGCCGTTTTTGGCTGCGAAGAGGACATGATGGGGCAGGTAAGCAACCCATGTCCTGGGACCCACCGCCCCAACTGCCCCCATAGGTATGACGTCTATGCCTTAAGTCCTCCTTGAAGCAATGTGTTTCATATTATTTTCATGAACATTATTTAAAGATGCTTAACGTTCAACATTTCTCTTTATTTGCTCCTTTTGGCAAGGGTCTTTCTGTGTAGTCCACTCCATGCTGGAAACAGATCAAAATAGCTGCCTATTTTTATATTTTTCACAAACATGGAACAACAGCCAATTCTGTTTCTCTGGCCCTCTGACCTTTGGTGCAGAAGTGATCCAATCTGTCTTGCACAGAGCAGAGGCTAATTGAATTAAGCCCGCATAAAACCTCCTGCTCTCCATCATTCATTTTGCAGTAGCCTTTTTTGTTACTGAACTGCATGTGTGAAAAGCCTACAGATGGGTTCCTGTGTTAAAGCATCAATATCAAAAAGTGCTCATTTTGGAATAAAACACGCCTTTCAAACCTGGAAAAAAGCTGTTTGGTAAATCTCTATTTGTTAGATCTTTAGCAAAGCTTCTTCAAAGAGATATCCCCCACAACACGGTGAAGGCTTGCTCAAAATAGAAAAGCTGATTCAGCTGAAAATAGATGCATGGTGGGTGGGAGATGCTGAGAACAGATCAGAGCCAAGGTCTGCAGTTCGATGACTTACACAGTTTTATGTGTTTCCAGATTAATGTTTACGGCGGCATCGCCTTTCACCACGAGAGATGCTTTTGACAGGGCTTGCTAGAACCCGTTAACATTCAAATCAACTTTCAAATCCTGACAGTTATCTCAATTATTTTCATGTTCTACAAGACGAGGGCCGGCCATATAATGCCCTCCAGCTACCATATAGTTCTGATGGATGTCAAGGCATGATGCATTGCTGTAAGTTCCACAGAACGTCAAGAGTTTGCTGGAAGAGAAGAGTGCTGGTATCATTTTACATTTACAAAATCCCAAATGCGCATGGCACTTGAAACTGCAATGCCTTGCTTGCACTTTTTCTTTTCAAGCTAGGTTCGCGTGATCAGAAATATCAGCTTGAACCAATCAATTTGCAAAGACTACACCATGAGGCTGGCTAGACGTTGGCTGCCTTTTCCCAAAGGTAACTCAGAACAAATGAGATAATAATTTCCATTTCGCAAAGCTCTGTGCGCGTGCGTCTGAGATAGAAAGTGGTACTGGAAAAGCTATACGGTGTCTTAAAAATATATATAACATGAATTATGAATTGATCTTGGTCTTGATGATAGCAAGATGTACAGGATCCCTTGGATGTCCATGTTTCAGTTTCATTTATTCCATTTTCTGGGTCGATTTTTGAACGCCAATAAAGAAAATGAAATAAAACCCCAAAGCAGCTTACAGCCCTTAAAACACAATATAATACAATATGTGTAATATTCTAAGGTCTTCTTCTGTAAGTGGAAGGCGTCCATTTTACCCAAGGTGGACAAAAGGGTGGGTTTTGCCCATATCCCCTTCCCTCTGCAACCCCCTGTGTCTCTGCAAAATTTGTTCCTTGGGGTTGCAGGACCCTCAAGAGCATTTTGGGAGGGACACAAGGAGAAAAAAGCAACAACTGAATATTGTCCTCCCTTGCTCAAACAGAACTTCTGCTTGCAGAAGACGATCTTACAATACTACCCAACATATCTAAAAATAACTGAGTGCATATTACCAAAGCCAAAAATGAAAAGGAAATTCCAAATAGCAAAATAACCTTGTGATAGCTTTCAAAATTATATTGCAACAGTCAGATCTCAGTTAGATGTTGGGAAGCCAAAAGGGCTGGAACTCCATGCTCTGATTTTTATGTACAAGTAGCATTAGAGCTGATTCTCATGTTAGAGTTTTAGTTTGGGGAGATGTGTGTTTCAGTCTTTGAATATGTAGAACCATGAGTTAACAGTAATATATAAGCAGAGCCTTCTTAGTGGTGGCATCAACATTGGGGAATGCCCTTTTGCTGGTGTCCCATTTGGCCCTTACATTGGTACTTCTTTGGGCACCAGATCAAGACATGGCTTTTTCTACTGACATTTGAGGTGGCTAACAACGCAATCCTATCTACAGAAGCACCAGCATTGTGATGGCTCCGCCTGTACCGGGTGTTGTAAACGTGCCACAAAGCACATTTTTGACACCAGGCAAGTAAGCGGCGCCAGCGGAGAGGCCAGTGCTACTCACTCTGCCCATGGACATAGCCACCGCCAGCGGACACAGGTAGGTCCTCCGCCGGGCAGTGGGGGGCATGGGGAGGGCGTACCAGGGTGGGAAGGAAGGCGATTAACCAGTCAGGCCAGCAATGAGGGAGGGATCATCGGCGGTGCACTCCGCAAAATCCTATCCCCCGTCCTGGGTCTGGCCGGCCTTATACTGGCACCTTGGATTTGCGCTGGCCATTTTGCCGGCACACATCCGAGGAGGCCCATTGGGCCTGCTTGGGCTCTACCTGGGGAAAGGGACAAAGCTCCCTTTGCCTCGAGCTCCACCAGCATGGGCCCAATCCTGCCCACTCTCCAGCTCCACCAGCATGGGCCCAATCCTGCCCACTCTCCAGCTCCACCAGCATGGGCCCAATCCTGCCTAGGACGCAGCAGCAGCCTTAGGTGCGCCGCCGCTGCATTCTAGACAGGATTGGGCTGTAAGTTATGCTGTGTGTGTGTGTGTGGGGGGGAGCTGTTGTTTAAGTAGGCTCTTGCAGCCTGATTGAGGGTGGGCTTTTTTCTCTTTGTTGTACTGTCCACTTGTTTGTTTTCTGTTTCTTGTTTTGATGTTTTTATAATTTGGATTTTTAAAAAGATTATATATGTTTTTACTGTATATTTCTGTTGTTGGTAAGTTGCCTTGGATAGGTGATGAGAAAGATGGGTTATACGTCTTAATTAAAGAATAAAGAATGTCGGGTATGCATCTAGCAGCCAGCCTCTATCTCCTGATTATTGCATGCTTTCTCCTAGGGTCATAAATTCTCCTGGGTGTGCTGCATTGCTCCCACCGCAGACCTTGGGGCTAAACTGGGCCAGCTGAAGTGCTTGTGTACTAGCAGTGTTCTAGCCCAAAATAATACTGAATATGCAGCTTCCGTCAACTTTCACAGTCAAACATTATGATCAGATGATTATGATCACAGGCGTCATTGGAGCGTGGCGTCACCCGCGCGTCACCCTCCAGACGCGCCAAGGCCTTCTGAAGGCCTTTGCCCTCAGAAAATGTACTGCGCATGCGCGAAAAATGGAAAGCTTTACGTTTTGAGCCATCTGGCCTTCAGAAGGCCCTGGAGCGCCGGCGGGGCTGGACGCTCCGAGGCTGGCTCCCTCCGAGTTGAGGGGTGTTGGGGGGGTCACCCTAGGGCAGGGGGGTGACGCGCGCCCCCCCTGCCCTAGGGTGACGCGCGTCTAGTGACGCTTCTGATTATGATTATGAGCCAGGATGGTATAGTGGTTTGGGCGTCGGACTTAGACCTGGAAGATCCAGGTTAAAATCCCCGCTCAGCCATGAAGCTTCCTGGGTGACCTTGGGCCAGTCACTATCTCTCAGCCCCACGTCCCTCTCAGGGTTGTTGTGAGGACAAAAGGAGGGGAGGAAATATGTACACCACTCTGAGCTCCTTGGAGGAAGGGCGGTAAAAAAATGTGAAAAATAAAATAATAAAATAATAAACACGCTCTCAGTATTTTTTTTACAAAACCTTTTCAATGGAGATCTTAAGTACTAAAAGTGCTCCCTTCTAGCCCCCGCCCCTGTGTCATGCACATGGTACATCATGTGCGTCCAAAGGCTCTAATTCCCAACAAACTGTTTATCTCTGCCTTTTTAATTAGGTTTGTAACAGCTGATGGAAATGTGCTGCATCTATATACCACCATGGTTGGAAATCTTCCATGCACATCCGAGGAAATCTGCTTAACCATCAAATGCAGCAAAATATAACAAAGACAGACAGGTATCTACATGACCCAAAATAATCCCAACCACATTATTAAAATGCATAGATTTAGGAACATAGGATGCTTCTTTATACGGAGTCAGACCATCGTTCCATCTAGCTCAGAATTGTTGGCATAAACAGGGTTCTCTAAGATCTCAGGCATTTTTCAGTACCCTACATAGAGAGTGACTCTGGGTCATGTAAAGCTTTTGGGATCAGTGTAGTACTGAGGTTTGTTGCACTGCTATGCTGTTGAGTGCTCTCCTTTTTTGTTTTTTTTTAATGACCTATTCTGTTGCTAGAGGGTTTGTTTTTTTTTTAACTGCTGATACATTTTAAAAACTGCTTTCTGCGGAGTGTTGTTGTTATATTATTTTGGCTTTATTATAAGCCACTTCAGGGTCCCATATGTGCAAAAACATGGGAAATAAATTGTTTAAAAGAAACAAATAGAGCTCCCATTTCTTGACATACCTAGGGGTTGTTTCCAAATTATCTTGCCGATATAGTGCACAGATTGGGTTGGAAGTATTTTTATAATCTAAGTTTTAAAAAAATCCCACTACTTTAGGATATTTTTAACTTGAGGGAGCCCTAAGTCGGCCCAGTCTGGGAGGGGGTGGGGATCTCGGCGCTGAGTTGGGCCAATATCCTGAGCCCCTTCCCAGGTCGGGCCAGCCTTACACAGCCTCCCTGGATGTGCGCCAGCTTCCGAGGAAGTCCATTTGGACCCACGCTGCTTACACCAGGGGAAAGGGGATGAAGATCCCCTTCCCCTGAGGTGAGCCCAGGCTGCACCAGAGTGGCCTGCAATTGGCCTAGGATGCCTTTAGGGTTATACAATTGGCCTTTAGGCCGACCACCGCATCTTAGGCAGGATCGGGCTATGAGACTACAATCCTAGATACACTTCCCTTGGAGGAAGTCCCATTGAATTCACTTGGGCTTTCTTCGGATTGTACATTCAAAGGATTGCAGAGGCGTCGCTCCGGTAGGGGCGGGGCCGTACGTTTCGCTCCGTCCTAGTCCCATTTACCAAGCGAGCAGGAGGCGGCCCCACCCCCTCACTGTCAGAGTCATTCCCATGTGGAGAAGGCAGCAGGCAGGGTCTCTTGCCTGCTGCTTTCTCCGCACGGGAATGGCTCCGACAGTGAGGGGGCGGGGCCGCCTCCTGCTCGTTTGGTAAACGGGACTAGGACGGAGCGAAACTTACAGCCCCGCCCCTACCGGAGCGACGCCTCTGAAAGATTGCCCTGTGAATGGAAATGAAGGGATTCAAAATTGTCCCTTGTCTTCATGTCTACTGAAATAGCTGGCTCAGGACACAGCTCTAGGCTACAGATTTAGCTATTCCAATGTTCTTTATTTCAAAAGATTCCCATCTTGCCTTTCTTTTCAAGATGATCCAAGGGGGCTCAGAAACCAATCAAAGCAAAAACAAAAAAATGTCTATCAGCCAGCATATAACACCAGCCTCCTCCAGCACAAGTCTGTTCTAGCCACTGCCCAAATGACAATAAGAACCCTCATGTTTGAACCTTTCTTTGGGAGAGTTATAACACATAGGGGGGGGGACCAAGATGGCCCTTTTGGAATGCAAACATTTATTTTTCCTTAAAGAGAAACAAAACAAATGTTGCTTGTGAGATGTGGTCTGAAACCTTGGACTGGTACTGGTTCAAAATTATAATTTGCAAATTGAGAGCCAGTCTTCGGAGGCAGTCCCACCCTCCCCTTCTCAGTGGCGTCGCTGGAGGTGGGGCGGAACGCTAAGTTCCGCACCGTGCTGACCCTCCGTTACTCACCGGCACGAGGCAGCCCTGCCCCCTCGCCTTCGGAGCCATTCAGTGGGGCGAAGTCAACACGCAGGAGACTTTCTTTCTTTCTTTCTTTCTTTCTTTCTTTCTTTCTTTCTTTCTTTCTTTCTTTCTTTCTTTCTTTAAAAATGCATATTCTGTCATTAAACTAAAAGCTCCCAGTGCAGTGAATAGTCAGAAAAATAAAAGCCAGGGCAATGCAATACAATCCCAATCATAAAAAAGATAAGCAAGTAGCAATAACAGCCCTGCAAAAGCAACACGTTTTTGATGCTTTGTTGTTGCAGAGAACCACTTTGAGATTAATATTAATGGAAAAGCAGCATACAAAGAGTGAACACAAACAAAATCAAATCAATCAGCCATAAAAACCAGGAGCCACAGTAAAAAAAACAAAAAACACTTGCTGACATACCGGAAGGCCAGGACTTTGCTTGGAACCTTAAGGACATCAAATTTGGCATCAGGCAAACCTCCCTGGAAAAGGTATGCTTGATACAGGGTGCCACCACTCAGTGGCGTTCCTGCAGTAGGGGCTCGACGGTAGGTCGCGCCCCAACCTACTACCGCGTTCACGAACCGGAGCGAGGAGGCCCTGCCCCTCGCCGTCGGAGCCATTCCGCGCAGCGAAGCTGAACGGGCAGGTAGTAAGTCGGGGCGTGACTTACTGTCGAGCCCCTACCGCAGGAACGCCACTGCCACCACTAAAAAGGTCTTATCTCACTTTGGGCCCAATCCTATCCAACTTTCTAGTGCTGATGCAGCTGTGCCAATATAGCATTGCTGCATCCTGCTGTGGGGGGCAGTCACGGAAGCTTCCTCAAGGTTTGTTCTCTTACCTCGGGACTGCATTGCAACTGCATCAACACTGGTAAGTTGGATAGGAGTGGTCCCTTTAAGTGCAGAGGGACTTGGAGGAGGGCCTCTGAGAACAGGTGAAACATTTGGGCAGGTTCATGTGGGAGAAAGACGTTCTTCAAATATCCAGGTCTAGGTCATTTAGGACTTTAAAAGGTAACCACCAGTACTTGGAATTGCACAATGAAAATTCCACAGAGAATTCCCTTCTTTTCCCTTGTCAGCATTAACCATAATGCCAAATAACATGTATACTTGACACTGACACTAACCATGTTAATGCTAACCATGGTTCCTTTGTAAACCAGAAAGCTATGGTTATAATGGGTTTGGAAACCATGGATACAAGGAAACTGGTGTTATTTATGGTTAGTATCAGCAGTGAAAAAAATCTAAACCTCTCTTAATGCTGGCAAGGAAAGTGAGAGTCCACAGCTGTGCAAGCCATTGTTTGCAGGAAACCGGTGCTACGCCTGCACTGGATGACATTAAAATAGCTGCGTAGGTAGCAGAGTGGGAACACAGACAAGCAGTCTCAGTGCCCAGAGGTGTGCAAATATGTTTGCCAATCCTCTAGGATTAGCCTGGAGTCTCCAGCAATCAGCATGGATCTTCAGGGGACCACTGCAAGCAAATTTTGGCGATTTCAATTCTTGGCATTATGACATTGCGTCATGTTGGGGGGGGGGAATCTCCAGGAATAGTGTCGGTTAGGATTGGCAATGCGACGTGCAAATATCCTGAGTGTGCACACACAGCATCTAATGCTGCTATATAGTTTGTGACAAGCATGTCAGGTTTTATAATTGCTTTTTCTCAGTCCTCCTCCCTGATTTGCTTATAAATATACATAAGAACCTACTTCCTTTTGTGACCATCTATTTTGCTAGCGGAGTGCTGCCACTAAAGAGTTTCTGCTGAAAATCAATCAAAGCACTGGAACACTGTCCCCTTTCACCACAGCAATTCGGGCAAACCTTTCCTCCTCTGATGCCTTTCTACTTTACGTTTCCTCCCTCGCTATTATTGAAGAGCCATTATTCCACAGAATTCGCACTCACAAAAGATTAATGAGACCTTTCTTCCCAACCTTCTAAAACGTCACACATATATTTAATTGGTCTCATTGCTATGCGTGCGCTTTTCTTTTGCAGACACTCAGATGGGGTGTGATTTTTGACAGATTTCCCATAGACTTTCTACAGTAAACTTAAGCTAATTGTTTTCACATCCAGTTCTTAATGAATCTACATTCTCCTACTTAATTTGGAAATGAAGATTACACTTAAAGCTGGGCTAATCAGTCAGATTCCAACATACAAATCCGAACCACCCTGACCACTAATTTCACTGCAAGAAAATGGAGAAAACCAACTATCAGTGTTGAGAAGAAACAGATAAATAGTCTTTAATCTGTTCTACTAATAGAAAGCATGACAGCAGACCCAAAAATCTCATTAGAAGACTTTATCCTACAAGGGCTTCTGTGTTTTGGTTTTCTAAATGTGAAAAACACCTAAGAAAGACAGAGATGGGCAGCCCAATCCTGCCTAATATGCGGTGGCCAGCCTAAAGGGCCCGCACTGCATCCTAGGCCCATTGCGGCCATTCGCGAAAACCGGAACTGGTCTAAAATCGCAATTTTTCGGCAATTTAAACATCAGGGAGGCCTGCGGAGGGTCACACAGGCTTCCCCACACCCCTCCAAAACCATGTTGAATAAAAAAGTGTCCTTTTCAGGCGCTTTTCCCCTTGGCACTGGCAGCGATCTCTGGGGTCGCCGCTGCCGCTGGCCCCACCCCCGCAAGCCCCCTGTCTCGCGGGGAGAACTTTGAGAAACGCTGGTATATACTAAACAGTAACATGTTTTTATTGGGACTTATGTCCAAGTAAGTGTGTATAGGATTTAAAACCCTTGCTTGTGCACCTCTTCAGACAGTCTCATTTCCCGCTCTGTCGAGTCTAGGTTTACTACTTGACCATTATAATTGCTCCGGGTCAAACCAGATGTTACGTGGAATATGATCCTGTGTTTCCTTTTAGGTTTGGGTAAACAGCATAGTGGGGGGGGGGGTTGAACCATGGTGAAATCATGGTGGGGTGGCATGGGTGTTAGACTTTGTCTCCACTGTGGTTCCAATCAGGATTATGCCCACCCGCACTATTTTAATTGGAAAAAGCCTCCTTGGTGCACAAAATTAGCATTGGAACCACCATGTGGGGGGAATCCTCAACCCCCTACTCTCTACTACAATTCTCCCCATTTTGACCTCCCTCAGCCTGCTATTTACCCTCCCCCAAAAGAACCCCAACACCAGAAAACACAAGATCACATTACACAAACATCTAGTCTTATCTTCAGAACTTCACTTCAGTGTGGCCTGACAAGAGAGCCAAGCTTCTGACACACAGTCATTAAAAATCGTTCACAGTGATTCAAGGCTTCACCTCCATAGTGTATGCAGTATCTATCTGACGGGCCTGAGATGCAACAGTTCCATATCTAGAAAGACCAAAAAGTCAAGATAAAAAAAAAAAAGATGTCATTGCTTTCAGTCCTAAAATGCTTTTGTCATAAGGAGGAGGACTAGCTCTCCACATGTTTCCATTGCATTCAGCCTTCAGTGTCAGGAAAGCTGCGCATGGATAAAGGAAGGCAGGTGGGTCATTCCGTGTCAAATCAACCAATGAAAAATCCTTGATGTCACGGATTTTGCTCATTTTCGGTACACTTGTAGCTTACCATGAGATGTTTAAAAATTATTTTTTTCAGATTTTTTTGTCCATCCGTTTTTGAGATATTGAATGTTCAAAGTTGCCAAAAAAGGCCAAAATCCACTTGTCACCATACATTCAAATGCCAGTTACAGGATAACGATGAACGCTACAGACATGGGACAGGTGTCGTTTTAAAGCGTATGAATAGGGCTTTCATCTGATATACAACATGACCGAATTGTAAATTTTCAAGAAATTCAAAAATATTCAAATAATATTAATTTTGAAATTTTGAAAAATTGAACTTTTTTAAAAATTTCAAAAAAAATCACACTTAAAGGTATATGTCTTGTAGAAATCAGTCAAAATTTCAAGATGGTATCTCAATGGTATCATACAAAAATTAAATGTTCTTGTTGGCAGTGACCAGGAATTAAACCCCTCAAGTCCATTTTTCTACAGTTTACATTGATAAAATTAGGTGGTAAACTGAAATGAATCCAAAAATTTATAACAGGACTTATAGAGATAGATTTATAGAGCATGAATTCACTTTCTATTCTTTTACAGGATCAGCTTTTTGGTAAAACTATCAAAATCATGAGCTTTTTACTTCTGTTCGTAGTTTTAAAATTTTCCTTTAGTTGCTGAATAATTTCTGAATCAAGTTCCAAAATGTATTTTTTATTGGTTGATTTGACACGGAATGACCCATGAATGGAACCCCTTCCAAATTGCCTCTTTATCTGGTGGGAGCAAACAGGGGTGAACCTGTGGATCTTAGATAGTTTTATTCTGACTCAATGGCTGGCTTATGCATCAGTCGTCTGCAGACCAATTGCTTACTGAACATGGAAATGGTTTCAGCGAGACTTACAAGTTAGTGTGCATAGGGCTGCCACATACTAAGCATTCCCTTGTTTACTGAAGATATTTCTACCCCATCTTTCCACCATAGCATGGCACTCAAGGTGGCTTACAACAGAACAGAATACCATATAAATTAATGCCAATTAACAGTGCCGTATCTAGGGCGGAGCGGACAGAGCAATGGCTCCAGGCGGCAACTCAGGCTGGGGCGGAACGCCGCGCCGCCCAGAGTTGCCACCCGCCCTCCGCCCGCCCGCCCTGTCTCTCCCGCCATGTAGCTGGAAATTCCAGCTACACGGCGGGCGATACAGGGCAGCGGGAGGCTGCCCAACCGGCCCCCGGAGGCTCCGGCGGGTCCACACAGCTCTGGAGGCCGGGAGAGAGCGTCCGCCCATCATGCCGACTCGGCCCCTACTGCCCAGGCCTTAGCCGGCGATTTTGCACATGCGTACAACGCATTGGCGTTGTACGCATGTGCAAAATTGCCGACAAAGGCCTGGGCAGTAGGGGCCGAGCCGCATGACGGGTGGACGCTCTCTCCCGGCCTCCGGAGTCGTGCAGACCCAGAGGGAGCAGTAAGCTGGGAGGAAGGCAGCAGGCAGGCGGGCGGCACCCGGGGGGTGGGCGGAAAAATCCTTCAGGGCGGTTATGCTGCCCGGAGCTAGGGGGGTGCAAACACCCCCTAGCTCCGGGCAGCATAACCGCTAGCCTCGCCTCTGCCAATTAAAACCTCAGCACAATAAGCATGATAAAGACACATGGCCCAATCCTATGGGCCCTCTGTGCTGCCAAAACTCACATTCCATCAGCACAGCATGCTTTACGGCAGACACAAAGCATGATCCGCCATTCCATGTAGCTGAGCCACTGCTGCAAGTGGTGGTGAGTAGCTGTGGCAGCAGCCTTCAGAAGAGCTCCAGCGTTGGTAGGTCAGTGCAGGGGTGGGAAGAAAAGGGCAGGGAAGAGGAGGAATGGGGTGGAGAACGGGGCAGGAAGGGGGTGCTTCAAGGACAGGAAAGGGGAAGTATCAGCGACAGCGCTGCCGCCAATATCCTACCCCCCTTCCCAGCCTCGATCCACCTTCCTGGGGCCCATCTGGACTTGCACCAGCAAAATCACTGCCGTAGATCCAAGTAGACCCATCGCTGCAGTGGAGACTTACCCCCAGGCAAGGGAACACATGTTCCCTTACTTGGAAGAGATATCCAGGACTGCCCCCATCCCCAGGATGCAGCATATGTTCCAGTGGCATGGCTGCATTGGTGGTGGTGGTGGTGGATAGATAGGATTGGGCTGACAATATTCGGATATCGTAGAATGAACTGGGTAAAGGCACCATCTCTGATAGCCAAAAAGGCACATGCAGCAGGGGAGCCTCTTTCCACCCTTCTTTGCCCCATTGCTTACAGAGAACCACAGAGAGAACCACAGACACAGAACCACAGAGAACCAGTCTGCCCACTCAAAATTGTTGTAATGGCCTTTCTTGCCAGGCAAAAGACCAAAGAAAGTCATTGTCCTCCAGGTGTAGCAACAGCTCAGACTTGGCCACTCGCTGTTTTCGGCGGCAGCCAGGCCATGCACTCCAGCAAACAGCCAGACAGTGCATTATGCCGGCGGAATGCGCATTCCACCAGCGTAGTTCACGGTTCGGATTGGGCCCTTAATAAGTTGGGCCCTTAATAATTGGGCCCTTAATAAGCCCTACTATAGAGTAGACAAAAATAAAATAAAATAAATGTTTACAAAGCAAATGAACAGGATTCAAAACATGAAACAGGGAATATGATAATTTAAAATAGAAAGATTGGCATATAAAATAGCAGCAGCTAAAAATTCCAGCCGCCAAAAGACTTTTTTTAAACCATAGAACAGCAACAAAATTTTGCACCACTCTCCACCACTCCAAGTTGCCATTTGGTGCTGACAGCATCCAAGGCTCCAAACAAAAACAGAAACGTTGCATCCAGAAGCCCAAAATCTGTTCACCCTGGAAGCAGAGGCTTGGAAAATGAGCAAGATCTGGTCTGCATACACAGGAGAATGAAGCAATAGAATTTTGGATGGTACCACTTCAGGCAACAGGTGAGGATACTATTTGGAATATTCCCCAATGTAAAACAATGTTTCACCATGTTTAAAAAAATTCCCCACACTGAAAAAAAAGAAGCAGAAGTACACCAGGGAAAAGGGTGTTATTTTAATCTACTTCCTACTTGCAGAAATATTTCAGTAGGAGAAAAATTTAAAATGTGATTCTTTACCTGCAGATGGAAGTGGTACAGTTCTTTCTATCACTCAGGGCTTGGCATTGAGTGTGTGGACTAGACCTAACGGCCCAATCCTATTAAAGGATTATGCCAGCAAAACACGCGTTCCACTGGCATAACCTTCTTTACGGCCGTTGCAAAAGCAACTAGGCTCATGCGGCAGGCAGGCCATGCCACAAGTGGCAAGCAGCCAGCTCTGCGTGCTGATGGAAAAGCACCAGAGGACTAAGCTGGCACAGGAGGTCAGAGGGAGGTGGGGAGGGGTTGAACGGGGCAGGGGTGGGCAGAACAGGGGAGGGGATGAATGGAATGGGGTGGTGATGGGGCAGGGAGGAGGGCAGATTAGTCCCGTGAAGGGGGCAGGATCGGCAGTGGTGGCGCATGCCAAATCCGACTCCTTTCCCGGGACTGATCCACCTTCATGGATCAATGTGGACTTGCATCAATGATCGAGTTGCCGCAGGTCCGAGTTGAACCATAACGGCTGCTGAGGCTTACCCCCAGGAGACCTCCAGCAGCCAGAACTCCCCTGCAGAAGCTGCGCCAGTGCCACTGCATCGCTGCACAGGGAGTTAGGTAGGATTGGGCTAGCCATTAACTAACAATTCCTACAGAGGTACTGTCAAACAGTTTGGTGCATGCTGAAAACATTATCTGGGACTAACAGCGCAATCCTATCCTGCTCCTCCACTAGCGCAGCCAACGGTGCAGCCAGATCTGGAAGCCCTGGAAAGGAAAGGGGATCCAAATCCCCTCTAAAGAGGGATTCAAAAGAGATTTACATCCTCTTCCCCTCCAAAGACTCCTGTTCTGCCCTCTTCCGCTGGCTGCACCAGTGGAGGAGCAGAATGGGATTGCGCTGTAAGATATATAATAGTTCAAGATAAAGCTAAATAAAATATGCTCCAATTACTTGGGAATGCAAAGACATTACAAGTTTGAGAGAACTCTCCATCAATTCTAACACAGATATCTGATATTTATACAGCATATTGTATTCTGCTTTGGTTTTGCTTCAGCAACCATCACATCATACATCAACATGTCACACTGGAGCTAAAATTAGTCTTGTTTGACTTGTTTTGCTGGCTGTCATCTCATCTCAGTTTATGTAAATATATCAACCTCAGGAAAAAAAAAAAGGTCTGGCATACTTAGGAGGGCTAATTGGAAAATTACTGTTGTCCCCAATTTCACTGCAATGGCTGTCTGAATTATCACTGTCTTGGCAGTTTTCTGCCTAATGATAAAGGTCAAGTAGGGTACTCAACGGAACTCCCTTTAGGGCTGTTCACATGCCATGCTGCACCCAGGTACGGGCAGCGCAATCCTGCCTAAGGATCCAGCGGGCGGCCCTGGGCCACCTGCCGGATTCTGTTCTCCGGCGGCTATGCTGCCGGTGGAGTGGAGGTCTACTCGGGGAAGGGGACACTCGTCCCCATCCCCAGGTGTAAATGGCGGGAGCCCCGATCGGCCTCCTCGGATTTCCGCCAGCAAAATCGCTGGCGGAAGTCAGGGAGGCCATGTAATGGCTCAGCTGCCCAGCGGGGGCTGGGATATGGCCGATGCCATTCCTCCGCCCCCTCCCGGGCCGGCTGGGCCTATGGGCACCCTCCCTCAGTTCTCATTATCTGCTAGGATTAGGTTCCGGGAAAACCTAGTGGATACCGAATTAGTACTTTTACTCCAAAGTAGGCACAAACTCGCTCCGATGCCGGCAGCTTACACAGGATCACTATAAGACTTCAATCCTATCACACTTAGAACTCAGTGGATCTCACTTCTGAGCAGATATGCATAGAATATGCTAGACTCCTTACAGCGCAGTCCTATGCATGTCTACTCACTGTGTTCAATGGGAAATTACTCCCAGGAAAGTGTATATGTGGTCCTGAAAAACCGAAGCTTAAATATTTGACCCTACCATTCATACATTGATATCCTAAATTATATCAAAGTCAGGAGTCTTGGAAGCTCCCCTCCCCCTCTCTTTCACACACACACACACACACACACACACACACACACACACACACACACACACACACACACACACGTGTGTTTCATCTGTTAAAGGTTGTATCTTATTTGAAAAGAAAATGAAAGCCAGTGAGTCACCTATATTGCATTATTTGAACAATATCCTCATAACTCGTTATTTTTCATAAAGTCATATCTTCTTGAAACTTCATATTGTTTCCACATCCAGAAATTGCTTTGTTTATTATTGCACTTTTCTATTTTTTTTAATTTTCTCCTTTCATGTGAACCACCCTAGAAATACTTATTGAAAAGAAAAATACAAATTGACAAAATATGCAAATAGATGTGTCCACTTGAAATGTCTGCTTAAAGAAATGAAGTCAATGGTAACACATCTGGGCTTAATCTAGATTTATATTTAGAAGCATATAGTTATAAGTTATAACTATATTTATAGTTATATGCTTATATATTTTATATTTTATTTTAAATATATTTCAAACTGAAAATAGACCAGGGCTTAATCTAGATTTATATTTATAAGCATATAGTTATAAGTTATAACTATATTTATAGTTATATGCTTATATATATTATATTTTATTTTAAATATATTTCAAACTGAAAATAGACCAGGGCTTAATCTAGATTTATATTTTATATTTTTGACAAAATTAAAACTTAATTCCTGTCTGTCTTTTCTAGCCTAGAAACACTTACAAAGGACTGTTGATGTTATATTGTTCAAGCTCACACCAAACTTGATTGTTCTTTTGTGTCAGAAATTAATGGCCCAATCCTATCCCCCACCAGTTCACGCTGTGCAGCCACGCTGCCGGTGCATATTTTTTACTTACCTCTCGGTAGGCTACCTGTCCATCAACGGGTCTCCTTGGACCTATGCCAGCTATTTAGCTGGCCTAAGTCTGAAGAGCACTGGCGTCGCTTGAGGTGGGGTGGAAAGCTAAGTTCCGCAGCGTTCCGCCCCACCGTTACTCTCCGGGATGAGATGCCCCGCCCCCTCGTCGTAGGAGCCCGTCAGCAGAGAGAAAGCAATGCGCAGGGACTCTCCTGCACATTGCCTTCGATCCACCGACAGGCTCCTACGACGAGGGGGCGGGGCATCTCGTCCCGGAGAGTAATGGTGGAGCGGAACGCAGCGGAACTTAGCTTTCTGCCCCACCTTGAGCAATGCCAGTGCTGAAGAGCCCCAGGGAGCATGTCAGGATGGGAAAATGGGGATAGGTCTTGGCATGCGTTAATCCACCCCCTCCCGCCCCTGGACCAGAGGAACTCATGAGTCTAATTTGTATTTATAGGCAGTGTGCGTGCGTGCGTGCGTGCGTGCGTGCGTGTGTATGTGAATTAACATTTACTTACATATATTTCGGGCCTGTAAATTCTATCAGTAGCACTGGCTTCCACTGAACCTGGGATCAATTTCCCTGATTATTATGATGCTTTGTTCCTCCCACCAGCCGTCTGTCCCTGCTGACCATGCACAAGGAACTCTGGGACTGGTAGTTCTTGCGAGAGCATGTCACATAAAGGAAGCTTCAGTATCTCTTCTTCTCAAACACGTATTCCATTTAACTGCTAAGTAAGCACACTCCTTCTGTTCTAGGGAAGGGCCCAAGCCAGCAACAATCTGTTCAAAATGTTGCTTGCTCTGCTTTAATTTTGCTTCTCATTGGCTCCAGCAGATCTCGCAAGATCTGGACAATGTGAAAACAGACACAGGAAAATATGTTTCCATAAATATCCTTATGTATGATATATTACAGTGGTTCCCGAACTGCTTTAAAATTCCAGTTTAAATGGAATGGGCCATGGAGTGTGTCATGGAGTGTGCCATGAGCGGCAACTAGAGAAGCAACTGGCAGGAATATTTTAAGTATAGAATGAGCTGGCTAGAAAAACAGAGTCAGTTCAAGGTATTTTACGGAGAAATCCTGTCTAACATTGTGCCCTGCAATGCAGCGAGGCTGCTGCAGCCGGCGCTGCATCCAGGGCACAAAAAGGCTGCCTGGGAGGTCACCTCAGGAACATTTGTTCCCTTCCCCGGGGTAAAGCCCCAGCCACCCCAATGGGGCTACTCGGATGTACGCCAGCTATTTTGCTAGCGCAAATTTGAGCTGCCTGTGTAGCGGTGGCCGTACCTGGGAAGGGGGATAGGATTCTGGCAGAGCCGCCATCGCCGATCCCACCCCCTTCCTGGGCCCAGCCGACCAATTCCACCCCCTCGGAATGGCCTGTTCCGCCCTCCCCTGCCCCTCTGCCACCCAACAGGGAACCTACCTTCCCCAGAAGCTGCTTCAATCAATCTGGGGTGGGGAGAGCTTCACCAGCCTCTTCGCTGGTGCAACCTCCTCACCGGGTGACACAAGCATGCCTTATGGCACATTTGCGACACCCGAGACCGACGGTGCAGCACTCCGCCGGTTGAAGACTTAGACAGGATTGGGTTGCCCAAGACAAATATCCAAATGTCACCCCCTCCTGATGATGAAAATATGAATAATAAACTAAAAGAATGACGACTTGCTTCTATTTAATGGCACCCCAAAATGTGTCATCTTAGGTGGGTTGTTTTACCTTGCCTAATGGTTTGGCCAGCCATGCTGGAACACTAAGTACAAATATTTGAATATACAGCAAGTCCTCACTTATAGTCGTTTCATTTAAAGTCGTTTCATTTTGAAGTTGATGGGAAAATACCATAGGAACGTTTACGTTTATCAATTAGCCTTTGGTAAGATTGGTTTCATTATAAGTCGTTTCGCTTAAAGTTGCAGTTTCCAAGAAGAGCCTATCGACAACTTTAAGTGAGGACTTGCTGTAATACAACCTTAACATGATTTCCTCTTGCCATTCCCCCCATATTTATTTGCAGAACAAGCAAGTCAACAAGTCAGAAAGAAATGAAGCAGGTCTTACCTATGATAAAAAGAATTTCCACTGCAATGTCACTGACAGTTGTGCTTCGAGTTGTAGACAGATCATCATTGCCAATAAAGCAAACATTGTAAGGTACAGTCACAGCAACATAAAACGTTGCCAATAAAATCAGCCAGTCCCAGCCAGCTTTGAAAGTGCTAAAATGCAAAAGTATGAATTTGGACTTTTTTGCATCTGAAACTTTGTATTCTGGAAATGCTGGTTTATCTACAAAAACATTCTGAAAGAGAAAGAGAAAAAGACAATCAAGATAAAATATGTCGGCTCTTGTTTGACAACTAATGGAAACCTTTTTAGCCTTCTTATATTTTTGTGAAAGGTTCTTTTTCTCCCCCTGATATTGTTCCTTTAATCTTCCTTTCATGGTTCAGCATAATCATACTTTGCATTAATGCACTGTAGTACTGTTATTTTTATTCTCGGGGCAGGAAAATGAAAGCAATTGCTGTCAAAAAGAGGAAGGGAAAATCCTCCAGACTACTAACCGACTCAAGAGGCCAAAAGTGATCCACAGAACGGCTGGAATAGTCTAAATCCCACAGAAAACGACATACTTTGACTTCCTATCTCTACTACTAAAACCAGCATTTCACTTTAGCTACAATTATTTCTGAAGCATCCATTACAGAACTGTTGACCTTTTAAACTAACTTCATGTAATAATTTTAAGCTTGCTTGCCTGCTCTAGGTATTAAAATAAAATCCTACATTCCAGAAGTAAACCAACGTAAGACTTGGGCCTGCTTCTTTCCTTTTTATAGACGCATTAGCAAAATCGTCAGTCATTTTGTTTTTAAAATGTGGCCATTTCAGAAGTATCTCAGAGTATTTATTAAGTATGAGTGCAATCCAGCCAAAGTTTGGCTCTTTTTAAATCGTCTTGGGTTGTAGCCTAAGAAAGTGAATCTTGATTGCATAGCCATTACTGGGATTTAAGTTAGTCACAACTTGTCTCACCGATATCAATGGTGCTTGGTCAGGATTTGCTTTCTTAGGATATGACCCATCCATTTCAGTATCTCAAGAAAGTTAGGTGCCATTGAAATCAATGAGATGAATGATTTGTGATTCGTTTAAGTCCACTTAATTTCAGTGGGACTTACAGCACAATCCTATGCATGTCTCTCAGAAGTAAATCCCAATGAGTTCAATGAGACTTACACTCAGGAAAGTGTGTACACTGTACAGGATTGAAGCCCTAGTGCAGGGGTGGCCAACCTTCCACCATTAGGGCTACTGTGTTCTTAAGAGTTGTGTAGAAGACAGAATCTTGGCAGCTGCAAGTGCTGATGGTGCTACTAAAGCAGCTGCACCTGCTGAAATGCCCTCACTTATGCAACCATTTAAAGAGCCAGCATTCATGTTGAAAGGTTGGCCACCACTGCCCTAGTGCAATGTCCAATTGCAATGTCCTTTGGAAAGGCCACAAATACCAAAGGGCATTGCAAATTTCCCTACTTCTGGCACTAAAGTGCATTGCTGGGATGACAAAAGAGAGGGGGAGAAAGAAAGAAAAATCTCCCAGCCCCTGCATCACCTCTGTGGCTTCCCATGGTGCACTGCAAAGCAGCGTGCCAGGAAAATGGATGGGGGAGAGAAGAAGAAAACCTCCCTCTACTGCCGTTGATGCTGTTCATCCCACCACTGACCCAGGTAAGTGAAGGGAAGGCAGGGGAGATCCAGCAAACTTCTCCAGTAGGAGAAGAATTTCAATGTGTTCCTCTTCTCCTTTGAAGTGGGCTTTTCAAACTTCTGAAGTTCTTCTCTGAACGCAAGTTTCACAAAATTCACCTCAATCTCTATAAACTATCAATATATAAGCAATTACTAGGGGTGTTTTTTGTTGATAACCACATAAAAACCACAACGCACCACCTTTTCAACCTTTTCAAACCGAATAAAAACACAAAACACCACATTTTCAAACAGAATTGGAACCAAATTACCAAACTCTCTACTGGTTGTGGAATGCATCTGGTTGAAACAGATTACTTTTCCAGTTAGAAATAATTGAACAATCTGTTGTTTTTGCATTGAAGACTGCAATGTACTGATAATAAACCTGATATTAATGCTTAAGAATTCGCATCTGTAAATAAAAACACAAAACACCACATTTTGCATTTTAATTCAACAAATTTAAAAAAAGAACCCACACTATTTTAAAACACCTCTAGCAATTACTTATCTATTATGACCATATCATAATGTTTTTAGAATGAGGCAGTTGACTTTTTGCTTCAAAACGTTTACTCTGTATCTAGAGCAACATAAATAGAGCAATTTAAAATATACCAGTTGGAAGAAGTTGGCAACTTTCCAATCACACAAGCTATTACCTTGTTGATCTTCAAGAGAATTGTTTGTGCATTAAAATAACCAAACCCTGCTTTTCAGTTTCAAAAGAGATCCCTTCTATTTATTCCATGAAGGGTTTTTGACTCATGTGGATTCTCATTTTACTGTGGGCAACAACTGCCAAATTTATGGCTTAGTGGCTAGAGTTAGAATTCTTTGAAAAGCAAACAAGGACTGATCACAGTGAAAAAGGCGGAATGAAACAGCAGAATAACTTGCTCATCAAAACATGCTATTAAAATTATAGCTAATTTCCCAGAATGTATTCTGTTTTGTTTCTAGGACCAGCTCTTGGCTGATGCTGAAAGAAAATAGGCTAATAAAACAACCAGCAACAGTAAGTGCATTTTTCAACATTACTTGCCAACTGGGGTTACTTAGAGACGAATATCATGAAAATCCTAGTTCAGACTGTGATTGCAATTAAAGTACAAGTAGATCAATTTATGTATCCTACCAAGCTACACACATCCATTTCAAATCCAGGGAGAAATCTCCTTCTGAGTTTCTAGGTTTCATTTACAACAGAAGTGATTTGCTTCTATCCAGCATCTCACCGGCAATTAAAGGGAGACTGAAAGTAATGAATGACTATAAATATTTTTGGCTTTAAACCTATAAGGGAAACATGAGCAACTATGCTAAAACACACACAACTAATTCTAAATACTATTACCTGAATTCACAGAACGTGGATCTGGGATCTGGGATCTCGCGAGATTTCGGGAGTTCCAACATGGCGGCGGCTGTATGAAAAGGTAGGGAGAGCTACAGGGGACAATTTACCCATTTTTCTGGCCTGCGGCACGGCCGAGCCGGTTCTCCAGCTTGCCCCATAAGCCAGAGGGAAAGGCTACAGCCCTGCCGATTCGGCAGGGCTGTAGCCTTTCCCTCCAGCTTGCGGCACGAGCCGGAGAACCCGCTTGGCTGCATCGCAGGCCAGAAAAACACACTCCCCCCCTTTTTCCATTCCCTGTTATCAGCTGCTGATCGTAGCAGCTGATAACGGGGAGCATCTCGCATACCCCCAACCTGCAGTCCGCGTACCCCTAGGGGTACGCGTACCACAGGTTGAGAACCCCTGCATTAAAGTAACAGAAGGGGACAAATCTTACATGCAGTCATCAGTGAAACAAATAGTAGTCCTGCAGTGGGAATGCAATCTTGGAATATTCCTTGCTGTGGTACATTAGCACTGTATTGTGGGAGTCGCTTCTAATACATGTGGAAGAAGCAACTGGAACACTACTGCCCAGTTTTGTGTTGTATGTTTGCTTTCAGACTTGAACTCTGAAGCCTCTGGGTACTAATTGATGCCAAACACATGCAAACACATCAATGTCTCTGCGAACATAAGAGAGTGCATGTATCCTTCTGAGGATCTCATGTAGAGCTGCTGATATTTTTTCCAGAGTGAAATTCAGCGTGAATTCCTTTGGAAACTTCAAGGGCGCTGAAAGAGCTTTGATAAAACTGGCAACATTTTTCAGACGTGGTGATGGGGTCTGCTCAGGCTGAATCAAAATAGCCCAATGTTGGTGGAGTCATTTTGGTGATTTGAAGTGAAAGGAGGGCAATCTTACCGAGCTTTGGGGCAGCTGGTGGCTGTCATCACATAGTGTCATCTTAAAGCCATTCAGAATGAGGCCAGGTTTCCCAAACTCACTTTGCCTGCTGCTCTGCCTACTGGGAAACAATTGGTGGCTGCCAGGACCATGAAATGTGGGGGAGGCAAAAAACGAGGTGAGCCAGAGGAGAAGTTTGGGAAATCTTTTATCCCCTAGATCAGTGGTTCCCAAACTTACTGGGGTCATGGTACCACCACAGCCTCATCTTGGCTCATATGGGCACTGCAAAATTGGATCGCGTGGATTCTTGTGTGGTCCAAGATGGCAGCACCCAGGTCTTGTGAGATTTTGTGCGATTCAAGATGGCAGTGAAGGAGGTTTTGTGCGATCCAAGATGGCAGCAAAGGAGAGCTGGTAGGAGGGTCCACTAGGACACCCTGTGCATCAGGGTGCTGGAATGTATACTTTAGGAACCTCTGCCCTAGATTTTTACTCTCCCCCCTTTTGAACCAAATACTACTTTCACTTAAAACTTTAGTCCTCCACATCTCAAGGTTATCAGTAGATTGTGCCTAGTAGATTTTCCTTGCGTTCTCTCTCTCTCTCTCTCTCTCTCTCTCTCTCTCTCTCTCTCTGTGTGTGTGTGTGTGTGTGTGTGTGTGTGTGTGTGTGTGTGTGTGTGTGTGTGTGTGTGTGTGTGTGTGTGTGTGTGTGTGTGTGTGTAACATTCCTAACATCAGGGCATACAACAATAAAATTCCTTAGCACATTCAAATCTCAAGGAAAACAACACAAAGAGGCTGGCAGTTGTAATATGAGCATAAATTCTACTGATCTCAGGAAAACCTACTTGTAACCTATACAAAATGCCGGGATCCCAGCCTGCCTCAATGCTGTTATCTCCTTGACTTGAATTATACTTTAATCCACTTGCCCTGAAAACATTATACTGGCTGAGTGTTTGCTTTGTATATTTTGACCTTCTGTACTGCATTATTGAAGAGGAACTTCACAGCAAGAAGGCATGACCCATAAAATTACACGCGATTAGTAGTACCCATTAGAGGAATTCTAAGAGCAAGAACACACGCTGTAAAAGTAACTGTGCAAAAGACGCTTTGTGCGCAACACCTACATTATTAATTTTTAATTTGTTCTTTTCTCTTCTTTGTAGGTGTCCAGAGATGTGATAAAGGACTGCTCGACTCCGTCTGCGTGCTGAATCGAAATGTGAACCTGCTCGTCCTCTTCCTCTGAATTTTTCTGAAGAACAAAGAGGAGACCCTATTAAACAATGCAGATGGTACTTTGTTAACCTCCGGAAAGTGAACCACTGACATTTCAGGTTATCGCCACTCTGGCACTCATGCATGCGCCCAACAAGGCTGTGCATACAGAAGTCTCTTCAAAAAGTAGTTATTGTGCTGATCAGTTGTTAGTAGGATAGGAATGGACAAGGAACCCTCCTACTTGCTGAAACAAGCTCTAGATGTGCAGCTCCAAGAGCTGGATGAGGAAGAGGAACCCCATATACTGCTGCTGTTTGCCTACACACTTCTTTATCCTCCTAGGGATACTCACAAGGAAAATTGCTTCAGTGCGTGTATGACTCCTACCTGGAGAGGGACAGTAAGCAGAACAGCCAGTCGTTGGCCCAATTCAGAAGTATTGTCATTGCAATGCTTCTTCCTTCCACCATCCATGAGTTACAGGAGGAGATGAGACGTTTCCAATCGCAGTTTACAACAAACCCAGTTTGCCATTTGATCCAATTATTTATTAACTGCATTTATCTATTTGTTGCACTCCTTCCTCCAAGGAGTTCAGTGGCATATGTTGCTCTTCTCTGCTTTTATTCTGAGAACAACTCCATGAACTAGGGTAGGCTGAGAGATGGTGACTGTCCCCTGGGCGCTTAGGAGGAGTTCCACTGATGAGTGGAGATTCAAACTTGGATTTCTCCAGTTCTAGTCCAAAATTCTAAGTGCTGCATCATACTGGATCTGATCCTGTTTTGATATTGTGGTTTGTGAACCAGGTATGGTTTGCACAACCTCAGTTCATCATATCTGGATGAAAAAGGAAACTATGGTTTGTTGCAAACCACAACTGGAAGCTGCTAGTCCTCAATCTAAAATATGAAGAAGAGGAGAAGGGGAAGAGGAAGAGCATGAGCCCAATATTCATGCCGATTCTTTCTCACAGTCACAATCCATGGTTTGTCATTACGTCTGAATTGGACCATTCCAATACAAAGTTTCAGAGATGACAAAAAGTATGTCAGGCACTTTGCAAGTTTATTAAATCACATATAATTGATTGAAACAGCTTACATGTAGTGGCGTCTCCATTCACTGTGAGAACCTACTCTCAGTGACTTTGCTGCTGGAATGGCTCCGGGGGAGAGTGGGCGGGGCTGCGTTACACCACTTATGGTGCTGCACCCCCTCCAGCAACGTCACTGCCCATTCTCAGTACCTCATTCCCTCAATCATGTAGCCTCTTCGCCACTGTCAACTTATAACAAGCTGTAGGCAAGTAGGATCTGTGCAGAAGAGCAATAAACATGTGGAGGGTGTTGATCGGGTCACTGCTATGGAAAAGAGGAACTTTTCCTCACCAGCATAGGCTGATTCACTGAGGGACGTTTTTCTAAATGTGGTTTTTCTTTATCAGTCCAGTTTGAAATGCCAGGCAGGTACTCGTCATATGAATGGAGTTCCTCCAAGTTCCAGAATACCCATTTATGGCAATCAGCCCATTTATGGCAATCAATGCTTTGTAAGCTTGCTTACTTCTGTAATTCAGGCTGAGTTGTCACCGTTGCACTGTGTCTGAATTGTACCCATTTCAGGCTGCAAGTGGGGACTTCCTTGATTTAATATTCCTCTATTAAATCCCTCCATATGGAAAACTAGATGTCAGGAGAAATAAACGTCAGCTATATTCACTAGCCCAAAGAGGCAATGGCTTGGTTTCATCACTGCAAGCCTTCAGACTGATCTGCTCCTTTCTATTGACAAATAAATCAGAAGCATCATTTGGAAGAAGTCTTGTTTAGAGTCATAAAAACATGACATCTGATTCAATTTTCCATTATGTCAACAGAAGGAGACACATGACAACGTATACAGGGTGCCTGCGCCTGCTGCCACTGCCAGTTCTGGTTGCTGGGAGACTGTGCAAGACGGCAGTACAGTACAATCCAGGCTGCCTTCCACAGAAACTACCCGCCTGCCTCCACGTTTCCTGCCCTTAACAGTGCGGGATAGATGATGGCAAAGGAAGCAAAAAGGGAGCGAAGGTTGAGTGGAGATCCCTCCTTCACACCTACGTGAGATCAGAGCTTGACCTGTGCTTTTCTCCCACTGCCTGTTGGAGAAGGGACAGTGAAGACTGCCTACTAGATCCCCAGCAGGATTAGTGCTCAGCCACTCTTTTTCTGTCTCTGTGAGCCTGAAGCTTAGCACCTCCTCCCTCTCTTCTCTCTTCCTGCTTAAGACTGATACCACTATCAATCTGGCTAGATGCCTTACTGCCCAATCCTATCCTCCGTTGCCGCCACTGGAACTAGCACTGGCAGCAGAATGTGCTTCCAACCATCGTAAATGGAGATCCAGAAGCACACAGAGCTGCAAGCTTCCAGACCGGAGGGCGGGGAGGCCAGGAAGCATGTCAGAGGTGGGAGGGGGTTGGCGACTTGAGCCAGATTCTATCCCCTCCGGTGGCAGCCAAGATGTCCCCTTTTACTTTTCGGACTTGTGCCAGCTAATGAGCTGGCACAGGTCCAAGGAGACCCATTGGCGATCAGGACATTTATGGGATGGTAATGGAAAATATTTTTCCTTACCTCTCCCAAGCCTCCCGATGGTCGTCGTCCCCCAACCATAGCATGCAGCACAGCCCGTTTTGGTACAGCTGCATGCTGTGGTCGGGAAAACCATTGGATTGACTGGCTAGAAGATCAGTACACAGCAACTTCCTGTGGCTTCCTGTTGTGCCTTCCTTTCCCCAGACTGCCAGCTTTTTCTCCTGACAAAATATAGTCAGACAATCCTCCACACTATGGTTAAATTCCCATGGATTGGGAATCAGTTATGGACAAGCCTACTCAATAGCCTTTTTGTTCATTTGACAACAGCTTCAACAGGTTTCCAGGCACATCTCAAGGGCAACCCCACGTAGAGCACATTGAATCAATGGCTCGGTATATGGTAGTTTCAGATGTTCATCTGAACACACATTCTCTGCCCTGAGAATAAGTGCCTTGGATTGTAGTGAATGTTCGTTGAAATGACTTTCACCACACGTTAGGATGCATCGCTGTCTTCCATTAGCTGATTTGTCTCCACCTGCAGCTCTCATTTCCACTCCAGCATCGGATGAAATTGGTAATCATCTACAAAAGTTCATGCTCTTTCAATATATTCATTTCAGTCCGTCTTAAATGTGCAACTGGACTCTTTCAAAAACATTACTTAATAAAAAGAAACTAACACAATTCATGTGGTGGTAAGATTTAACGGTGTTGCCAGAAATGAGAAAAGAAATTTGGTGAGTCTCAAACGAAGCTGTCTGTCAAGCAAGCCTAATTAAAATCAATGCCAAATATACAGAGGAGGTGAAGAAAACCCAATTAGCTCAGCCGGAAATTAACAATAGATAAGAAGTGCATCTTGACGCCTGCACAAAAGGCAACAGAAAGACTTGAGGCCTAAATGATTGATGCAAAGGCTTAAATAATTGGAGCAAATCCATTAGTGAGGCAACACTGAGGGCCAGCCACTTCTCCCTAAATTATGATGGGAGCATTTCATTCACCCTGCCCTGGTGGACATGCCATGTACACATCACATTTTAAGAAGGACATTGAAAAGCTGGAATGGGTTACGAGGAGCTCAACAAAGATGGCGTAGCATCCTTCTGGGGGGGGGGAGTGACAGAGGTCTCCTCCAAGTAAAGGAACATTTGTTACCATATCTGAGGTATGCTTCCATTACCCCAATAGGTTGCTTAGGATTTGTGCCAGCTACTTTAATTTCCAAGGTAAGGGAGAGAGAATGGGGGGAAATGGGATGAGGATACTGGTGCAAGTCACTGCCACATGTAGCCTACTTCAGTTTGCAGTGGTGCTCCCACAATGGCTGCCAGTGGCATGCTGCACATGTCACCAGAAGCAATCTTACCACAAAGGAGGAGTGTTCTGCTGTCATAAAGCCCTAGTCAGGATCGGGCTGTGACTCTTTGTGATTTATGAGGGCACTGGCAGAACCAATGGGTTGAAACTGCAGGGAAATAGATGTAGGCTACATTTGAGGAAAAATTTCCCAACTATAAGAGCTATTCAGCACTGGAACAGTCTGCATCATGTAGGTGTGGGCTCTCCTCATTGGACATTTTCAGCAAAGTCTGGACGGGCACCTATCAGCGCACAGTGGACTTGTGCACATTCAATGGGGTGTTTTCTTTCAACAGTTTACCGTGTTTCCTCTGATATCATACCACAAAGTGTTTTTGAAACTCCACTTAGCTTCAAAAGTGGTTTTTCACACATCAGTGTGTGTGGGTTGAGGGGAAAAAAAGCTCAGTGGGTTGAGGGGAAAAAAAGCTCTTTACCACACATACCACATGGACACAAACATATGGAACTAACTGTATGGGTCTTTGGCTTCTGGCCCAAGTTTGAGATATAGTTATGAGATTCCTAAACTGTCTGTATCCCCATCTTTCTTGTATCACAGGCCATTAAGGATGTAGGTTTGCATTTTAAAGAAAGGTCTATATTTCATTTTTTCCCCCAGCACCTAGTTGATTTTCAGAGGTGCTTTACACTTATTTACCTAATAAAATATTTATATCCACTTTCTTCTATGTCCAAAGTGGCTTACGATAAGAAGAGGAAGGCCCAGACATCCAACACCGTAAGCAATCAAAACTTTTACAGCCATCAAAAGCAATTTCATCCAACATAATGGGTTGCATCAAAACCTTTGGCACAGCAGCCTTCCCCCCCCCCCCATTGCCGGAAGCTTCTTCTGCTTGTGGAAGGAGAGCTGCATTCACGCAAGAACCCCTCCCACTTATGGAAGGACCCATAAGCGCAACTCTTCTCCTATTCACGGATGGAGCATCTAACAATGGAGTGCCACGCTGCCATAGATTTGGATCTAACCCTTTACCGTTAAAAAGCAGCACAAATTTAACAGCAGGTCTATTCCTCAACTACCCCAAACAAGCAAATAGGTCTTGCACATCTTCTGAAAGGCCAGCAGGGAAGTGCATGAGCTTCTTCTTGAGTTATTCCAGCACCTGCTGCCACTACAGAAAAGGCTCTGTCACCTATCATCAGAATTGTCCGGAAACTTTCCACCTCTCCATGGATTCCTGAACAATGTATACCAGAGGTTCTCAAAGTTCTGCCCATGAGTCGGGAAGAACCATGAGTCCGTCTGGGGGCGGGGTGACAGCAGTGCTCCCAGGATCGCACCAACGCCAGGGAAAAAGAGTTATGTTTAACTTACTGAGGGTTGTGTCGGCCCTCTGGAGGACGAAAACCAGTAGTGGGTCGCAATCACCGTGGAGAGCCGATCTGAAGGGCGGAGAAGCCTGCAGAGGCCGCTTCCGTTTCTCCCAGCGCAATCCTATCCAACTTACACCACCAGTGTAACCAGCGGTGCAGCGAGAACGAGAGGCCCCAAAACGGAAAGGGGATTCAAATCCCCTTTGAATCCCCCTTTGGAGGGGATTTGAATCCCCTTTTCGTTCTGGGGCCTCCCGTTCTCGCTGCACCGCTGGTTACACCAGTGATTGTACTGTCCTGGTGGTTCACGACCCTCCAGTTTGAGGACCGCTGATATATAATGTACGGCCTATTTTAATTTTTATACTGATACCTGCCTCTCTTGATAGAAGAGGCTTAAAATCAGTTTATCCATAAAGTCACTCATCTATTTATATATTGTGATTCTTAGTAGAATATTTTTCCCTATTTAGACTGCTCACAGCATAGATATGAAGCAAAAAAAAAAACCTTTCTTATAAATGCCACATAGACTTTTTAAGCAATTTAGTCTGATAAAAGTCTGTTCACACTTGGTATGAATAATTCATGCAATCATTAAGGAATTAGGACCTAAGAGTATGGAAAATCCAGCTCAACATTTCCAGCACTTTATGAATTTGTTCTTTCACTATTCTCTCAGGGCATCAAATAGCCTAATGAGATAGTTTAACTGGAGCTGTGCTTAAAAATTATACAGTTTCTTCAGTCGCAATCGCCTTCTTCTTCCCAGGATCGCACCAACGCCAGGGAAAAAGAGTTATGTTTAACTTACTGAGGGTTGTGTCGCAATCGCACTTTGTCCCCCGCACCGGACATCCCTGTTGTAGTTGGCTCCCAACATCATGTATCATTTATTTAAAGCAGTATATGAATATTCTTAATAATAATATTGATTTAGAGTTTATTTTAAAGGCTCATATATCACTTTTCATAATAAAATCCTCACAAAAATTACAATTCGTCAATCCCCATCCCCCAAATCTGTCTGGTCATACCAACACAAAATGTAAAAAGTATTTTCAGGTCAACTCTAGTACACATACCTTAAACATATGGACGTGCATGCATAGAACCATAAAGGGAAGAAGAAAATGTCTCACAGTTCAATCCTATGCATGTCTACACAGAAGTAAGTTCCACTGAGTTCAGTAGGGCTTATTCCCAGTGATGTAGACTTGAGTCTATTGACTCGGACTCAAGTTGAACTCAAGTCGCGTCAATGACTTGACTTGGACTTAACTTGGTGATTGTAAAAGACTCGAAAGACTTGACTCGAGACTTGGAGCCTTTTATGACAAGTCGAATTTTATTCAGGTTTAAACCCATTTTCCCCTTTAAATAGATACGGACTCGCAACCAAAGACTCGGGACTTGGGGGCAAAGACTTGGGACTTGACTGGAGACTTGGAGTCAGAGACTTAATCCACATCCCTGCATAGGATTGCGGCCTGAGTGCTGTTCCATTAACTCTTGTGCAACTGCTAGTGGGAGACCTCTCACAGTGCAGAAGAACCACAATAGATCAGTCGGCAGCATGTAAACACTTGGGACTTGGGCATTTGCCTTCGGCATAGGAAAAGGCGGGGTATAATTTTTAAAATAAATAAATAAATAAATAAATAAACACTAGTGGCCACAAAAAGATTTTGAAAACAACTTGCATAAAGTCTTGTGCAAGACCCTCTGCAAATGAAGGAACTCCTCTGAATTTGGGGTAGCTTTCATCATGCGACAATCTTCTACTAATTCAGAAATAGCCTTTCTGCAAGTGGAAGAGGCTTTCCATTAGCAGAAGGACACCTTTGGATCCAAGCCGCTGCCATATCTTTAAGGACTAGGACATTTTTTAAAAATTGAGTTTCCCAGGATCCTGAATGCTGTGTCCAGTTCCAATTTCAGCATTTCATTCCTTCTGTCAAACAGCAAATTCTTTGAAAACCCAGATGTTAGAATCTCAAAAGAAAGTCTATGCCAAACAAAACATAAGCAAACACAGATTTGCATTATTCGTTCTAAATACAGAATGTGGGTTTCCTTGGTGCAAAACTTCGGGTCAGAACATATGCTACTTTAAAGATGTGACACATCTTTTGTGTGTCACTTAAAGTAACATGTTTCTTTGAATGTGTTGCTGGGCCTGCAGTTTTGCATTTGTTTAGAATAGGAACCATGGGAAGGGGGGAATTGAACCCTGCAGAGGTTCTGGTCTGGGGCAGCACTGTAGGGGCAAAGTGCTAAATTCACCCTACCCTCTGCTATGTTTCTGATTCAGTTCATACATCACTATCAGCGCAATCCTATCCAACTTACACCACCGGCGTAACCCAGCGGTGCAGCAAGAATGGGAGGCCCCAGAACGGAAAGGGGATTCAAATCTTCGCCAAAGGGGGATTCAAAGGAGATTTATAGTATAGGAACCTTTAGTGGCATAAAGAACAGACAAACATACATAACACAACACTTAACACATAATATTTATATTACAAACATCTAAACATTTGAATCCCCTTTCTGTTTTGGGGCCTCCCGTTTTCGCTTCACTGCTGGGTTACACCGGTGGTGTAAATTGGATAGGATACTGCTGAGTTATGCTGGTGTTGTAAGTTGGATAGGATTGCACTGTATGGGTGCCTTTTATAAAAAAAATAGTAACACTGCAGGAAAAACACATACATTTAAAGTAATACGTGATTTGAGGGCTGGAAGGTACAGAGAGTACCTACAACCCTCATAACCATAGTCAACTGTCAGGACCAAAACTGTAGAACCGTTTTATTGAGAAACAGAAATATTTTCATCTAATCTGAAGTTTGTTGCATAGTTTTTGTACACTGTAGCAAGATTCTTCCCCTGTTTATTCCAGCGTAAATCTGAAGTATTTCTTTTGAGTCAAGTGAATTTTCTCTGCATATAACACTACCAAAATACAGCAGAATTTGTCTCTGGAGACACAGTTAATTTGGCACCTGTGCATATTTCTCAGTTGACGTAGTGACCTTTCTTATCTGAGAAAATATTTATACCCTGCAGTGGAACTTTAGTCCCTGAAAGATGATGGAGATTTTTATTTGGATGCATGCATATCCATAATTCAAGAGCAAAAGCCAGCGGTTTAATAAAAGGCATTTGTTCACAGCTTTTCTAAGAAATCCCACTTCTCAAAAGTGTAGTTCATTACTTCTCAACAGGCCGAAGCAATGCAGCTGAAAGTGGGCAAGGAATGGTAACAGATTTATTTATAACCTACATTTCTTCCATCCTTCACAATATTTCCATTTCTTCACCAATATAACAAAATAAGCCCCCATTTCAAAAATTCAAAATAGCAAAACAACAACAACAACAACAACAACAACAACAACAACAACAACAACCAAGGTTCTTAATAGCAGGGATGGGGACTCGAGTCAAATGACTCGACTCGCAAGTGTGACTTAGCCACTTTTTCCCTGACTCGTATTTGTACTCGTACTCGTGACCCACTGACTCGCACTCGCACTCGTGAACCACGGGACTCGTACTTGACTCGCACTCGTGGGGGTAACGACTTGCCATTTCCAAGTCATTTTCCTTTAATGGCCGGCATCAACACAGACAGGCAGGCAGGCGCAGTGGAGACCTCGGAGGAGGAGGGCAGCAGGGAGGAAGGGTTTTCAAGGGGGTGGGAAAGCAAGCCTGGCTCTGAGTCCCCCCCCCCTTTTGTTGCCATCTGTTTGCCATTGGACACAACTCCGAGCGCGAGGGGTGGGGAGGAGTGAGGGAAGGCGAAGCTGCCGCAGCAGTTCCTCCTCATTGACCAAAACTCCGAGCCCAAGGGATGCTCGGCTCAGCAAGGGGAAGGAGCAGGGAGGGAATAATAAATGGTTTGAATGTAGACACGCTTGTTTTTCCCAAACCAGATGGGTGGTGACAAGACTGAGAGGTGAGGGAAAGGGCATAGGGGGAGCCAAGTGGGTGCTTTAAAAGTCTCAGAGGTCCCCACACACACCCCACACACAGACTCCCACCCACCCCGTTTTCAGGGGAAAAAGCCATTTTCCCCAGTGACTCGACACGCGACTTGTGACTCGTGGTTTTTGACCTTACTCGTACTCGACTTGCACTCGTGCAAAAATGACTCGCACTTGACTCGTACTTGCCCAAAAATGTTGACACTGACTCGCACTCGGACTCGCACTCGTGCAAAAATGACTCATACTCGCACTCGCACTCGTGACCTAGTTACTTAGATACATCCCTGCTTAATAGTACAGTCTAGTGGGGGTTCTCAACTCCTTCCCGGTCGAGTACCACCACTCTCCTGCTGTGTACCACCGGAAGTGACTGACGATGACATAAACGCCAGTCATTTCCGGGTTTTAAGATTTTCAGAGGCCAGAAAACGCAAGTAGGAGGCTCTGGGTGGGTGACAGGGCCCTTATCAGCATTCCCAAGAGGCTCGGCCAAAGGCTTCCCGGGAAAGAAAATGCCTCACAAAAAGTACCGTGTCGTAGCGGGTTTCTGGTTGTCCGGCGGTCTGAGTACCACCAGCAGTCAGCCGAAGTACCACTGGTGGTACTAGTACCACTGGTTGAGAACCTCTAGTATAAATATTAACAACATGCATTAAAATAATCTAGAAAAAATATCAACAGATATAAGAAGATTCATATTTGTGAAAGCTCTCAGTTTATTTTCTCTTGAGTGCAGAAAGGCAGTTCCATGTACGTTCACCAGATGTGTTTGTTCAATCTGAGAGCCTTTATCAATGGCTCGAATGTTGGCACAATCTATCTGCTCCAGAACTCAGAAAGACAAAGTAGATTGATATTGGTCCGTGTATAAACTGTTTGTGGCACACAGCATAACTACAGATCCTTACGATACAACTTTCCCCACAAGCATCCCACGGGGGACTTTTAGCTGCTGGAGGTCTCCCCGGGGTGAACAGACATTTGTCCCCTTGCCCCGAGGTAAGCCCCAGCAACCACTTGGGTCAACTCGGACCTGCACCAGTGATATTGCTGGCACAAGTCTGCGTTGACCCGGGCAGGTGGATCAGGCCCAGGAAGGGGGGTTGGATTCAGCTCACGTGCAAGTCTGCGTTGACCCATGCAGGTGGATCAGGCCCAGGAAGGGGGGTTGGATTCAGCTTACGCCGCCACTGAATCAGTCACCCTCCTGGGCCTACTGCAATAAGTACTACCAGAGAGAGGTGAGCAGAAAAGAGGTGGGCAGCCCAATACTACCGAACTCCCTATGCAGCGATGCAGCCATGTCAATGGGGCGCGTGCTGCATCTTGTGGAGGCATTTTAGGCTGCAAAGGCATCCTCGGGGTAAGGGACCATTTGTTCCTTTGCCCTGGGGTAAACCCTCACCACCCCACTGTGTCTACTTGGACCTGCACCAGCTATATAGGTGGCGCAAATCCAAGTGGACCCGGGAAGATAGATTGAGGCTGGGAAAAGGGATAGGATATCAGCGGTGCTGCTGCTGCTGCTACCGCCCCATTCCTGGCCTCAATCCGCCATCCTCCCCACCCCCTTCTCCGCTCTGTTCCACTCCCTGCCCCGTTCCGCCCACCCCCGTGCTGACTTACTGGTACCAGGGCTACTTCCATGTCCAATGGCACACAGACCTGGCCATTCGACACTTGCAGCAGTGGCCAGGCGGCGCTGAATGGCATGTCCTGCTTTGCGACAGTCGTAAAAGACCTTACACTGCCAGAACAATAGGTCCAGCAGTGTAAGGCTCTGTCCAGATTGGGCCATAAGGTTCCTAGACCAGACATAAAATAATGGTGATTTATCAATATGAGGGGCCTTATGTGTATGTTTTCCCATGTTAGTTGTTCTTAAGCGGACATAACTGCACCTTAAATGAGGTCAAGGAAAGATCCAGCAAGTGTTCATCTATAAGAACAGGAAGCACTTAATACATTCGGTGATTCAACTTAGATTAGTTTAAATGTGAACCCAGTTGACAACAATGTAACCAATATTAGAATCTTTCCTATGCATTGCTCAGCTGAATGCATGGTACTAAAATAGCCTTTGTGTTGAAAAACTGCTAGTCTTTCACTTGATTCTTTGAAGAGCAAAACAGTTTCTCTAAAATAGGACATTTCCTGTATGCTGAAAAAGATACGCTTTTTCGTCAGGTTACTCTATATTGGGCAATGATCAGTGTTTCACAGCAGTATTTGATTAAAGGATATTTTTAAAGACAAGGTGAAGGATGTGTAGATTTTTTAATGCGCAGCACTGAGTTATGGAAAGTTAGCTGTATAAAACCCAATTTACGGTACATTGTAATTTAGGGATAATGTGATTTACTTCCTCTTGCTAAAAAGTAATGCATTTAAAGATAAGTTGTAGAAACTTCCTGTTTAAAAACAAGTGTTATGCCGGTTGTATTGTGAAAACCTGAGATTATTCTCAACTGTGTACGTACACAGTTGTCAAAGTTCTCCAAGATTAGGTTCAGAAACAAATTTGCAGAAATCATTACTCCATGAGAGGAGAGACATGTTTTTAAACAACTTTATCAACATAGCCCATAAACAATTTTTAGACTTAAAGCCCAATCCTACCACCCACCAGCCCATAGTATGCAGCGCTGCTGATGGAGCGTGTGCTGCATGCTACGAGGGGGGGGGGGCACCAGACAGCATGGCAGAATCAGAAAGAAAAAGTTAAACTTTGTTTTACTTATCTTTCCGTAGGCTGCCTGGCCATCAATGGGTCTGCTTGGACTTATGCCAGCTATTTAGCTGGAGTAAGTCCAAGGAGAGGCAGGGAGTGTGTCAAGCCAGGAAAAGAGGGATAGGATCTGGTGTGCACTAGTGCCACCGTTATCCACCCCCTTCCTTCCCTCGAACTGCCCTGATCCTCCTCCTCTCGCCCTTGAACTGCCTCTACCGCCACCCTACCTGCACCAGCGCAGCATCCAGGAGCTGTGGGCATGCACGTGAGATCTCCTCTCATTTGAGCTGGTGGCCCCGAAGCACAGGACAGCACCGTAGTTTTTGTGACACTGCAGAGCACTTACGGCAATAGTTCATGAAATCTACCACCATAGGGGCCCCCCAGGATTGGGCTATAAGAGTAATAGCCAATTCTATTCTATCATCATTAAATGGTGAGGTGGGGTTCCACTCTAACACCTTGTAGATAATTTTTACCAAGACTGACATACTGTAGTTTTTTTTTTTATTTACTTGTAATGGGAAATTAAGGAACAAAAATAATATCCAAGAAACTACATTAATTATAAAAGTTGAGATGCTGTCTTTTCCATCAACTTTCTGTAATCAAGCGCCACCAAATTCTCAAGGGAATTTGTAAACCAAATCCACAACTACTTAACTTCTGAATCCTTCAATGAATCTGACATGACTGGAACGTCTTCTTTTTCTTCTCAGCAACACACCTTATGATCAGCAACTAAATAAAATAATGGTAATATCCTGCATAATTTTGGGGCATCACTGACCAGATGAAGCTGCCTTATTCTGAGACAGATCATCAGTCCATCGAGGCCAGTATTGTCTACACCAGGAGTTTTCACCCCCTTCCAGGCCGAGTACCACCTCCAACGCCTCTCTCCTGCTGCGTACCACTGGAAGTGACTAGCAATGACATAATCACCAGTTACTTCCAGGTTTTCAGTTTTGGGGAGGCCAGAAAATGCAGGTAAGAGGCTCTGGGCGGGTGGGAGGGAAGCAATGGGCAGTTGGATGGGAGGGCCTTTCTCAGCATTCTCAAGAGGCCTGACCAAAGGCAGGAGCCTCTCGAGAGTGAAAACGCACTGCTGACAGCGCTGGATCAGAGCGGGGCTCTGGTGGTCCAAGTACCACCAGCAGTCGGCCAAAGTACTGCTTGAGAACCCCTGGTTGAGAACCCCTGCTTGAGAACCCCTGGTTCACTGGTTGAGAACCCCTGGTCTGCACTGACTGGCAGTGGCTCCCCAGAGTTCCTGACAAAGATCTTGCCCAGCCCTCCCTGAAGATGCCAGGGACTGAATCTGGGCTTTTCCTTCAGTGGGTCGGCAACCACTGAACTACAGTTCCTTCCCAAACAAAACTGCTGTTTGAGATTCCGTTACAGCCAATGCAATAACCACACAATGCAACATAATCTGCATATCAAACAAAAATAGTTCTCAAGTTCAGCTGATAAAATATATTCCTGCACATTAAAAAAAATTCAAAAACAGACTTTCAGTAGTGCCATTATACAACGGAATGTTTGTTTTTTTCAGACAACATTTTAGCTTTTATCACTTATAATGAGCAATTTCCTAATATGATGAGACAACAATCTATTCTTAAGAAAGTCTGATTAACCAGGCTTCAAAATATTATTTAACCTCCTTGCCAGAATTTTTTAACCATACTTAAATAAATTGCTCAGTGGTAGAGGTCAGAGTCTTAACTGCCTTGGGAAGCACAACTATTTTTTCCTCTTCCCAGCTGTTAGGCAAAGCTTTCTTACTCATACAATCATCTATCATTTCTGTTAATAGGGTTACCAAATTCCTTTACAAAAGTCTTATAATATTCGGCGACAGGATATTTGATGCCCTTTAGCATGATTGGCTTTTTTAAGGGATCGGATAAATACATGGGGGATAAATATTCAATAGCTACCTGTCGTGATAACTAGGAAAGCAACGTCATGTTCTGACAATGTTCCACTAACTACCAGATGCTGGGAACTTAACAACAGATGGACACTGCCATAATACTTTGTGAAATCCCTGTGACATATGGCCGTCCATTTTCAGGGTGCCAATGTTCTTGGTTTTGTCCCTAAAACATGATGAAAAGTAGTTCTTCCATACCATCTCACCTTACTTTGAATAAAGGAATGTAGGTGATACCGCTTTTGTAAAGGGCCCTTTAAGCTCTGAATGGTGCTTAGGCACTTAAAAGTACCTATGCTGTATGCCTGAACATTCCACAGTGGTGTATGAACCCGCAGGAAACGAATGCGGAATCTTCTGGCACAAACTGAATACCCGCTGATCAGGTGTGTGCCATGCAGCTGGGGCACATGGAGCAAAGCACTGAGGCACACATTGCTACACTTCTAGTGGTAACGTAGATAAACCCTGTGGCATCTGCCGTCATGTTTTGCTGGTGGCCATTTTGAGGGAGGAATATTGGGGGTGGCGGAAACTATCAGCTAAGAAGTGTCAGTTATATTTGGAGGAGCCTTCAGGAGAGGGACGCTAAGCAATGTAATTGATATTACTGTTCTAATTATTTGTTGTAATTCACCCATATGACTGGAAAGGCAAATTATACGCAATTCAAATAAATAGACTAACCCAAAAATTCTAATTATCTAGAGACAACATAATTATAACGTTACAAATTACAGAATTTATGGCCTATTTTACATATGGTCACGGCCCTGTCACAATAACATACTGTAGATGTTGCACGCACATTTTATCTTATATTTCTCTAAAAAAGTATATTCCTTTTTATTCTGGGAACTATACAAACCTTCTTTTCTATCTTCCAGAGCAATCTTCACCTTTGTATCCGATATATCTTTGAAAGAGGACAGAAACAGAACGACATCACCTTTCTCATTCTTAATAGGGACAATGTCCAATAGGCACCAAAATGAAGACCCTGTAAGGCAAAAAGAAATTTAATTCAAACAGCTTGTCTCTTTTCTGCAGCAAAATATCAAACATATTACAGTCACAACTAACATCGTTATCACAGAAAGCAAAGCAAAACAACTCTACGTACCATGCAGGGTGAGGTAGCATGCTGAAGTGGTGGAATTCTAGACTGTTCCACTTCAGACTGCAGGAGGGGAGTCATATTTTAGAATTATTCCCCTCAAAAGCAGCCTGCATGTAGTCAGAAGCGTCATTCGGTGGGGGGCCCTGGTGCCCTGAGCCCCAGGCGCCGCTTCAGGGGGCGTGCGCAATTTCGCTGGTTGCTTACCCACTTTTTCGTTGTTTCTTTGCAGGCAAGAGGGCTGCGTTTCAGCCCTCCTGCCCACCCGGGCACCGTTTGGCTCCAAAAAGGAAGCCAAATGGTGGGGGGGCATGATTGGAGCTGCGCTGACGTCACGCCCCCGCATCACGTGGGTGGCGTCACTTCGGCGGGCCTCCCCACGTGGGGGCGTAGATCCGTCTCTGCATGTAGTAAACGAGCAAATTAAGGAATGATCTACACTTCAGCTTTCCTCCAATGTGATCATTAATACATGCAATGAGGAATGTGTGAGGTTTTTTGCATGGAGGATACTCCGGAATTTGAACGGAGCTTCTTCAGAAGTATGGAGCAAAGGCATTCGCCGCCCTTTCACAGCTTCTGGCTGGAGAGTTCTGCAGAGTGAAAGGGCAGCAAATGCCTTTGCTCCATACTCCTGAAGAAGCTCCGTTCAAATTCCGGAGTGAAATGTTAAGACGTTGATGCTTTTAAGAACTGACCGACATGGTCATTAAACCCACCCTGTTTACTTTCAAACTTTTAGTAAATATGGACCGTGAATCTCTAAGACGATATTTAAAACGTCAGTAATGTTAAGTCCTTTTTATAATGAAGAAAGTCAGAGACCTTCGCATTGTCATTGCTTCAAATCTCCACTGATTTCAGATGTTCACTTTCTAATGCACAAATAAATATGTTAATCAAATGCAAGTCTTTGTACACCACTGGGAGGTGAGAAATCAGATGAGCACGTTGCACTACATGATATGGCATTTCAAACAACAAATGTTCTTTCTCTTTAGAAAGCTTTTCACCAGAAAATTTTTCCGTTCTTGCTTCAGGTAGCACACACAAAAGGCACTGCCACTGTCAACAATCATTGTCTGTCTAAGTTCTTCATAGCTTTATATTTGTCCATTTTTTTTCCTGCCCCGAGCTACTTTCTCTAGTAAAGAGCTATCTTCCTCCCCCCCTTACATGAGAGTTTCAGGTTCAAAATACACTAGATTATCCTTCAGGCTAAGAACATCATTCAAGAAGAGTGAGACAGAGACTATGGAGATAATATTATACAACATCATAAGATTATTGAACCAAAATTAAACTAGTACAGAATCTCTTTCAAATGGAAAGTCAAGCTAGATAGGATGAGATATGATGGTTTAAACTCAGGTCTGTCCCAATCACATATAAAATGAAGGTGGTCCAATCTTGAGAGCAAAAAGAGCATGCAGGTAAGGGGAGTTTGTCCTTCCCTGTGACATCTTGACATGTTGGTTCAAACATCATTAAGGTTTCACTGTGTCCCAAAATTTAGAAGTTGAGCTTTGAGCAGAAGAATAGGATGTTCTTGCTTATTTATAGAAACCTGAGACTGTATTGTGAGATCTAAAATAAACAAAAGCTTCATTTATCATCCCTAAATCTGATCAGTTTTAAAAGATCTAGCATCATTGGAAGAAGTCTTTTTATGGAGGAACTGTGCCATACATTCCTTCTGGATGCTTCAAAATGCCACACTTGAAGATCTAACCTTTTCTCTCAGAGTAAAAGGAAGGTGTAAAACTGTAGTCTGAGCTCCAAAGGCAGAATAAACTCCACTGCTTGTTGAGGCTTTTCTGCAGCAAAAAAAGCTCAAGCGAAAGGTAAGCACCCCACCAAATGCATCTGCACTTCTGCAGAACTTCTAGAAACAACCTACAAAAGTAATTCAAGGTGGCTTTTGGTGAATAGGCAGCACAGAGACAGCGAGACACAGGAGACACCGTCACGCTGGACTGCAATCAGAGGCAGATAAGTCATTTGCACGATGGGGGGAATTTGTGAACCGCTTCTTGTAGGGTTCACTGTTATCCGCGGTTTCCAGATTCCGCAGTAGCCAGTAGCGTCGCTGGAGATGGGGCGGAACGCTAAGTTCCGCACCGCGCTGACCTCTGTTACTCACCAGCATGAGGCAGCCCCGCCCCCTCGTCTTTGGAACCATTTAGTGGGGTGCAGGGAGTCTCCTGCGCGTTGTCTTTGCCCCACTGAATGGCTCCGAAGGCGAGGGGGCGGGGCCGCCTCATACTGGTGAGTAATGGAGGTCAGTGCAGTGCGGAACGTAGCTTTCCGTCCCATCTCCAGCGACGCCACAGGCAGTAGCAGCAGGAACCTGTCCCCCATGAATACAGCTGGACACATGTATACTTAAAATTACCTTGAAAATCCATTACATCAAATAAATTACATACTATCCCTTTAAAAACTATGAGAAGCATGCAGGAACTGAGACCAACTGAAGGAACAGCAGCTTCACTCTCTGATCTCAGGCTCATTCCGGAGCAAGTATTTAGTAAGTGGAATGGTGGGCAGAATCACATGCGCTATTTAAATTATGGTTTTTCTCTGTTTTTTGTTTGTTTGCCAAGTGTGTGTAGTAGAATTTGTGCAAATAAAGTGTGTGTAAGATGTGGACCGACTGTATTTCAGACTGAATTCAAATGCTTAAGGGTTTTTTGTCTTGCCAGACAAAAGGACAATAAACGATGCGTTGAATTATGTGTTTAAAAACTAGTAGAAGTGAAGTATACCAAGAAAACAGAGCCATTGTTTTATACTCCTATACATCTGGATAGTTATTGCCTCATCTAGCACAGTAGTGTGCCTTTTTATTAAACTTTTTAAAATACCCTGTATTATGAATTCAGATCAGTGCCTGAAACTACTATTTGGTAACAGGACAAGTCTGCACTGTAAGTGTGTCAGGGCTGTCAATTAGAGAAGTCAAGCTTGCTACAGGTTCTAGGTTTAAAATTACAGAACAGTCTGACATTATTTCATTTTTACTGCTATGTCCCAAGGCTTTCTGCTTCTGCTAAAATAGCTCATAAAATGCATTCAGATACCAGCAATGTGCAGCATGCAATCTCAAGAATAATAAGCACTGTAGATACAGTAAGGTCTCACATCCATTAATGCACACCATCCCAAGATTTATTATGGAGAAATAATAACAATAACAATAATAACAGTTCTTCCCATTTCATTTTCTTCTTTGCTAGGTCAGAGCAGTACTGGAAACCCACCATGTTACTTAGCATTTAATGTTTTTTCTGCTACAAGTAAACTTATTGTAAAGTCATACCTATAAAAACATATCAGTTTGTCTATATAATCTGGACTCTGGAAGGGCCTGAAGACTCTGGCTTCAACACTTCTCAAGGTGGCACAATTTTCCTGTCTCTGATCTCTACTTCTGGAGGCTAAATGACACACGATGTTTAAGTATCATTAGCCCTGGTAGACTTACGTCTGAATCCTACCTAAGTTCCCGCAGCGATGCAGCGGGGCCAGCGCAGGCTGCACTGCATTGTGCCTGGGAATTTTGCAGGCTGGAGGTCTCCTCGGAGTAAAGGGACATTTGTTCCCTTGTCCCAGGGAAAGCCCCAGCCTGCGCAATGGGTCTACTCAGATCTGCGCAAGTGGATTTTTGTTGGCAGATTGGGCCCAGAAGGGGGAATAGGATAGAGTGTGTGCCAGCACTGCCAATCCCACCCCTCCCGGACCCGATCCACCCACTCCCCACCCCCGTCGCCATCCATCCCCCACCCCATTAACCCCCTGGCCCCCCTCCTCCCCCTGCTCCGTTCCGCCTCTGTGCTGCTCAGCACAGAATTCGCCTTCTCCGCCCTGTGCTGCTCCTACTGCCAGTGCGCGCCTTCTGCTAGGCCATCACAAAGTGCTTTTCAGCACTTTTGCGACAGCAAGTACCGGAGCAGCGCCCACTCTGCTGGTGCTTTGATAACCCTCAACCAGTTAGTTTTTTCTTAATAAATAACACTCATATCAGCCAGCTCCTCTTCCCAGTGCAGACAGGGTCATGATAGGGGGTAGACAGGCTTTAACCCTACCTCCCACGATGGTCCTGATCCAGGTTGTGGTGTTAGCTAGGTATCTAGTTGTTACAGGGGAGACTCAATCAGACTGCAGTTTACCACAGAAGAACAGTCTCATTGGAGCTAACATGTGTCATTAACAAAATGCACCTTGTTTTTGTGTGTTTGCTTGCTTTACCATTATCAGCAAACCTGTAGCTAAAAGGAAAAACAAGCTACTATATATCTGTCCAAAGCAATCAGGATGGAGCAGCAGGTATTCCACACTGCATTATTGTTTAGATGCTCCTTCCATCCAATCCTTGCACCCCCATCAAAAAAAATCATAAAAAACTACTGGAAGCTTTCTCTTCCTGCTGCCAACAGGAAGTCATGCATGCTTGTAGGTGAGAGTTGAAGTTTGCTTTTTCCCTATCAAAGCCAAGGAGGAGTGAAGGCTAAGCACTGGGGTTCAGTCTAGGTCTTTTCCTTTACACATTTCATGGAATTCAGGGAAATTCTCATTGAAACCTGAGTAATTATTATGTGGAAGGAATCCTTGATTCCCCCCCCCCCCAATTTATGCCTCCTTTTCCCACCTTTTTTGGACCTTCGAATCACCTTGGGGCTTTCTGTATGAAGTTCAGCATCTTCCTGAGTCAGTCCAAGTAGCAGCCACTGCTGCTCCGCCAGTGTTGTTGTTCGTTGCTGACTTTCTCCTTCCCTAACCAACCAATAAACAAAGGACCCGACTCTGAGCCAGCTCACGGACAGCAAAGCGCAACTGATTCCCAAGAGCAGGAAATTCAAGTGACTCCACTAACCCCAAGTATCCAATGCTACAGGTAAAATCAGGTTCACGTTTATAGGTCCTGCACCCCTCTTTGTGCATCTACCCCGGTCTCTCATCCAGTGGGTCAGCTGCTGCGACAGGGATTGTCGGCTTCTCTGACAAGCTATGGAATTAAAGATGAAGATCTTGGACTAGTGTTGAGGACCTAAGGTAGGGAAAGTATCCAGTTTGCAATGTTAGTGGTTTGTTTTTTTCCATTTGCCTTTTAATCTCCTTTGCACATTCCACCCTCCTATATCTTCCTTTGCCATTTCATGTTCCCTCAAGTGCCTTATTTTTGCTTTTGTTGTTTTGTTGTTTTTATTCTTTAACAAACTCGTTTACCGTTACTATTTTACTCTGTCTGGTTTCAGTTCACTCAGGAGGGGGGGGGGCTGCACTGTCTTCCCAGACTGCCAGGCTTCAGTATGGCTTTTAAGGCAACCCCCAGGTTCTCTAGGGTTCTCCACTCTTCTGGACGTGGAGGTTTCCCAAGACAGCCTCCTTCTGCCAGGTTACCTTGAGTGATGGCGGTGATCTACCATCCCAGTTTAAACCCAGTTGCAGGACAAGATGGGACGATGGTGAGTGACTGTTTTTAGGCTGCCTGCTCCCCTCTGCCTAACCACTGCAGCTTAATTCAACAAGTTATTGTTCCTGTTCATTCTCCTTCCATTCACCAAATGCAGCTGCTGCACAGTCCATATTTTACAGAAATGAATTGGGCTCCACTGAAATGAATTTTGGCTGTGTCGTAGTAGCAGTTGTCCATTCCTTTATATTTTAATGCATAGTCACAGTGCAATAATGGCTCTGAAACTACTGGTGCACGAGGATTGCTCATTTCCCAGGCAGTATTTGTAAATTATTAATCATTACACATGACCTTCCTTGAATCGGTTTCCAGGAATACAGTTTGAAGACCCAACAGCATGGCTTCCTTTAAATGCTAATAGCACCAAAGGGCATGATTCTACTGAATTTTCATGAAGCTTCCATAGCCTGCAACATTTTAAGAGATACACATCCATTAACGTCCTGGGCACTTCTTACCAAACAGGAGGGGATATTTCTCTCCTAGTTTTTGAAACACATTATTGTTTCTTCCTTCAGTACATATTGATTCAGTATGTAGGCATTTGACTTTGAAATGTAAATTCAGTGGAACTCTTATTTTAACAGTAAAATAAATAAATCTGTCTCCAGTATTACGATTAAAATTATTCGGGCTTGATGGTCACGGTTCCATAAAAACTCTGTTTCCTAATGTTTCGCCTGCATCTTTGGCAGGCATTGTCAAAGGCAAAGGAGCACTGAGAGTACTCCATCAAGCCCAAATAATTTTAATCGTAATACTAGTTTTACCGGCCACGAAAGCCGTAGAATATAAATCTGTCTCTGTTATAATTAATACACACACACACACACAGAGCTTTTCCACAAAAACGTTCACCAAGTGGGTTTACATAAAGTAAGTGAAAAGATGACTCTTTGTCCCAAACCAAAAAGAAAAAGAAAAAAAAGGTTGAAATACGTTATTTCAGGTAGTTTGCTAGGCCTAGAGGTTGGCTTGCTGCAGACTCTGAAATCAGGAGTTTGAAGAGCAAGAAGATGGTAGGCAGGAAAAAGAACTAGGGCACACCGTTCAGAAGTATGTGCTATCTATTTACTTGGCTTTGTAACACACCTTGTTAGACACTACCTTCAGTATCAGAGGGTCACTTCACACATGCATTTTCATCACGCTATGACTGCAGTATTAAGTGTTCATGTATGAAATGATCATCATAGATCAAGCACCTACTGTTATTTCATTCCACTACCAAAACAACACTTTTCAGTGGAGGTTGTCACAAGTTCAGCTGAGAATCCCAAATGTTATATCATCAAGTGATGATGCGTGCATTTATGAACCAGCCCAGATGATGTTACACAACAGTCAGGCAACAGATTTATTAGGATCAACTAAAATGTCACAAAGAAGCAAGCAAGTTTCTCCAGAACTGTTCTTCAGGCTACACACAGAGAAAAACAAAGGGGTGGGAGAGGCAAAGTTGGCCGTGTTGGAATAGACCTGAAGTCTGAAGATGCCAGTCTTAAGATGACACTTGGGAGAAGTTATACAATCTTAGAGCCCAATCCTATCCATTTACACCTGTCCACCGATGCAGTGACGCCAAAAACATTTGTTCCCTCCGCAGCGCAGAGGGGTCTAATCGGACCTGTGCTAGCAAATTCGCTAGCACAGTTCTGTGTGGACCTGCGCTGCAGGATCAGGTCCAGGAGGGGGGTTAGGATTTGGCAGCTGTTGCTACTGAACCTGCCCCCTTACTGGACCCAATCCGCCCTTTCCCCACCCGTCACCACCTCATTCTGCCATCCCCTACCCCGCCCTGCTGTCTTACCTGCCTCGGTGGGTGGGTGGTGATCCCGACACACGTGGGAAGGTGCCAGCCTTCCCAATGGTACTCCAGCAGTGTGCTACTTCATATGCTCCTGAAAGCATGTTTACAACTGCTATAAGGCAGGTAGTGCTGGTGGAACGCTTGTTCTGCCAGCGCTACAAGCCCATAGGATTATGCTGTTAATTCAATTAGCCTTACTAAGTGCTAGACAGAGTTCAGAGTGCAAGTACGGCTATTGGAACAAAGAAAAAACAATGGTAGTTTGCCCCAATTTTTTTTTTTAAAAAAATATTTACTTGATTCTTCTCTACAGAAATTACTCATTCCACAAATACAATTTGCCAACATACAATAAAATTGCAGACAGATTATTTGGAACATAACATCCCTTGTACTGAATTTGGCACACCCTCACAATGCAGTGTGCATCTTTACAGTGTGTACTTTCACCTGCACATGATTCTGTAGCCTTCTGCTCATTCACGTGCAACAACAAGATGCATACATGTGGATGTTACATAAAGCATTGCACTAAATAATGGTTACCTTCACAATCTGTCTGGAACTAATTGAGCACTGATGAATGAAACAGTACTCACCGTTCTTCTTATAAAACATGATTTCTCCTTTGAATTCTATCTTTTCCTCCAGCGACTTTTCAATTTGAAGAATCATCTGCTCATTTGTTTCAGCACCATATAAAAATTTACAGCTGCAGCTCTTCTGCATGACTTCCGTTCGTGTAAATCCAGAGAGCTCACAGAAGCCATCTGAACAGTAAACTATGGGGAATCCCTTAGCCACCTGAGCATTTGCAAGGATGAAGTTACTATCTGCAGCAAAACACAAAAATAAAACATCTGTTATGAATGGGATTACGCCGTTCCTACGCAGTGCAGTATTCAACTACAGGTTACCTTTTCCACAACTGGGTATTTGTTTAAAACATCTGGATGCACTGCCCAGTTTATAAAGTCTGATACTTCTAGGTATTGGTAGCACCTCTCCAGCTACCATTGGAAGAAGGTTTACAAGCCTCAGACAAGAGCTTCTTCTTTCATTGGAAGGAAGAGGTTTGGTGGGAGGTTACAGAACTTTGAGCCTTATAGACGGTGACCACAGGACGGACGGACAGACGGACACACACACACACACACACACACACACACACACACACACACACACACACAACTGTTGTAAATCCTTCCGTAGCTATCAATGAATAAAAAGCAACCCACCATGAACATTTCACAGCAAAGGTAGCAGTATGCCCAGACTATTCACTTGGCCCTGCGAATGCAGTTATGTACCCTTGCTAACTAGGCAGAGAGGCACCTTTTAAAGTGGCGTCCTATTTAGCAGGAGGAGAGCAACTGTCCCTCTTCACCCCAGCATGGTGTGGCTGGTGTCTCTTCTGCATCTCTTTTTAGACTGTGAGCCCTTTGGGGACAGGGGACCACTTATTAATTTATTTTGCTATGTAAACTGCTTTGTGAGCTGTTTTTTGTTGTTGCTGAAAAGCAATGTAGAAATATTGTTAATAATAATAATAATAATTTCAAAAGGACAAAGGAAAGATGCCATTTCTTATTGCTTAAAGAGTCAATTTTTATGGGCTGCTTTTCCATACACTCGAAGTTGAGATGAGTGAAATGTGGAGATCTTATCACGCATTTCCTTGGGAGGGATCCAGTTTCTTCCCCTCCATAATAAAAAGAAATGGAACATTTTCATTCGAAAGCTTTCATGGCCAGCAGATATAGTTAGAGAAACAGGTAGTACGGGTAACGCAGCCATATCTATGTAAAAAACACAGCAATCCGACTGAGGTTTAAAAACAATGACGATTTTATCTGGGTTTAACGATGTATTCCCGGACAAACAGAAATTATTAAAGAAACCACGGCTGGACAAATGGAGAAATGGAACAACTTGAAGAAATTCACCACCACCACCACCACTGGTGGTGCTATCTCCACTGCAGCAGGATACCATAAAAATTGGAGCAGGAGAAACAGAGTCCATGCTTTTGTGTGTGTGTGTGTGTGTGTGTGTGTGTGTGTGTGTGTGTGTGTGTGTGTGTGTGTCTCTTTGCTCTCTCTGTCCCACACCATGCTGGAGAAGTTTTGTCTTTTCTCCTCCCCCGTCCATCCTCCAATGTTGCTCTATTTTCTATTAGAATAAAACCATGGTGGTGTTTGAGACTTGTAGTTCTTTCTCCAGGGGTCCCTGCAATGCATTGTCTGGGAGAAGAACTTCAATTCCCAAGCACTACTGCAGTTTTCTTTTAACAGAGCAACACAGAAGATAAGCGGGAGTAGCAGGAAAAAGGAAGATTGCCAGTATGGCATGAGACAGAAAGAGAGAAGGGAGAAAGCCTCCCTCCTCCTCCTCCACACATAAACTCTTTTTCTTCTGTTGCTGCCATGGAGACAGGTAAGGAGAAAGTGAAGGGCTGGCAAGGGGAGGGGTGGCGGAGAATTTCGTCAAGTTCTGAAGAATTCTTGGAGCTCTGAAAGTTCACCTCTCCTTTTGGGGTGGGAGGAATCTGAGTTGCAAGATTTATGCTCCAAACCTGAACCCAGTGAAATTCTCCAGCGTCTCTAACTCAACGTGTCTTACAAGAGAGAGATAAAAAGGGTCAAACGGCTCTGAAACTTCACATGCTTCCCAAATCAGATTCGCACATCATCAGATCGCATTCTATTATTTACACATTTGTAAAAATGAACATCCCACTATGTTTGGACTGAGGACTCTGATGAACTACTGAACAATGTTGAGCCACTCAGTAGCCTGGTTCACACTGCAGAAGTTCATCTCATGGTGGAAGATAACAGCCGAAATGTGAGCCATTTAAAGTTTCTTATGATGAGGAGGACTACCTCTACTAGTAACCAAGCAAGAACATGTAAAAGTTTTTCACGACTGCTTCACTACAAGGTGGGCTTCATGATACCCTACCATGACATTCCAGAGAAGCAGGGTCCTGTCTATCAACTACACTTCCTGAATTCCTATAAACCAAACTACCCTAAAAGCACAGATGTAATGTCTAAATCCCCAGGGAGAGACCCACAACAAAGTGTTGAAGTTGCATGTCTTTCTGCCAGTCCCACTGGGCTCATTCGCTAAATCACAGTATTGGGCTGAAGAGACTGGCATGGAGTCTTCAGCATGGAACAGCCAGTGCTACCTTTCTCTCGCTCTTCCTCTCCATTTCAAATCTTCCTGGTGCCTTTTTCTCTCCCCCTCTGTGCCTCTCTATGACTATTTCCAGTGTGTGTGTGTGTGTGTGTGTGTGTGTGTGTGTGTGTGTGTGTGTGTGTGTCCCTCCCTTCTATCAAACAGCAACTACAACACGCAGTTCCAAATCTATCCAGTACTAACCTTGAAAATGAAAATGAAAGTACTTCCACACCCCACGAATTTCCTATACATAGAATCAGACATGAATCTCAAGACATCCTATACATAGGCTTAAATCTCAAGGTAGCCAGCCTCTGGGGGTGTGGGAGTGGCAGCGTGTGCCGCTGGGGCGGGAATCCGTGACGCACCCCCTTGACATCATTAGCTCCGCCCCCTCCGGGGGCGACATCACTTTGCAGCCTTTTCTGGCCAAAAACTGCCCCTCCTCGGCGGTTTTTGCTGGGAAAAGGCCACAATGAGCCTGAGTGGGCGGGTGGGAGACTCTGCGCCAAAAAAAAGCCCCTACCATTTTTGCAGTGCCCCCCCCCATTTGCCGGCTGGTGCAGGGGCTACCAGGTATACTGCCCAGGGCGGCCCGCCCCCGCCCCTCCATTCCTACAGCCCCTTTCATTGGCTCTTAGGCTCCCCTAGAAGGAACAGGTTTGGAGGCTTCTGTTGTCCCCTGTGGAACTTTTGTTTTTGAAAGTTTCTCACTTCTGCGGACTTCTGGAGTTCAGTAATGCTCCAGAATCTCTGTCCACTTTGTGGGTGCTCCTGTTTTGGCTAAATCCTCATGGCATGGCTCAGCTGTTGAATAAGGCAATCCCTTGCATAACCTGTTTGTTGCCTTTCTGCTTTTCAGATTGCTTATAGAACGTGCAATCCTATTTTTTGTATCTACTCTACATCCTTTTAACAGCCCATGGGTCATTTTGAGCCCACCTCTCTCACCTAAATTATGTTTAAGATGCATATGTAGTTTCCTGCATAGCTCTTATGTCTATGATCTTTGCACTGCAGCACTCCCTCCTAAAAGCAGCCATTTCCGTTGTGCCAATTCTTGCTCAGTAATATAGATTTGCCATCCAGCAAACAGAAGTGGAAATCTGGAGCAGCTTAAGCCTAAAACAGTCATTTCTCCTGTTAAGAACTGAGAACACAGGGAAGCAGCAGACCAAGTAAACAGTGAATGCAGCCAATCCTACAAGAAAATTAGAACACTTCAAGGTGCAAATAAAATGCCTTATTAATAATAAGGTTTTCAGCCCAATCTTATGGGCACGCTGTGCTGCCAGAATTCATGTTCCAGCGGCGCAGCATGCTTTATGGCTGTTGAAAACAGCGACACGTCATTTTGAACAGACAGACTGCCGCCACAAGCAGCAAACAGCCATGGCCACAGGACAGTAGCCTTCCCACAAGCCCTGGCACCAGTATGTCAGTGGGGGTGGGTGGGCAAGGGGTGGGCAGAACAGGGCGCAACCTATTCATGAGGTCACCTGTTGCAGAATGGGGCGGAGACCAGGGTGAGGTAGAGGGCAGGTTGAGCCCAGGAAGGGGGCAGTATCGGTGGAAGTGTTGCCGCCAATACCCTATCCCCCTTCCAGCCTCGATCCATCTTCCCAGATCCACAGACTTGTACCAACTAAATTGATGGCGCAGGTTGAAGTAGGCTCATTTGGGCAGCGGAGGCTTACCCTCAGGAAAGAGAACAAATGTTCCCTTACCCAGAGACCTCTGGGACTGCCATTCACCCGCTGGATGCAGAGCGCGTTCCAGTGGTGCAGCTGCATCGGCAGGGTTTTTTTATATATATAGGATTGGGTTATTAGAGTGAGTTTGCAATGCAATAATATACAAACAAATAAGTGAATCGTTCAAGGCCAACCTATTCATGAGGTCACCTGTTGCAGTCACTTCAGGCCACAGATGGGCAGCGAATGCTCGCCACACACCTCTGCCCACTAGTCACTCCTGCTCCTACTTCCACTCCCTGGATTTGAAAAGGAAGAAGAGAACAGAGTAGAAGAGGAAGTGTGGAGGAGAGGAGAGTGGTAGGCTAGAGACAGAGAGGAAGATGAGGAGCAGTGGAAGTGGTGGTTGGAGCACCACTAGGTAAGAGAGGACTGAGTGTGATACACCGCTTCAGTCACTGGGAAGTCTTGGTCTGACCTGAAATCTTTCAGAGCAAAATACAGTGAATCCCCGCTATCCGCGGATCCAGCATCCGCAGATTTGTGTCAACACGGATGCCAGCAGATAGTGAAGTTCACTGTAGAAACCTACATTCTGTATGCATTCTGGGGTGAGCCTAGGAGAAGAGAGGAGCCTTCACGTGACCTGAAGTGGGTCTTTCATCTTCAAAGAGTGCTTTAGACCTTTGGAAACGGCACGGTTTGCCCACGCAAAGGTAGGAACAATAATTTGCAGCTTTTTAAACTTTTTAATGGGTTTCTACAGTGAACTTCATTATACGTAGATTCACAGCATCCACAGGGGTCTGGAACAGAACCCCCGTGGATACCGAGGTCCGGCTGTATATTTCAGTCATATAAGGTAGATTCAGACACCATAGGGTCAAACACCCCCCCCCCCTTGAATTAGCCACTTAAACATGATTGCTCTGGGCCTGTTCTGTGATATGTGAAAGTACTTGTTCTTAGAGAAATACAAGGACAGGATTGGTTACTCAGTAAATTTTGAAGCTGTGATTCATATCTTTAATTTCCTGTGAATGTTTATCCAGGTGAAGTGCTTTCATCGATTTCTATGTGATGACAGAAAGTGCCACTAGTATAAAGGCGGAACTACACTACGGGCAGAGGCTCTGCCGCCGCCTCTGCCTCCGCCTCCACGCTGGAAGCGGGGGAGTGTCTTCCAGCCTGTTGTCCCTCATGTTGTCCCGCCTTCTTAAGAAAGCGCAGCTGTGATTGGCTAAACGCAAGCGCGCAACGATTGGCCGTATTACTAAATTAATGTTAAATAAATAATAAACAACATTTGTGATCCTAAATATTCCTGAGAGAGAGGAGGGACCAATGCTTAAAACAGCAGATTAATTAGATTTGCATTTTTAGGTCAAATCTTCTTTAAAGAAAATGTCACTCTTTAATTCAGCCACGAGCAACAGCCAGTGAATTCCCACTGGCTCCTTCTCCTGCGCTGTGGTAGTTCAGGATTCCCTCTTAAGCCCTCCTTGCAAAGCACAAGGGTTGGTTTTCGCCAGCAGAAATGGGCTGTTGAAATATTGCCGAAGGTGCAGGGGATGCCCCCTTTGGCCTTGCCCCCGATGGCGCGCAGCCAGACATTAAAAAAATCCAAACACTATCAGTAACCTGTTGCCAAAACCCTGCTCCGAAACGAGAGTTTTCCTCCCTGCCACGGCTGTTAGCTGTATATGTTGGGCGAGGCTGTTAGCTGTATACGTTAGGAGCTGTATATCTCCCGGCACTAAGCACCGTCTTTCCCTGGGCTGCATTAGAATTTCTGCAGAAAACTAGTAGATCAAAGCAAAGGAGAAGGAGACACCAGCAGCTGGAGGAAGGCATTGGAAACACAAAAGACACTGAGTCTCAAAGGTGAATGTTACCTCCAAGGTGATTGGTGGTCGTTAAGATTGGCATGCAGCCACCCTCTCCTACAATTGGTAGGCTGCAGTAGCTCCGCGAACCGCCCCCTAGTTCTGCGTGCCCACCCACTGAAAAGTTGGATTCCAGCTTTAGGTACGCGCCGGCCGTGCGGAGGTCGCAGCGGCTCCGCCTGCTTCAAAAATCAGGTCAGAAGCTCCGCGACGCGTGTAATGTAGCTCTCCGGCTTAAGAAGCAACAAGGCTTTCCTAGAACCCATTCAGGGATTTAAATTGTGAAACTTTCAGCACAATCCAATGCATGTCCCACTTTAAGCCCCACTGTAAGCCCCACTGAATTCAATGAACCTTACTCCCAGGAAAGCGTGCATACAGGATCGCAGCCTGATCAATCTGTGTTACTGGAGGGGCAGGTAAAGGGGAGGAAATGTTTCACAATGGTCGAACACATGCTTTGCATGCAGAAGAAGATCCTTCCTTCAAGTAGGCCTAGAAAAAGACTGGTCTGAAGCCCTGGACAGATGCTGCCAGTCGATTTACACAATAAGAAGTTTTGCAAGCTTAAAGTTGGGTTAGATACAGGCTGCAAGCTGGGTTAGATACAGGTTGGTTACCTGTTATCCGGACATCCAAAATCCAGACTATTTCGAAATCCAGACATTTTGGGGGCTATGACTTTTTTAAAAAACTTTTTCCAGCACCATAGCACAAGGCATGCTGGGGCACAAAATTATTTAAAATATTGTATAAAATCACCAGTCCATGTGTATAAGGTGCATATGAGACATAAATGAATTTCGTTTTTAGACTTGGGTCCCATCCCCAAAATATCTCATTATATTTATGCAAATGTTCCAAAATTCAGACAAATCCGAAATCCAGACATTTTCCCATCCCATAAGGATAAGGGATACTCAACCTGTACTGTATCTCGAACACCCCTGCCTGAGAGCTTGCGAGCAGGAATGGGTCACATGCAGCTCTACTCCAGCCATCCACAAGTCATCAGACTGGTCTTCCCCTTTGTTACAAGGATGTACAGAGTGTCATTACCTCTGTGGGATTGCTGGGACTTGTAGTCCCAGTCCTGTCAGGGAAAACAGGCTCCACAAGGGCCCTGCCTGTGCTGTCCACTGCTTTCTCCTCTCCTCCGCCAGGGTAAATTCTAGGACCTTAAGGCAGAGAGAAGAGGATGTGGATGGCTAGAAAGAGCGGGTTGAAATGCCACCTCTTCTGTCTTCTGTCCCAAGGCAATCTTCTGGATCCCTTGAGGCAGGGGGAAAAGGAGGCAGTACCAGGCGCCGCAGGGGTTGGAGGATCATTTGCGAGTGATCCCATGGATAACTTGCAAGGCCTTGATGGTTTGTGTATGTTCCCTCGAAATGTATATAATAGGCTTACCAGATCTCCAACCGGGACAGAGTGCTAGACCTTTAGGAGAAGGAATGTGGGCAGGTGTAGCTTGTTAAACCTTAGAGCACAATCCTAGGCGTGTCTACTCAGAAGCAAGCCCCATTGTGTTCAGTGGGGTTAGGGTTCAGTGGGGTTCATCTGGTAAGCCTATATTATATAAACCATCATTCACTGGGGCTTGAGCTGGGAGATGCTAGTGCAACCCTATAGACGACATTGAGCTACTACATGGATCAATCATACGATTCAGTTTAAGGTAGCTTCCCATCACCTGTATGCCTTCTCTCTTGGAGAGGGAGAGAGAAGGAAATAGATTTAGTGAAATGCAGAGAAAGAGAAAGACTAGTCATACGTATCATTGACTATTTTTTAATGAGGCTCCAGTAATTTTAATAGTGCTGAAATTCACTTTAATAGACTTACTATATTTCAGATCCTATGAGCTCACTTGTTTGACTCTATCCAATTAAGGCACTTTCCAAAGTTATTCATGACACTTAAATAGATTTTACTTGTTCACCACAAATCCACAATCCAGCTGTTCAAGCCACTGTTTGACTCCTCAAACTACCACTTTTGTTTTCCTAAATGGAAAATAAATATCATTATCAGTTATATGCCTTTGTGTGCTGATTCTGCTGTCAAAACAGAATCGGATTCCCCTACTAGTAAAAGAATTAAAATCATGTGCTTGTCGTGCAAATTGATGACGGTGCCTCTATATAAAACCTAATGATCATGTATCTAAAAAGCATCTGCAGCCTTCAAATTAATTTATTCCTGCTTTCTTATTGTTTAAAACACAATTACCTACTGCAGAGTCATTCATCCTCTCAGCTAATTCAGTGTGAATTACATGAAGTAGAAAAGAACACAGAATAGATAAAAGGGGATGCTAGGCCCTGCTAATTAACTGCAAAAGGGATTTTAACAACATGTTAGGGTACAAATGAAAAGAATTGAATGGATGGGACAAAATGTTGTCCCAATTATATCACTGTGAATCTAGAATTTCTTAATAAATGGCTGAGAGACAGATTTGCCAGTTTGCCAAAAACTGACATTCTTTCTCCAGTGTTTTGCTTTTTTTTCCCAGGCAGGCAGGGGAAATCGTCAGATGGGCAGCCCAATCCTTATTAACATTCTATGTAACATTCACCGATGCAGCAAGGCCGGTGCAGGCAACACTGCATCCTGCAAGGAAAGTGGGAGGTGGGAGGTCACCTCAGGGGAAGATAACTTTTGTTCCCATACCCAGGGTAAAGCCCCAGCCTCCCCAATGGGTCTCCTCAGATCTGTGCCAGCTATTTAACTGGCGCAAGTCTGGGAGACCCGTGTAGGAAAAAAAAGGCTTGGGGAGGGGGAAAGGCTTTGACAAGCACCAGCACCACCGATCCTGCCCCCTCCTGGGCCCAATCTGCCCACGCCCACCCCCATCGCTGCCCTCCCCTCGCCCTGTTAGACCCCTCCTCATCCTCTGCATGGCCCTGCGCTGCCCGGTGGGCACTTACCTGCTCCGCTGGTGGCCTACACTGGCGCCGACAGGAGAGCGCAGGCCTTCCCACCAGCGCAGCTCTCTTCTAGGCTGTCGCAAACTGTTTTACGGCAGTTTTGTGATGGGTGGCGCAGTGGGTTAAACCGCTGAACCATGAGCTGTTGATCAAAAGGTCGGCAGTTCGAATCCGTGCCGGGGTGAGCTCTCGTTGCTTGGCCAGCTCCTGCCAACCTAGCAGTTCCAAAGCATGTTAATGTGAGTAGATAAATAGGTACCGCTTGCGGGAAGGTAAACAGCGCTCCGTGTTCCAGCTGCATGCTACGCGCTGCGGCAAGGAGAGTCATGCTGGCCAAATGACCACGGAGGCGTCTTCGGACAACGCTGGTTCTTCGGCTTTGAAATGGGGATGAGCACCACACCCTAGAGTCGGACACGACTGGACTTAATTGTCAGGGGTCACTTTTACCTTTTTTTTAAACCAGTGTAGCAAACACTACACCAGTGCTGAAGATGGATTGGATTGTGCCACAAGTTTGAGAGGCTGTTGAACCCTGTCCCTTTATTTCCAGGCCCCATCCCTTTACCACCACTTCCTGCTCCTTTAACCCCTATACCAGATTTTGTCCCATTTTCCAAGGATTGGCGATCGTACAACATCACCAGCCCCTCCCCCTAAAATTTGTTTTACAATGCCTCCGATCTGGCAATCGTTTCTGCACTATGGTATGAAACTGAAATGTCTTAGTAATGGCAGAACTTGGAACAAAGCATATGATCATCTAGACCCCAAGGACTTTGACTATAATGATAAGCTGCTAAACCACCAAACGTTTTTATGTTTTAAGAGTAAGAAACTCAGCGCTATTTCTATACCACCTCTCCATAATTTGCTCAGAGCAATAGGAATTTTCAGTCTCCAAGCTTAAAATGTGGCATGTTAAGGAGATGGAGTTACTGACTAAAAAAGATAACGCGCCCAACTTCTCCTGGTTGTCTTAGGGGCTTTGCTAGATTGTAGATTTCCTTATCGTCGGTAGGCTCCAGAGTTATGCTTCCTTGGTTCCATTTCAGCTGAATACATTATGCATGGGACCAGGGACACCATAGGCGCTAAATAAATGATGATGTTGATAATCATATAATTAAAACACTACTATCTGTGAGAATTGAAAAGACAGGGAGAAAATGTAAATATATGACCTGGTTGATTAAATCTCTTCACCTTGCCTGGCATGATCCTTAGCTCTGTTTTCTCTAAGCTGATCACAGTATCTAAAGCTAAACATATAGCATACATACATCCTTGTGAGAGCCATGCCTTAGGACCTAACCACACCTAGGTACTGTACAGTGATCCTTTGGGAATCTTCTATATGTGACTCTCAGTCCAATGCTATTAAAAGTCCTGCGCTCGGATGCAGCGGCGCTGGGGTAGGCTCTGCTGCATCCAGCTTGGGGCCGGAGGTCTCCTTGAGGGAAGGGGACAATCATCCCCTTCCCCCGTGTTGAGCCCCAGCAGCCCCTATGGGGCTACTCGGTGCACCAGCAAAATGGCTGGCACAGCTCCAAGAAGCCCTGTGGCGGGCTTTCAAGGCCAGGATGGGGTGTGTGTGTTAGGATTTGGTGGAGGCCTCCTCTGCCGAGCCCACCCCCCTCTTGGGCATGAATCGTCCTCCTTGCCGCCCTCTCCCCACCCCAGAATGCCTCCTCGCCGCCTCCTCACCACCCTCCCCCTGCCTTCCCGGTGGAGAGCTCACCTTCTTCCGGTGGGTGCAGCTCCGTCCCTGGTGGAGGTCTGCTGGCGCTGGCCTCTAAGCCAGTGAGACAGGCCTCTGCGCTGTCACAACGTGTTTTACGGCACGTTTGTGACAGCACAGAGCCCAGTTCCGCTGGTGCAGGCTGGCATAGGATTGGACTCTCTATCTCTGAACATTTTTTAAAAAATCTATTGTTAGATTAGATTATTAGCTATCACCATTATCAACACGGGATTGAGGTGTTCTGTTCCTAACTATCCATATGTAAAGTAAACCAAGCTATTGATTTCTTTTGAAGTCATAAAAGGTAAAGGTATCCCCTGACAATTAAGTCCAGTCGTGTCCGACTCTAGGGTGTTGTGCTCATCCCCATTTCAAAGCCAAAGAGCCAGCGTTGTCCGAAGACGCCTCCGTGGTCATGTGGCCGGCATGACTCTCCTTGCCGCAGCGCGTAGCATGCAGCTGGAACACGGAGCGCTGTTTACCTTCCCGCAAGCGGTACCTATTTATCTACTCGCATTGACATGCTTTGGAACTGCTAGGTTGGCAGGAGCTGGCCAAGCAACGAACGCTCACCCCGTCGCGGGAATCGAACTGCCAACCTTTCAATCGACAGCTTATGGTTCAGCGGTTTAACCCGCTGCGCCACCCGCTGGCCAAAGTCATACTGGTACCTAATAGGACTGATGATGATGATGATGATGATGATGATGATGATTTCAACAGTCTGGAGAAGGGAGTATGGGGACATATTTGGGCAATCCACTGGGGCTCTGTAATTTTGAAAAGAACCCCTGCACTAAGGATCTTCTACACCAACTTCTCCCAGTCTTCATCAGCCTTCACAGACATTCTGCTAGTGCCTCCTTCTGCAGCCTCTCCTCCCTCCAGCAAGACTTTTCCCTCCCTTTCCAGTTCAGGGGCTGTTGGGAAATGTAGTTCCTAGGCTCAGCAGTCACATTACAACTGTGACAGAATAAACAGCAGTTACTGATATTCTCTCTCCTGCATGTAAAATATGTCCAGTTCCATGTATATGTACTTGGAATTCACTTACAGTTTGCCCAACAGAATTTGTAAGCATTGCAAACGATTCTATAAAATGATGACCCAGGGCATATTAAAAAAATAATGCATATTATATTAGATTTGTTTTAAAACACTATGATATGTCCTATAAATGTCACTTTCAAACCCCCAGTGTATTAATATCTTGTTAGTGGTGTCAACATTTCCTCTACAGTACAGAAATGAGACAATACATTTCACATGCTACATTTCTTTTCTTGTTCTCTGTGTCTCTTTTATTTCTACCTGCACATTGTAACTGCTTTTCCATGACAAATCTGGCAGTTAAACAACAATCCCCCCCCCCCCCGCTTTTGTATTGAAGCCCTGTTACGACAACTGTAGAAGGTACCAAGTCAGGAGGAAGGAAACATTAATGTAAAGGCAATTCTGAGGGACTGGAGAAAAAGGCACTACCCTGAAACTTGTCTTTGAAATGCCGCTTCGGAAAACATAAAGCCATATGGGTATCTCAATCAGTTTTGTTTTTAAGCCTGAAGGCACATGCTTGTTAGATTTCAGGGGCGAGGGTGGAGAAAATATGGCAAGCTGTTACGTTTTCCTGTGGCATCTCTTCTGTGTCAACTATTCCAGAACCCAGTTCATGTCACCCTTGCAGATCAGCTCACCCTTGAAGAATTAATATGACTGTGTTACTAATTATAGCACTTAGATTGATGGAGTTATTAATCATCAGGGCCAAAGGTATTCTGAATACAGGTGCCTGTTAAAGAATTTAACTGGGAAAATATTATTGAAGGGCAGGATTCCAGCCATAGAGATGCCGAACGTAAGCCTCTTAGCAAGGAACCCCTCAAGCCAGGTGCCCCAGTGAGGTCCTGGTTCCCTGGGGGGTGCGCCCCCTCCACACCCACAGCCTTGCACTCCTCAGTGTTTGTTCACTACTGCAAAAAATGCACCAGGTCAACATTAACACCCAGGTGGTAGAGTGCTCAACTCAAGGTCAGAGATCTATTCATTTAAGGATCTCTGTCTCCTCAGAAGGAGGCAGAGCTTGGAAGTGCTCGTCAGGATCAGGAAGAGTTTGTAAAAGTTCAGCTGAGCTCCAGACTCTAGCAGCACAGAAGTGCAAGGGTGAAGCTTGCTGGTGCAATCTCCCTGCCATTTGGCCATGCTTTCCTTGTATGCGTGATTCACTTCTGACCAGGGCTATTATTGGAGCAGGTTGACTGCTTGGTTCTGCATTCAAGGTCCTACAACGCCAGCCAGACCTCACCTACTATTCTGACTGACAGACAAATGGATGATCTGTCTTGCCTTAGGCGGAGTCTTTCTGTCCCCCTGAACCTCGTCTTGTCCCATGCTCTCCCGCTTGCAGTCAGAACAGGACAATCCTACCATCTGAGAGGCAGGAGATGACAAGGAGAGGATGGCGGGGTGGGTGTTTGTGTATGTCATTGAAGATTTTATCTAGAATTTGAAATTACTTTCTTGACTTTGTTACGCTACTGGCAGTGCACTGCAATCCTAACAATCCAGCTGGCGGCCCAGGGCCGCCCGCTGGATCCTGTACCTGGGCTGCCCGTCTGATGGCGGGCCGGAGGTCTACTTGGAGAAGGGGGCGCTCATTTCCTTCCCTGGGTGTAAACCGGGGCCAGCCCGATGGGCCTCCTTGGATTGATTCAGCGAATGAAATCTGTTCTGTGTTCTTCCACCAGCTATTCAGCTGGCGGAAGTAGAGGAGACCATGTAATGGCCTAGCCGGTCTGGCGGGGTCGGGGATATGGCGGGAGCCTCGCCCGCTGAACTGCTCCCGCACCCGCCAGATCCGGACTCACCTCCTCCGACGGCCGCCCGGGCATTCCAGCGACGGAGCAAGGGAGGCCGGCCTCATTTGCTCCTGAGTAGTCACTAACGTGCTTTCTGGCACATTTGCGACTGCTTCCGGCGCTGGATCACTCGCTCCGGCAGCTTCGTCTGGATTGTGCCCTATGTGTATGGGGGGAGGGAGGACTGTTTATTACTGCGACCTGTCCTAAATTAGATCATTTAAATAAGTTTTAATGTGAATAGTATGTGATAATTTGTTGGAGGTATTTATGTATCCATGGATTTTTACCCTGCCTTTCTGTCACTAAAGGGGTCCTCAAAGCAATATTAGATATTAAATCATTAGACATGAAATATAGCAATGGTGTGTTATATTATGCATGGGACTAACACAGAACAGATTTCATTCGCTGCATCAAGTCAGTGAAAGAAGACGACAAGAATTCTCACAGTTCCATTCCCACTAAGACTTCAAGTCCTTCAATGCTATTTTTTTTTATCAAAACATGATGTGTTTGAACTGTACAGTATATTCATTCAACAATATATCACTGTTTTTACTTGTGCATGAAGTCGTGGACAATGTGAAAAGCATCCATATGCACAATTCCTAGATTTCTCTGGTCCACGCTTTTTTTCTGAATGTAAAGGAATCAGACCTTTGACCTATAAACACATAGATGTGCCTGCATGTGTAGTAGATGTGTGACACAGATGCTCACTGCCCCACTTACCACTACATTGTACAGTATCTCCATATTTGAAATTTTGAAAATCAGCCCTTTGTTTTTTGAGGTACGAAGGTCTTGTGCCATGGTCAATACTGAAAGACATGGCAAAGTAGATGTCTAGCATTTTGAAAAGCTCTGAAATGTGGCTGTTTTTTGCAAGGTCGTATTTTATTATTCCTTCAGTTGTTCAGATTTCAGAGGCTACAACTACATTTTTTGTTTTTAAAAAAAAGGTACATCCATCCAGGTTGTTGCTGTTGTTGCTGCTGCTGTTGTTGTTGCTGTTGTATGTGTATTTTATTTGCACATGAATTTTCTGGATTCTACTCACATAAGTAGTCTTTCATGCATTTAAAATAACAAAATTCAACTCTACTTAGAAGCAAATGAGCTGGCAACAAACTCGCTTGTTTTCTATTTATCGCTCACCACTCTGAGTTATAAAACTATTCTGTATTAAAAATATCCTTGAATTTGTGCAAGACAGACTAGAAATATATAAAATTGCAAGTCTGTGTTTTTCTTTTTTCTTTTCTTTTTTTAATGATGGCAGGACCCATCAGCGTAATTTCTACAATTGACAATTGGTTGTCTTTCCTTAAATGAAGGCCAGGACTGATTTAATTCAATGCATAAATGTGTACAAAACTGGAGTGATATTGACAGATGTAAAGTTCAACTGTAGCTTTTGCTGTGGCCAATTGAATGTTTAAATGTTTAATGGTCCTAAAACTAATTATAAACTGAGACTAAATATGAGCCAAGAGAGTAGAGTTGCCAGTCCTTCAAGAATGACTCCAGGAATCAGCATCATTCTCTAGGTGGCTATTGAAAGAAAGTCTGAAAATGCTTCCAGGAAATAATCTCGAAGAATGTTTTCACTCATAATTGGTAAACTGAACTGAGAGTTCCTTGATCCACATCTGTCTTCTACAGCATTCAGCATATGCTGTATAATACTAAATATTCAAACTCAAAAGTAAATTTTACTGAGGTCAAGGGGACTAATTTCCTACTAAGTATTGTTAGATTTGAAGCCTTGGTGATGTTATATGGGGTTCCACATTTTCCAGTAAATATTGGTGAACTTCATTAACAGCCCAAACCTACCTAACTCCCCACACACCGATGCAGTCCCAACAAATGGGTGCATGCTGCATCCTGCGGGGGGAGTTTCAAGCCATGAAAGCCTCCTTGAGGTAAGGGATTATTTCAGCCCAATCCAACCTAAATCCTTGTGCGGCAAGGCATGCACACATTTCTGTGTGAACCTGAGTTCATTTTCGAGATCCATCCACAATCTGTTTACACTGTACAAAGATGATACACTGTACACAGATTGTACCCACGTTGAATGGAATGTGTGAATAACTGTACCCTGGAACAGATTAACAGAGATTGTACCCGGGTATCATTTAATATGTAAACAGCCCTACTGTCTCTATATAAACCCAAATTTTCTAGCAAGGTCAAGATCTGAGTATGGCTACACCAAAACAAAAAAAATGGAGAGGAAGGCACCACTGTAAAAGAGGCAAAGCTAAGCCATTCTTCAGACTTTTATCAAAATGAAAGAAAGGCAATGAGAGTCTTGGGAGTTACAGCTCCTTCCATGAGTGATACACCATCTCATAATGAGAGTTAAGCCTTAATGGTCAAACAAGCCCATAACAATTTGACATCCTTGGACTCCAATAAACAGCAAAATAACATTTCTTGCTGCCTCCATTGTTCTGCAATGTGTGTGAATAACCGGGCACATGGGGGGGAATAATTTGCTTTCCACTGTATTGTCTTTCAGGTAAACAAGTAAGCCTGTGTAGGAGTCATGTTGGGAAGAGATTGACTGACCACAGCAGGAGTCAGAAAGAAAGCATTATTTGGGATGAGGGAGGGAAACACTGTCTTTAAGCAAAGTAATTATCCAGAAAATCAATAATAGGTCACCACCACAACCCAGGAATAGGGGCGATTTACTCAAAGGAACAGAAAGCGCTTCCTCCGCATTCTTGGTTAATCCTGTTGGCCTTCACATCTCTGCAAAGCTGCCCCACAAGTCCCATTAGAGAAGCTTTAAAAAAAATCCTTCCTCTTTGCTTACAATGCAATTGGTTCCCTGTCTTTAATTGGTCTTAACTTGGTTCAAGTCGCCTATTGGTCTTAACTTGGTTCAAGTCGCCTATTGGTCTTAACTTGGTTCAAGTCGCCTATTACTTTTTACAGCACTAGTTCTAGGTTACTGGAGGTGCTAGGGCAAAGACCTGCACTGGGGACCCCATAGAACCCCCCTACCTATCTTCTGATGGTGCATTGGGCACTACCAGTACTGGGGGTTCAGGGGACTATCTGGCCCTCGGTTGTGGGCCCTGACCAGACCAACCTCTAATACCACCCCAACCTTTTACATAGTAGAATTACGATGTGTTGACTGGACTGTCACTTTCATGTGGCTTCATATGTGAAGAGCTGCTATTTGTAACACTTCTTAGCAAATACTCAGTCGACCCCTGACAACTAGTTAAAGAAGTACCTTTTAACATAGTAGCTCTCTTATAATTAGCGGAGGGAGAACAACTATCCCTGTTCAACCCAGCATAGCATCCTTTCCAGCAGCTGTTGTTAGTGTCTCCTTTGTGTTTCTAGTTACATGGGAACCATCTTTGAGACAGGGAACCATCTTTCTTTGAGCACTCCAATACACCGTGTCATGCTAAGTGTTATTGGAGTTGTAGGTTACTATTATTCAGAGGCATCACTAGGGTGTGCATCACCCGGTGCGGCAAGTCATCAGCGTGTCACCCCCCAGAAGCGGAGCTGGGGGTGGGGGAGCCCTAAGCGAAGGGAGAAGCACCGCGAGGCCTAATGTACTGCTGGAACGGCCTGCGTACTTGCGCAAACCTTCCTCTGTTCACACAGGCACACCAGGCTGCTCCAACAGTTCCACAGTTCCCATGAGACCGAAGGTACTGCCAGAGTGGCCTGGCGCGCCTGTGACTCGCACAAGGGCGCTAGGCTGCTCCAGTACCAACTTCGGCCTCCGTGACAGCCAATCAACAAATCTTGGCACCCTCCAGACTGGGTTTGTTACCCCACCAGAGGGCTGTGCGCACTGGCGTCGCTGGAGGTGGGGCGGAAAGCTAAGTTCTTCAGCTTTCCGCCCCACCATTACTCTCCGGTACGAAGTGCCCCGCCCCCTCGTCATAGGAGCCTGTCAGCGGAGAGAAAGCAACGCGCAGGAGAGTCCCTGCACGTTGCTTTCTCTCCGCTGACGGGCTCCTACGACAAGGGGGCGGGGCGCCTCGTGCAGGAGAGTAAAGGCAGAGCTGCACTACAGGCAGAGGCTCTGCCACCGCCTCTGCCTCTGCCTCCACGCTGGAAGCGGGGGAGTGTCTTCCAGCCTGTTGTCCCTCATGTTGTCCCGCCTTCTTAAGAAAGCGCAGCTGTGATTGGCTATTGAGCTCTGCAGTGTTTCCTTTCAAATAAGCATGACTGGGCTGGCTCCCTCTCCAAATGCAGCAATTCAAACCTCAGTTCCTAGTAGGCCTGACTGAGTGCCGTGGGACTTACTTCTGAGTAAACACATCTGGGGTCGTGTTGGGCAACAGGAGGGGCCAGATAAATTTTACAGGGGAAGAAATGTTCGTAGTGAATGTTACCTCCAAGGTGATTGGTGGTTGTTCAGATTGGCATGCAGCCACCCTCCCCTCCCCTCTCCTACGATTGGCAGGCTGCAGTAGCTCCACGAACCGCCCCCTAGCTCTGCGTGCCCGCCCCCTGAAAAATAGGATTCCAGCTTGAGGTACGTGCCGGCCGTGCGGAGGTCGCAGCGGCTCTGCCTGCTTCAAAAATCAGGTCAGAAGCTCCGCGACGCGTGTAATGTAGCTCCGGCTTAACAGTGGGGTGGAAAGTTGCAGAACTTAGCTTTCCGCCCCACGTCAAGCTACGCCAGTGGCTGTGCGTGTCACCCCTCCCAGCGCAACAAGGAGTGCAGCCCACACCACCTGCACCAGCGATGGCCTGCCCCTGATACTATTACTCCTCGACATGTAAACTGCTCCTACCAGGTGAGTTTTTATTCTAGTAAAAGTATACCATGCAAAATTGACAGCGTTAAAGTCACCTCCTGGTGACTGTACCTTGTGATGTAACCACTTTCACACAATTCCTCCTAACCATTGCTGGGTACAGGCATCACAAGGATACATGCCTCCTATAATTTCCACGATATTATGGAAGCACGTTTTGGAGCTGCAGTGATGTGAAAATCACACAGAGCCCCAATATAGACATGCTTGCCTACATAAACTCTGTACCAGGAGGAGACAATGCATAGGGATTGGGTGAAAGCCATTAGTATCTGAGAATCAAATTTTTGTGGCTACACTTTCTGGTATGCAAACTTGCTGTGGCTCACATTAGAGGAAAGGAAGTGGGGATGAATTATTTTTCTTAGGGATGTAACAGCCCAACAGACAGTGACACAGTTCCCTAACTGTGTCCACTCTATGTCTGACCCCGAAACAGCCTTAGGGAATCCAGATGGAAATGTTGAAAGAACTAGTTGTCATCCAGTTGTCATTCTTTGTCAATCATGTATGCCAGCACCATGCTCTCAAGCTCATCTACACTGCAGTTTTGGCAAGTGTAGGACCAGCAAAAGCTGTGCAGCCCTCACAGCTGTCACAGTGCTACAACAGCACAACAGGGGAGCCCATATTTAAATACATGCTTTGTGGGATTCCTATCCTTTTGGCTAAGTACATAAATGTTCAGGCCAAAATTGCAGGAGATTATCATCAGAACGTACCCTTAGCGCAGGTGAATATCAGGTGGGTGTGCAGCGTACAAAAAAGACCGAGCAGGCTGGATATCCATGTCATGATGATGGCGCTTATGATGATTTGTTTCTTTATTTGAACACCTACGACTCAGAACTTTGCAAAATAAAAAGCTAGACAAGGCCCCCGGCTGCAAGCTTGCAGTCATTAGGTAAAGATTATGATTAGTGAAAATCTAATAACAATTTACTCATAAAGGGACCTGTGTCAAGGAAGGCTCTCAAAGAAACATAGGTGCACATAATGTATGCCTCTGAAAACCTGGATTTGGACTGAGTTTAATATTTTGCTTGACTCGTAATTTTTATACATCCAACACTTGACACGTGAAAGGACCAAACATTATTTAATAAAAGTGTAGCGTTTTTTTAATGCATTTCTTTACCTTCTTTGAAAGAGAAATTTCTCTCTTCCCCCCCCCGAAGATTTCTTTTAATAATAAATTACTGCAGCCGAGGAAATTAGTTTTGCACAGCGTGTTAATAGCAGTAAACGTCCCTTGATAGTCTTTTCCCATAAAGACACATGCTGCTGTAGCTAGGTGTGCCCCTCACCTTCAGCCTGGTCCTAAGCAGGTTTAAGGTAAAGGTAAAGGTGACCCCTGACAATGCAGTCGTGTCCGACTCGAGGGTGTGGTGCTCATCCCCATTTCAAAGCCAAAGAGCCATCGTTGTCCGAAAATGCCTCCTTGGTCATGTGGCCGGCATGACTCTCCTTGCCACAGCGTGTAGTATGCAGCTGGAACACGGAGCACTGTTTACCTTCCCGCAAGCGGTACCTATTTATCTACTCGCATTAACATGCTTTGGAACTGCTAGGTTGGCAGGAGCTGGCCAAGCAACGAGAGCTCACCCTGTCGCGGATTCGAACTGCCAACTTTTTGATCGACAGCTCATGGTTCAGCAGTTTAACCCACTGCGCCATCCGCATGTTTACTCAGATATAAATCCTTCTAAATTCAATGGGACTTATTGCCAAATAAACGTGCATAGGATTGCAGTGTTAGGCCTGCTCTATATGTTATATTTTTCAATGTACATCCAAGATATTCTAAGTGGACGCTGAAAAATGCTCATGTGGTGCAGGGAAGCGGTCACCTCAGGAGGTGGATCATTGGGGGAGGGAGTGTCCTCATGAATGCCTCGTCCCCTACCACCACCCTCCCCTCCACAGCTGCTGCCACTGCTTCTCCTGCTGCTGCGCTCACAATTTTAAAAAAATGTAGAGGGGATCAGAAGGGGGGGGAGTGTGTGAAGCAGAAGAGTTGTGGGGGCCTAACCTTAGAGCACCTACTAGGAAACACTCTAGGTCAGTGTTTCCCAAATGTTTTTGACCTGCGGCTCCCTTCACCATTGGCCAATGGCCATTACATTCTGTTGATGCCTGCCAATTGACATGGCACTTTTTCCGAGAGTATTCCATGGCACTCTGTGGCTCCCCTGGCTGGTTCCCGCGGATTCAGTTTGGGAACCACTGGTCTAGGTCATTGCTGGTCCTTCCTGACCTTTTAAAATAGCAAGAATGGAAGGTGGCAGCAGCGGAGGCAGAAACAATGTTAATACACTGCTAGGAAAGGTAAGGAAGGGAAGAGCATGTGCCCAGCCAAGCAAGGGGGAGGACGACGACCATCATGGTGGGTTCCCCTTTTTCAATTGAGTCCCAAACAATTGGTAAAGGTTTTTTTGGTTTATTATGACTGGAAAAGGGTTACAGGAAGATACAAAATCATTTGACTCAGAAGATATATACAAACACTAACAGTTGTATAAAACAACAAATACTAGCTTTCGTGGAAAACACTGATTCTAAATTCACCCAACCTCTCAACCTCAGAATCTCACTAAGAGCAACTGGCCCAATCTACAACACCACATCTGGCAAAGCAGACCTTCGGATCAGAGGTAAAGTTGAGAAGTGTAGCCACGCTAACTCCAGCTTCTCCCTCTCCAAAGAGAGCCCTTTTTATACCTTAAACCAAACTCTCCACACCCATCCCAACCAAAACACAGCTGTTCTCACTTCCCAATTAAGATGATCCAGGTCAACGGCATGCCGCACTGACTCATGTGCTGGGGAGGTGCTTGGACCAGATCTGGAAAAATGCATAGTATGAAAGCAACAACTGCGTGTATCATACAAGTATGCTCTTCAGGAAGCTGTGACTGGCTGTCACTCAATGTTAAGTGCATGCTTGGTGACAAATCTGGGTTTGCTGCCATGTAATGTGTGAAACGATCCTTTACATGTTATTGTGTGAAATCTTAAACAAACAGAAAATAGATGCAAAGATACCATATGACAGCTATGGAGAATATCCAAGAAATTCTACTAGGAAATCAACACTGACTTGCCAGCTATACAACAGATGTGGGGAAGTGTGTTCCAAGTCTGTCCATCAAATCTTTTCTCAGGATCCTGAGTTTGCTGGTGGTTCAGTAATACTACCAGGAATTCATTGGTTCTTGCTTTTGCCAACAGCAATCATGCCAGCCTCAGTTTGCTTTTTAAGCACTGGGCAGTATCAGCTTTTTGAAGTTATTTTGAATACAACCTCTTTTTTTCTGTTCGTTCAAGGCAATGGAAACCTTCAGTGCTACAAGAAGCCTCTGTGGTATACAAAGATCTTTAACATAATATTGCTAAGATGTCTTTCTTTTTTAGTTTCATTGCTTGTGTGTATTTACACTTAGAGAAAAAATATACAGCAGAACCCCGGTATCCGCAGTTTCAGTTATCTGCGGTTTACCATGGCCTGAATGGAAAATTCCAGAAATAAACTTTTGTGTGCCATTCTGAGTAACATGGTGAAACCTTCCCGCCCCGTCGCACTCAGTACATGACTCATCTCTCTTTATCCTCTGTACCCATGCTGGCCCGCTTTACAGCAGAGATAGCAAGATCAGAGGGTTAAGATCAGTGGGGAGCTGACCAGAAGGCAACTAGAACTAGGAGGTTATCCACAGAACTGTTGCACCAGCAGCTCAGACTGCAATATTTTCAGTGTCATCATTCATTGAAGATTCAAATGAAAAAATACTGGTCAGGGCTGTTACTTTTTTGAGAAAATGATTGTTCACTAGCTTGTAAGTTAACGTTTTATAGCTCAGCATTCACTGAAAATAAATGCATTAAATACTGTTAATAATAATAATAATAATAATAATAATAATAATAATAATAATAATAATAATAATAATAATAATAATATGCATATTAAAGTTCCTCATTTCTCAGATTTAAAAAAAGAAAAAGAAATCCCAAACTAGTTTCCAAGTAACTCAATAGCTAATCAACCTGTTCCAAGTGAAGTCAAACAATATTTCTAATGCAACATACTGGCAAAGAGGTGAGTTAGAAAGTCCCCAGTTTATTCATAATTAATCACAAAATGTATCTGACAATTAATAGGAACAATGAGTTAAATGAAATACCGTATCCTTTTCAATGAGTTTCTGTCCTTTTGTACTGTTCTGGAGTACTGTTTTTCAGGTGCATAAGCGTGGCTTCAGGATGTTCCTATATACTGTAGTGGCATTCAGCTACTGAATTCCAATTGCTGGAGTACAGAAGTGAAGAAGAACTCCTGCTTTCATTCTATGATTGTGGACTTCTCAGAAGCATTTGATTGGTCAGACTGGTCAAACCAAACAGGATGGTTTAGGACAGTGATCTTCAACCTTTATCCGAAGGTAAAGGTCATACTGTGCAGCAGCGTCGCGACGACGCGCGTCACCCCAGAGCGGGGGCGCGCGTCGCCCTTAAGGGGAGGCTCCGCCCCCGCGCGTGACGTCACGCGCAGGAGCAGAGCGCCCTCCCCGCTCCGTTTTCGGCTCATTTTGGAGCCAAACGGACACAGGGGAGGGCGGGCGGGCCCACCTTCACTTCAAAAAAGTAAGTGGGGGGAATCGCGCGTCACCCCTGTACGCGCGACGCCCCCCGGCAGCCCGCCCCCCCCGCTTCCCCCTGTCGACGCCAGTGATATTGTGAGTCTTTGCAATTTGCAGGGATGGCAACGATGGCACGTCCGGGTTCATTCCGCCACCGTCTCCAACTAAGTAAAAAAAGGGAGGGTTTGGATGTACCTGTCTGGCGGCAGCAAGAACCTGGGTTGTGCGGAATCTCCAGCCGCCAACAGGTAAGTCCAACCCCCCTTTTTTTTACTTAGTTGGAGGCGGAGGCGGCACAAACGCGGCAGTGCTGTCGCCACCATCTTGACGTCATGGCCGAGTCGCCACTCCCCTTAAGCCTTAAGGGGAAAGACATTGTCTCCCTCTGGACCTTAGGGTCATGACCCCAAAGTTGAAGATCACTGGTGTCGGAAATGAACCAGACTAGAGCCAGTGATATGCAGAAGTTAAGAGTATTGGATTTGAACCAAGAAGATTGGAGTTCAAATCCCTGCTCAGCCATGAAGTTTACTTGATCTTGGGCCAGTCACTAACTCTCAGCCTCACCAACCTGATAGGGTTTCTGTGAGGATAAAAGGAGGGGGAGTGTACACTGCCCTGAACTCCTTGGGGGAAAGGTGGTATGTATATAAATATGAAAAGTGAATAAATGAAATAGATAGACCCTTGTTCTGATCCAGCAGGGCTCTTCTTAGATTTATGGTGGAGCCACTCTTAGTCAGAATTCCAGAGTAGCAGCAGGATAATCCCTGTTATGTTTTAGACAGGAGTCAGAAGAAAAGGAACACTCTGGGAAGCACTAATGAGTGCCTTGGCAATATGTGCATGATGTGACCTGAGACATTAAATCCTCCTGTCTGTGACACACAATGGAAGCATGAATGACTCACACCTCCTCTCACCATGCTCATGTAACACATCTTCAGAAGCACCTCTAGATATCTCTAACCCTTCTTTTAATGTGCCTCGTTAGACATTGTGCTAATTGCCCACTGCTGGAATATCGGGTAGCAGATACATTACATGTACCCTTTGAACCATCTCATTCTGCCAGTACCGTCATACACCATCAGCTAAAGCCTACAGAATTCTTCCCTCTCTTCTTTCACAGTGATGTCTGAGGTTTAAAGAAATACAAGGGGCACCACTCACTCTCTTAGCTCTACTTGACCTGCATATAGGTCTGGGCCTACTCAGAACCCTGGGTTGGGGCACCTCCCTTATGAGGAACGTCTACGGCGTTTGGGGCTCTTCCTAGTAAAAAGGTGCCTGAGGGCGGACATGATTGAGATGTATAATATTATGCACGAGATGGAGAGAGTGGATAGAGAGAAGTTCTTTTCCCTCTCACACAACACCAGAACTAGGGGACATTCACTAAAATTGAGTAGAGTTAGAATTAGAACCGACAAAAAGAAAATATTTCTTTACCCAACATGTAATTAATCTGTGGAACTCCTTGCCACAGGCTGTGGTGATGGCACCTGGCCTAGATGCCTTTAGAAAGGGATTGGACAGATTTATAGAGGAAACATCCATCACAGGTTACAAGCCATGATGGGTATAAGCAACCGCCTGGTTTTAGTAGTGGGCTATCTGTTAATGCTAGGTGCAAGGGAGTGGCAACAGGATACAGGTATCTTGTTGTCGTGTGTGCTCCCCCTGAGGCATCTGGTGGGGCCACTGTGAGATACAGGAAGCTGGACTAGATGGACCTTTGGGCCTGATCCAGCAGGGCTCTTCTTATGTTCTTATGTAACCCTAGCATGCATGTTCACTTGATGCACACCCAGAACTTCACATCCACCCAGAGCCCTTCAATCCTAATCTCAAACATGCTTCAACACAGATTCAAAACCCCATCATCAGCCTGTGTACAATCTCAAACAAGCCACCGATGGATTCATCCAGTCCTACTTGTGTTACATTCTTATGATCATGCTCCTAGATGCCTCCCTGGCTCTCTCTGGGTCTCTTCACAAATAATTCCTGCCCCTAGTATTCATTGTAAATGAATGAACCTACAAACCTGCTTAGTCAAGTGGATATCCATTAGGTAAGAGGAAGGGAGCTCCAGCCTCATACTGAATCTGCGAAGCAATATGCGCTAAGTAACACTGGTTTTGTGAGCACACACCAGGCATTTCCCTGAAAGTGCGCCCGTGTGACTGTGCATTCCATTATTTCTTACAATTTTATGAGAGTGAATGGTTCCAACACTTGACCTCTTTTTCAGATTCCTGCTGCGAAGACTGAAAGTGTCAATAGATTGACTAAGAAAGAGCTGTACATAAACAGAGGGCAAAATTGGACTTGTTGGACTGGGGCCAATTAGTTTACCTAAAGATAGATATTAGTCATTTTTAAATATGATTTCAGGATATTTCCTTACACCCCCTCTTTTCTTTGTAGTAGTCACAAACGCTGGTGTATTATCATTTGCAGTAAGGTACTTTCTCAGTGAGGAACCTTCGAGTGAAAGCTCCTATAAATGTGAACTCTAAAACATTCGCTGAAATTTAGTGGAATCAGCAGGAATTAAGATATCACCAGCTGGATATGAAGTGACAGCTCACTTTGGGTGGATCGTTTTGCCCTTTAATGTGAGTTGATGGCGGGGAGGGGGGACGAGAATTTTGTACTTTAACTATTAGTTCTGCATCTAGCTCTAAAAATCAATCTGAGAAGGATTTACCCAATCTTTGAAAATATATGCCTTATCAAGAAAACCCTGAGAGGAGAGAGACTCTTGGTTCTGCAACCTTTAAGTGCAAGTGATTAAAAGCCAAGATGGAGAACTGCAATCAGACCCCTAAATCAACTATACTGATTCTGTCCAACCAGCAAGATGTAATATACTGATACTGTAACTATACTGATTCTGTCCAACCAGCAAGATGTAATAACAACCAGCGTAATAACTGAACAGTTCACCCACAAAAATGGAGAAGGCAGAACGTATAGCTCACACACTTCATATGCTAACAAATGTATACTCAAACAAACCAACTAGTCCAAATAGGTGCATTTTATTAGGACACATATATTATAGGGTTGTCTCCCAGTTAAAGAAACAAGTTGATAAATTGTATGCAATTTAGGGTGCAAACCTATGCCTGGGATTAAGTCTCATTGAAATCAATGACTTCCTTCTGAGTGGACATGCATAGGATTGTACTATTGTATGGACGTCCCCTTTCCCCAAGGTGCACCCTGGCCACGCCGACATGGGCCACATCCTGCGCAGGATGCAGCGGCCAGCCATTTAGGCCAGCTGCTGCAACTTGCACAGGATTGGACTGTTAATCTTGCGCTGACAAATCCACTGAAACTCCCATTCCAATAATTTAGATCTTGGGGCTGAACCAATCTACTTTGCAATTGAAGGTTGTGGCTAGAAATACTGCAAAGTATCATGACATCTTTTCTATTTGCACTATGATACACAATCATGCTATTTTTTTCTTTCTTCCCTTCCCTTTTCTTGTTTATAAGCTATTTTTGTATTACATTCCTGATCTATTATTCTCTGGTCTAGACATCCACACTGAATCATAGCATGGTCTGAAACTACTATTTTCTTTAAAATACACATGTGGATTAGTTATTTTCCAGGCAAGGCTATATGCTGTGCACTTGGGGTGCAAGTAAAACTATGCTGAGAAGCTCTCTGTGGTTCGTTTATTTGTTTGTTTAGAACAGTGTAAGGTAGGTGAAGTCACAATTACCCAACTTTGTTTAATAAAGATATAAACAAATGATATATATGAAGGACCTCACAATTTATCTATTCTGTCACATAGCTATAATGATGAAGTTTTAAGATGTTTGTAGTATATTCTACTAGACTAGAGTTATACACCTTGGCATCATCCATCCCGTAATTTACTTGAATTTTTATCAGTGCTGCTGTTTGCAGTTGTTCTTTAGTGGTACCACAATCTTTTCAGACTTCTCGGATTTCATGAAAATATGCCACTTACAGCCCATTCCAACCCACCTCCTCTGCAAGTCTGGCATAAAGGCTGATTCACACTAGCCCTTTCCGTGCGCGTTTTGGCTTAACGTTTGGTCTTTTCGTGCATTTTTCATGCTTGCGTCTGACGCAGCATGAGCTTACGACGCAGCCAGGAGAGATGGTTTCGGTTTATCTTTTTGATGCGCTTGCGTTTAAGCTAGCGTTTATGCTCGCGGTGCTAGGCAGCCCACCAATCAGAGAAGTGCATTTCTCTTCACCAAACCACAGCTGCGCTTTCTTCAAGAAGGCGGGCAAACGTTCAGAGAACTGCTAGACGCACGTACAGACGCTAGAGCAGGGCATGCGTGCCGGAAAAGGCTAGTGTGAATCAGCCTTAAGAGTGGCCTAAGTTCAGCATAAGTTCGACATAAGTTATGTCTGAGTTATGTCAGAGTTATGCCTGAGTTAGGCAGGCTGCAGTTTCTGTGACCCAGCAGCACCCCAGGATCCAGGCAACACCTCCCAGGCAGGCAGGCTCTCCAGGCTCGGTGTCTGGCTCGGGCAGGTGCAGGCCTGTGTGTCTGCACGTGTCAGCATCCATCCATGGCAGCTGCCGCAGTGTCTGTCACAGCCCGGTCGCAAAGAGGCTGACCGCAGGCATGGGGGTTGCGCCAGTCATGTGGTGGGCGCAGGGCAGGTGACAGGTGAGCGAGGTGCCTGAGCCAGCCGCCACAGGGCACCCTGTGCATCAGCCACCTGCTGCAGGGGAGAGTGGCCGTCCCCTCCCTCCTGCAGAAGGCGATGCCACCCCCAAGCCACGTTGAGGCTGCACGTGGAAGTCATGGGGGGAGCGGGGGAGGGAAGGGAAGGAGGGGGTGGGAACGTCACACACAAGGGGGGTCGCATGAGGTCTGGAACTGCCGCTGACATGACTTGCCCGTGCGCTGCCTGAAGCCCTGGGCCTCCAGGGCCAGGGCAATGCCCACAAAGAAGGCATCCTGGCGTGCGTTCTGCTCTGTGCCCCGGCCAAGACCGAGAGATGCCTTGGGCTTGTCTGCTGCGAGCGGGAAGGGCTCACGCAGCTCATCACGCCCCCAGATGGGGCGACGACGGCGCCTCACGACAGGCGCTCTGGCAGGGTGGGGGGTGGCCAGCAGCCATCATCAGGGAGTGGGAGGGGAGGCAGACACACAGGCAGGCAGACAGTGGGTGCTGGGGAGGGGCACGGGTGGGTCAGAGACAGACAGACAACAAGGCTGGTGGGAGAGAGATTCCGAGAGAGGGGTCTGCAGAGACCAATAGGGACACAGGGGTTGCTCCGCAGATGAAGGCAATGCAGAAACAGGCGCCTCTTATGCAGACAGACTTTGGGCAGAAGCGGCTGCATTACGGGCGGACCTTCGACGGAAGTGGCTGCATTACGGGTGGACCTTCGACGGAAGCGGCTGCATTACGGGTGGACCTTCGACGGAAGCAGCTTCATGACAGGCGAATGCCCTGGCTGGCGAGATCCCCGATTGCCGAGCGGCCACTACACAGACACAGCGGCCACAAGCGGCCCCACTATGGGCTCTGTGGCGCCTGTCACTGTTTGCCTGCCTGAGAGGCCGCCCAACTCCCCCTCCCCTCTGTGCCATGGGGGTCTGGCAGCCCCCCTGCTGTGTTCTCCCTGGGAAGGAAGTGGCAGTCCCTGGAAGGGAATCATGCAGGGGCTTCAGTGCTGGGGGCTGTCTGTGTGTGGGGGGCAATGCTTGTGTAAACACTGGGCACATATGTTTCAAGGGGGCTCTGCCCGAGGGGCGTCTTTATTGGTCTGGAACGTTAGCAGAGATGGCCAGGCGAGGCTGCCAGGGGTAGTCACAGCAGCCAATCTGAAAGCAGCAGCAGCAGCAGCAGCACACATGCCCCATGGACCTGGAGACGCAGGCTCTCCCCCTGTGGAACCACAGCCTGCTCCATAGAAAGGGGAGGGGCAGCAAGTACGACAGCCAGGGAGGTGGAGCAGCAGCAGCGCCGGCAGCTGAGGAGGGTTGCAGGGCTGGCTCCCTGACCTCTGGCAGCAGCAAGGCAGAGGACCATGGGGCAACCAGACTGCGGGCCCAGGGGTGCTCCCAGGAAGGTAGGTGGTAGTGGACGTTCCTGGGGAGACAAAAAACAAGGGGGTGTTACATGGCAGCTGGTGTGTGGTAGCAATCGCCAGTGAAGACAAGCCAGTGTGTCGGTTACAAAAGCCTGCAGGGAGAGAAATAAAACACAGCTGATAGGTGTGACACACATAGCATGGTCTGAGCTGCTTACCTGGGTGTAAGGAGAGCATGATCCTGTAAGGGAAAAGGGTCAAAGAGAGAGAAAACAACACATATATTGGGTCACAACCATGGCAATCCTAGCAATACTGACCTGTCAGTTGACCCTGTGGAGAAAAAGGGGGGGAACAGCTGGTGTCTACAGAAGGTTAACAGCACCACACTCGTGGTGTGGTATGCTTACATGACAACAGGCGGCAATCTGACACAACAGTGGTAAAGCGGCATGTATCCTATATATCATAGCAGGCATTGCAGGCAGGCATCTGACTACTCATTGGTAAAGAGGCATTTCAGAGAAGGCATTGCAGGCAGACATGAGAGGGCACATTGGTAAAGAGGCATTTCAGAGAAGGCATTGCAGGCAGACATGAGAGGGCACATTGGTAAAGAGGCATTTCAGAGAAGGCATTGCAGGCAGACATGAGACAACACATTGGTAAAAGAGGCATATCATGGCAGGCTATGCAGGCAGCTATGAGACAACACATTGGTATAGAGGCATGTATCCTACCTATATTTCTATATGAAAAGAGGCAGATGTCAGAACACATGTCAGCACAAACCCTGCTCTTACCTGCACTTACCTGCTGGTGTTGTTGCCTTGTGTGGGGGGGGAGAGGCTGGGAGAAAGACATGGGTTAGCAAATGGTAGCATGGAGGCAGCTGCCCATGCACAGCTGTAAACAGGTTGGCCACAGCCAGAACAGCCCTCTCTGCCCTTGAGGGGGGGCAGAGAGGAGAGAGGAGGAGAGAAGAGAGAAGTGGGGTGTTTGTGAATTTTGCCCTCCACCGACAAAGTCCCACTTTGTGGCTGCTGGGGGACAGAACCCCACGCCACGTGCTGAGAGAGAGAGAGAGAGAGAGAGAGAGAGAGAGAGAGAGAGAGACTGGAGGTCTGGGGCTGGGCTTTAGTGGGAAAGAGGCTGGGTGGGGCTGGGTGCTGATAGGCTCCCTATCTTTGGCATAACTCTGTCCGTTTCCAGACCTTGCTGCCACAACTCCGACATAACTCTGACCTAAGTCAGGAGTAGGGTGTTAGAAATTTTCAGGAGAGGGCTGGAGTGGGTAAGGTAAAATGGCTCCTATGGGTCTCCTCGAATTTATGTCAACCCTTTTGATCGACATAAAATTTGTGTCAGCATTTGTGTTGGAGGGGGCGTGTCTGTGCTTGCCAGGGTCTGGAATCTGACGATAATTGGTTTCCGCCCCCGTTACGCCCACGGTCCGCCCATGGTCCGCCCACTTTTATGTCGACTTTAGGTCCGACTTATGCCGGCGTCGGTGGTGCGCATGCGTGTCCGTTCTTAGTCCGTCGGTCGTAACTTCGACATAACTTCGACATAACTTTGCCGTAAATGGTTGCATTCCAGACATAACTTCGACATAAATGACTTATGCTGAGTTTATGTCTGACTTGTGCTGCTTAGCCCTTGGGTTGGAACGGGCTGTAAAGCACTCTAACTAGTGTTTGCGACATGCTCAGAAGATGAAATGCATTGTGGAGCTCAATGCAGTGAATAAATGTTAATATTAAATCTTCCTTTGTTGGAATACTGCTTTAATTCCATAATATCTAATTACTTTTGTAGGGCTCAAGAGTTCATGTTCATTGAAGACAATGTCAGAATGCATAATTCTGCTCAATATTGTTGTCACAGCTGATATAATTTTCCACTACAGGATTAAACTTTTGCCAGTAATTGATGATGTTAAAAATATCGTGCTTTTCCTGTAACATTCTGTTACATTCAGGAGCTTGTTTATACTGTATATTGCTCCGTGTTCCAGCTGCATGCTACACGCTGTGGCAAGGAGAGTCATGCCGGTCACATGACCATGGAGGCGTCTTCGGACAACGCTGGCTCTTCGGCTTTGAAATGGGGATGAGCACCACACCCTAGAGTCGGACACGACTGCATTGTCAGGGGTCACCTTTACCTTTACCTTCATCATTCATCATGGGTCATCATTCAGGGGATATGGGGTAGATTGTCATCAATATGGTGATGACGATACCCAGCTTAGATCAGGAAGTTCGGAGATGAAGGGGATTTAAATCCCCTTACACCTCTGTAAGCCTCCTGTTCTGCAATGGGTCTCCTCAGACCTGCACTTGCAATTTCACTGGCGCAAGTCCGAGGAGAGAAAGGGGGTGGGGCGGCTGCAAGAAAGTGGGATAGGATCTGGTGCACGCCATCACCACCGGATCTAGCCCCTCCCACAGCCTCCCTCCCCCCGTTCCACCCTCCCCCGTGGGTAGGTGGTACACCTTTAAGGAAAGGCATTCAGTCTGAATGGGGTTGAACTCCCACTTAAAGAGCCAGTTTCACAGTATGAAGATGCTCCTACCTAGCTGAGAGCCAGATAAAAGTGCTACTCAATCATAGCTGGTGTGGTATCCTGGCCAAGAGACTGAGCTGTGAATAAGCCTTTCCCTGATTTGAATCTCACGTCTGTCATGAACTCACTAGGTGGTCTTAGCAAGCCTCTCAGCCTCAGCTGCAGTGTGGGGGATAATAACACTTACCTACCTTACAGGGTTGTCGTAAGTATTCCATCAAGATAATACATGAGAAGGACTTTGCACCTTCAAAAAGCCACATTTTTGTACAGATAAATAAGAAGCACGTACGATTCAATATTAGATCCAGCTTTGCCACTGGAGGCCCAAATAGCTTCTGTGGCATGGAAGCTGCCGCATCTCCTGGACATAGATTGTCTGGCTGCAGTTCTGCTCTGGTAACTTCTAGTATAAAGTGCTGTAATACATCGCAGAGGCGTCATTACGGTGGGGGCGGTTGGGCCAGTGGGCCCCAAGCGGCGGGTCACGGAGGGTGTACCTGCCGCGGAATCCATAGCTCCGTCCCGTGCAGGCTCCTCTTCGTGCAGCCGAGAACAGCTGCATGTTTGGCCCTCCCCCCTCCCCGGTGCCGTTTGACTCCAAAAAGAGGCTGAAAGCGTCAGGGGGTGCGCACGGCGGCACACAGCAGTGATGTCACGCCCCCCCAGGGGTGGGGCGTGTGGTGTCCATGGGGGTGTTGTGGTGGCAGCCCCCCCCCTCACAGTGAGGTGCCTGCTACTGATACATCGTATGCTGGGCTGCCATTAAAGGATCCTGGAAACTGCAGCTAGTTCAGGATACAGCTTCGAGACTGCTGCTGATTGAGACCAGTTGTAGGAAATATAGCTCACTGTTTCGAAACAGGATAGAAGCTAGTGAAGATAGATGGGGGCCAGGGCCGAGCCTGGATGACCCCTGGTGCCAGTTCTGGTTTCCATCATGGACAGCTTCTCACTCATTCTACCGTCCCACTCTCCTTCATTTAGCACCTCTCTACCTTGGCTGGGCTGCTGTAAGAATGACGTGCTATTTTTAAACCTGGTTGGTGTTTGGATACATATTTCTCTGGGTGCCTCAAGAGTTGAGTGTCTGAACCTGGAGGTCACATACAGCAGTTCCTCTCACAGCTATAGCACAGCACCAAGAATGCAAAGCAAAATAGTACTACTGCAGCAAGTGGTGAAATAATATTTCTTTGAGATTTGACCATTTCTAACAAGGTCAGCTTGGGCAGCTGTAACAGTACATACAACCCTATGGTTATTATTTTTCATAATCTATTGTACCAAGATTTTTGAACCCATTCATACGTAATTTCCAGCGTGCCTATTGGCATAAATTCCATTGCATTTGTGAACAGCAAAGCTTTAAAAAAAGCTTCTTTGGCAAACACGCTGTAGAGCTAAATATGTTTGTACTAGGAGATTTCTTTGAGGAGAAAAGTAGAAATTCCTAGGTGTGCTGCGGTGTCTCTAATGCACATTTCTATTAGCAGTTGCAGATGGGGAAAAAAATTTCTCCGGGGACTGAAAATTTACTTTACCTTCTTACATTAAGCAGCCTGGGAGTTAGCTATTGGTTGAGTTGAGCTGAAAGCAGAAATGAATTTGCCAGCTCAGCATTCCGAAGTAACAGTATTGGTTGGAAAAAGATTGCCTCTGGGCATTACCATTTAGAATGCAAAAGCAACCTACAAACCTGCAAAGCAATTTTGGATAACGGTCTGTTTTATAGCAGGTAGACAGAAATGTGCTTTTGGAAGGAGAAAAAAAAACAAATTATGATTAATTAAGTTGTCTCAAATATCTTTTTAAGCCACAGACTTTCTTAAGAATCCACTAGAGACATCGTCAGCAAAACTTCAGGAGGTATTAAAAGGAAAAAGCCCTGCTTAGCAGAGCATGAGAGAGGGATCTTACGTTTTACAAAATCCATAGTAATGCTTTCGTTAATTCTCTAGTTTCAGCTGAGCTTCTTGGAAGAATATGCTTTCCTTGCTGTGTACGCCCATATGGAAGATGGTGGCGGTTTTAGAGTAAAACTGTTTGTTCAACTAACTGTACGCTTAAGAGGCGCATAGTTAAAAGCCAGAAGTACGACTTCTTTCATTGAAGGAAAAAAACAAAAACAAAAAAACTTTGACTGGGGGAAGTTGGTTTTCTGGTAATAACCTAGGACTGTCTCAACCTGGAAACCAGACTTTGCAATACTGTTCCATAAACATCCTGTCTAGATATCTGATATTCATCACATCCCAAATGACTTATTGAATATGATAAAGAAGAATGATAATGAATATACTATTTATCACTGAATCCTGAACAGTGATGATGACGCTGATTTTGCTTCCTGTTACTTCTTACTCCCTTGTGCATCAGCTTTTTATTCCCATCCTGTTTTCCACCTGCTGTTTAATAGCCTGGTTTAGTCAGTGAAAGCAATTTCACCTTTCATAACACTGCTGCAATAATAGCAATGATTTCAAGAGACCGACACTCACCTCTAGACCTCACAAGAAGTAAATAAGTGCTTGGTACCTATAATTTTTCGAAGAATTGTTTGGAACCCAAAGACAGATGGCGATGACAGATGTCTTTTCTTGTTTATTATTGTGACATTCTGTCTTCATGTCTGACGCGTCTCGTTTTTAAAAAAGAGAGTAAAAAGACAGCATCAAAATACAGTTGTTGCAGCTACAGCCCAAGAGAGATTTTCCCTCTCATTAAGGACAGTTAATGCTGTTAAATAGAAATAGTCTCCTACCAAAAAGGGGGGGGGGAGACTTTATATAGGAAGGCTAAAGGCAGACAGGGAGTGGTTAGCACAATTGCCTTCTTTCTACCAGTCAAATATCACAGTTTTTCAAGTAAGCCCTCCCCAATGCCAACAAAGAAAACACAGTTCAGCAGCATGACTTAAGATCATGGCCTGAACCTTTTAATTATTTTTTTCTTCTTTTCCTGTAGCCTCGAAGTGCTAGGCAGGCTTGAGTCTTACACACACTTTCCAAAATGAGTTTCGCAAATTGATGGGATAGAAATGATTTTTTTTTTGACACATTGACTTTCTTCATGTGTCTGACGGCGCAATCCAGACGAATTGTGGTGGTGGGGGCGAACCAAGGGGAAACGGGATGCAAGTTTCCTCCACATAAGCCCTGGGGCTGTCTATGGATCTCTTTGTATAGACACCACCTCTATTGGTAGTGTACGTCCGAGGAGACGGGGGAGGGAGGTTTATAATGAAGGGGATATGATGCGATGTGCAACTTATGTCCCACTCAGGCTCCACACAGGAGTTGGTAACACAACAGGTTATTAAATGGGTTGTATACTGAATGCTGCAAGGCAGATCGTCACCATTCTGCAGCCTGCTGTGTCTTTTTACCTGAAGATCATCAAAGGATGATTGAAACATTGTATCTTAAACTGTTTTTATTGTTTTAACTGAGTTTTATTTAGTTTTAACTATAAATATTTTTAGCTTGCTGTCATGGCTTTTAATCCCATCATGGTATCTTCGGTAATCATTGCTGGCCATGAAATTCTTAACTCATACTTGGGTTAGACACTGCTCACTGGCAGATTCCTAACACAAATCTGCAGCAGGGTTTCTCCTAGGATAGGCCAAGAAGTAGGAACAGAGGAGATTGGGGAATGGGCTGTACTTAAAGGGGCAGTGCACAGTTTGTTCATTGCGTGTGAATACAACATAGACAGTATTCTTTACTTTTGTGATTAATTGTTGTAAGCCACTTTGGAACAACAACAACAACAACAACAACAACAACAACAACAACAACGAGTGACATGCCTTTACTGTGGTGCCCCACTGAAAAGAATGGAGGCTGTGCAAGACTAGTGTTTAGTGAGAACTGGTGCAATACAGTGGCTAAGGCTGCATAGCTGGGAGTAGACCCTACTGAACTCAGAGAGGCTGACAGCCTATGTAAAACCACCTTGAGTCTGTGAGAGAAAGGTGGTATGTAAATACTGTAATCAATAAATCAGTCAGTCAGTCAGTCAGTCAATAACAGAATGAAAAAAAATGAAACACACCATTCAGATTAACTGCATCCTCACTCTACAGCAATTGGAGCTCAAGCCAAATGGATCTATTCAATATTCTATTACTGTGTTCAGTCCTCAAAGTGTTATGGACCTGGAATCTTGTCTGCTTTTGCCATTAGAGTTGTAACTACTGTGCGAGATTTACGATGAAAAAATAAATTTAATAGACCTGCATGCAGTACAACTGCTGTCAATAATAGTTTTGGAATGGGATAATATAATGGTAGTCATTTCATCACAGAAAATGGAAGCATTTATTACAATAGTAGTCAATGAATAAATTCTAGTGCTGAGAAAGCTTCCAAAGATTATTATATAGTATATCGGTATCTCCATATTTTAACACTAATATAAATCTGGTTGTTAATCTGTGTGACTCCCCAAAAGCCTCTGCATGTGGGCTGCAGAAATTATTTATTTATTTATTTATTTATTTATTTATTTATTTACAATATTCTTACCCCACCTTTCTCCCCGAAGGGACCCAAGGCGGCTTACAACAAAAAATGCAAATACAAAAAACAATCACTTTTTTAAAAACACACACAATAAAAACAGTTATCTAAAACTAATAAAACAACATCTAAAACATGATAAAAGAGACCACTACCATGATAAAAGACTCAGCTGACTCTAGTGGGCAGGCAGCAGGAACTGGGTGCTCAGTCTTTCTTCTGCAGCAAGATCAGCACTGCAAGGAAACTCCATGCTGCTAAAGCTCAAGGGATGGATTGTCAGCCTGCAGAAAACTACCTCCTATGCAAGATGCAGGGTAGGTGATGGGAGGAATCAGTGCCAGCGCCAGGTTGCTGGAGGCCTCTGGCCAAAGTCTTGCACTTGCAAGTCTGCATGGTGCCCCCATTGCCTCCCCCAATGGCACATCTGTCTCCACTGCTGCCACTGGAACTGAGGGTTCAGGGCCCTTAGCTAGTGGTTGAGGGCCCAATCCTATCCAACTTTCCAGCGCCAATGCAGCTGCAATGCAACTCCAAGGTAAGGAAACAAATATTCCCTTACCTTGAGGAAGCCTCCATGACTTCCCCCCCCCCCCCCCCACACACACACAAACCACAGGATGCATCAGTACTGGAAAGTTGGATAGGATTGGGCCCTGAACTGACTAGCCCCTAATGCCACCCTTGGAATAAATATACCGGTATGTGGATAATAACACACACACAGCTGTGTAAGGCACAGCTCAGTTTGTTGTCATTTTAAGCCTATAGCTCACATACGCTAAACTTCAGATGTAGCATTTAAATTCTTAAATCCTTAAATTCTTAAATTCTTCAGATGTAGCATTTAAATTCTTAAATTCTTAAATATATTTACTCACCATGAACATTAAACTTATGTTTTAATCCAGTGGACTCTCAGTTTATACCTGGTCAATAATTATAAAGCTTGATAATTTCTTATTTACCTTGTATATATTAATTATGATGCAAAAAGGAGCTCAGCCACATATTTCCGAGAGCTGCACATTATATGTCAAGCTGCGTGTGGCTCAGAAGCCACAGTTTGGCCACCCCTGCTATAGCTCAAACATCCTATTCAGAAATCCTACTAATAGAACTCATGTATTAGTAAGAGTGCAACATGAATATGTAGCCTGATATATAGGCTTCCACATTTTGTAAAAAGCAATACACATATACCGGTAATTTGTTCTTTAGCTTCAGAGGAAAGGAGAACTGTAGGCAGAATTTTATAAAACAATAGTTTTAAGTGCTATAAAAAATGTTTGTTGATTTTTACAAAGAGATACAGTCCATCCTACCTTTTCAGAAACAGGCTTGTAAGGAAAACTAGGACAGGCTAGTATGAAGAGGAAGGGAAATGAAGTGCTTTTTTCTCGATAAATACAGTACATGATTTTTGACCTGGAAGTGAATTACGGCGTAATCCTGTCTCTGTGGCCACCGGCCGCTCTGCCACTCCTGGGTGTCATAAACATGCTGTAAGGCACATACGACACCCAGAGAGTAAGTAGTGCCGACGGCAAGGATGGCACCGCTCACACTTTGCCGGACAGAGGATGCCACTGACGGACACAGGTAAGTCCTGTGCCGGGTGGCATGGGGAGGGCAGAACGGGAGGGGGGATTGGCCCACCGGGCCTGGGAGGGGGGAGGAATCCTCGGTGGTACACTCTGCCGAATCCTATTCCCCCTCCCGGGCATGCTTTTGCACGCTGCGGCGGTCCTAGACAGGATTGGGCTGCCCGTCTTGTTTTGTCCTGCTTAAGGTTCAGTTTGGGAGCATCATGGCAAGGATAGAAAACTGACTCTATAATCTCATGATCCCCTGCTGAAGTGGGTCTCTATCGAGTAAAACTCCATGCTGCTTTATCTCAGTATGTCCATTGTGGCTCATTGTCGTGGCATCAATGTAAGAATATAATACAGTATTGCTTGAAACATTCACTATAACATTATGGAAATAAGACATGCAATAAAATCATGATAGTACTAACAACAGTTACAATAACAAATGTGAGGTTATGTTTTACTGGTTTTGCATATGGATAGGTATATTTTGACATTTCAAGGCATAACAGTGGTGTATCTGCTTGCATGTACACTGTTGCTCCAAAACAGTTCTGCAGGTACAAAAGAGCTCTATACTTGCTTTTAAAAAAAAATACACTCACAACACTGACTGTCGGTTCTGTTCTCTTCTGTCCCTAAAGAGCACTTAAAATAGCAATTTGATGCCACCATACAAGATCTACAGCAGCATAAACAGGAGGGAAGAAAGTGTAATCAGACCACCAATCCAAATACCATTAGAGTGACAATGAGTGAACTATTTGGCTTCCTTCCAAGTTCTAACATCATTTAGAATAGTGGCAGATGAGAAAGCATAATCAAAATTAAACATGACAGCCTCCACAATGGTTACATAGCTCTCCTTCTTGTGGGCATCATATCTCCAAACCACAGAGTCCTCCTGATTTTGCACCACTAAGTAAGGGATACACGTGGTGTCACAGCGATGGGCTACAGTGTTGGTTTTAATCCTAGATTAAATACATGAGATGTCTTAAAACTCAATCCTATGCAGGTCTACTCATAAGTAAGTCCCACTGTTTAATGGGACTTACACCTAGGTAAATGCATTTAGGATTACAGTGCTAATTATGTGGCCATAGTTGTGAACAGGACTTGCACCATTTTAAGGGGCTTTTAATGTTTAATGAATGCACATTCCAAAAAAATTACAGAAGTGTTCTGAACAATTGACAGCTATAGGCCTAGACAGTACTGTATATGTGAAGGACATCATCATCATCATCATCATCATCATCATCATCATAGTGGATCACACCATCATGCCCAACATTTTTCCTGTGTTACTGTGTTCCAAGCTGAGAATGAAGGCAATGGACAGCCCATTTCCTCCCTCTGTCCTCAGCCATTTTGAGCTGTTTGCGCCCACAAAAAATTAATATTTTGATTGACTGACTGACTGATTGATTGATTGATTGATTATTCCGGGGTGTGTATCCCGGTTTAGAACCGGGAAAATATGGTAAGCCTACATTCTCTCCCCATTTCCTCCCTCCGTCCTCAGCCATTTTGAGACAGCAGGAAGGAAGAATGAACTGTGGCTGTAGGAGGAGGATGGTGAGTGGGCTGTGTGGGGCTGGCAAGGGGTGGGGTTATGGGAGTGATAGGAGGTGGCAAGGCTGGTGGAGGTTGATTGAGGATAGTGGAAGGCCCCAAAAATGCACAGCATGCTTTGTGCACCGGGGGGGGGGGGAGTCCCTGATCTTGGTCTTGAGCAGAGGACAGGGGCTCTTCAGTCAGACCAGACTGTGACTTCTTCCTCATGTCATCATGAAGCATGTTCTGAAGAATGTGGCTGGGCTTCCATGCAATAAGCCTATGCTCCTCCCTGTCACTTCCTGTTCAGGTGCCCAAATGTTTTCCCCAGTTCCATGACTTTCTATCAAAACTCATCATAGACTGCATGCTGGTCTAGAGCCTTTGTCAACTGTGAGGAAAGGCAATAGCCTCCCATCAAAACGCACTGTCACCTTCAGACCTTTATGTAGTTACCCAGATCAGGCTAGATTGTGGATCCAGTGCTAAGCTCTTTCTCATTCCTTGTGAGAAAACAAGGAATACAGCAACTTCCTCATTTTCAACATCAGAGCTTTTGAGAAGCTCTTGGTAGAAATTACCATGCTACGTAAGTGCATAAGAAGAATGCTCTGAATAGTATAACAACACTGAAATGAGCATAAATTCCTTGACTTAATTAACAAGCTCAAAAGTGCATTTGATGTGGTGAACTATTAGAAGTGTCTAGTGGAAGCATCACCACGGACTTCAATAAGAAAAGCAATAAGACCTGTGGTTTTAAATTAGAATATGTCTAATTAGGTTGATTAGTATAAAAGTCTGCATGTAGCTTTCATGAAACAATTTTCTGTGCCTCTGATTAGTTACAACTCAAGAAGCAGTCATGGATCTAGGGTAATTGTACAGAGAAAGGATGGCTCTTGAATGCATAAAAGGATGAAAGCAACAGGGAAGACAAAAATCTCAAAAACAAGAAGCTACTTAGGGCAGATTCACATGTGTTGCTATCTTTTCAAGACACAGGATGCAAATGTGATTAATTCCCACTTGCCCTGGAAAAGGCACTTTGCACTGTAATGGTCAGACTGTTGCAAAAGTTTTAATGTTTCTTGGAGACCGAACTTCGGAGATTTGTCTGCTCAATCAGGTGCTAACTAAGAGCCATATTAGAGGAAAGGAAGGAAATGGGTCAGACTGATGGTTGCGTATGATATATCTTTCTTGCTTGAATTATGTGATGAGGTCATCATTCTATAGCCCATCTAGCAACTCTGTTTCTGAAAATGTGCAGCTAGATACCTCCAGAAAGATCATAAATGGGGTGTGATGGTATTGGGTATCTTCTATTGTTCACCGTAGCAAAAAAGCCCTTTTCAGGCATTCAGATTTGGGATAATGAATTTAGGGGGGGAGGGGGTTTGCTACTTACTGGAAGTGTCCACCCCTGCCCTACACTAGGGACAGCATGAAATTTTCAGGTTGGAGGAAATTTGATAGAATTGTGTTTTACTTTGATGTTCCAGCATTCCCCTTTGTAGAAAAATCTACTCAATCAACCTGCCTTTGACTATGTTTTTTGCTTGTGCTTTTTATCCCATCTTACTGATGGCGTGAAGGTGGTGCATGAACGACAACTTCTCTCTCTACTGTTAGCCACACAGTGGTTCTTGACACCCCCCACCATACCCCTTCAAAGAATAATGGAGAATCTTCATCAATTGCAATTTGCTACCTCCTTTTCCATCAATCTGCATCTGAAATCAGGGCCAGCTCACCAATGAGGCCAGTGTGTGGTTTTGTGTGTGTTCGTGTCAACAACTTTAACATCTACTGCAGGGGTTCTCAACCCCTCGGCGGTGTTGTGCCACCATCGCCACCTGAATCTTCTGGCGTACCACCAGAAGTGACTGGTGATGACGTCGTCACCAATCACTTCCAGGTATCAGAGCTCTGGCATGGAGGTTTTTATTTATTTATTTATTTTACAGTATTTTTACCCCGCCTTTCTCTCCGAAGGGACCCAAGGTGGCTTACAACATGAAAAAAAGAATACAATACAAAAAATACAATACAAAAAAAATCGCTTTTTAAAACAATAAAAGAAGTTAACGAAGACTAGTAAAAAAACAGCATTTAAAAGTTAATAAAAAACAGATCACATTTTTTTAATGCCGCGGAGCTTGGAAAGTGCCAGTAAGAGGTTCGGGGTGGGCAGGAGGGCTTTTTTCAGTGTGCGAAACTCACGCACTTCACTTCCACTCGCCGGCTGAGCCTCTTGCTGGCGCTTTCCAAGCTCTGCAGCATTGAAAACCTCTGTGCGTGAGCTCCAACGGAGTGGGGGGGGGTTGGAGGGGGGGGGTTGAGGTTCCAACTGGTGGCATACCACCAGAGGTACCCAAAAAGTTCCACTGATGGTATGTGTACCACCAGTTGAGAACAGTGGTGGCGCTCCAACCACCCTCCCCATGCCAGAAGTGTCTGCATTAGATTAATGCAACTACTCTGAAGAAAATCTCACTAAGCATGTTTACTCTGAAGAAAATCCCATTGAGTTGAATGGGATTTACTCTCAAGTAAGACTGTATAGGATTGAAGGCTAAAATGTCTTCAATTAATAGCACTAGTTCTCATTTCTCTCAACCTTACACTAGCTCACCAGAAAAACATAGGGAAAGTCTAGTCTACCTTTATAAAATATTATAAAAATTGTCCTTATTTGTTCACTTCATCAGTTACAGAGTGTTCACTCTGTAAATTATCCTAGCATTTTTTGCAGTAATTTGAAAAAATAAAATGTCTATTGACTGCTGTTCATTGTTGAATGTAGCTAACTGGCAACTTGGCTAGTTCCCATCTCTCGACAATGCAAAGAAAATGGTTTTTAATACTAAGTGGAACACTGGAGTAATTAATTTCCACACCATCTAGTATATGACTTCAAGCCTACAGCCGCATGTCATTGAAAAGGGAGTAATTAAAAATACACTAGCATAAAGCCTGCCATGATCTTTAACAAATTAAATTCATGAAGAGAAAATTATGTATTTAAGCCCTATAATGGTACAAGGCACAATATGCCATGATACATGATCCACCAGGCAAAAAGAAGTTAGCTAATATCAGCACATTTTGCTACAAAACACAGAAAGGTCCTAGCAATTCAATGACTATTTTATACAAAACAGCACCGTTCTTTCAGTTAGTTCTCAGACCAGAAATACATTGGCTATTGATAAGCCCTTTTCATTTATACTGGCCTTTGGTGTCTGTGGTTGGGCTGCTAGGAGGTGAAGTTTTGCAACATTAACAGCGCAGTCCTATCCAATTTACACCACTGGTGTAACCAGCAGTGCAGCGCGAACGGGAGGCCCCAGAATGAAAAGAGGATTCAAATCCCCTCCAAAGGGGGATTCAAAGGGGATTTAAATCTCCCCTCCCCTCCAAAGCCTCCCGCCCTGCCCTCCCTCGCTGGTTACACTGGTGGTGTAAATTGGATAGGATTGCGCTGTTAATCTGTTTTCTTTGTTTGTACTTTTATCATTTCCCACCAGCACCTTTAAGGAAGCAGTTTGGGCAAGACTCTTTTTTTTAAAATGCCCATAGCTAAAGCTCGTTTGCTGTGAGTACAGCAATTATCTCACATAGAAGCCGGCAATATCAAAGGAATAATTAAAATGATGCTGTGTGTTTATAGCAGGTAGTGCCTTAGGGTGCTCCCTTTTCACACATCACCCCATCATTCACTTTATCTGCTGATGACGTGAGCTTCTGAATATTGCAAAAACTCTCGTGGTGGTTGTCAACAGTTTAAAAGGCCACCTTGCGGGGCATTCCATGCTGCCTCTCACGTCATGGTGCATGGGTTATTTATGAGTTGGTTGTATAATGGCTGCTTATTTATGCTCTGCTATGTATTGCACTCCTTGTCTTAAAAGCCTTCACGCCCCACAAAAATAAAATAGTAGGAATAGGCATACTTACTAGGCAATCATATTATTAAAAATAGATGTTTTCTAAGACTATAGGTTTGAAAAAGCAACAGAAACAACACCATCTAATCCCCGGTGGGAATAATAGGGTGCTACTTGCTACATAAGTGCTACATAAGTGCTACTTGGAAGCTAGGTGTCTGAGGCTGTAAGCTCTTCCCAGGAATTACCCTTGCTTGGAAGCAAGTCCCGCGGAACTCAATAGGGCTTACTTTCAAGTAATGTGTGTAAGTCTGTAAGCAATAAGCTTTTAGCACCACTTTCCATTCAGTGAGTCTCAGCAAGAGATGCTGCAATTTATTATATTAATTAATTATTATTATACCATTAATGTTCACGGTGCTTTACAATGGATGAGAGGACAACTCCCTGCCCCAAGAGGCTCACAACTTCAAAATAGACACAGGGAAACACAAAAAGGGAAGGGAAGTGGTGGTAAAGTAAATGGGGGAAGACTATGTGAGTATTTCACATACTTAGGCTTACAGCGCAATCCTAACCAACGTTCCAGCGCCGGTGCAGCCGCAATGCAGCCCCGAGGTAAGGGAATAAATGTTCCCTCACCTTGAAGAGGCCTCCATGACTGCCCCTGCACTGCAAAATGCAGTGTGCGCCCTCTTGGCATGGCTACACTGGTGCTGGAAAGTTGGTTAGGATTGCGCTGCTAGATGCAAGCGGGTGAAGTAACTAGATCGGGGGTGTCAAACCTATTTCATACAGCAGGCCGAATAGCATTCACGGTGCCTATTGAGGGCCGGAACCTATGTCATTAAGCAGATGATGGCCAGAAATAAGCACGTTGTCCTCACGTAGTTGCAAATGACAGAAGAGAAAACATGCATATCTTGATCATAATTTCAAGATGTTGAAATTATCAGTTATCATCCTGGGAGAGCCCAATTATCATGTGGGCAGCCCTTTCAGCCACACCGCTTCTGCCAAGGCATCACTTCGCAGCTCAGGTGTTCTGTGACACCTTGGCAGAAGCAGCGCTGCAGAAAGGGCGGCTCATGTAATGATTGGGCTCTCCCAGCACCTCGGCAGCATCTTCCTCTCTCACTCCTCTCAGTTTGCCCCTTCTCCCATAGTGCTCCTTGACTTCTGAGACCTCCTTCCGTCTCTCCCTCCCAGAGGCTCGGCAGAAGCGACACTGCTGAAAAGGTGGTGCTGGGAGAATCCAATTATCGGAGGGCGGATAACGGGGCGGTGCTGAGAGAACGGGGGGGGCAGATAAAGAGCTTCTGCAGACCAAATCAGACCCATGTGTCTTATGTTCGACACCCTTGAACTAGATGCTAGGCTGCAATCCTAGGCATGCAATCCTATGCATGCTATCATGTGTACCTATAGTTCTGTACTGTCCATCTACTTTTTGCCTTAAAATGTAGGCAGCTCAGCATGAAGGACTTCAAAAGTCATTTCTGTTTGAACCACGAGCTTCTCCACTATTACTGCAGAACTAAACAGCAATTTAACGGGAACCCTAGTGAGTAGAACATTTGGGGTGTTTTTTTTTAAACAAACACGAATGGCTTTTTTTTTCATTCATTGAAGCAATTATTCCCTTCAGATTATTTTTCAGCTTTACACAGCTACGGAAACAATTATTAATAAGTTTTCCTTCTCATCATATCAATAGGTTCAGGATACTTCCTCATAGCATTGGTAGCCTCTAACAAGGAAATCTTCCCTAGAAAAAAAACAGCTTTTTTTTTCCTGGTGGGGCTCCAGTGCCTTTAACAGCTTGTATGCCAAAGCATGTTAATGCGAGTAGATAAATAGGTACCGCTTGCGGGAAGGTAAACAGCGCTCCGTGTTCCAGCTGCATGCTATGCGCTGCGGCAAGGAGAGTCATGCCAACCACATGACCACGGAGTCGTCTTCAGACAACGCTGGCTCTTTGGCTTTGAAATGGGGATGAGCACCACACCCTAGAGTCGGACATGACTGGACTTAATTGTCAGGGGTCACCTTTACCTTTTTTTATGCCAGGTGGCAAGACTACAGTAGGTGGAGTCCCTTCCCCCAACACTGTAGTTCCATTCAAGAAAAAAGCTTTACCTGTTGGATTTGAAAAGCCAAGGAGCCCTGCCAGAAGCAGACAAATAAAGGAGCCAGGCCAGTCACAACCCAAAGTGTAACTGTAAGATATCCAAGACAAAAGCTCTCATTAGCCTGGCAACTGTAGGGGAGGGTTAGACTTTCTCCAACAGAAATTGCTCCAATAAAAGATGTCACCCTTCCTCTGCTGTGTCATTGTTAAAAGAAGGCGCCTGGTCTGGAGAGATAATGCCTTTGTCCTGAAAGCCTCTCTTGCAGACTGCTGGGGGAGGTTGGCATTCTGTGTTTGCAGGATTGCTCTTTGCAATCAGCCATTCAAATCCTGCAGAAGCGGTTTCACTAGAGAGCCAGGCACAACTGAATCATAAAGCCCGAGCTGGGAAGAGCTGGGAAGCGCTTAGTGCTGAGAAGAAGGGAAAATGGCAGGCAGGCAGAGAGACTTCAGGAACTCCTAAAGAGGGCAAAACAACAGGCAGACTATTGTTAGCCTTGCTGGTAGCTTGCTCTTCATTGTGGACCTGTTTGTGAGTTTATATGGAAAAAAAAAACTGCCTCAGCATTACACAATCTTGATAGAGTACACCTTCCAGAGCAGAGGTTCCCAAACTGGGTTGTTGTGAAAAGGGGGTGGCAACATGCAGTGGCGTGCAACAGCACTCCCAGGATCGCGCTGGCACCGGGGGGGGGGGGGGAGAAGGGAATTTTTGTACTCACCAGGGGTTGTGCCGGCCCTCTGGAGGGTGCAGGGGGGCTCGAACCCCTCTGCGGGCCTCCGCACACCCCAGATTAGCTTCCAAAGCTTCAAGATTAGCTTCCAATTGGAAGCTACTTCCATTTACTTCCTGGATTTGGTGAAAACTGGAAGTAGCTTCGAATTGCCTTTGGAAGCTAATCTGGGGTGCGGGGAGGCCCGCAGAGGGCTCCACGCCCCCCTGTACCGCGGAGGGCCGGCACAACCCCTGGTGAGTACAAGAAAATCCCTTTTTTCCCCGGTGACAGCACAATTCCGGGAGTACTGTTGCTGCTGTCCTCCCCCCCTCCCCGCAATGACTTACAACAGTGCAAACTCTACATGAGAGTTTGGGAACTGCTGTTTGAAAGGCTTGCTCCCATAATTCTCCAGCCATGTAATGATCCATTGTTTTTCAGTAGCCGCCTTCTAAAAAAAGAACTCTCCATGGAATATAGATTTAGAAAACGTTTGCTGATAGAAAAATGCTTTATCGCCAGGGCCGGCCCATCCATGAGGCTAACTGAGGACTCAGATTGTTGGGGGGGGGCTCCCACTTTCATCTATCCACGTGCCTGTACTGCACCTCTTCCCCACTATTCACTGGACTGGAAAATAAAGAGGAAAATGAAGAGGAAGTGTGGAGGAGAGCAGAGTTGTAGCCTACCACTCTCCTCTCCAACCCCTTCCAATCCAGGGAGCAGGAAGAAGCAGACACTAACATATCAACAGATAAGGAGGGAATCTCTGACAGGCCACCTCAGGTGCCATTTATATCATGCCAGAGTATCGATCTATTTGCTCATTTACCAAGAGCGCAATCCTGACTAAAGATCCGGCCGGCGGCCCAGGGCCGCCCACCAGATCCTGTGCACTGGCTTCCCAGCACGCGCCGGGCTGGAGGTCTACTCAAGGAAGGGAACGCTCGCAACAGAGCTCCTACTTTCCGCCGCTGACAGAGCTCCTACCTTCCGCTGCCGTCCACATGGAGATCCGGCGCCAGACTGAGGGAGGCTGGCCTTGCGCCGACCTCCCTTACTCCCAAGTCATCGTGAACGTGCTTTACGGCACGTTCGAGACTGCTTCCAGCGACGGAATGCTCATTCCGTTGCCGACGCAATCCTCAGGATTGCACTGTAAAGATTGTAACTTTCATATTTCTCATATATTAAGATTATTTCTCATATATCAAGATTCCTACCCATTTTGGATCAGGAATAAGGTAAATATTCAATAACACTGAAATGATGTATTATCTATGCATTGTATAATGATAGGCTTACCAGATTTTCCCGGTTCTAACCACTGCTTTAATTGGAACAGGGAGGAATTCTACCTGGAAGATGATGTGCTCTGCTGCTGGAATCAGACCCCCTCCCATGTAGGAGCTTGGCGGATTTGACTCAAAAAGTTCAAGTTTGCTTTTTTTTTTTGCCACTTAGTTGGAAGCAAAACTGACTGTGCCTATAAAACATGTTCAGGCAAAACTATAGCACACTAGCCGACTCCTTGCTCATAAATGATGAGATACGATTATATAACTTCTTCGCTCTGTGCTGGATGAAGAGGCTCATTTTTCATTACCCAATTCAGTACCAAAAACTGTTAAACACATATATGAATTTTTTTTTCTCCTACCACAAAGTAATAGCAGTCATTAATTCTGGAAAAAGAATTCTATCTCAAAAATATTAACAAGGTCTTTTAAAACTCCTCACTTTCCTAAGAAAAAGGAAAGTTGAAGAAAAAAAACTTTGTTTTACAGTGTCTGTTTTCCTTGTAAAGAGAGAATACAAGAATCTAATCTTTCATTTACAAACATACAAGCAGAGCACGGGGAAGTAAGCGTGTACAGTACACAGATAGATAATGCTAGTCCATAAAACAGTGTCAGTACCCCAAAGCAACAGCAAACCCTTGGAGCCTCCCTAGTCTCCTTTTTACCAGGCAGTTGCAAGTATCTATCTGCTTCTGTTGCTAAAATCTAAATGCCAAACTTTTTTTTCCCCAACTTGCCCCAAAGCAGGCAGGATGTGTTCAGTAACCCTCAAGTGAGGAATAAAGTTATGCAAAAATCTAATGGTGGTCATTTCTTCTGTAAGAACATAAGAACACAGATAGATAAGGAAGAAAAAAAATCCAGCATCCTGTTTCTCACAGGTGCCGGCTGAAAAAGCCACAAGCAGGACATGAAAGCAATAGCCCCCTTCAATGGTTGCCATACAGAAACTGAGACTTACAGCCCAATCCTACTGAAATGCCCCCCACCAATGTAGCTATGCCACCAGAGCACATACTGCATCCTGTGTGTGTCTGGGGGGGGGGGGAGTCCTGGAGTTCTCCTCCAGGTAAGGGAACATTTGTTCCCTTCCCCGAGATAAGCCTCTGCTGCCCCGATGGGTCGCCAGCTTACTTGCTGGTATCGCCCAGCTTGTGTCGCTGATCATTTGCGGCCACAGCCAGGCTGCGCTCTATGGCACATTGCATTTTGTGACAGCCATAAAGCACATTTCAGCAATGCAGCTGCCGGATAGGATTGGGCTCTTAAAGCTGTGACACACTGGATGCGGTGCGTCATGATGAGGCGCGAGGGTACCCGTCATGTTGCACTGCAACGCACTCTGTCTACGCTGAACGAAGCCGCATGGAGAAGGGTAAGACGTCATGTCCCGCGCCTGCGCTCTGTAACCCAATCAGAATCGAGTCTTTTCAGCGTCACTCCATGTTCCACGCCCACAGCACCAAACACGTCGCTCCGCCCCCCCCCCGCCCCCCACAGCACCGAACGCAGCATCTTATTGGCTGAAGTTCGATTTTTCCAGCTTTGCTCACACCGCAACGCAGCTCTTCTGCGTTGCGGTGCAATCTGTAAAAAGACAACACACACTGAGATTTTTGAGCTACATGCAGACACTGCTCTACGCACTGCACCACAATGCAGCCAGTGTGTCACAGCCTTAGGTGGAACAGAGCCTTTGAAGCCGAAGGTTCTACTTCCATTCATATCTCCCAGAAAACATTGGTTTTGCTTTAATGTGAAAGTAAAAATTGAAGGATTCTGTTGTACAATACAAGGAAAACAATCCCTAGAATATAACCGACAATATACTAGAAACTAAGCGATAATGATATAAATTGTCATACTTATGTCATTGCCAATCACTTCCGGTGGTATGCAGCAGGAGAGTGGCTCTGGAGCTGGTACTCGGCCGGGAAGGGGTTGAGAACCCCTGATCTAGAGTGCTTAGCAATGGTCTCACTGGCTGCTGTCCCCTTCTTGTAACATCAATGCAATATGTTCACTCCATTGCCACATGACTGTGACATAGTGATAGGACGAATGCATTGCATTGCATTATTAAAAATTGGCAGTGCTCAGTGAGGCTGCTGTGGAGCACTCTGAATTGCTGCCACCCTGTTGCCTGAATGCCAGGGTGCAGGTGTGGCTCAGCGCACCATCAGGACCCTAGCATAGGACCTTATCCCAGCCATCCTACACACCAGGCATCACTGACCCCCACCCCCATGTGGCAAAACAGGCACAAATTTGTTCCAGGTTGTTGGAATTGTTCTAAGATTATATCCTGATAAATTAACACCCAGATCATACAGGGCTATCTTCAAAGCTACCTGTCCCATTGACTGTGCCCAAATTTGCAAGTGACACTAAGCCTGGCCTCCAGGCTCTGATCAATCAATGGATAATTCCACCCTCAACAGTGCCCTTTTGAAAAAGAGATGTTTTCCGAGGGAGGGAGGGAGGGATGATTTGCAACCAGCCATCTAGGGAAGATGCTATCCATTATGCCTCTGATCCAGGTGTGAGTAAATAATGTTGGTTCCTAGCCTGGATGTTTTCTGAAGTCTTTAAGACCAGCTCAGCAATTTACCATCAATACTGAGCCAGGTAAAGAAGTTAGAACTGGCTTTACCTTTTGATTTTTGTTTCCAAATTACCTGCTTATTCATGCCTTTTTCTCTCTCCATGTCATACCAATAAAAGCCTTTTGTTAAAGGCATAATAGCTACTCTGTGCTACTGATGTAGTCTGCAACAGGAGTAACATCAGAAATTGGCCAGGTTGGGCTAAACATGAACCTCGGTACTGGTAGCAGTGGTAGCAATCACCAGATTTTTTTAGTATTTTTTTCTGGCCCATAGAGTATGTACTGGGTGAGAATGGAAAAACCATATTTGTAGGAAGTAGAGGCAATAGTAATTACTTTACTTATAGAACTTGACCTTCTTAGTGATCTTCTCAAAGGGAACCCCCTTCTTTTCGGTCTGCTTTTGAAGGATCTTGTGCAGCTGATTAACCCCATGGAACATTTTCCTAGTAGACAAGATTTTCACCTATAACATTCTGCGTGAAAAAGGATGTTTGGACCCCCTCAGCTGAGCAGGCTTGTGGAATGAACCCATTTCTCTGGTAATGTTATAATGCTCGTTCTCCAGGCCTAGAGACTGCAAAGTACTCAAAACTGTGAGGGCCGAATCAGGCCTTGGAGGGTAATTTACTTAGTCACTGTGGCTACATTTAGCCATGATGTCAGGCTGAGTTTACGATCATAAACTGTCATTAAAGGGCATCATTTGCAGTAAATGTAGGACTTGAGGCTTGCACAGCTGCTTGTGGTTCATACAGTTGAACCAAACACATCATCGGTCAAAGAGCAGCCACAGTGACTGCCTCCTCTTGCTTCTCTGCTGTTCATCTCTGTATCAAATTTAAAATACCAGGTGGAAAACGACTATAAGAAGAAATGAACCATCTTTTTTTTTTCAGCTAGCAAGTTGTAAACGTCTTTGGACTGAAGTGTTTTGCAGCAGAGATTTATAAACTGCGGCCATACTAAGAACAAGAAAAAATAGCTACAAGATAAAACCAGCAGATGTTTAAGCAAGCTCCTCTAATGAGACCAGTTTATGCTGTCCTGAATTTAGCTAGGACAGATTTCTTGCAATGGAACCCTCTTTCCTGCAAAACCTTAAGCATTTTGACTGAAATGTAATGTTTTGGAAAAATTAAGAAAAACACTGAGTGGGCATCAAGCCACAGTGGCTGAGGAATAGCAGGAAAGGAACTTTTCTTCATACTAATACTCAAGTCAACATCTAAGATATTTTATTGATCTCACTGGAGGCAGTACCTTAACAGGTGTGTGAAGCATACTGTCTTGCTGTGTGGCCATAAAACCCACATCTGATCTCCACAGAAGCTTTCAGAAGGCGGTTAAATCAGAATTTAGAGCCTGAATTGTGCTTCCAGACTTTTGGAAAGGCTTGAGCTCACTCAACAAACAAACAAACAAACAAACAACCACTTAAAGCATCAAAGAGCCTCCTTCAGCATTTAAACCAAATTCCCAAGCCTGAGTAAGGATCAGCAGGCAGGCAACGGGTCTCTGCAGCAATCTATTCTATTACTATACAGTATTGCATTTATTTTATTGTGCCATTTACAAACTGTTGCTGCAAGCCACAAATTAACCACGTTAAATGAACTGCAAAGAATTGAACTACCATGCAAACTAGTAGTATTTGGACACTGAAAGATATTCCTTTTGCTGTGATCAGCAAATAAGGTGGTAGGAACTTTATTGTCTGGAAATCGACCAATTGTAGTACTAAAGACGGGCCTTGCATGATGGGTTTAACTGAATTTCCGGGGGGGGGGGGCAATATTGTCATTAGAGTAATTGTTATGATTATGTCTGTTTTAATTACATACAAGCAGAACTAACTCGGAAAAACTTGGTGGTCTTGTCAAGCATTGAAAGGGGCTGAGTAATTTTCTGGCTGTGACAATGCCAGTTCTATTTTTTTTCCCCCAATAATTTATCAGCTGTGTTTTCAATGTGACTAAGGCTTACAGGAAATGTTTCATAAAAAAAAAATCCAACACTGAAAAGAATTACCCTAGGGCATATGATGGAAAAACACAAGGCCGCTAGGCGATCAAAACAACAACCAATAATACTTATAAGAAGCCCCCTTAACAAGCATTTAATCCTTGGTTTTGGTTGTGAATGATTAACTGTAACAGTCACTGATACATGCTAGGTAACAGTTCCGCAGTAAATCTGATTTCTAGAGATAGTTTCTTTAGAGAAAGATTGTAAAGTTCCTCCTTTTCCCTTTCCTTCTTTCAGCAAAAAATGATGAAGGAACAGACTATATAATAGGGAGATAATAGCAAACCCTGAATAAGGCAGGAGAAAAAAAATGTTATACACTTCTTGCCTTGGTTTGGGTGACAAGGAAAAATAGAAGATGTTTCTCTCACTTAATTAGAAGGAAGAAGAAAACAGAGCAAGTTTGGCAGCAGTTGGGAGAAGGAAAGTTTCGTGACAAAGAGTTTCACTGGAGCCAACGCAAGGACAACGCAATTCAAGTTTCACTGGAGCCAACGCAAGGACAGTAGCTTTTAGACTCTGCACCCAATAGAAATTCTTGAAGATAAAGGTGAGAGGTCCTTGCGTGCTCGGCTGCCAACTGACAGGAGTTCCAGGTAACATTGAATTCCAGGTATCATTGTTATATCATCATGCCATTGTATGGCATGCCATCATGCCAACATGTACATGGCATGTTACAAAGAGCAAACATGCAGATGCCTGCCCCAAGGAGCATACAATCTAGGTTAAGCTGCTTCTGTTGTGTCTCTCTTACTTTAGACTGTGTCTGGCATTCATTTTTCTATCTTTTGACTGAGAGCTGCTTCATTGACCTTTTCTTTTGATCCTGCTTTTATTCATCTTGTTTCACTTTATTGTAAATGTTATTAAATTAAAAAACGTAGCTTACATGCGCATCTTCAATTTGGGAGGGGAAAGGCAAGACATAAATATTTCAAATAAATAATTAAGTACTGAGTATAATAGGTAAAGGTAAAGGTGAACCCTGACAATTGTAGTATGGAGCACATTATTTGTATGGTGATCCCATTTCTCTTTCCCTACACAGAGTAGCAGTTTTTCTTTTAATTTAACCCCCAAAATATCCATTTTATTTTTCTATTTTTGGTCATGTCATTTTAAGATCATTTTCCTCTCGTTGGAGGTTGGTTCCACTTCAGATGGTTTATCATTTGCATGGCTGCTAATAGTTCTTTTAAAAAACCAAAACACACACAAAAATGCAATTGAACTTATTCAAAATAACAAACACCAATAGGCACCCATGATTTTCTGTTGATAGTTGCAATGGTAGATAGATGCTTTCAGGGGTGATTACAGTGGTAGTTCTGGTGGTATCCACCTAATTTGATCGCCTTAGATATTGTTTTATGTGTTGGATTTTTATGATATTGTTTGCTTGCTTGCTATTTATATTTTATTTATGTTTGCCTTTATGCCAATAAAGGTTTCATTCATTCATTCATTCAGTGGTAGTTGACTGAGAAGAATGTGGAATACTGATAGGGTTTTGCATTTTCAAATGAAGAAGAATCACCATGCCATTTTAAGAGAAGGCTTTCTGTTGCAGTCTTTCATACAATAATTTGCTGGAGATAGCCAAAGTAATCCCTCAGGAAGCTTAAAATCAAAAGGCATTTTTGACAATTAAAAAAGAACTGGGTTGCTAGCTACAACATTTTGTGAAACGATAGTTCATAATGTCAACAATTTTGCAGACTCAGGACAAAAATCAGTGAGCGCATTTATGTGCCCTTTGACTTTTGTGGTTATCGACTGGATCATTTGCCAGATTTTAATTTTTGATATATTTTTTTAAATTGTACCATTTTACAGCAAAGGAGTGTGCTCTATTTTCTTTCCAAGCCTGGGACTTGGGCATGCTCAATGGAATTTTGGACATCTCTCATTGAAGAGCAGGTCCCCACCATGCCATATATCACAACCCGTTTTGGGAAGTCCCCTCAGTTTCAAAAGCAGTATGCCATGTGTTGGTGGGGAGGGGCTGCTGGTTAAGATACACAAGCCCCAAACCACCTTGTCTACGAAGGACGGATTGTGTGCAGTTATTCTGATCCAGATTTATTTTCATGGTTAGTAAGTCGTCCTAGGGCAAAGGTTTGTGGATAATCATTTTCAGTGTAAAAAGGAAGTTTTGGGAACTCCAAAATGTTATCTGAAAAAAATTCCAAATGTTGCTTTTTTCACACTTCTCAAATTCTGTTTTGCTCTTGTTCATTTCTTGTATTGGCACATTTTTTAAAGGGAAGATTCTTCTTCTTGCTGGCTACATGGTCCAACCAAGCAGGGATCATGCAACCACCGTGATGATATCAGTTACATGGAGCCAATCAGATTTGGCCATACGATTGGATCACTTAGATCATGACCATACTTTACTCTAGTTCAGTGTTCCCAAACGTTTTCAACCTGTAGCTCCCTTGACCATTGGTGATGGCTCCCCATTACATTACGGTATGTTGACCCTGCCTATTGGCATTGCACTGTTTTTTTGTGAGGATTCTGTGGCACCCCACAGTTCCCCTGGCTGGTTTCTGTGGTTTCCCTGGGAGCTGCGCCTCCCAGATTGGGAGCCGCCGCTATAGTTTATTGGTGTTTTAATAGGTAGACTTTTACTCTCTTTATGAAGAAAGTGCTGAGTGAATGAGCTCCCCCTTTTATCAGGTTACTTGCAACATATGCATATAGCCCACTGTGATAGTATCAGAACCTTATGCACAGGGTATTTTAATCATGGAAATTCTGTACCACAGGCACCAGATTTGTGACATCTATGTACATTATTCAAATAACCAATTTTGCTGTACAAAGCCCTACAATCCTATCCTTTGATCACTTGAAAACTTCCTCTGCTTTATTTATTTATTTATTTAAAATATTTATAAACTGCTTTTCCAATGCTCAAAGTGGTGGAAAAGCAAATTGCTCTGTCTTTTGAGGTTTCCTCAAGTATTCAGCACATGTTTCCAGAAACTTAAATCTATTCTAAATTTAATCCCAAATTTAATTCTGAATATTTTTGGGTTCCAATATCACATAGGTTGCTGAATCCCCCACTTTCCCATTCTCCCCTGTGTGTGTGTGTGTGTGTGTGTGTGTGTGTGTGAGAGAGAGAGAGAGAGAGAGAGAGAGAGAGAGAGAGAGAGAGAGAGAGAGATGGTCAATTTAATGGTTTTATGATTTTACAGTATTACATGTTAAATCTATGGGATTCAAGACGAAGAGGTTTGGGTGGGAATAATAGGTTGTTCCCTCAATTCTTATTTGTTACCGTAACTACTGACAATCTCAAAGAGAGCTAAGGATCTTAAGAGACTGAATATTTTGAGCAATACCACGTTTTGTGCACAGCAGAATATATATAGACCAAGTTCAAATAAACAAATGAAATGTCCAAGTATCATCATCTAACAACTTTCACTGGAACCCTACTTTAATGAGACCTTGTTCTTACATTGCTCTCTTTGGCAAATGACAACCCAAGGCCAACATCACCCAATGCAAAATATCTATATTTAATTGATTTAGAAAGATCTCAGCAACATGGCACTATAAATGTATTTGTGGGGAAGGGCCTGGCCCCGAAGAAACATCAGTTTGGTGCTTCAATGCACACCTGGAAGTGTAAGACATGGTGGTCCCCCTGGCACAAGGAAGTACACATTCAAACATGACTACTGCAGCAGCATCACCCATACAAAGTTGGCGACTACCCATCCATAGATGAGGAATCAGCTGGGTCTGGTCAGGGATGCTGGGTGGGCTGCAGGTACTGGGGGCACCTAAGAGCTTGAAAACAAGTAAATACCTCATGCAGAAGAATTCCAAACCCTAAGGGACAAAAAACATAATAAGAAAATGCTTGAAAGATATGTCAATATTCTCTGAATTAACAATACAATGGACTTTTTCTTTCCAAATATGCCCAAAGATTCATCTAGATATGAATGAGAGGGTACACTACAAATGCACTAGTAGTCCATTGTGGACAACGTTTTTTGTTGGGAGTTTTCCAAAACATCACATAGCTGGCCATTATTTTTGTTATTGGTGTGTGTTGCACATATTCTAACCAGGCAACTTAAATCTGGAGTACAAGTTTGCTCTACACAGGAAATTCACAAGTGGGTCTTTTGTGGGGGGCAAAAGGCAGGATATAAATTCCTACTACATCAATAAATACATAGATATTAATTAAATCTGCATGGCTTGTATTGTACATTTTCCTTCCTTCCCCTTCTAACAAGGTAGATACTTGTGTGTGTGTGTGTGTGTGTGTGTGTGTGTGTGTGTGTGTGTGTGTGTGTGTGTGTTTCCAAGAGAAATGGCAAAGGTGGAATTGTAACCTGATTTCCTACCATATAAAGCATTTGCGATTGCTAAGCAACATCTATCCTCCTCGCAGTAGGCCATAATAAATTCAGGCTTCTGGTATTAATATTCCAATGCCGCTCATTCCAAGCCACTGCCCATTGCTCACTCAGCAATTTGATCAGCAACTCCCCAGCTTAATACCAGCTGGTACACCTTTCAATCGCCTTCAGTGGACCTACAGTATATAATACAGAGTACGAAATGTGAACGCAAAACACTTTGGTCATCGCAATCACCCTATTTCTTCTTGATCATCACTCCCAATGGATTTTTCAGTATAATTCATGATGATCCCCTACACATATTAAAACCCATTTGCTCAAATAGCGGAATGTTTTAACTGCTGCTTGTAAAACATTGGAATGCTAGATTCTTGTTGGATGCTTGATGATTTAGGAGCTAGGTTATCTGCATTGAAATCTCTCCTCCATAATCGACTTACCAGGTAGACTAGTCACTGTCTTCTCAACCTTGGTTCTCTCTAAAACGACAATGTTAATACCCATCTCACAATGTGGTGTGAAAATGAAGATGGTAATGCTGGGTATTTCCAAATTTGTAATTAATAAATGTGTCCATTTTCTTCTTCTCCATTGTTCTGAGTTATGTATTTAAAAACATAAGAAGAGCCTTGCTGGATCAGGCCAAGGGCCCATCTAGTCCAACATCCTGCATCTCACAGTGACCCACCAGACGCCTCTGGGAACACAAAAGACAACAAGATACCCATATCCTGTTGCCACTCCCTTGCATCTGGCATTCAGAGTACCTCTAAAACCCAGAGGTTGCATACAGTCATCATGACTTGTAACGTGATGGACTCCCCCCCCAAAAAATCTATCCAATCCCCTTTTAACATTTCCTCCCAGTCCACAGGTGTATGCATTCAACTCCTGTTGAGTATATACAGCCTTGGGTAAAAATACCTTAAAGGCACTTAGGCCTAGTACTTATTTTAAAAATGTATACCCTGCCTTTCTCACAAGGATTCATTCAACGTGACATAAAATGAAAAGATTAAAAAAGCAGAATAAAAAACGGTAGACAACAAAATAATTAATTGTAGTGATAAAATAACAAACACAGAGGGAAGAAAGCAGGATCAAAATAGGAATTGCAATGCAGAAAAAAAAGAAACTCCTGTCATCACGAGTCAACACCAATCAATTCACAGAAAGCAGCAAATCCAACAAAAGAACTTTTAAAATCTTACAGGATGAGCAGATTCATGTGGAGGAGGATAATCTCATTATGGACAGAGATTTACAGCCCAATCCTATGGATGGGCTTCGCTGGTGGAAGGTATTCCACCAGCATACACTGTTTCAAAAGCACCGTAAAGCATTTTGAGACAGCGCAGGGCTTTGCCAGCAAGAAGGTCGAAGCCTTCCTGCGCATGCCAGTGGACGTCAAGAGGCCCACCGAAGCAGGTAAGCCCGGCGCAGGGATGGGGGTGGAATGGGGCAGGGGGTGCGCAGATCAGGCCCATGAGGGGGGAAGGATAGGCAGTGTCAGTGTGCATCATATCCTATCCCCCTTCCCGGACCTGAACCACCGACATGGATCAATGCGGATTTGTGCCGGCGATACCATTGTGGCTGCTGGGACTTACCCCAGGGCAAGAGGACAAATGTCGCCTTACCCCGAGGAGACCTCCAGCAGCCGAAATTCTCCCATGGGATGCAGCGCAGCCCACACCGGCACCACTGCATCACCGCGCTGGGTGGTGGGTAGTTAGGATTGGGGTGCCCATTAATACACTTCTATTTCAAGTCAGAAAAGGGTTTTGATATTTCAGTAAATTTTTGTCCAGTCTAAATATCCAGCAGTTCTTGAAGAAACCAGTGAACAGGAATCTCAGTTCAAGTTCCATAAATATCAAGAAGAAGAAGAAAAGTTACCTTGACATGAAAAATGAGGCCTCAACTGAAAGATTCTGGGAAAGGCATAAAAATGACGCAGCAATAATTTGGAGCTCCATACAGAGCAGGAACATCCCTCTTTTCAGTAAGTCCCACTTGAAGGCAAAGTCAAATTATAGACCTGACTTATTTCAGCCTCAAATAGCCTTGAGAGCAGAAACATAGACGACTCCTACGATCGTTAGCAATGTCTCGATAAAAAAGTGAAAGCCTTGTACGAATTCAGAGCTAATTGGAACTTTCCAACAAGAAAAGCAGCTTTGCTCACTCCAAAAACCTCCTGAAAGTCCTCATAGGTGACAACTAATTTCAATAATTCTTGCCCACTTGCTGCAGTTTCCTTTCTGATGGTATATTTGGGGCCCAATACTCTCCAACTTTCCAGTGCTGATGCAGCTGTGCCAACAGGGCATGCGCTGCATCCTGCAAGGGGGGGGGGGGATAGTCACGGAGGCCTCCTCAAAGTAAGGTAACATTTTTCCCTTACCTTGGGGTTGCATTGTGGCTGTATCAGATTGGGCTGTTGGTCTCCTATTACTAATATCAAACCACTTCCTCCAATAAATCAACCTCCTTCCAACAATTTTGAATATACAGGTGTCCCCAGTTAACGATGGGTATACGTTCTGAAATTCCCGTCATTAACTAAAACTGTTGTTAAGCAAGTCTTCCCCAGCATCGAAGACCTTATCTAGCCATTAGCTGTTTCACGCTAGATAAGGGCTTTGAAGTTCAGCGCTGGGGCTTTAAGCACAACGCTGAACTTCAAAGCCCTTATCTAGCGCCAAACAACTGATGAGCTGGGAGTTTAAAAGACCTGACTTTTTTAATCCTTTGCATTTTTTACTGGGGAGTGCTGTTGGATATGCGGATTGTCATTAAGTGATCCCGTCATTAACTGGGGGACACCTATCTGTTGGATTGCCTTCAGATTAATATTTCCAGAGTACTGCAGACAGCAGATTTAGAAGGAAGGAATTTTCCTCACATATAATACATGATTTCCATTTCTGTTTATTACGGGGTGTTTTTTTTTTATCCTGCCTTTTCTCTAAGGAGCTCAGAGCAGCAGTGGCATCACTAGGGCGCGCGTCACCCCGAATCAAGAGGGGTGCGCGTCACCCCCATGATAGGCTCCTCCCATGCAGTGATGTCATCGCCCCGCCCACTGCATCATTGCCCACCCCCATGATTAGCTCCTCCCATGCAGTGATGTCATCGCCCTGCCCCGCCCCCTCACCCAATGTCATCAAAATTACACCTTTGAAATAAAATATACACACAGTCCAAATGCATGTACTTACAACATATTTATTTACTTACAACATATTTATTTTAACAGGAACAGAAACATGCACAGAGTGCAAAAACTTTATTGTAACAGGAACAGAAACATGCAGACAGTGCAGACTGCACTGAAAACCAGGAGGAAAACCACTGAAAACCAGGAGGAAAACCACAAAGGAAAGCTTTGCCAATGCCAGGCAGGCAGGCCCTGAGAAACCCCCCTCCCCACATGGAGACACAGCAAAAAAAAACCCCAGAAACAGCAGAAACCGAAAAAGGTTTGCCAAAAAAACCCACATGGAAACACAGCAGAACCCCCCCCCCCCCGGAAACAGCAGAAACCAAAGGTTTGCAAAAAAAACCACATGGAAACACAGCAGAAAACCCCCCCCCCAATAGAAACAGAAGAAACCAAAGGTTTGCCAGAAAAAACCCACATCGAAACACAGCAGGAACCCCCCCTGGAAACACAGCAGAAACCCCAGGTTTGCCAAAAAGAAACCCACAAAAAACACAGCAAACCCACAAAAAAGCAAAAAAAAAGCAGGCAGGCCCTGCACTGGCCCTATTTGGAAATAAAGCAAATAAAATAAAACAGGCACCCCACCCCCAAAAAACACCCCCTGATGACTGACCTTTTTTGTTGTGCTGCTGGACGACGAGGACTGCTGCTGGCTGGCTCGGCTGGCTCTCTGGGAGAAAGAGGCGAGAGGCGAGGAGGAGGAGGGCGAGGGCAAAAGAAGATGGCGGCGGGCGGGTGGTGAATGTTGCTGCTGCTGAGGCTTGCTTGCTTGCTGCCGAGTCGACGAAGAAGAAGAATGGCTGGCTGGCTGAAGAACGACGACGCGCTGCTGCCGGCTGTGACTCGCTCGTTGAGTCGTTGCTGCCTCCTGTAATCCACGAGGGAAGGCAGGGCGCGAAAGATGGCGGCTGGGCTCGGCTGCGGCTGCGCTGCTGCTGCTGCTGCTGCTGCTGCTTCTCCTCCGTCCGGCTGCGAGGCAACTGCTCTGCCCGCGGCCCGGCTTTAAATGGTGCCAGGGTTTTCGCACATGCGCATAACGTCACTAAGGGCAAAAGGGCTCCCTCCCTTATGCCTCAATGACAGTTCTGCGCATGCGCGAAATTTTAAACTGCCAGTGCTAGGGCCGTACTTGAAGAGGCCGAGCTGCCGGCAGAAGACGATGCGTGGGACCTCCGGCGGCCGGCCCGACCTCCAGGCGACGCGCGCAGACACCGAGGGTGACGCGCGTGGGCACCGAGGGTGACACGCGTCACCCTTTGACACGTGTCTGACGCGCGTCACCCCCCGGCGGCCCGCCCCGCCCGCCACGCTACAGTGACGCCCCTGCAGAGCAGTCAATATGGCAAAGGATTGTATCTCAGCAACTGAGCCCCTGCTTTGCATGCAGAAGCTCCCAAGTTCAATCTCCAGTATCTCCAGGAAGGGTTGAAAAAGACCTCTCACCTGAGAGCCACGGCCAGCCAGCGTAGCTACTATAGTTAGACAGCCCAATAGTTTGACTCAGTTTAAGGCAGCTTCATAGGTAATCTAGGGTCTGCCTTCTTCATTTTATCCTCACAACAATCCTGTGGCTGACTGACTGGCCCAAGGTCTCCCACTGAGCTTAGCAGGCGTCGATTCAAGGAGACCCATGGCAGTGGTGGAGGCTTTCTCCTCTCTTTTTGAAGACTCTTCAAAAACCAAAACGAGAGCAAAATGCCACAGCCTGCCTCTGGTTACTTCCAGAGTAAACATGCCCCATGCTATTCTGGTGGCCACTGCTTGGTCAGGAGAAAAACGCGTTTGAGTTTAGGTGCACAGCCCGTTCTGAATGGGGTTGCCTTCCTCTTTTTTTATTTTTATTTTTCACATTTTTATACCGTCCTTCCTCCAAGGAGCTCAGAGTGGTGTACAGTACATATTTCCTCCCCTCCTTTTTGTCCTCACAACAACCCTGTGAGGTAGGTGGGGCTGAGAGATAGTGACTGGCCCAAGGTCACCCAGGAAGTTTTGTGGCTGAGCGGGGATTTGAACCTGGATCTTCCAGGTCTAAGTCCAACACCCAAACCACTACACCATCCTGGCTCCTGGCTTCCTCTGAAGAAGCAAGCTAACAATCTGGGGGTGCCCCTGGATTGCCATGCGGCCACTGTAGCCTTTGAGCAACGTTGCCTTGGTCCAAACCTGTGCCTTTTCCTGGAGAAGGCAGTTCCGACTGTTGTCACACACACCTTGATCGCATTCAGCCGTGACGACTGTAACATGCTCTATGTGAGGCTGTCTTTGAAAAGCGTTTGAAAACTGATCCTGGTCCAAAACGCTGCAGCCAGCCAGCCAGGCAGGCTGCTGCTGGACATCCAGTTATAGATGTCACTCCTCTGCTGTTAGACCTACACTGATTTGTTTTCAGGCTCAGCTGAAAGTGGTGGCTATTCCCTTTCAAGACCTTTATTTTAGAGCAAAAACTTCCATGGCCAGCACAGCAATGATATTCAAAGAACTGGGCAATACAGGATTAAACGCCATGTAAAAACAGAAAAATGTATTAAAACAAGTGAAACACGTTAAAATCACGCAACTAAAACCACAGGTTTAAAAGCAAGATCCAACCCATGTAAAAACTAGCTAAAAAAAAAATCTTGCTTTTAAACCTGTGGTTTTAGTTGTGTGATTTTAATGTGTTTCACTTGTTTTAATACATTTTTCTGTTTTTACATGGCATTTAATCCTGTATTGCCCAGCTCTGTAAAGACCTTTATTATTCAAGCCTGGCAGGTATTTCAGGGATTACTTCCTTCCCTATGAACCTGCCTGCTTGTTAGGAACATCAGTAGGGCTCCTGCTCTGTGTTATACTTCCTTCAGAAGGGCGGTGATGGGGGCAGGGGTGGGCGGATCAGGCCCGGCGGTGCCTTCAAACCCCCTTCCTGAGCCTGATCTGCCTGCACAGATCAATGTGGACTTGTGCCAGTGATACAGATGGTGCAGGTCCAAGTTGACCCATTGTGGCTGCTGGGGCACACCGCGGCTTGCACCCGGAGACCTCCAGCAGCCATAAATCCCCTGAGGGTTGCACCGTGGCCTGTGCTGGTGCCACTGCATCGCCGCACAGGGATTTAGGTAGGATTGGGCTGTTTGTGACTTAATTTTATGATTATTTTTGGGATATTCTGCTGGTGTCAGTATAGATGTATTTTGATATTTATGGGTGTTGCAAGCGGCCTTGGATCTCCCTGAATAAAGAAAGGTGGAATTAAAATCCAATGAATGAATGAATGAATTGAACTCATCTCTGAAATGATCATTTGGTTTCCATTCCTCTGTTTCACCTTTTTTTCCATAATTTCCATATTCCCAAATAAACTCCTAAATAAAAGCATCTCCTGTTGGAGAGCTCCTGAATGCACAGGGAATTAAAGGTTCACATAAAGATCAGTTATTGGATGTTCCTAACACATCAGTGACATTATGGTTTTATCACTTTTTAACTGGTTTATGTTGCATTTTGCTGGGCACTGTATAATTTTACCCTCTGCTTTTAGCGGCATTGTTTATAAAGAAACCGAAAACATTAGTCACACAAAGGAGCAAAGCATTGTCTAAGCAAATGGACAATCATTTTTGTTGCACAAGTTTTCTGAAGGAAGCAAGCACTAGATTTCAAACCAAGCCTCTTGTATCTGCATTGATCAATAAATACCTTCTACTCGTATAAAGCCAATTTCTAATCAGCAGTGAAAGGGACGGCCTAACATGTGTAAACATAATTTTACATATTTCAAGAAATTACGAGGTGCACTGCACAGGGGCCCTTCCCAGACTAGATGATCTGAGTGACTAGCCTCAGGGGTTGATAAGGGAGGGGTAAGATAACCCTACCAAGACAGCTGACTGATGGACAATGATGCACAACAATGATGGCCTGAGGAAGATGGCAGCTGTGGCCTAGTTGCCATGGAAACAGAAATGCCACAGAGGTCTCTGGTGGGGCTGAGGATCAAGAAATAGGCATGGCTTACAACAGACTTGGTGGATCAGGCAGGGAGAATTCCCTGTAGCTCAGCTGGGAGTTTCAGCTGAAAATCTGAGCATGGCTTGTAAGAGGAGGAGGAGGAAGCTGTGATTACCATCAAAACTCCATTGCATCCAAATCCAAGGCCTTTGGTAGGAGAGAGACTTAAGCAGTAAGGCGATGATGATTGCCATGTCTCCTATTACATGCACTTTATAATGATACTTTTGAAGACTTACAGCCCTATCCTAATCAAATATACACTCAGATGTACACTCCATTGATTCCAAGAGGGCTTACTTCCAAGTGCATATGCTTAGATGTGTGAGTCTTGGAAGAAAGACTTTCTGGGATGAAAGAGCCATTAAAATCAATAGTATTTGCAAGTATAACAATATTAAAACATGGGGCTGCTTTAGGTTACTCCAATTCATATAATATGATGGTAACAGCCAAACAAACAATGAGTCAAATGTACCATACTACCAGGAGTGCAATATCTAAACCAATCCATGAGACTTTATCCAGTAATTTCTCTTCAAGCAGTCAACTGAGCTGATGGAACCAGTGCTTGAGATACTCACTTTTGTGTATCAAACTTCACATGGGGGTTACCTTAATTATTATGAAGGAATTTTAAACAATGTTTTAATACCGATTGTCAAATGCAGCCAATCAATTCAAAGAGTGAAAAAGAACGTACCTTTTGTTATCTGATACTTCAGTTGGTAATGTTTGTTTAAAAGCTCATGCTAATGATAAACATTCTGAAAAAAAACCCATTATCCTGCCGAACAAATGCTAGGGAGTGAAACACTGCCTAAGCCCCCTCTTTATTGTCCCTTAATGATTTTAGGTTGCCACAATAGCCATGCCTCCTGCTGGGCTTGTACATTCACTTTCACCCAAAGGAAGATAGGAACATATTGTCATCAACTCCTAATATTATATGAATTCAGGAGAAACATATGCACCATTGTTCAGGCATAAGTCACAAATAATCAGGGACTGTCATCCTAATAGCCCAATCCTATCCTTGCCCCCCCCCGATACATCCACACCAAAACAGCTTGCACTGCATCTTGCGGGGGGGGCATTTCTGAGATCTCATCAGGGTAAGGGAACATTTGTAATGTTCCCATGGGTAAGCCTCCACAGCGTGGAGGGGTCTATTTGGACCTGCACCAGTGAAATTGCTGGCATGGGTCTGCATGGATCCGGGCCATGGGATCCAGTCCAGGAAGGGGTTTTCAATTCGGCAGACACTGCTGCCACCAAACCCACCCCTTCCTGAACCAAATCCACCCTTCCCTGGTCCCGATACTGCCCTGTTCCACCCCCCACCCCACCCACCATCTCACCTCTCCAGCTGACTTACCTGGGCTGGCAGGCCAGTCCAGCACCACTGCCATAAGCGAGGCTGCTGCAGCCTCCCTGCTGGTGCTCTGGCAGCATGCAGCTTTGTGTGCTGTTGGAAGCTTTTTTGTGACTGCCATAGGGCAGCAGTCACCGCTGGCAGAATGCTTGTTCCACAAAGTGTTATAGTTCCACCAGTGTTAATAGTGAAATATTATATGAATTCACAGAATGGGTCTACCCAGGCATGTGTTGGGGGTCCATGATTCTCAGAGTGCACCAACCCAATCCAGCCCCTCATTGGCTGCTGCAGGTCACTTAGGAAACTGTATGGTGACTCTAGGTTTTCTCAACCCTATGTTTGACTTGCTCATAGAGTTGAGAAAGTCTAGAGTCAATGAGACTCTAGATTTTCCTAAGTGACCTTTGAAGCTGCTGTGACTCCCATAGCAACCAATGGGATTCTCCCATGAGCCCTCTAGGGCCCATGAGAGAATCCCTTCTGGCCTGGGGGGGAGAGGAAATGCCCAGTCAGACACTTCCTTCTTCTCTCCCCTCTCCACTGCAGTCAATGAGTCCAAGATGCTCACAGCAGCATAGGCAGAACCTCCCCTATTTGGAGTTTGCCAGAATGAGAAGGGTGATGATGGAGGAGGAACTGACCACTGCCTGCGCCCATCGCCACCCCACCAAGACTGCCTATCTGCCTGGTAAGCAGATGGGCACGGGTAAGCCTGGGAGAGGGCGGACAATGAAAGTAATAGGTGGGACATTCAAAGAGAAGTACTTCATCACACAGTGTGTAGTTAGTGTGTGGAATTTGTTGCCACAAGGTGTGCTGGTGGCCACTACCTTACATGGCTTTAAAAGGGGCTTAGACAAATTCATAGAGGGCAGGTCTACTGATGACTCATTTCAGCTTCAGAGTGGAAATATGCCTCTGGATACCAGTTGCAGGAGAGCAATGGCAGGAGAGAGGTATGCCCTTCCCTCATGCTTGTAGGCTGGCGACCGTAGGAAGCAGGTTGCTGGGCTAGATGGACCTTTGGTCAGATTCAGCAAGGCTTTTCTTCTATCTTATGACAAGCTGGGTGGTGAGCAGTGGAGGGAGACAGTGGCGGTAGGCAGAGGCATCACTAGAGGGTGGGGGTGGACCGCCCCGGGTGTCACCCCAGGGAGGGGTGACACCAAAATGACTTTCTACTCCATTTGTTACCAGTGGTGCAAAAATGCCAACATGCCAACATGCGCTGGATCATGGAGAAAGCACGAGAGTTCCAAAAAAACACCTACTTCTGCTTCATTGACTACGCAAAAGCCTTTGATTGTGTGGATCACAACAAACTGTGGCAAGTTCTTAAAGAGATGGGGATACCAGACCACCTTACCTGTCTCCTGAGAAACCTGTATGCGGGTCAAGAAGCAACAGTTCGAACCGGCCATGGAACAACTGATTGGTTCAAAATTGGGAAGGGAGTACGGCAAGGCTGTATATTGTCACCCTGCCTATTTAACTTATATGCAGAGTACATTATGAGAAATGCAGGGCTGAGTGAATCGCAAGCCGGAATCAAGATTGCCGGGAGAAACATCAACAACCTCAGATATGCAGACGATACCACTCTAATGGCAGAAAGTGAAGAAGAACTAAAGAGCCTCTTGATGAGAGTGAAAGAGGAGAGTGCAAAAGTTGGCTTGAAACTCAACATTAATAAAACTAAGATCATGGCATCTGGTCCCATCAATTCCTGGCAAATAGAAGGGGCAGAAATGGAAGCAGTAACAGATTTTACTTTTTTGGGTTCCAAGATCACTGCAGACGGAGACAGCAGCCATGAAATTAAAAGACGCTTACTCCTTGGAAGGAAAGCTATGGCAAATTTAGATAGCATAATAAAAAGCAAAGATATCACCATACCAACAAAAGTTCGTATAGTCAGGGCGATGTTCCCAGTAGCAATGTATGGTTGCGAGAGCTGGACCATAAGGAAGGCTGAGCGCCGAAGAATAGATGCTTTTGAACTGTGGTGCTGGAGAAGACTCCTGAGAGTCCCTTGGACTGCTAGGAGATCAAATCAGTCAATCCTAAATGAAGTCAACCCTGACTGTTCCCTGGAAGAACAGGTACTAAGGCTGAAACTCAAATATTTTGGCCACCTAATGCGAAGAGAGGACTCTCTGGAGAAGACTCTGATGCTGGGAAAGACTGAAGGCAAAAGGAGAAGGGGAAGGCCAAGGATGAGATGGTTAGACAGCATCACCGATGCAACGAACATGAAAATGAGCGAACTCAGGAAGATAGTGGAGGATAGGAAGGCCTGGCGGGATATGGTTCATGGGATCACGAAGGGTCGGACACGACTTAACGACTGAACAACAAAAGTAGAAAATGGATTTTTCCCAACCCCTGCTGCGACTCGCATGGGGATCACATTTCCCAGGAGGCCTCTGCATCATGTGGTCTGGTATGGGAGGAGGTCCATGGGGGTGGCACCATGAGATTTCACCCCAGGTGTCACCAATCCTAGTGACGCCCCTTGTGGTAGGGCACATGCACTTGCTTTGTGTGCATGCACACAGGGCCTCCAAACTTGCTGGTGTCCCAGGGCATGGTGGACCCTGGCACCAGTCCTGGATAGGTCCATCTGTGGTCATTACCTAATATCAGAATCTCCACGTTCAGAGGACATAAACTTCCTATAACTATATACTGGGAGGCAAACAACATGAAGTGACTTTCATCCTTTTGTGAGCCTTCCAAAAGCATGTTCTGTCTGACCATTGTTTACTGAGGCTTTCATGGCCTATATGTACTTCTGCAATAGTTCTTTCAGGAATCATGGCCATGTCTGACTACTGTTGGAATGAAGATCTTTGGTCAAATCCAGAAAAGCAATTTGTATACTCCCTATGGGCCATTTCAATCAACGAGATTTCCTTCTCAGTACATTGACTAAATCAAGGGGCAAGAGAATAAAGATTCCACTCAAATTCTGACTTGAGAAGGCTCCTGATTCTCTATTGTGGAAAAAGAGTTCCACAATAAAAGATGAAATGGCTTGTTACAAAGTCCCCATATTTATACTGTGTGACATGCTTTAATGAAAGTGCTATATAAATCAGAACATATTTTCCAAAATGATCAGGAATCCATTCCTGCACTGTTGCCCAGAATTAGAATTAATTCTCCACCGGATTAAAGATGTATTGCTGGATTAGAGTCTTACTGATGACAACATAATATATCCTTCCCAATGGTTTAAAATTAAAGGAGTTCCGTTAACTACAGCCAACACTGCCACATCAAAACCTGTGCTGAAAATTTATAGTGCCACAATATTTGTTATCAATATCAAAGGGATTTACTGGGACAACATAGTTTATGTAATTTGTGCTATGCTAAAAAGTAAGGCTGTAGTCCAACCAAAATTAAAGCATTTGTAAGTCTCATTGGTTCATTGAGTTAAGCAAGTGTTTCTCTTAAGCTGGATCATGTCCCATCTTCCAAACTACTTTATAAAATTGAAATTCATGTTAGAAAGAGAAATAGACAGCTCATGCCACAACCCAGTTGACTAAACATAGATGCAGCCCCAATTTAGATCCTTGCCCACCAGCAATTCAGCCTGACTTGGTTGTGGCGCAACTCATAATTCTCCAAAATCCAAAGTTATTTCTTGAGTAGTTCTACAGACAGGACTCTTGTAAAAAAAAATGTATTTTTTTTTCTTTTGTGAAAAAATAAGCTTGAACATCATCCAGTTTGCCAGAAAAGCTAACAGTTATATTACTGGCTATACAATTGCTACTGCATTCTGTCTGTGTGCAGCAGATCCCATTAAGAAGCATAGTTTAGGAATCTCTCAGGTCGAAATTCTTGTCATTCATGAGACAGGAACACAGAATATTGTTGAACAATTACTTTATGCCAAAAAAAAAAAAACATCCAACACACATACCTAAAGGTTTTCACCTAATTCCACTATTCTAGCACCAGACTAAGAATGAAATCTAATGTGCCTTTATGATTTGTTGACATTGATTTTTATAGCTGTAGACTAGATTGCAACTAACATTATACAAAATGCATCCATTTTACACTTCTGACCACTGGTGTTGACTTCAACACAATGTCCACAGTAAAAATAAACAAGACTATCATCCATTCTGTAGGAATCAGAATAAACCCATTCTGCAATAATCCTCAAAAGCAAACATGACACACCATCACAAGGAGACTGAAGTTTTCCCTACAAATAAACTTCTGGATAAAGTTTAGCATTTGGAAATAGCTCTGCTTTTACATATTAGGATGGATAGCAACAGATTAAAAAGAAATGTGAACCAATATAAAGTGAAATAACCTTTTAGACCGTAAAAAACACACACACACTTCAGTATGTTACAAGAGAGCCAATGAGCAGGGATTAACTGAAGCAGCAGGAAGGCCATGTGTGTGCTAGGAAGGGAAAGGAAATTGTCTTCTCAGTGGTTTAAAAAAAAATCTCTAGGAACAGCTGGAATATTTTTTTAAAAAACCCAGGCCATCAGAGATGGAAGCAACCCTTCAAAAGAAACTCCCGGATTAGACGAGGTGAGAAGGACTGGATCTGTCCAAGGTCCTGAAAGTCTAGCATCTCTCTCTCTCTCTCTCTCTCTCTCTCTCTCTCTCTCTCTCTCTCTCTCTCTCTCTCTCTCTCTCTCTCTCTCTCTCTCTCTCTGCCGTAATAAACTCATTCATTAATCGGACGGATATAGACTTCATTCAGTAACCTCAGACAGCAGCTGTCCAGCCAATACAAAACCTGGTTTACAAGAACTAAGCTTTTAAAGAGATTTTTTTTTTAATCAAATCTACATTCGGAGAATGAAGTCCGCTTGTTTGTCTCCCTCCCTCCCTGCCAGACACGCTATATCAAAAACCCCATTCATAAAGGGGAAGAAGACGGGAAGGGAAATGAGAAAAATCAGCCTTGACCGTCGAAGTGCAAAACAAAACAATAAAGGTTTTAGAGTCCCCAAAGTTTCCAAAGTAGACAAAGCCCGTGTAGTTTCTCTCCGTGGGAAGCGCAAAGCAACAATCGCCCTCAGTAGTTTCAAACAGGGAGTGCGATCGGGAGAACAACACCTCGCCCCACCCATTGGAAACGGAAAGTAAAGTTTGATGCGAGCAGTTTGCCCACCACCCAGTGCCTCTCCTCTGCACGTCAGAACTGGGAAACCGGGCCGGAGACCTAAGGAAACTCTTCTCACCCCCACCCACCCACCCACCCCCGGCGAAGCTCCCCGCCTGGGACAGGCGCACGAAGGCGGGCGAGAGCGAGACTTACGGGTGCCGTCGAACCTCGTCGCGATGGTGTCCAAGAAGGTGTTCTGGGGTGCCAGTAATCCTTTCATAACAGGCATGTTTCCAGCGCGGTGTGAAATTCTCCATCAAAGTTTGTCTCGGAAGGAGGGTGGGTCGGCGAGAAAGTAGAAGCGCTGCTGCGGTCGGCGGGAGGAGCGCCCCGGACTGTCGGGCATGGGGGATGGATGCTACTTTCGCTGCCGCGCCGCCGCCAGCCCGGGAAGCGCCCTGGCTCGCCACCCCGCGAGTGCGCGCGCCCCCAGCCCCCCCCCTCCGCCTTCCACCAGCTGCTGCCAGCTCTCGCCAGCTGCAAGTGCCGCGTCCTTAGCGCTGCGCCCTCCCGCCCCTTCGCCACCCCATTGGCTGCCCGAAGACAGCGACGCTCAGGCGGGTGTGCCCGGCTGCTCAGGTGTGGGGGGCGAGGACGGCCGGTGTCCGCTTTGCAGGCTTGCACGAGGAGGGAAGGAGCAGCAAGATGGGCCGAAGCGCCAGAACCCCTCCCCCTCTCCCCCCCCCCCCCAAGTGCCGAGAGTCAGACCCTGCCCACGTGGAGAAAAAAGAAAGGAGATCGTTTGAGCTCACACAGAGGACATTTCCAGCAGTCGTCATCATCACAGAAAATCTCCAGCCCCACTCCTGGCGTGTGGGCTATTTCCAGGGCTAGGGGGGTCAGACTTGGAGCAAGAGGAGGCTGTCTGAGTGAGACTGAGTGAGCATACATTTGCCTCCTCCTCGCGCCACCTCTGTATACCTGAGATTAGGCTTCCTGGTTGGAAGGTGTGGCTTCTTCTTCCATTCCAGCTTGATCCTCAGTACAGTGACAGACAGTCCATCCTTTTTTAGAACTGCTGCACTGGGAAGAAAGTTTCCTGCATCTCTCCAATCTCCCCCACCCCCTCAGGCTTTCCAGACTGTTGCAAGCCCTCTTGGGCTCAGCTAGGAACATGACTGGGTTCCCTGACTCCTGCCAAGTCAGCACCCAGGATCTTGCCATACATTCAGTGGTTGGTTTAGCAGCCCAATTCTATGCCTGTTTACTTGGCAGCAGGTCTCATGGGATTCAGTAGGACTTGCTGTCAAGAAAGCAGGTACAAGACTGCAGCTGCAATCATGTTTTCCTTTCTGTTGCTCCTCTGCTTTTGGTGTACTGTTAGGGAACTTTGAAAAGGTCAGAATATGTATGTTGATGCTGGCTCAAATTAAAAAAAATCCACTGCATGTAATAAAAGTATAATGTTGATCATCATAGTTTGGTGGCCCTCTTGAGATTATTTAGTCAAGGTGGGATAGAAATGAATGGATGAATCTTTTACATCAAGGCACAATCCTCTGTTTATCAACTGCCCCTCCATTTATTAAACCACAAAATTCAGATGGTGTTTGCAAGAGACTGCAATGAGGTAGAAGCACCTTAGCAAGCTACCTACACAAAAGATGTTTTCAGGTTATTTTAGCATTTAAACCATACAACACACAACAGAAGAAAGGAGGGAGGAAGAAGACAACACAAAATTAAGTCAACAGGAAAAGCAGTCAACTTACACATTATTCGAATGTCAAAGTTCCTTATTTTAAAGCGAACATTATGGGGAGTTTTGTGTTTGGACTAACATTTGGGCTTGAATATTCTGTCTTTGTAACAGGAAAAATGACTGTGAGGAATAAGGAGAAAAACAAAGAGAAACTGACAACTAGTTTGTGCTTCAGCACACAAGAGGAAGTGCAGGAACTCATTAAGCTGTGTTCTAAGAAAATGAATCCTGACTAAACACCATTGCAGTCAATAAGACAAGTTAGTCATGACAAATTTAAGCCCCATTTATTTCAATCAGGGCATAAGAAGGCAAGTCAAATTTCAATGATTTTCTCACCTATATTACGGGCAGCGCAATCCTGCCCAACTATAAGGTGGCAGAGTGAGCACTCCACCTCCTTAAGCCGTTGCAAACGTGCCATAAGGCACTTTTGCAATGACTCTAGTAAGGGCCACCAGCGCTAGGCCGACAGCCCATACTCTGCTGCTGGATCTCCATGCGGCCACTGGAGGAAGGTAAGGGATCCCCTGGCAGCCGCATGAGCATATCCCTGTCCCCGGCTGGCTGGCACGGATGTTACACGGCCTCCTCCAACTTCTGTCAGCTAAAAAGCTGGCGGAAATCCGAGGAGGCCCATCGTGCCTTCCCCGGTTTACACCGAGGGAAGGGGATGAACGTCCCCTTCCCCCAAGTAGACCTCCGTGCTGCTGCAGAGTGGCCCAGAACGGGGATAGGATACGGTGGGCGGCCCTGGGCCACCCACCGGATAGTTAGGTAGGATTGCGCTCTCAGTCATGAGTAACTTTCTTTGGGGGCAACCTTACTTTGAGAACCCCTGAGCTAGATGCATCATACATCTGATGCAGTGAGCTCTAGTCCACAAAAGTACATGCTGAAATAAATGTGTTAATATTTATGTTATAAATATGATTATAGTTATGTAATCATGTAATCATAAATAAATAAATCATGATTATGGTGAAGTAATCATGACATAGGATCAGACTATTCTGTTGCATTCCGATAAACATACCTGGTAAGTACCGTTGAATTCACTGAGACTTACTTCCAAGTAGACATGCATAGGATTGTGCTGCTTGTCTCTCTCCTGCAGGTGGTAAAAGTTACAGAATTGGTGACGAGAGCTTTATTTCACTGCAGATATTGTGCCAGCTATTTTACTACGCAAGTGGGTGTAAATGATGCAAGGAACTACCGGTAATCTTCAGTATGGTGTAGTGGTTTGGGTGTTGGACTTAGACCTGGAAGATCCAGGTTCAAATCCCCGCTCAGCCACGAAGCTTCCTGGGTGACCTTGGGCCAGTCACTATCTCTCAGCCCCACCTACCTCACAGGGTTGTTGTGAGGACAAAAAGGAGGGAAGGAAATATGTACACCACTCTGAGCTCCTTGGAGGAAGGGCGGTATAAAAATGTGAAAAATAAATTAAAAAATAAAATAAATAGTCCACTCAATTCCTATGCCATTCGTCAAGCAAATATGTTTTTCTTTAATTAGGATTGATCATGCACCTACCAACACATTAATGAATAAAAAGCAACATCAGAATAAAGAACTACAGATTAAAAACAAAAAAACAGAAGGACAGAAAGAATACTTAGTGATAATGCAATAGAATCTACCTCCACACACCAGTTTACAAAAAATCCAATTGTCTAAGCCTATGATATGTATGATATAAGCCTGCCAACCTAGCAGTTCCAAAGCATGTTAATGCAAGTAGATAAATAGGTACCGCTTGCGGGAAGGTAAACAGCACTTTGTGTTCCAGCTGCATGCTACGCACTGCGGCAAGGAGTGTCATGCCGGCCACATGACCACGGAGGCATCTTCGGACAACGCTGGCTCTTCGGCTTTGAAATGGGGATGAGCACCACACCCTAGAATCAGACACGGCTGGACTTAATTGTCAGGGGTCACCTTTACCTTTACCTATGATATGTCACCCGGAAAGCAGTACCAACATGGAGTTTAAAAAAAAATGTTAATGCTTCAAGTCATCTGATAAATTATCCAAGCCATGAACCATTATTCTATTAACCAGTAGGATTGATCCATAATTTTTAATGCAGATTTTGAAATGACAATTTATAATCAGAGTTGAATTGCAGCTGCCCACAGAGAAAGGATACTCAATCCTGAAAGCATGGTAAACAACTTGTACACAAACACTGATTTAAGAGATGATCTCCCAAACACCAAATGGTTTGTTTATTGCAAAATATCAATTGCTGCATGACACTGTATATAAACAATTTGTCAACTACAGCTGCCATCTTAAGTATACTTAACACAAATGTTAAGTTTCATTGAATACAATGGGGCTGATCTCCAACATAATGGGCTAAGGTCATTACATGATTATGTTGATGCCTGCCAATTGGCATTGCACTGTTTTCCAAGAGGATTTCGTGGCACTCCATGGCTCCCCTGGCTGGTTTCCATGGCTCTGCTGGGAGCCACCACGCCTCCCAGTTTCGGAACTACTGGGCTAAAGTGATATCATAGATTTAAAGAACATTGGTCAGCAGACGTCAAAAGACATTTGGTTGTGTTATTTTTCTCTTTGGGTTATAAATTTCTTGTAAAAATCCCACAGATGTTTATTCACATAAATTATGCTACTGAAGGTAATGATATGTATTACATTTTTGTATGAAGCTTCTTTATATGAGTGAGGCCATTGGTCTATCTCAATATTGTCTATGCAGACTGGCAGGAGGTCTCAAGGATTCTTTCTCCTAGATCAACCTAAAGATGATAAGGACTGTATGTTCTGCATGAAAAGCATGTGCTCTGCAACCAGTGGCATCACTAGACGCGCGTCACCCTGGTGCGGGGACGCGCGTCACCCCCCCAGGGGCGCGACGTTATAGGCGCGGGGGGAGGGGGCCATCCGGCTCCCCCCCCCGCATCGCGTCGCCCCCCTCCGGACGCTCCGAGGCCGGCCCGGGAGCCGGCCTTGGAGCGTCCGACCCCGTCGGTGCTCCAGGGCCTTCTGAACGAAGGCCCAGGCAGCGCGTCAATCCGGGTATTTCCCGGATTTTCGCTCATGCACAGACCCGTTTTGAGGGCTTTTTGCCCTCAAAACGGGTCTGGGCATGCGCGAAAATCCGGGAAATACCCGGATTGACGCGCTGCCTGGGCCTTCGTTCAGAAGGCCCTGGAGCGCCGACGGGGTCGGACACTCCGAGGCCGGCTCCCGGGCCGGCCTCGGAGCGTCCGGAGGGCGACGCGCGTCACGGAGGTGACGCGCGAAGGGGTGCGCGCGTCACCCCATGACGCGCGTCACCCCATGACGCGCGTCACCCCCTGGCGGCCCGCCCCCCCGCCACGCCCCAGTGACGCCCATGTCTGCAACTGAGCTATGGCCCCTTCCTCTAAAGAACTCAGGGTCACATACCCGTTTTCCCTGAAAATAAGGACTCCCCCGAAAGTAAGACCTGCTGTCATTTTTGCGTGATTTTTGCTGGCACTCATAAATATAAGACCTCCCCTGAAAATAAGACCTAGTTAGGATCATCAGGCAGATGAACGCAAACCCCCCAGCAACCCCACGACCCCCCCCGGCACTTTGACCGATTTAAGCTTTGTTCTTTCCCGAGGGTGCAAGGTTCTGGAAGACTATGGTGAGTCCTCCACCATAGAGACGACATGCTAGAGAGGCCAGCAAGGCCTGCAAGGAGGCTGCAACCTTGCAGAGTCTCTCTAGCTTGTCATCTCCATGGTGGAGGACTCGAGTACAGGCTGTGTAGGCCTTGCAGAGCCTTGCACCCTCAGGAAAGAATGAAGCTTTAATTGATCAAAGTAAGTGCCCAGGGGGGGGCACACCAAATAAGATCTCCCTGAAAATAAGACCTACTGCATTTTTTGGAGCCAAAATTAATGTAAGACACTGTCCCGCAGCTATCCGGAGTTTGGAACCCACTGGGTTTATTTTTTTATTTATTTTATTTCTGTATTTATATACCGCCTTTCTTATCCTCAGATTGCTCGTCAGATGTTATTCAACGCTAGCCTTACCATAGTCCCGGTTCTGGCCGGGACAATCACGGTTTGGGAGCCCAATCCCGGGCTCCCGGCTGGTCTCCGTCATTGTCCCGGCCAGCTGGGACATCTTCCAGCCTCGCGCGAGTACACGACGAAGCTGGAAGCACTTTGAAAATGTCCGAGTTCACTCGGAAATTTTCAAGCCCTTCTAGCCTCGTTGCGTACTCTCGCAAGGCTAGAGGCTCGCCAAAACGCTGTTCCAGAGAGCTTCTAGCCTCGCGGAGGCGCGCGAGGCTGTCTGTCAGGTCGGGGGCAAGAAACTGGAGCAGCAGCAGCTAGAATGGGCGGGCGGCAGCAACAATCGCGCTGGGAACAGAAGCTGAAGTCGCCGCTCGTCATCTGGAGCACAGGGCATGCTGGGGCGAGTTTTGTGAGCATTCTCAGCCCTACGCTCCAGCTGACGAGCGGCGACTTCAGCTTCTGTTCCCAGCGCGATTGTTGCTGCCGCCCGCCCATTCTAGCTGCTGCTGCTGCTCCAGTTTCTTGCCCCCGACCTGACAGACAGCCTCACGTGCCTCCGCGAGGCTAGAAGCTCTCTGGAACAGCGTCAGCGCTTCTGTGAGAACGTGTGAGAACGTTTGCAGTGGGGGGGTTTGCGGGAGGGAGGCGTTCTGTGAAATTAAATAAATAAATAAATATATAAAAACAATAAGTGAAATAAATAAAAACAAATAAAATAAAATAAATAAAATTAAAACAAAAAACAAATAAAATAAAAAACAAATAAAATAAATAAAAACAAATAAAATAAAATACACAAATAAAATAAGAGCACAGTCTCAGAAAATAAAATACAGTATTTTACCTTTTTCCCGTGCCTCTGAGCACGTACAGAGTGCCACCGCTGTTTTCGTCCCAGCCAGCTGGCTGCGTTGTGACAGCCAGCACTGGCCACTACAATGCACCTGGCTGGCTGGGACAAAAACAGCGGTGGCACTCTGCACGTGCTCAGAGGCATGAGAAAAAGGGAAAATACTGTATTTATTTTACAGTGGACACGCCCACTTCTGGTGGACACGCCCACTTCCAGCGGAAGTGACATCACAGTTTTTGACCCGCCTTCCCGTGATGTCACTTCCGCCCCCTTGGGGGGTGCCAGAAATCTGGTAAGCCTATTCAAGGCGGTTTACATAGGCAGGCTTATGTAGATCCGATAAGGATCTTTACAATATTGTTCTCTATAGAACCCTACAATTCCAGCTGTTTTCCTCCACGGTGCAGTCATCTTCACTAGCTGCTGAACACAAGCCTCGAGCTCTCTGCAGGACGTCACAGATCATGCTGAACAGGGAAACATTTTTCCAGTTGTCATCGCTCTGTCACTGACATTCTCAGCATTCCAGTCTGTTCTCTCACCGCACCACGCAACAGCGACTCCTCTCTGCCACCGAGGGTCATGACAGCTTATCAGTGACTTCCTGGTCTGCCTTCCAGCATGAAAACTGACTGTTCCTGCTTAGCTTCCGGCAGTCTTCAGGTAGTTCAACCTTGGGACCACACCTCCTGGTTAGTCCTACTTCCCTGAAGAATAATCTGGGACACTGTGAATGGTTACGATGCATGAATAAATCAATGAGGATAATTCTGAGTTCCACCACTCAAACCTTACCTCCTGCTGCAGCCATGCAACAGAAAATAATTTGCAAAATAAAAACTAATATGCAACTGTTCATGCCTGAAGCCTCCTTTTGTGAATTAAGGAATCACGTCAGCCTTACCTGTTTACCAACATGAAAGAACTTCATAACATGCTAGAAAGGGCACAGGGTGGCAGCCTGCTGCTCATCAACCATGAAAGTACTAATAAAGTCTGATATGTTATCTGCAAAGAGAACTGGACTATAATAGGAAATAATCAAGCAAAGCACGATGAACTCTGCCCTTAATGAGATGATGGACATTTCAAAAATTTTAAAACATTAAATAAAAACAATACTAGTTTACTACCTGCGGTAGTAAATAGCTGACGCAGGTCCATGTGGAACCCAGCCATGGGATCAAGTCCAGGAAGGAGGCTAGGATTTGGTGGCCACTGCTGACGCCAAACCTGCCCCCTTCCTGGACCCGATCTGCCCATCCCCTGCCCCTGTTAGCTCCCCATTCTGCCCTCTCCCCGTCCCAGTCACCACCTCGTTCTGCCCTTCCCCACCTCTGTTCCACCTCCCCGCCATCCTACCTGCCTTGGCGGGTTCAGGAGGATACTCCAGCATTCATGGGAAGGCTCTGGCCTGCCCGCCAGCGCTCCAGCAGTGCACAACTCTGTGCACTATTGGAGTGTTTTTCACGACTGCCATAAGACAGCTAGCGCTGGTGGAATGCTTGTTCCACCAGCACTAATGCCCAATAAGATTGGGCTGTTAATCTCACAAAAGAGCCCATAGGAATTTATGGGTGCAAAAAGGTATTAAAAAATTGGGTCACAGAACCCCACGTGTCTTCATTCTTTGGTTGTCTTGTTTTTTGCTCATCTCTCTGCCTTGCTGCTTCTCAGTGTTTGACCTACTGGTGCTGTATTAAGCCACCTCCATTCCAGCTGAAATCCAGGACTACTGTGCTAAGCCAGCACCCAGGATTGGTACCCACCCTTCTTCTCTCCACCCTCTCTCCCCAAGTACAACTGAAAATACTGTGCCATTGTCGGTTGGACGGCCATCCTCTTTGGTCGCCTCACAACATGCCCCCCTTCCATGGAATACAGCTACCACAGGTCTCTTGCCTTGCTTCCCCCCCCCTCAAGCTAACTAAGGCTGCCTAGCTCCTAGACTTGCCTCCTAGTCCTATTCCTACTTCTTAAACTTCACTTTAAAAGAGCAGAATCATCCGGTTTTGGTTCTCTTACCCTGCAGCTCATGCAGCACACTGCACTCCATTCAGCAAAAGCGGACTGGTAATCTTGGTATTACGTTTCCTTGTCTGTCTCATGTGCTGTCAAATTAATGACACACTTTCTGCTTCTATCATTTACCTCCTTTGTGAGTACATTTTGGTGTGTGTGTGTGTGTGTGTGTGTGTGTGTGTGTGTGTGTGTGTGTGTGTGTGTGTGTGAGAGAGAGAGAGAGAGAGAGAGAGAGAGAGAGACTGACTGACTGACTGACTGACTGACTGACTCCTGGCTTAATTGCTTAATTTTGAACAATTTTATTATTGTTAAATTATCCCCACCCAAAAAATGTGGCCTGTGGCCACTAAACAGGGTCTCAACACACAAAATAGTTTTCCCCTGTGTACTCATGTTAACATGTTTAAAAGCACATTGTCTAGTTGTCTTTGGTTTTACAACATAAATTACTGCATTATACATACTACCATTTGCCCATTACTTGGTGACTACAAAAATGATTCTGAAGGTCTTGGGCCACTGAAGTGTGATGCTTGATTGTTTATGATTTGAAATGATGTGATTGCAATTCATGATATGCAATTCACAAAACAAGTGCTTATGGTGATGAAATAATTTATAATTATCTTAAGGTACAAGTGTTGCTTTTTTAAAAAAAAAATGCTACATTACTGGTAGTATTTCATGAGAGCACTAGTGTCAATTATTTGAGCAATAATTGCTCTATAATTGTTCCATAATTAGATGGTAAAACAAGTACATGGAATTACTTTCGGGGCAAAGTATTACTCAACGCAATCAGGGCATCCCCTGTAATTTTAGATAGCGACATGGAGCTAGAATATGTTTAGCAGACAACTCAAAACAGATATAGCACACTTAAGCACAGCTCCAGATATAGAATTAGCTATTTACCACCAAGCATGTCCTTCTGTAGGACAGATCTGTCAATTTCTTCCTCCCACAGAAAGATCTGCAAGAATTTGTCAGCAACTTGTGTTGACTTACTTGCATGGAGAGATCTACAGAACACCAGCAATTAAGCATGAAAACCAACTTTACAGTAGAATTTCCTTTTTCGTCTGCTTTGGTGTCAGCTTCAGAATGATGGTTTAAAGACTGTTAGAAGCGATTGACTACCTGCACTGTTTTTAGGTCATAAAACCAGCAGCTTACATACAACAATAAGACTGGTTAGTTACATATGGTTGTACCTCTCTAGGGGAAGGCACTTGACAAAGGTTCCCAGAGGTCCTCCAGAGGAAGGAGTTTGATCTCTGGATATAACCCAATGTAAAACATAAGTCCTAATGTTAATTTACATTAGGCTATTACCTTGGGTGGCGCAGTGGTTTAAACCGCTGAACCATGAGCTGTCGATCGAAAGGTCGGTAGTTCGAATCTGCGACGGGGTGAGCCCCCGTTGCTTGGCCAGCTCCTGCCAACCTAGCAGTTCCAAAGCATGTCAATGCGAGTAGATAAATAGGTACCGCTTGCGGGAAGGTAAACAGCGCTCCGTGTTCCAGGTGCATGCTACGCGCTGCGGCAAGGAGAGTCATGCTGGCCACATGACCACGGAGGCGTCTTCGGACAACGCTGGCTCTTTGGCTTTGAAATGGGGATGAGCACCACACCCTAGAGTCGGACACGACTGGACTTAATTTCCAGGGGTCACCTTTACCTTTATTACCTTGGGATCCTTTGGATACAATCCATTATATCTTATAATGCCATGCATGTAAGGTGTCCGACATCCGATTCTCTTTCCAGCTACACAAATCATAATTTACTTTCATTGAGTTATTTTCCATTTGTAAAAGTGTCATTTATAGGAAGGTGCTTCCAGAGCTAGCTCATCTATGAGGCCACTTGAAATGGCAAGTTGGTGAGGGGCACCCACCTCCACTCACCTGCCTCCACTGCCCCTCATCCTGCCTTACTCTGGATTCAAAAGGAAGAGTGTGACGGCATAGAAGAAAAAGTGTAGAGAAGAATAGAGTGGTGGGCTAGATAGTCTCCTTTCTGTATGGACAAACATGCCCTTCCTTTTTATATAGAGGGAGCAGGAAGAGGAGCGGCAGTGGCAGCTTGCATACAGTCTGGTAAGGGAGGCATTTGATGCACCACCTTAGGTGCCTGTGTGCTATCAAAATAGGCTGTGTCTTTTCCTAATCCAGCACATAAACCATATATACCCACATATAAGTCGATCCCGTGGAAGAGGGCACGTTTTAAGCCAAAAATCATGACATTTGCTATCTTGCAAACTGCAGGAGCTGAGCTCAGCTCTTTGCAGGGCAAAAATTAGCACCTGATTTTTGAATAGCCTCAGGGCTTTGCTCCTGGAGCAGCTGATTGTCGGGGATCAGCTTGGTTTTGATTAGCACAATCAGCTGACTCGTTGATAAGTCGAGCCAGGTTTTCAGGGTCTATTTTAGGGCATGAATTTTTCATCTTATATGCGAGTATATACGGTAATTGGAATGCAGAAAAAAGTTGTTATACACTGAGGGAGGAGCACACTTCATCAGACAACCCCATAGCGGAACCTCATGGGGTGCCCCATAGGAGATGTCTAGGTGGCGGTCTATGCAAAACCAGAGACTGCTTTTTCAGAGATGAAACAGCTTGCTGTTGATCTCCGTTTTCTCTTTCAGGCCTTCTGTGTTACTATTCATTAGATGCAAAATATTACTCTATGAAATGGAAGGAATCCCTGTCGACCTATAATAGTGTTGATCTATTTTTATCCCACTTTCTTCTTATCGGGGCATATCACTGATTTCCCAAGCTTATTATTATTATAGACTACTACAGAGGCAGCCTATTCATTTTTTAAGAGGAAAGGAATATAGATCTTTGACTGGCTGTCATACTTTGTTCGGCTCTCTAGTCACTTCTTCGAACGTTTCAGTAAGGAAATTATGGGATACTATTAGTAGGCTTACCAGATCTCCAACCGGGACAGAGTGCTAGACCTTTAGGAGAAGGAATGTGGGCAGGTGTAGCTTGTTAAACCTTAGAGCACAATCCTAGGCATGTCTGCTCAGAAGCAAGCCCCACAGAACACAATGGGGCTTGCTTCTGAGTAGACATGCGTAGGATTGTGCTCTAAGGTTTAACAAGCTACGCCTGCCCACATTCCTTCTCCTAAAGGTCTAGCACTCTCTCCCGGTTGGAGATCTGGTAAGCCTAACTATTAGTCACGTTCAGGGAGGCTTGTTTTCTGCAAAGCCATGTGACAAAGATGCCAAGTGCCAGCCAGAGGACTGCAGCTAATGTGCACCTTCTACTTACAGATAATTAACACAGTTTGTACAAACATGAACATGCTGTGCTCCCATTCAGATTCCATTTTGTACTTCTGTGTCAGCCCAATCCTATAACCCACCCACCCCCGCCAATGCAGCTGCGCCACTGGAGCACGTGCTGAATCCTGAGAGGGGGACAGTCCTGGAAGCCTCCTCAGGGTAAGGTAAGATTACCCCTTGCCCAGGGGTAAGCCTATACTGTCTGAATGGGTCTACTCAAACCTGTGCCAGTGATCTTGCTGGTGCAAGACTGAGTGGACCTGGAAAGGCAGATTGAGGCCCGGAAGGGGGATAGGGTATCAGCCAATTCCCAGCCTTGATCTGCCCCTCTCCTTCCCCAGTCTTTGATCTGTTCCTCCACCTCCCCACCACGTTCCACCACCCACCCCCGCCTCCTGCCTGCCCCCCTGTGCTGATTTACCAGCACCAGAGCTTGTTGGAAGGCTGCTGGCGAGTGGTCACTCCTTGCTTGCAGCAGCAGCCTGACTGCACAAAATGATGTGTCGCCATTTAGGCTGTCAATGTGTGTGTGTGTGTGTGTGTGTGTGTGTGTGTGTGTGTGTGTGTGTGTGTGTGGTGAGAGAGAGAGAGAGAGAGAGAGAGAGAGAGAGAGAGAGAGAGAGAGAGAGAGAGAGAGATTAGAAATGTATATCCTTTTGCACATTTTAAACTGAAATATCAGTATCAGTCTACTGAACATGTAGTCACGAAAACAAAATTGCTCACCAGTGTCCATGGAATTGAAGAAAAAAGGTTTGCCAAAATGCATGTTGATATAAGAGAATGAACTCCCTAGATATTCTTGGAGGGGAATTAACCCTCTGTATGGGATACCCCCATAAAATGGACTGGGAAGCATTTAGATTAGAAATAGAATCAGAGTCCATCTCCATTCCTGTCTGAACAGTGGTTTTTTTAGACAACCAAGCACCATCTGGTGGCAGCTCATAATTTCACAAGAATCCATGCAGAGAGCCAGTTAATTACAGCATGTGACCAGTGACACAGTGATGCTGATGTCAGCACATTCTACAGGTGCACAAACATGGGTTCGCTGTAGCACAAATGTGTCAGCTAGGCTTCTCCAGTTGTTGTTGTTGTTCAGTCATTAAGTCGTGTCCGACCCTTCGTGATCCCATGAACCATATCCCGCCAGGCCTTCCTGTCCTCCACTATCTTCCTGAGTTATCTCATTTTCATGTTCGTTGCATCGGTGATGCTGTCTAACCATCTCATCCTTTGCCTTCCCCTTCTCCTTTTGCCTTCAATTTTTCCCAGCATCAGAGTCTTCTCCAGAGAGTCCTCTCTTCGCATTAGGTGGCCAAAATATTTGAGTTTCAGCCTTTGTATCTGTCCTGACTCCTTCCAGGGAACAGTCAGGGTTGATTTCATTTAGGATTGACTGATTTGATCTCCTAGCAGTCCAAGGGACTCTCAGGAGTCTTCTCCAGCACCACAGTTCAAAAGCATCTATTCTTCGGTGCTCAGCCTTCCTTATGGTCCAACTCTCGCAACCATACATTGCTACTGGGAACACCATCGCCCTGACTATGCGAACTTTTGTTGGCATGGTGATATCTCTGCTTTTTATTATGCTGTCTAAGTTTGCCATAGCTTTCCTTCCAAGGAGTAAGCGTCTTTTAATTTCATGGCTGCTGTCTCCGTCTGCAGTGATCTTGGAGCCCAGAAAAGTAAAATCTGTTACTGCTTCTCCAGTTACTGAGGTGTTAAGCCCTGTAACTGCCTAGGTCCCCTAGGTTTGTGGTTGGGAGGCTATGGGACTTACCCAAAAACTTCCAGGAAGCAACTATTGGGAGGCTTTATCATAGGTAAGGTAAAGGTGACCCCTGACAATTAAGTCCAGTCGTGTCTGACTCTAGGGTGTGGTGCTCATCCCCATTTCAAAGCCGAAGAGCCAGCGTTGTCTGAAGACACCCTCCGTGGTCATGTGGCAGCGCGTAGCATGCAGCTGGAACACAGAGTGCTGTTTACCTTCCCGCAAGCGGTACCTATTTATCTACTCGCATTAACATGCTTTGGAACTGCTAGGTTGGCAGGAGCTGGCCAAGCAACGAGAGCTCACCCCGTCGCGGATTTGAACTGCCGAACTTTCGATCGACAGCTCATGGTTCAGCGGTTTAAACCACTGCACCTTTATCATAACTGGCTACAATTCTTTTATCTCCAAGTGCCCCAGTGGCATTAGCAGCTGTGGTATCAGGCAAAGACATCAAATGTATGGCTCAGTGTCTGGAAAAAATGTCAAGAAGACTACTAGCACAAGGATATGCTTATATTAGTGCAGAGTTGAGCGTTATAGTTGAAAAATATCAGCCTAAAATTCGGGGCAGTGGGGAACACTGAGGGGGGGGGGACCTGAAACAGGGACAGTTTTGAAGGAGGAGAGAAGTCAATTGAAAGTAACTGAAAGAAAATGATGGCCACCATTGGGCTGAGAAATTTCTCGGCCTCCCTGAAAAAAACCCCAAAATTGGGCCTCCGATTTTGGACCGCCTGAGAATGTGATGGAAGAAAAAAAATGGGGCTGGGGGGGGAATTTTGGATCAGTCCTAGTAAATTATAGTACCCCTTTTCTGATCTGTGCAGTGCGGTTAGGGGTGGGGTCATCGCATGTGGCAGGGGGAAGGAAGAGGTGAAATGTTTCTGCACTGCCTCCATTTTTTGATCTAGAAGAGTACTAGTGCGAAGGCTGCTTAAACTTGTGCACCTTCTTCTTTGACCACTTTCAGCTGGACCACACCAACCCCACCCTCCTTTTGCATTGCTGCACATAGTTATCTGGTCACTAACTGGATCTGAGTTGGATTGTTCCCTTTCTGAATTATCTGCATGGATTTGTGATTTCTCACATGCAAGCATGAGCTTTATTTGGGCTGCTTGATTTGGGCTGCTTGTAGTTTTCATATCTCTTAAATAAGTCACAATAGACAAGGTCAGTGCAGGTTAAGAGGTACAATTCAACTTGGGCTTCTGGGTTTTTAGATACCCACCCTTGGGGTCAATAATTTAAACAGTAACTTGCTGCAGTTCCTTAAGTAATCCCCAGGGGATAACTTGGAGGGTGAAGATTGTTTCCTGCATAACAGTCTCCCATAACTAGGGGGTTGAGAGCAGAGACCATAAGCCCCTTTTGGGTCTGTCTGCTTCATCACTCATGCCTACTCCTCCTAGGGGGTGTTGACTCCGCCAGGTCTTCTTTGGCACACCTAGGATGTATGGGCTGTTAGGAACAGAGCACTGCATGGCTCTGAGCCAATGTGTACATGTGTCATCCAATATGGGTATGAAGACAGTGGTTGTCTGACCACCTCTCACCCCATAAGGTTTTTAGATACCCACCCTTGGGGTCAATAATTTAAACAGTAACTTGCTGCAGTTCCTTAAGTAATCACTACATGTTTATAGCCCAATATCTTGTGACTTGTCTCTTCATTCCTTGTCTGTGCACAGACTTTACTCCCTAGTAGCAAGTATGCTTAGAGTTGCTGTTTGCATTTCCTTGATTTCATTTCCCCTCTCCATTATGTTCTCAAGCAAAACCGTCAACAGGATACGGGTCAGTGCAAAAGGAGGACGATAGAGAGAAGCTGCTTAACCTTTCCCCTCTCCAATCACCCTCCCTAATGTGATTTTGAACCTGCAAGAAGAAAGATATGGGATTCCCAAAGGGATTCCCTTTCCAATATCTCCACAGTTTAAAACAAAATTAAGGTTTATTTAAAAAATAAACAGGTTAATGAAGGTGTAAAACAGTTTTTAATAATGTATTGTGGAGGGTGATTCTGAGTGGAAGAATTGGGAAGAATTAAGTAGCTGCTCCCCTCCCACCCTTCTCCTCTTGTGTAACAGCCTGCCAAGTACAACTTTGATTTTAATAAAAAGCAAAGAATCGCAGAACTTGGCTTAACACATAGGCTGAGCCTAAGGCCGATGGAAGCAAATCCGTATGCTCCTAACAGGAAAGCTACTCATTTAACCAGGAAGTCCAAAGCAGGTTGTATCGACTTCTTTATCAATTTGTTTAATCAACTTCCACTTTCCCACCTTGGAGAAAGCAGAGCTCCAGCAGGATTCACCTGATCATTATAAGATGACGCATGCTCCTCCATACATAAAGACCTAGTTAACACGTCCTGAGCACAGTAGAACTACAACAGTTTAGCCTGAATTGTTGATTAATCTGCTTCTTACGTCTCCTCTAACTCACTAGCTACCTTCCCACTCAGAGTCATGGTTTTATTACTTTTTTGCTCTCAGGAGTCTTCTAAAATACAGGATCTCACATCGAGAAGGCAGCAGTGCTACCTCTCTGTAATTTTTTACTTGGCGTGCATAAAATACGATTTGCATTTTTCTCTGTTCTTATGGGTCCTGTATTCACTTTTTGTTATTATTAAGCATTGTTATGTCCTTTTATAAGGCAGAGAAATAAAACACTGCCCTGGAATTTACCACTTAAACTAGCTAGAATTGCCTTGGAATACTAAGAGGTAAAGCAATAGAATTGAGAAAAGAATGTATACAGTATTTTTACCCTGTTTCCCTGAAAATAAGACCTCCCCCGAAATGACTTACTGTCATTTTTGCATGATTTTTGCTGGCACTCATAAATTTTCTGACCTCCCCTGAAAATAAGACCTAGCTAGGATCATCAGCCAGACAGACGCGACCTGCCACGACACTTACTTTGACTGATTTAAGCTTCATTCTTTCCCAAGGGTGGAAGGCTCTGCAAGGCCTAGAAGGCCTGCACTTGAGTCATTCGGGGTCAAGTCCTGGCATCCCAGGAGGTATGGTGGCCATCTCGGATTGCCGGCGCCACAATTTTTCCTTGCGAGCCTTGTGAGCCTCGCACACAACATGGCCTGGAAGGGCTTCCAGGCCACATGCACGCATGCATGCGGCTTGCATGCAGCTCGCGACCAGAACTGTGCACAATAATCCAGATGTGGCCTTATCATTGATTTATAAGCTGCTGTATAGCTGCTCCCATTGGATTAGGACTTGTGAAGGAGAACTTCTCAGGGATTTTATCCTATACAGCTATGCCCTTTCCTATATCTCCTTCTAAGTATCATGAGTTCCTTAGTTTAATCAGAGCCCTTTGCAGGATAAATGTTACATAATAAAGTTATATTTGAATTTCCTTGCTTTTATTGGTTTGAGTCATACCTTTAACAGTATTCCAATCTAATTTGGGAGGTTTAATTACTTTTCCTTTCCAACCATGCTCTACCCAGATCACCTAATGACATCTGAGCAATCTGGAATGAGTGTAGTTCACAAGGAAAGTCCTTATAATTTAATTTTCCCTTCACCCCCTTGATTGATGAATTCCTCTTCCAGTCTCACTGGCTACATTCCAAATCCAGCAGCTTCTGACTAAGACGTATATAAATCTGCATGAAAATCTGAAAACAGCAGACTGTACTCCCCATATCCTTATGTCAAACTTTTGCTTATATGGCAAGTCATGGTTTAAGGACCTAGCAAAACAGAAATGTAAGGTACACTTTAAGCTAGCAATAAGAAAAAGGGATTTACATTTCAAGATTACAGTTTATGGTGAATGTAATAAATTGTAATGTAAATAAATATTTAATGTGTGGTACAAACATCAGCAGAAATGTTAAGGTTGAGTATCCCTTAGACTGCTTGGGACGGGAAGTTGTCTGGATTTTGGATTTGTCTGGATTTCGGAATATTTGCATAAATATAATGAGATATCTTGGAGATGAGACCTAAGTCTTAACACAAAATTCATTTATGGCCCATATACACCTTATACACATAGCCTGAAGGTAGTTTTATACAATATTTTAAATAACTTTGTGCCCCCGCATGTTTTGTGCTATGCCAGCCAGGTGCTAGAAAAAGTCATAGCCCCCAAAATGTCTGGATTTTGGAATAGTCTGGATTTCGGATGTCCGGATAAGGGGTAATCAACCTGTACAGAGATATATCCGCATGTGGTAGCGTTGATAGAATGATGGCTCCCTGGCTCCCCAATAGGATTGGGCTGCCCATGACTTAATGGAGGCTTCCAATCACACTTGCAGCATGATCCTATGCATGTCTACTCAAAAGTAAGTTCTACTGTGTTCAATGAGGCTTACTCCCAGAGAAGTGTGTATAGGATTGCAGCCTCAGAAACCTCCATCACTGCCAGGAATGCAGCATCCACTAAAGTGACATGTTAGTTACAGGTTAGCAGTGGGGGGGACCAGGTAGTAGCTTCCAGGCAGAGGCGGAAGTAGGAAGGAGCGCGCGGCACAGCAGCGCCGGGCGGGGGTGCGGGGGGCGCAGTCAACGTTGGGGGGTACTTACCCGAATGCTGTTTCGGCCCTCCCACCCTCCCTGGAGCTCGTTTGGCTCCAAAACTGTGCCGAAACCGGCAGGGGGCATGTTCAGAGTCGCACTGGGCGCGACGACGTCACGCCACTTAGGCCCCACCCCCTTGGCCCAGGCACTGGGAGGGCTCGTGGCATTTCTGCTTCCAGGGAACACAATTCATCCCAGGGGCCTCCAGCTTATCAGTCCTAACTTATTTATTTATGCTTTCTAAGATGATATACATGAAGGAAACATTGCAATAAAGCAGGATCTTTCACTCTGCACTAAATGGTTTTCATCCCCCCTGTACAATCTTATCATGACAGGGATAGATAGTACAGTACAACAAAAGCACAGCAGTGATGAAAGGCAAGGTGTTAAGTGAGACATTTGACACGTCCAATACAAATGTAAATTTACTAGGGTCATGAATTGCAACTCCAAAGCCATTAATTCTCTTGCAGGTTATACCTTTTCTTAGGGAATCAGGAAAACAGGGACGAACAAATCGTTCCAACCATTGTGATATAAGAAAGAGTTATGAGATGCAGAGAAATCAACTGCTTGCAGATTTGTAATTATGAAACCACCATGCATTTCTCTTCCAGTCCAGAACGCAGATTCTTAGTACCGTTAAATCTGTCACAGCAATTTGGTGAATAAAATGAAGGTTTTTCTAGCTTGTATTTTCTGCATTATTTTTAATAAGCTGAGCTGGGACACTCATGGGGCAAGACTACCACCTAGTGTTCCTTATGAGGTATTACATCTACTACCACTTTTGCAACAGAATACTGTAACCCCAAGGATAACAATTATAGTTACTGCCGAGCTAACTTACAAATATTGCTGTGCATCTTGATCCGTCCAACAGCAGCCCATCCCAATGTTTCAGCTTGTACTTGTTCCATTGTAAATTTAAACCAAGCTGGATAAAATGTAGTTCTCCATTTTGGATAAGAGGAGCTGAGCTCTCTCTCTCTCTCTCTCTCTCTCTCTCTCTCTCTCTCTCTCTCTCTCTCTCTCTCTCTCTCTCTCTCTCTCTGAACAAATGTGAGGATCTAGCTTCAATAATATGTGCAAACTGGAAATCAATTGGTGAGCAGGTGGACAAGCTTGATTACTGAACTGTTTTTTTTTTTTTAATGTACTCCTGTGGCACTACAGTTGTTCTAAACTAATAATAAAAAATTATCACACGTGTCAAAGTCTTCTCTGGGCATTGTCAAGGATGTTGCTAAACAATGATTTCTAATCTCCAGTGCATAATTCCTTAATATTGTGAATGGAATAGAGAGCCTAGTCTTATGTTACTCATGAAAGTCACTGGCTCTCTTTCCATGCTGGTCCAGTAACACAAGTATCCCAAAATCACATAGGAGGAGCCAGCGATGTGGCTACTACAACTCAGAAAGGCTCCAAGAAGTGCAGCTTTACTTCTTCCCATGACACTCAGGTAGTGTAAATATCCCAAAATCACTTAGTGGTTTGTCGATTACATGGCTTCTTCCCATACCAGCATCATCCCTCTAGGGAAGAGGAGCCATGCTGATGTCAGATGCCAGCGTCACTATGACGCACGACACCCTGAGGCAGGCATGACGCTCGTCGCCCCCGCCCCCCCGCCATCATGCGTCACCTACCTCCATCCAGGAGTCTACGGCCTTGCCCTCGGCTCGTTGTGCGCATGTGTGGATTTTCTGCGCATGAGCACACTGTCACTGAAGGCAAGAGCCTGCCCGGTTGCCCTCAGCTGCGGGTCCGCCATGTTTGCGCATGCGCAGACTGCCTCTGAGGGTACGAGGTTGCCCGGTTGCCCTCAGTGGCAGTCTGCGCATGCGCAAACATAGCGGACCCACAGCTGAGGGCAACCGGGCAGGCTCTTGCCCTCAGTGATGGTGTGCACGTGCGTGGAAAATCCATGCATCCGAAAATCCAAAGAGGTGGCCATGGGGGTGCGCGCATCACCCTCTGCGCACGTCGCCCTCCCAAGTGGCCCGCCATGCCTGCCACGCTACAGTGACGCTGGTCACTGGGTGGCGCATCACCCGCCAGCAGGAGGTCGGCATGTCACCCCCCACTGCCGCTGCATCACCCCCCACTGCCGCCGCATCACCCTCTGCTGTTGCCCGGTCCGAGCCGGGAGAGGGTGACAACGCGTCTTTGTCAGCCGGCGGCTCGGCCGCTTCTGACTAGGCAAAAAGCGGCGTTCTTTGCGCATGCGCACGCCGCTTGAAGCCTCTTGCCCTCAGCGGCGTTGTGCGCATTTGCAAAGAACGCCGCTGTTGGCCTAGTCAGAAGTGGCTGAGCCGCCGGCAGAGGAAGACGCGTTGTCACCCTTTCCCAGCTCGGACCGGGCGGTAGCAGGGGGTGCTGCGGTGGCCCGGTGGGTGCCATGGCAGCAGTGGGAGGGTGACGCAGGGGTGAGGGATCACCGCCACTGCTGCCATGCTGTCCCCACCCCTTAAGGGGGCAGGGGACAACTTTGGTTCTCAATGGTGGGTTGCGACCCACAGTTTGAGAACCACTGTGTTGGAGCAACTTTCAGGTGAGGGCATAAATCTTCCACATGGCCTTGACAATGGTACACCCTTGTACTTTTGCACCCTATCCCAATAGTGTCCCTGAAAACATTGGCTTACTTTCTGACACATTTGCTCCATTCACTTCATTGGCAGGAAATTAGGGGTGGCCAACCTTCCACCATGAGGGCCTCTGCGTTTTTAAGAGTTGTGTAGAAGTCAGAATCTTGGCAGCTGCCATTGCTGATGGTGCTGCTAAAGCAGCTGCACCTGCTGAAATGTCCTCACCTAGACAACCATTAAAGGGCCAGGACTCAGGAGCATTCATGTTGAAGGGTTGGCTACCCCTGAGTTAGATTGAGACCCGGGCTGTGCTGTGATGAAGAGTCTCAGTGCCAGTGATTTACAATGCAATTCTATGCATGTCTACTCAGAAGTAAGTCCCATTGGGTTCAGTGGTGCTTACTCCCAGGAAAGTGGGTATAGAACTGCAGCATTTGCCACTGCTTATCCCCAGTTGCCCTTCTCTAGTGGTGGAACCTCTTCTTGCTTCCCTTTCTCAGCATAAGCAGCAACTACAGCGACTCTCAGGAAGTGCTGTGGCTGGAACGACAGAATCTGTCATGCTAGCTTTGCAGCAATACAGTTTGGCTAAGTCAAAGGCAGATACAGAAGGAATGTTGGACTGTGGACAGCTGGATATCTTGCCTTAGGGATGTTCCCTATGACAAAGTATGAGAACCCCTGTTTTACTGCAATAATGGTGCCTACTGTAAGGAACAGGGAAGCACCAGTGGCTCAACCATTGGGTGCCGGAAGTGGGGTGACAAATGCCTGCTTGCTGCTGCCTCCCCTGCTGCTCTTTCCACCACCCTCACTTTCCTCTTCATCCTTGGGTGTTGCTGCCTGACACAGCAGCAGCATGTGATGAACCACTCTGTCCTTTTTCTTTGCCATGCTGTATTTGAAGAGGAGGAGGATAGAGCAGAAGAGGAAGTGTAGAGAGGAGAGGAGAGCGGTAGCCTAGAGCACCTCCAGGAAGACGTTATAGCCCACCACTCACCTCTCTTCTCCTCCGCATTTCCTCTTCTGCTCCATTCTCCTTTGCAAATACAGCATACTGAGGAGGAAAGACACAGCAGCCTGTCATGTGCTGCTGTCAAACTCGAGAGGAGTTGGAGAATGGTGAGAGTGATAAAGTGGCTGGTAGGATGATGGCCTGAGGAGGTAATCTGTTTGATAATCCATCCCTTCATTACTGGCCAGTCCTGCATTCAGGCAAGAAAATGACACCTAGAATCACTCCTTCTAGATACAGGTTAGAAATCTCTTGCATGATAGTAGGTGGTTATCATCAACGTCTCTGCTTCCTGAATATTTTCTTTTCTTTTACTGCTGAATGGCACTTTGCTTTTCAGTTGAAAACAATGTTTTCGTATTAACGTCCACATTTTTTGATGCTCAGCTGTAAAAGCTTTTATTCAGACTGTAAATATATCTGAAATCTCGGAACACTTCTGTCAGGTAATTACTTTAAAGCAGGGAGTGGCTGCTACATGGCAGACAAACAGTCAATTTAAAGTGTCTGTCACCTTTTCCTTTCATTACCTGGTAATTCATCTTCATCTTCATCTTCCCTAATGCTCTGTGCTCACTTTCAGGCAATTACTGATGGAGACTATGATGTCAATGGGTTTTGCATAGCAGATCTCGGATGAAACATGTTTTTAGGAAATGAAGGTACTTTAATGTGTGCATCAACCTGAATAGATGCAAACAATCCTAGACACCTTGGCTATGAGGGCTTGAGTGATCTCCTAAGTTAGGTGTTCATATGAAGGGATTCATATACAGTCCTGTGTAACAGTGTTTCTCAAACTGTGGGTCGGGACCCACTTGGTGCGTCGCGACCCGATTTCTGGTGCATCGCGACCCGATTTCTGGTGGGTCCCAGGTGATGGAAAGATCGGATAAGTAATTGCCACAAGCCCTGAGGCTGTTCAAAAATCAGATAGCTGCTAATTGCCCTTCAAAGAGCTGAGGCTCCTGCTGTTTGCAAGATAGCTGCTAATTATCCTGCAAACAGCTTGAGACTATTCATTAGGGCTGCCTCATTATGAGAAATGGATTGAGTTTTTGTGCAAATAAATAAAATATTACTTGTAAATAAATAAATACATTGTAAAGCTAGGTGGGTCCTGATAGAGCAGGGGTGCACAACTTGGAAGTAGGCGGGGGCCGAAATGAATAGGCCAAACTTCTCCGGGGCCGCACGGGGGGGCATGTCACTTCCTCAGGAAGTGACATCACTTCCTCAGGAAGTGACATCCTCAGGAAGTGACATCACAGGGGGCGTGTCCAGGAACCATGATGTCACTTCCTGGACAGGGGGCGTGTCCATGAGCCGGAAAATATCCCGAAAAAATATTTATATAAATATATATAAATAAATATACAATAAATAAAAATAAAATATCCACAGCAAGCCACTTGTGCGTGCGTGTGTGTGTGTGTGTGTGTGTGTGTGTGTGTGATATCTTTATCCAGGAAAAGGAGGGGTGGAAATGAGCGGGATATTACGGGGAGAGAGATGAAAATAAAAAATATATATACTTAAAAAATATAGTCTTTTTTAAAAAAATCGGAGATTAAATCCTTCAGTTTCCAACAGTGTATCCAAGTCCGAGATCAATTAAAAAAAAAAAGACTTGCAGTGCCCTCCCCCCCCCCCAATCAAGCAGGCTGAGAGAATTTCCTCGCTGGAGCTACTGCGTGCTGCTAGGAGAGAGCGGCGCGGAAGCCCCCATCAAGCGACCCCCTCCTCAAAGTAGCCTTCTTCTGCCTTTCTCCAACAACGCCAGCAGCAGCAGCAGGGGGGGGAGAGAGAGACCACATTGGGATAGCCCCGGCGGCACACACACGTGTCCTGCCCCAAGCCCGGATCCCTCGCCGCGTTCATCAGCCTCCCTCACCTCACCCGGCAGCCTGCTCGGCTCTCCATCTTTCCGGCACGGTGGCTGCCGCCCTCACCTCCCGGTCCGCCTCCTTCCAGACCCAGCAGCAGCCTAGCCCGTGGCGCATCGGCGTTTGCGCTGCCTGGCTGGAGCGGAGGAGAGTACGTGGCTTGCAAAGAGCCTCTGCCGGACGGGACGCGCTGCAGCTCTGGCTGAATGCAAATAGCAAACAGGCAACGGCGCTCACCGCTCCAAGACACCATGTTGCAACTGCAATAGCATCCCGCGAGTTCTGGCCCCTCAATCCCCCGTTCCGTTCGTTAGCCTGCTGCCACGGGAAATGGCAGTTGCCGCTCATTCTACTCCTGACACGGCTCATTTGGCTCTTTGCCAACACGCAACTGCTTCCGGAGGGAGGGAGCTCAGGGAGCCTGCACCAAGGAGAGAGCCTCCCCTGGGCCCCTCCTCCCCCGGACTCGGCAATCTTCCTCGGCGCGCGCACTCATTCGGCTCCTGGCTGAACGCCAGAAGTCTCAGCTGATTGGCGGCGATCAAAGCGCCGCCTGGAGGCTCCTGGCTTTCGGCCAGGAGCCGAATGAGTGCGCGCTAGAGCAGAATGATAAAGAGCGGGCACAGAGAAACACGGAAGAGCGGGCACGGAGGATTTCCCGTGGCCCGCGAAGAACTTGGGGATCCCGGAGAGCGCCCACTCTATGGGATCCCCAAGTTCTTCGCGGGCCATGGGAAATCGTCAGGGGTTGTGCAACCCTGTGATAGAGTGTCGTTTTAAAAAGTGGGTGCTGGTGCTAAAACGTTTGAGAACCACTGCTGTGTAACAATACGTGATCCAGCTCAGGATTCGGCGGGCAGCCCTGGGCTTTAGTCAGGATTGCGCTGCCCGTCATTTGTTTGCCCTATATTTAAAGAAAACGTATTCAGCCACCAATGAGGAGAAAAGGATGCAACTGTGACTTAAGATGACTCAACAAAAGATGACTCAACAAAACTTCCAGTAAACAGATAAACAGTTCTTCACATTCACATGCCCCATGGTCAGTTCTGTTATTTGCTACAAGAAAGATTTTGTGAATCATCACAATTTTTTTAAAAAGACAAAAAAAGACAGAGAGAGATACAGCAGCAGCAGCAGCAAACAAGATGAGCAGCAGATGAGCTTGCAAACAATTTTGAAACAGGCAAAACACTAAAAAGGCAGCTAATTTTATACTGGGTAAATATTTCAGCGTTGGCTTTCACATTCAACGTGTAACAATACTTTATTCATACTTTTTTTTCCAGAATAGTGAAACAAAATATAATCCAAGAAAACCTCTTATTCCCAACAACAATTCTCTTCAGAGAACACCACACGAAAAGGTTATAATTAATGCAAAAAAGAAAAAGAGGCGAACAATCTATTAACATAATCTGAATAAAACCCTTCCGTATTTAAATGCAGACACTAACTGCCAGTATAATACTTTATTAATTAACAAAGTATTTATCCACTGGGAAATTAGGATAAAAGGCAGCACTTTGTCAGACTGTAGTAAAATGCGTGCGCTCTTCATAAGAAATGCATAAAACTCAAACAAAAGAACCATTATCTTTTTAAACCAATTACATTTAATCTCAATAGAAAGAATGAGTACATCAGTTCTTCCATGTTTTGATAAGCCTCTCCCTCAAATACCCCGAAGAGCAAAACTTTCATATAGACGCCAGTATCCGCATCAAATTTAAACAGTTGTTTATTTAAACAACGTATGTAACCTGCCATCACTTCTGGAGTATGGGTTGGCCAAGTGGGGCCCTGGATGAGGCCCTCAGATCACCAGAGGGCCCGTGGCTGAGCCATGAGGCCCTGCCCTAGTGTCTGACTCCTTGCAGTGAAAAAAAGATGGCGGCACTCAAGAAGTTCGTTGAGTTGCTACCATCAAAGTAAGCTTCACCTGAACACTTGTGGGGGCTAGCCTTGCTGGCAATTGATTGCAGTTTAGCAGTTGCCATCTTTTAAAATCAATTATACAATGTCCCTCCTTTGTTGCTGCATGACTGTGATGCAGTGATATAGATGGGGCATTATTGATTAAAAAAAGATTCAAGCCACCAAGGAGCAGTCTGGACTCCTGTATCCCTCCCACCAAGGTAAGTCACCCTAGGGGCTGGGGGGGGGGAAACCAAGGCACTTGGTTGAGGCCCCCTACTGACCTAGAATTTGCCCTGCTCTCCCTTCAATAAACATTTCCAAGGCATGTGATCCTCCCAACTGTTAACATCTTGCACTAAGAAGAACTAGAGCAGACAGCAAGTTGCTGTTCCTTTAATAATGCTCCTCATAGTTTAGGAGTGAAACGTTAGGACAATATCTTGTTAACTAAATAAAAATGACCAGAACAACCTGGAAAATGCTTCCTTTTATTAATTCAAAGATTTCCGAGGCAGTTCACAAAAAACAACCAATCATGTAAAACAATACAATCATGCAAACAATGAAACAGCAATCATCAATAAAATAGAAAATAAAATGACAATCTCACCAGATGTTGAGAAGTTGTAATTAAAAATGCAAAAATGATGGTACAATCCACATGGAAACCCCCCCCCCCCGAGTTAATGTGACAAATTGTACAGAACAAAGACAGGGATACATCATCACAAATATTTCCATCAGTCTCTATAGTGGGAGAAGAAATCACATTCCCACTTTAGGCCTTGATTCACACCATAAATCCCAATCCACATGTTCCATATGTCCATCAGACATGTGGTTTTTTCTTCTTCATCATCTCACAGACACCAATCCAAAGTACAGTTCAGTTGCACAAACTTCTTTGTGCTTGACTTGTATAGCCAATCACAACATGCTGTCCAAATAATGATTGTCTCTAATTTGTTCTTCTGGTATTTGTTTCTATCCTAATTTCCCCGAAATCCTTTGTAATTGTGTTGCGCATGCATGATATCACATAGTCACTTGAGACATGTAGTGCGGAAGCAGATAGGGAAAACAGAATTCCTTCTTATGGTCTTTGTCATTGATTTAATAGAAAATGCTTGTGTTGGGGGAGAAAACAGTGTAGTTGCTGCAGGACATTTTGTTTGTTTATACAGTATTTTCGTTTGAAGAACAACAGCAGTCTCTTGCTGTCACCAAACTGCACCTTGTGTAACGGGCAGCCCAATCCTGTTTGGAAATAGACTGGCGGAGCATGTCTAGGGTGTGGCAAACGTGCCGTAAAGCACATTTGCAGAACTCAGCAAGTACGCAGCACCGGCGCCAGGGCCGGTGCTGCTCTCCTCACCGCAGATACGGAACTGCACCCGCCGGGGAAGGCAAATTCCCTACTGGGTGATGGAGGGGCGTGGGGAGGGCAGAACAGGGCTTCTATGGGGGTGGGATTGGTGGTCCAGGCCTGGGAAGGGGGAGGGATTGGTGGTGGCCTCCGCCATAACCTATCCCCCTTCTCAGGCCTGGCTACAGTTAAACGGGACTCTCAAATGTGCACCAGCAAAATAACTGGTGCACATTCAAGTAGACCCATCAAGGCAGCTGGGGCTCTTCTCAGGGGAAGAGGACAAAGTCCCCTTACCCCAAGGAGAGCCCCAGCTGTGCCGGTGCTGCATCCTATCTGGATAGGATGCAGCACATGCTCTATGCCCACACTGCAGCCTGGTTAGATAGGATTGCGCTATGAAAGTCTCATTGAGGCACAGCCTACAGGACATGAAGGTGGGCAGAGAGACAGATGCAATGCCAGCTGGCACAGGAAACAGGGCAGTGAGAAGAAGAGGCAGTTGGTGCAATGCAGGGCAGTGGCAGGGCAGGAAGCAAGTAGGCAGGAACTGGGACAACCAGACTTCTTTCCACTAAGTACACCGCAGTTCTGCTCCAGCCACCCCCACCACCCCCAGTTCCAATGGATTTGTGAGATTTTGAGTATTAGCTGGGTTCACATTAAAACAATATCTGTGATCGACTCAAGTTTGCTGAATGCATGTCAATTTAGCAATCCTCAAAGCAGGGGATGTGGATCAAGTCTCTGTCTCCAAGTCTCAAGTCAAGTCCCAAGTCTTTGCCCCCAAGTCCTGAGTCTTTGGTTGCAAGTTGCGATTCCCTATCTATTTAATGGGGAAAACAGGTTTAAACCTGAAAAAAATTCAACTTTTCGTAAAAGGCTCCGAGTCTCGAGTTGAATCTCTTACAATCGCCAAGTCAAGACCGAGTCAAGTCATTGACGCGACTTGAGTCCGACTCGAGTCCAAGTCAATAGACTCAAGTCTACATCACTGCCTCAAAGCACCTCTGAGCCAAACCTACAGGTACACAACTGCCACTGCTACACACGCAGCATAGCCCTTGTTAGACACTCAGATGAATATATGAAACTGACTTCTGTGGAATCAAACCATTGGTGCATTGACTGCCAGAGGCTCTCCAGGGTTTCAGGTTCAGGGGTCTTTCCCAGGTTTACCTGGAGATGTCAGTGATGAACCTCTTCTGCAATGCATGATTTGACTGTATATTCTAGAACTCTAGTATGTCACCAGTAGAATGGTTAAGCAATCAATTGGTTTTTCATATAAAGGCCACTCCATGATCTGCCCCCCGTCCTGCACTGACTTCTGACTTGTAATCCCCACCGTGATGTGCTTTCAAGCCCCATCCCAATATGCCCAGTGGCAGGGAGCACCGTAGTGCATGGTCATTGACTGTCCTGACCAATCAGTGACCCTGTGCTTCTATGGAGTGCTACATCACACCACTTTCTCTAACCGGTTGGACCGGGGGCAGATCATGTTGGGACAGAGATTGAAAAGCACTCGCCATCGTCCCATGACAGCTCGTGGTTAGTGCACTGTCATTTCCCAGGCAGCATAAAAACCATAATAGATGCATGCAGGCATTTTCCATTTCTCCCTGACCGTCTTGGACTAGACACACTACCGCAGGTGCATGCTTCCTTCCAATTTCAGCCTTGAATGTAATTCCACATGCGCATCAAAAGAATGTGCACTAGCATGGTTCAGCCATGCGGCCACACCGGATTATGGGTTAGTGCTGTTTTTCTTTGTCTGCTAATGCCTCATTGTCTGTTCGTATGTGTTGGCATGAAGGTAATTTATGCAGGTATTTTGTATGCATGGCAAATAATGAGAAACACCTGCAGAAATTTCCCTCCCTCTCTGAGTTCAGAAACTAATTATATTTTTAAATAATGGCTACCATTGAACACAATTATCCAAATCACTTTAAGTAATGGAGTCTTTTAAAGGTGTTTTAGAAAAATTTTGCAGTTTTAAAACACTCTTTTTATTTGCAATAGGGGAGACTAAAAAGTTTAGTCAGCTGCTTAGTAACCCCCCCCCCAAAAAAAAAATTATTCTCCTACTTTCAAATCAGCTCATTTCATTCTTTGCTTATTCTTCCAGTTCCTGTTTCTCAAATACTGTAGTGTGAGCCATGCCAGAGGTTCTTCTTCTTCTTCTTCTTCTTCTTCTTCTTCTTCTTCTTCTTCTTCTTCTTCTTCTTCTTCTTCTTCAGAATTCCCTTCTTGGGGCTGATATTCACAGTTACTTAGAACTACGACAAAGACATAAAGAAGTTATTCACATTTTAGACTTACTTAAATTTCTGGGCTGCTTCAATGAAGGGGGTGATGATAAAAAATAAAATATATACATAACTATTCAACTGACAATCAAACTAAAAAGGTAAAACATTGCTATTAAGGCTGATGAGATCTTGGCACTTGCTCAAAACGCCTCTTGTGGTTTTTAAAGGTACAGGAGCCCCGTTCTCTGAAGGTAGTCACCCTACTACATTCCTGGTTTCTCAAAGCCATAGCAAATGCAAAAAATAAAAATTACACTACTTCCAAAGGAGTCAAATTTTGGATTGTGAGATTTCTATCTGAATCAAGAGTATCTACAGAGTGGCAATCATACTAGGAGCATGGTGCATGGGGAAAAGGTTTTGACTCTTTCCCCCTTGCGCTATAGTCCTGAGGGTAAAAAAAATGCACCCCTTGAAACTGCTAGAAATCCTGTGAAGAAAGCTTCCATCATTGGCACCAATGCTTTGACTGAAGACACTCAAATTAGGGTTTCAGTGTCACTCCAGTGGAAATTAGTTTCTCAGTTACACGACAGTATCTGAATGTCTCAGGACATGTCCTTGTTCTTTGGAATTTTTGTGTAGATGATAGTCTCAAGAAGACACACTCCATGGATCTGAAAATCATGCAGGGATATTGTGGCAATGGGGAGATTGCAGGTGTTTAGAAAGTGAGAGATACCATACTCTCATCCAATTTGTTTTTTAGGCAAGTTGTTAGGTCTCAGAAGTGCAAAGAACTGTAAAAGTGTTGTTGCTGATGTTATTATATTATTAGTTTTTCACTGTTGGTTTTATTTGTTATTACAAACCACTTTCAACTTTTGGAAATCCTTCTCACAAATCTCCTGTGAAAAGGAACCCCCGGTGCTCTGAACCTGCAAGTGAGTGGGCGATGATGTCACCGCCCACTCACTTCTGGGATCGGAGTACCCGGCATGAGACTCCACATACCGGTAAGAGGGTGGAGGCAAGCAGGAGGGCTTTTCCCAGTATGCATTTTACACGCGCTGCAACTCTCCCCGCCACGTCGAGCCTCCTGCCACCATTTGGATGCTTGCATGGGGGAAAAATTGCGCCCTCCTCAGCAGAGTGCTCGGGGCAGCTACTCCTCAGGCTCCACCGTTGTTATGGCACTGGCCAGCAGCGTAGCCAGCCTCTGAAGGTGTGGGGGCGGCAGCCCATGACGCACCCCCATGACACCCTTGTGACATCACTAGCTCCACCCCCTCTGGGGGCGACGTCACTTTCTGACCTTTTCCAGCCAACCCCCCCCCCCACCGGCATCCTCCAATCTGTTTTAGAATTCTGAAATACCTAAGATATTTTTTCTTCTCATCCTAACTCTTTTAATGTACGCACAATTCTTACAGTGTGTGCCTTAGGGTCAACTACTGTATAAGTAAAGGTAAAGGTATCCCTTGACAATTAAGTCCAGTCGTGTCTGACACTAGGGAGTGGTGCTTTTCCGAAAAGCCAGCGCTGTCCGAAGATGTTTCCATGGTCATGTGGCCGGCATGACTCAACACCGAGGCGCATGGAACGCTGTTACCGTCCCGCTGACGCGGTACCTATTAATCTACTTGCAATTTCTTGCTTTCGAACTGCTAGGTTGGCAGGAGCCATCGCACGGATTCGAACTGCCGACCTTTCGATCGACAGCTCATGGTTCAGTGGTTTAACCCACTGCGCCACCCGCTGGCTCCAACTACTGTATAAAAGGTAAAGGTGTCCCCTGACAATTAAGTCCAGTCGTGTCCGACTCTAGGGTGTGGTGCTCATCTCCATTTCAAAGCCGAAGAGCCAGCGTTGTCCGAAGACGCCTCCGCAGTCATGTGGCTGGCATGACACTCCTTGCCACAGTGCTTAGCATGCAGCTGGAACACGGAGCACTGTTTACCTTCCCGCAAGTGGTACCTATTTAACTACTCGCATTGACATGCTTTGGAACTGCTAGGTTGGCAGCAGCTAGCCAAGCAACGAGCACTCACCCCGTTGCGGGAATCGAACTACCAACCTTTCGATCAACAGCTTATGGTTCAGCGGTTTAACCCGCTGCGCCACCCACTGGCCTATACTACTGTATACACCACTGTAAATGCACAGTTTGCCTTTCCGTTTTCATTTCTTTCTTTTTTAAATGCCAGGTTATTTTATTAAATAACAATGGGAGGGGAATCAGGACTGGGATCACAGTGAGAGGGGGCTTTTTTTTTAATATTTCCCCCCTACATCTAAACTGTAACAAAAATCCCTATATGTCTTGGGAAGGACACTGTCATTGAGGACCAGGCTCACAGTCTGGGGAAAGGCAGTATTAGTAGTAGTATAGGAACCTTTATTAGCATAAAAGGGAAAGGCAGTATAGAAATCTTATAAGCAAACAAGGTGGTGTTTCAGAGGACATTTTTTAAAATCAAAACTGTACCATAGGGGAAAAGGGTTAACACCCCCTTCTCCCATGCAGAGCCAGTCCTTTAATGAGTCAAGGTGAGGCCATTTTTTTTTTTACTATTGGAAGAATCTTATAGTTAAGGACAGAGAAGGAGAATTTGAATTTACATCAAGATCAGTAATATTCATTACTAATGGATTTGAATTCCATTTCTGCTGGACATTTTTAAAATGATTTAAAAAAAAAAAGTCTTCGTTATGATGCAGGACTTAACCATGGCCAGGAGAGGGACCCATTGGCTAAGAGTTGGCAATGCATCCCTCTTGTTGCACTATTACAGTATTCATTGCAAACCCCCCCCCCCATGCTTATCTGAACCCTGACAAATATTTCAAGATGAATGTTAGATGCTTAAAAAGTAAAAGGATGCGAGATTAGAATGCGAGTTCCAAAACCTAAAGTGTTTCTACTTTGGAACAAGAAGGGTGCCAGAGACAGTGCTACTAACAGGATTTAGCGTGATATCTGGAGGAACCGTGACAGGCGCTGGATGCAAGAACCGTACACATACTATTAACAGAGTCCTTTGAATTAAATAAATAAATGTACAGACACCCTCCCAAGCCATTTCATGCCTTTTCAAATTCACTTTCTTACAACACAATCCTATATGCATGCTTACTCAGAAGTAAGTCCTACCGATTTCAACTGGGACTTCCTCTCTTGTAAGTGTGCATAGGATTGCAGCCTTATAGAGGGAGGAAAACTTTTCCAGTTACTCATTTATTTATTTATTTTTCAGATAGTCTACTGTCAAACCGAAAAAAAAGCCCCTCTGATCAAGCTATTGCCTTCTGGCAAATAAATAAGATACTCTGAAACTAGAAATATAGACAAACTTGCTATGAAGTACTCTTGCTTATCATCTTGTGGACCATTACAATTTCACACACACACACACACACACACACACACACACACACACACACACACACACACACACACACACACACACACACCCCACTACGATAAAAGATATATAGAGTGGCCTCTTGGAGATTACAGAGCATCCTTCTGGCTTCTATCCAGCTCATATGCTGACATAACTACAAAATGAACTGGAAAATATATGCATCATGTAGGGTTGGGGGCTTCTTCCCCCCCCCCACTAAACGAAACAGATGAGCAGTGTGCTTATTGATCTTGGCAGTCTCCTGATTTATTAGAGTGTTGACGTCCACTCCTTTTGTATGATTTGGCAAATGATCAATAGTATTATGCCTGGTGTAGGCATTTGCAGATTGACTGTGGCAGCAGGTATAAAAGGGAATAATACCAGATTAGGGGTTTAGGTGAATTAACAGCAGAATGGGGACTTCCGTTTCAGAGGCTTGATTGAAGAAATATAAGTGGGCTGACAATTATGATAGCTGGTCCTGGGAGTAAATTCTAACAGCATGATGCTGCTCCTGTCGGAATGGTTTTTACAAAGCCACGCTACTCACACATACCAGATTACATATTTCACCATTTGTTGTCAGGGCAAGGATAGCAATATGTTTATTTGGAATGTGAAATGGTTGTGTGTGGGAATTGTGATACTGTAAATAAATGGTTGCATACAGAGCTCCATGGTGTATTGATGTTTACGCACATTCGTAATTTTAGGCATACAAGTAGTCCTATTGAATTCAATGAGATTGCTCCTGTGAGGAAATTTAAATGCTATTGTTTGTAGGACACCTTAAAACCAGGATGATACTGTAGATATTTGACTTGCTAAGATCTGTGTTTAATTTTGCAGATATTAAATGCATGCAGTGTGGTGTGTGTGTGTGTGTGTGTGTGTGTGTGTGTGTGTGTGTGTGTGTGTGTGTGTGTGTTTCATGGCCTTGATTGTGTTAAAATTAATAGTCACCATCATTTAGATTCCCTAAACAATTATCCTTAAACAAAAAGAAAGGTGTTTAGCAGAATCTAGTCACAAAATGTTCCCTTTCATATTTTCTTTTAATCCATCTTCTTAGATTGACATAAAAGTTACATGTCCATCACAAATATCCAAATGCCCGCATTAGCTAATTTGCATTTTCCTTGAAATATTTTAATATCCTTATGCTTAAAATGCTGTGAATGGGGAAAAAACAATAACAACGCTGTCTCTCTTTTGAGACTGACGTATTGTGAAATAAACAGCAATCAGGCTAAAGATGTTGTAATATACAAACCAAGTTTTGTTTTGCTAAACTAAGCAAAATTAGTTGAATGCCCTAAGTAATAGTTGCTGGTATTCTCTCCCCCCCCCCTCGCCAAATTATTTCTCCACTTGTTTTTGTGTCTATGCATAAATTAAAAATCTGCTGAAATTTATTATTCATCGGAGATGTAATTAATATGCAAAATTATGCAAATTAAGATGCAATTAGGTTTCAATTCTCTAGTGGAATTTTCCATTATAATTTAATACAAAGTAATAGAGTAATTGGTGTCACGTGTAATTACTGTTACTCACGTGTACTTACGGACGTGAAAATGGTTTGTATACGTTAGTTATCGTATGCAAATGTACCATACAGCCTCTCAGCACTGGGGGACTAGGTAAACAAAGACTGCCTTAAAACAAGAGAGAGTAAGTGACCCCCCTTTTCTTTTCATGTACTGTCATTTTCAAGAACAACATGAATAATTGTAATTGATTTTGCTGCATTTATTCCTTAGAATTCATAAATAGGTACAGTTTTGTGTCATATTCGCCTTATTATTTTAGAGAGTACTTATCTCCAGCAAAACAAGACATAATAACTAGCACGACAAAGAAATTTTGATGTTCCACTGACACACAGAAAAGCAAAATGAACCATGGCTCCTCACGCCAAACTAGAACCATTAGAACGAGCTTTTACTGGCCTTGCCTTGTGACATCGTCTTTTCCAAAGGGACAAGCTACTGCACCCAGCCAGGACAGTACCTGCACTTGGACCTTGCATGCTCTTTGTGCAAAGTTAGGGTTTGACGCTAAATAACAGATCAGAAACTGATGACTCAGGAGTTCCATCTAGCCCTCAAGGGCTTCTCACCTGCCCCCTTGTCCCCTTGTCCCTGTTTATGCACTATGACTGTTTCCTCCTACATGAGTAGATGGAGAGTTCTTTAACCCCCTCACTACCAGTCCAGGCAACATCAGACACTTTAGCAGAGCTTTCCTGGGTGCATTTGAGCTGCATATTCCTCTGCACCAACCAGCTCACAGGCACAAGGGACAAGCGACTGAGATCTGTAAGCAGAGAGAACTCTGCCAAAGCTAATGTTGCTGTAAGCTTCACACTGGGCAGGGGAAGGGAAGAGGAATAATGGGAGCTTATTATGCATCAAAGTTTTTGTTGCTGTTCATACTTCCATTGCTATTCACATGGAGGGATGAAAAAATGCCCGTATCTTGGCTTACTTGAGAATGTCAGTGGGTGGAGCCGACTTTTCCAGCGCTTCAACCCTTGTTCTGTTCAATGTTTGGCTCATTATATAAGAAACTCATTTTTTTGTTCTTATAAATGCATATTCAACTTTATAGAACAGGAAGGCCTAAAACAAAACTAGGACAAATCTGAAACTTTATATTAGGACTCACACAAACATAGAGAACTGCCTTACTTCAAGGCATACCGTGGTTTCATCTAGCACAGTACTGTATTGACTTCAGGGACTGGTAGTGGCTCCAAGGTTTTCAGATGTGGATCTTTGCCGGCCCTACCTGGAGATGTCTGGGACTTTCTGCAAATAAAGCATGTGCTCTACCACCTACCTGTTAGTGGTAGTTGCCCTACCACTGCTCTCACAGAGGAATGACCCCATTACCCATTCTAGCAAACTGAACATAGAATGAAGCACATTGGGAACATGTTATATCTGGAGCCAAGTACAACATAACATGTACTGTACAACATAACATTTTCCCATCCTGAGAAATTCATGGGAGGTTCGCAAGTGTATCTATTTATTTGAAATATTTATACCTCACCTCTCCCCATTGAAACGGAGGCATTCATGACAATTAAAACTGACAATGCATTAAGATAAAGGTAGCCCCTGCTCGAAAGCCAGTCATGTTCGACTCTAGGGTGTAGGTGCTCATCCCCATTTCTGGCTGAAGAGCCAGCGCTGTCTGAAAACGCTTCTGTGGTCATGTGGCCAGCATGACTAACGGAACGCTGTTACCTTCCCACCGCAGCGGTACCTATTTATCTACTTGCAATTTCTTGCTTTCAAACTGCTAGGTTGGCAGGAGCTGGGACAGGAGACGGGAGTTCACTCCGTCACGCGGCACTCGGTTCTCGAACTGCTGTCCTACCGACCTTCTGGTCTGCAATACAGCATCTTAAAAACAAAAAAGATTGCAGAAGGAACGGAGTGCCACATGTGGGGTGCCACCACATAGAAGGCCCTTCTCGTCACCAACCAAACCTCTGGTAACAGCAGCACCTACAGAAGGACGTCGCCAGAGCGTGGCGACTGGGGCAGACTGCCAGGGGGTGACGCGCGCAGAAAGGTGACGTGCGTCACCTCCGCTGCGCGCATCGCCCTCCGGAGGCCGGGAGAAGGCCTCGGAGCGTCCTCTTCGGTCGGCGATCCAGGGCCTTCTCATGAAGGCCCAATGCATCAATATGTGAAGTTTTACCTTTTCGCGCATGCACAGAACGTTTCTGAGGGCAAAATGCCCTCAGAAAACATTGCGCGCATGCGCGAAAAAGTTAAAACTTCATGTACTGACGCATTGGGCCTTCGCCAGAAGGCCCTGGATTGCCGACCGAAGAGGATGTCGTCCGAAGAGGATGCCGGCAGCAGCGGGGGGGGGGGGTTGTAAGACTTGCAGGCGGTCATTAGGGTGACGCGCGCCCCTTGCTTTAGGGCGGCGCGTGCCCTAGTGACGCTGCTGACCTACAGCAGGACTTCTCCAGCTGACCTCAGGCAATGGGCCATTTCATATGGTCATTAAATACCCTGACCTTAAGCCATATAGCGGAAAAACGGGGAAATTGCCGGCGGTAGCTTCCCTTACCTTGAATCCCGGCTGCCTCCATCTTGAATATCGCGAAAATCTTGCGAGATTCAAATTTGCAGCAGCCAAATCTCATAAGGGCATATGAGGCATGAGACTGCCTCATGTGCCCTTACGAGATTTGGCCACCACTATCTTGAATCTCGCAAGATTTTCGCGATATTCAAGATGGAGGCAGCTGGGATTCAAGGTAAGGGAAGCTACCGCCGGCAATTTCCCCGTTTTCCGCTCCCCCTTATCAGCTGCTGATTGCAGCAGCTGATAATGGGGACCATCTCGCGTACCCCCAACTTGCGGTCCACGTACCCCTGGGGGTACACATACCACAGGCTGAGAAACACTGCTTTAAAGGTAATCACCAGCACCTTGAATTACACCCAGAAACGAACCGGCAGCCAGGTGAATCTGGTAGAACAGCAGCATTGTTCCAACAGAATAAAAACATCCATACAGATTTTGCAGGAAATATCCTGGGCCAGACTGGGCCAGACCCTTGTACCCTATTCATGGTTCTTTCTTACCAAATACTTATGGTATTTTCAAAACACTGTAATTATCTCCAGATACATTCCTCCATTTGTATTCCACTGTGGGGGGGGGGGGACAGAACACCACAATGATTTGGGTGGGTGAACACAACCCTTTTTCTGTTGTATGCTATCACTCCCCCTGTGTCTTTGATGTGAACAGCACTGCTTCCAAGGTCATTTATTCCATGGTGAAGAATGTAAGGTGTTCTTGATTATCTATGGGCTATTTCCTTTACGGTTGAACCTTTAGTTAAGGGGTTTCATTCAAGAATAAGTAGTATTGTAAACAACACTTAAGGCTTATTTTTTAGGGTCTGGTATACTTTTGTGAGCTTGTCTCATAAATACCACTCAGGCTATATCTTTGAATGCAAAAAAGATGGAAAGAAAGTAGGCATAAACATCAGTATTGTAGGTTAACACAATGCATATGTACCTATATTGTTTCAAACTGCATTTCCTTTCCTATTTCTTTTTTCCCCCTTCTGCCTCTGGCTAATTATTTAAAGTAGAAGACATCCATAAGAAGAAATAAAATCTGCCATTAGTCTCTTGCGCTGCACCCCATCCGGGTCTCACCCATTCATCCATATGTAGCTTCCCCATTCTCTCTTGTAATACTACCAATTACTATGCAGTCAGGACCATTCATATTCATATTCACATCTCACAGTGGACATTTAAGCTACACTCTGAGCAACACTCATACCTTAAACTACACCTATTATACAGCTGTTGTACAATTACTGTAAATGAAGTGCACAATATGGGGCTCGGCTTGTATAATAACTTGTAATCAGAGATGGGAAAGGGGCTATGATATGCTTTTCTCATGCACACAGAGAGCCTTTCTTCTTGTTCGCAATTGCCTGATTTCTCTCGTTTCTTGGCTATCGATTCTGATCAATATTTATCGTTAGAGATGTATCACCTAATAGTGCAGGGCTACGATGACCATCAAAGTCTATGAGTCTGTGCAGGAAACAGACTAAAAAAATGCTTCTGGCTCTTGAAAAGGTGGGCCAAACAGGATATGGATTACCATGGATCAATGAGTATTGAGCGCAGAAGGAAGACATACAATGGAGCTTGCAAAAACCCATCCTTATGTTGACTCTGAGCCAGCTGATTTTTCTGGGAATATCTGGTGCAGTCCACACCTCATTCTAGTCATGTTCAGCATTAGGAGTGTGTTTTCTTAAAATAACAACAACCTGTAAACAGCAAAATGGATGCAGTCACAGGAAAGCAACTACTGGTTTGGGAACATGACCAGAGCTTTAGTTGCTGTGGAGGCTCAACCTGGTTTCCCTTGCGTATAAGGAGCCTTACCATGACAAATTTGAAGAGTTCTCAGCAGGCATTTCATCGAGGGCCCTGCCATCCCTGTAACATTGCATTGGTGTTACAACTGAGCTGAGGGATAAAAGCAGTCTCATACACAGCAAAACTGACTTTGCTAAGAGCTTCACTAGATCAAAGACAGATCTGCAGCCATTGCTACACAGGCAGAAAACAAGAAGAAAGGAAAACAAGTCAAATGAGAGATCTAGTAACAGTAGGACAGGGCAACCCATATATGCATTGGGCGGCTCAGCTCACTCTTCCAACAACAGGTACACCATGAGGTCCATGTTGTCTGTCAGAGAGCAGCACAGTTGATATAGCTTAGTTGGGAAGGAAGATGGAGAGAACCCAGGTCAAGTGGGCTAATGGCATTAGCTTCTGAAGGGACCAACACTGATTTGAGACAACTCTGTTATTTCATGTCATGTTTGTTGTTGACTTATACTGTATACTGCCTTGAATGCCAAGGTAGGAAATGCAGCATATAGATAGATTAAATGAAAAATAAATAATAGTTTTCAGAAGTCTATGTAATATAACTTTAAATCTGCGTGTGGTATGTGGTACATAGTGGGGTGTCTCATATGCACAATACCTATGAACATGATGCCTATGAAATGACTCTTCTCAGTTTATGGCTCTCCTTTTGTTCCCCATCTACTGCTGCAACAACATGGAATGGTTTTTCCATCCCTTTTCCGTTTCCATTAATTTCCTAGGAACCATTTGTTTCATCATTAGAGTTGAATAACTCCTCCTCCTCCTCACCTGCCAATCACCAATACCGTACTAACAGAACATGCCTTATAAAATTAATTGTGCTGCTTTGCGTTATAGCTCATCAACGCATTTAGAATTAGCCGAAATGAAATAATGGGGGTCAGTTCTGTAAAAAATGAGTTTACTTTCATGCCAGCTGCAGAAAATGAACAAAACTGGCTTCACGCCAAGAAAGGGAGAGTCTCACATTAGGAAAAGACAGGGAAAGTACTCACACAACATTGCATATCAAAGGAAACAGTACATTATACACTGTGTACATTACACACCTATGCCCAAAGAATGCATTTTAGTGTAAGAGTTTATGACTGGCTGGCTGGCTCACTTCTCACATGCTCTCTCATTGGAGTACCGGTCTTTATATTTTTTGTAAAAAATAAATTGATTCTGCTTGAAACACTGAATGTTGCTACTTTGTGCGTGATACAAACCTTGCAATGAAGAGAGAGAGAGAGAGAGAGAGAGAGAGAGAGAGAGAGAGAGAGAGAGAGAGAGAGAGAGAGAGAGAGAGAGAGATGCTTGGAGCATGCTGGATGTTCTTTGAAAGGCGAGCCTGATTGTATACCTCATTTTACGTTAAAATGTTATGCAAATCAAATGAATTAAGCACAACAGTAGAATTAAACATCAACGTTTGTACTCAAAGAGTGTAATTGACCCTATACACTGTAATATAGTATACAGTGATTTCGTGTGGGCATTGGCACTCCAATATGAACTGGGCTTCCCATCTGCAGGGGATTCCCAATTCACTTCAATGGAAAGGACAGCTCTATATACACAATGGGATGCAAGCACAGAACTATCCCCTCCACTGAAATACATGGGGAATAATGAATGTGCAGGAGTTCTATATGTGCAACCAGGCACTCCCCAAGCTCTGCACCAGACTCCCACAACAGGTATCACTAACACAGGAATAGTTTCATTTGGCCCTATCATGTAGGTCCACATCTTGTGTCTAACAGTATTTTCTAATTGTAGAAAGAATTATGCACATAATCTCTCAAGGATATGCAGTCACACTAAGTCCTCACCCAGTTCCCTGCCACCTCACATCAGATATCCAGAGCAGAGGCGTCGCTCCGGTGGGAGCGGTACCGTAAGTTGCGCCCGGTCCTAGTCCCGTTTACCAAGCTGGAAGGAGGCGGCCCTGCCTCCTCGCCGTCGGAGCCATTCTATGCAGAGAAAGCAGCGGGCAAGAAACTCCCTGCCCGTTGCTTTCTCCGCATGGGAATGGCTCCAACGGCGAGGGGGTGGGGCCACCTCCTGCCGGCTTGGTAAACGGGACTAGAACCGGGCGCGACTTACCGCCCCCACCGGAGCGACACCTCTGATCCAGAGCTGTGTAGAACTTACACTTGTATAACTGACAGTTCCTCCACCCAGCCAGCTAATTGCACTACCTCGGTCATTTCCATAAACTCCAGATTCTTGGCAAGCAACTCATGATTGGATAGGGTGCCCAGATCCAATAAGGGACAGGGTACCCATACCTTTAACCATTGGAATTTGGGCAGGTGCAGCTCATCATGGAAGGGTGCAACAATTCCCTCTTCTTACAATGGTTAAAGGCATAGGCACCCTGTCCCTTATTGAATCTGGGCAACCTATGATTGGATCGCATACCAGCAAACACAAATGAGCCCAGGGCCTCAATTCCATTCCTTTTTCAGTTCCTAGCCAACCAGTCAATGTGAAGTCTCAGCCAATTATCATATACCTGCTACTCTTTCTTCTGCTTCCCTTTCCCAGTCTGTAGATATATAAGCATGAGACTTCTAGCAGCCCAGAGAAACCTCATTATCACTGCACCATACACCTAAACTCTTAAGACCATTCTTCTGCATACAACAGAGCAGATAGGATACTTGGTTTTATCAGTTGCCCTAAATTTCTCACAGTGGATTAGGAGCATCCTTGGAGGTGCATGCCATTCTAGCTATCTGCTATCAATACTTCTTTCACTTTGATTATTCTGTAATTAAAGTCCTGGAATAATTATCAGAGGCCATCTACAGTGTATAGATGACTTTGGATGGGTTGTCAGGTTGCTCCGTGAAAATCTTGGAGAGTTGTGTGTTTTAGAGAATTGAAGATAAAGCAGGCCTTCCTCAAACAGTTACTAACAGCCCAATCCTATCCCCCCACGGTTGTCCGTGATGCAGCTGCGCTGACAGAGCATGTGCTACATCCAATGGTGGCCAACCAGAGGTATTCTTTTACTTACCTATGGGTAGGCCTTCTGGGTGCCAATGTGTCTTTTCAGACCCACGCCAGCTACAGTATGTAGCTTAAGTCGAAGGAGAGAAAGGGGGTGGGGTGGCCTGGGATTGGGATGTGATCAGAGCAATGAATGAGATAAATGACTGGAATTTACACACATATAGTTGTGCATGCATTCAATCTATGCTCCCCAGTCCTGCAAAAAAAGTTGAATGAATCGCATGATCTGCCATAGATGCATATGAAGGTATTCCCCATGCCAAACTTGTGATGCACCAGGGTGGTGTGATAATGTGTGAGTATTCTACGTGATGATGCAGTAGGCGTGTCTATGAACCTGAGGCTCACTCCTGAACCCTGCTGTTGTGTATCACCCGCACACTGGGGTGATGTGTGAACCAACTTCTTTCTTCCCACTCCACACATGCTAAATGGGCTCTTTAAAACACTCTTGTATTTGGTGGTGTGGGAATGCCTAACGAAAGGAAAAAAACAATGAAGATTTATGGCTATTAAAAACAACTAACCCAGGAATGGTAAGCACCACTGAAATGAAGTTAATTGATAGATGAATAATAGATTGCATGAAGATGTATTAGGGCTTAAATTATTTTGTACTATTTCCATTGTATTGGGACTAATTTCCATAGTAATGCTGTTAGCGGAAAAGCTGCTTTTGTCTATCAGGTCTCGGCAGGAAAAGCAAATATGAAAATGGCAATATTTTTAACAATATGTTGGGGTTTTGTTTAATAAAGCTAATGTTTTCAAATCTGTTTTTATTAAAACATAGTAAATTCCATCAATTTTTTGACATCAAATTTCATTATGTACTGTAAATATTTATCACTTTCCAAGGAAAACATTGCACATTAGTTGAAGTCCCGCTCATTTGAACAGGAAGCTGGATTAGAAATGAATCCCAGTTTTGTTTTGCTTCCTTTGTTTACAGCACACTTTAGTTTGAAATAGGGAGCCAGTGTTACTTCATTAGCCCTTTTTTTTAACTTTAAGCAGCGACATGGACCATCTGAAATGACACAAGAGAAAGACAACTACATCATCTTGATGGTGTTTTTATTCCCACTCCCTTGCACCAAATGGAGCTGGAGCTCTTATACATGCTATGTAGGCTTTGTACGGTCACATGTCCGTGCTTCATTTCTGGGACCAGAACTTACCTGGCCAACCTCTGTTACCCTGGTAACCAGGGTAACAGAGGTTGGCCAGGCCCAGGCAGGTTGGCCAATCAGAGGGCCCACTTGGCCAGGATGAACCCCTGGGACCTCCAGTACCAGTGAGCCACCACAGAGTCACAGATTTGCAGATGAGGAAGCTGGGAGAAGGCACTGCCTGCTGCCATCAATCATCCCCGGTACGCTCAGGGATGACAACTGCAGGGCTTTGCCCCAGGACCTCCAGCAACCTGGCGCCAGCACTGCTTGCAATCCAATGGTACATTGCAGGGGATATTTTGCTACTCTTTCCTGGGATGCTATTGCCTAATGTCCTACTTAGGTACTCACCAAGCAACCAGGGATCATCTCTAGTTACCTCAGTGGCATAGGAGGCAAGAGAAACACAGCCTTCTGGCCAGAGCTGCATTGCTATGAAAAACATTGCATTGCATTGCATTGCATTGCATTGCATTGCTATGAAAAACATATGCAAAACATTGAGGCTAAACTGTAGACCATGATCCCTAAGGACGTTTATGCTACGTTATGTCCTCATAGCTGTATGAGGTGTCCAGATCTGGAGCGATTTGCTGGAGCCAGTCAGAACAGCACTGTCAGACCAACACAAGCAGCATCCTGAACGATGAGCTGCTGCTCCAGGCCCTCCTCTAGAACAAAGACAGAGAGGAAAAAGTGCTTCTGCCGGAAACTCAAAAACATGTCATTGCAGAAACACAGAGAATTGTACCACCCAATGTGAAGTGCGCTCTCTCGAACAGTAAGTCCCAGGGTTCTTTGTTGATACTTCTTTCTTTATACTGTATTGGCCTACCTATTTATTTATTTAAGCCAGCGGGTGCCGCAGTGGGTTAAACCGCTGAACCATGAGCTATCGATCGAAAGGTCGGCAGTTCGAATCCGCGATGGGGTGAGCTCTCGTTGCTTGGCCAGCTCCTGCCAACCTAGCAGTTCCAAAGCATGTTAATGCGAGTAGATAAATAGGTACTGCTTGCGGGAAGGTAAACAGCGCTCCGTGTTCCAGCTGCATGCTACCCGCTGCAGCAAGGAGAGTCATGCCGGCCACATGACCACGGAGGCGTCTTTGGATAACGCTGGCTCTTCGGCTTTGAAATGGGGATGAGCACCTAGAGTCGGACACGACTGGACTTAATTGTCAGGGGTCACCTTTACCTTTATTTATTTATTTACTCGCTTACTTGCAAAGTCTTCAGTTCATGACATACTTAGCATGGCAGTTAATCCAGCCCTGCCCACAAGCATTAAGGCCTTTTCCCAGTGACCACACTGAAGGAACTGGTTGCAGGAAAAGGTCGAGCCTCGTCAGGCATGTGCTTAGAGCCACACTACGCAGAGGCCCATGCCCAGCTATGCCTCACTTGGGCTCCAGCTTTATGGTGCTGGCCATTTTCAAATTCCTGGATGCTCTGCCACATCTGCAGACCAGGCCATCTGAGAACATTAAAACAGCTGGCCCAGCAAAGAAGCAGGGGTCCTCATTGCCTAGAAAGCCACTACTGGGCAATGGAGGAGGGGGAAGTGGCTACCAGCAGAGGAAAGCTATCCTTGCACTGTTACGACAAACCTCAACCTTGGCTGCCCAAGCTTGAAATAAAGGCATCCTTCCACTTCCTGCACACATACTATAAACAGGAAGCTGCAAATATATAAAAGGGAGCCACACAGCAGGGCTGGTTGCCAAAGGCCCCACCAAGCTGGCACAGACCCTGACTGGTTTTCAATCTGGGTTCGATTGGGTGTGAATGTTTACTGTTGATATTTGTGAAGAGGTGTTTTTTTTTTTAAATATTCCTTGTTTAGTTAAATCACAGAATGACAAATTCACAGCTTTGTAAGAGCTGCTGCTGAAAAAGAGGTATAGCCAGGGCTGGCAAAACACTGAGAAAAATAAAGCTGGCCAAGTGTTGAGTGCTAGGGAAGAAGACCACCTATGGCAGCCAGGGAAGAAGACCACCTATGGCAGCCACCTATGGCAGCCAGCGCAGTTCTCCTCTGTCCAATATCATGTGCCCTTCTGAGTTCCCCATTCGCAAGAATACACAGGCGTATTCCATAGACAAATACTCAAAGGCACATGCTTAGGCACCACCAGCTAAGTGACACCTCTTCTCTAAAAGCCATTCCTGCAGCTCTTTTGCTGCTTAGTCGTTTTTTCTTCATTTTTATGTTGGAACGAGAACATATCCTGTTGCAAATACTTGTCACACACTGCGAGTTACTTACAGATGCCCAGGCAACCTGAATCAAATCCTTGGAGGGATTCCTCTTTCTCTCCTGTGCTCGTTTGAGAAACACAGATGGCAAGCTGCCATCTTCCTCCTCCTCTTCTAAACAGACCCCTGTAGGGTGAAGCAGCTTCATTAGAAACAGTGGTTACAGATTTCAAAATGGCTGTCGCACAACACTCAGAATGCTGCTCCAGCAATCTGAAACTCAATCAGATCCATTTAACCTACTGTATTCCACACCCTGTATTGTTTCATGGACAAAAACAGGGTACGTTTTTCAATTTTAAAACGAGAATGAGATTTACAATGAAGCAGTACCTAGATGGAAGTGAAAAGCCACTTTGGTGAGACTAGATGCATGACATTTCGAGGAACTGAAGAAGTCTTGACTCAGTGATGCTCCAGGGAAAACTCCTAAGGTGAGCCATCTAGCAGCCAGGAGGCTACAAATGGAGCCTGAGGGCTGTTTGTCTCAAGGAGCTAAAAATGTGTCCAGGGACAAGGCTGACAGGTTTCATCGTGAAAGGTGTTCAGTGGCAGCACAAAGAGCCCAGTCTGCTCTGCACCAACACTGATACTTCTTAGGGAACCTGACAGCACAAGGCATCTACGCCAGTGTAGAGTGCTGTGCCAGCACATACTGTCGCAAATGTGCCATAAAGCACATTGCAACAGCCCTGCGCCTTCCTGCCAGCGGCAGTATAAGAACAAACGCCAGCCGGAGCAGGTAAGGTTTGTGCTGGACAGTGCAGGAGTGGAGACGGGCGGGGAGAGGGCGGAACGGGGTGGCGATGGGGGCAGGGGGTGGGCGGATCAGGCCTGGGAGCAAGGTGGGATCAGCATTGCTGGTGCGCACAATATCCTATTGCCCTTCTGGGGTCTGATTCACCAATACAGATCAACTCACACCATATGGCAGGCGCAGGTCTGAGTTGATCCAGGACGCCAGGTGGCAAGGGGGTGATGTCAGAAGATGGAGCTTGATGATGTCAGAAGAACGTCAACTCTTGAAAAATGGAGGAAATAGCTGGTGGAGGGACAGAGCGCAGTGGTAACCCATTTTGCCAACCCTAACTGACCTGAAATTAGCCTTTGCCACCTGTCCACCTGAGAAGAAAGCAAAAAGCTGGAGAAAAAGTCCCACTTTGGGCAAACTGGCAACCTCATAAGTGCTGACTTTGAAATTCTGAAAAGGGTCAATCTTTCAGCCTAAACTGCCTCCCTGAGAATTTGCAAGTAAAAATGAGATAAAGCTTGTTGCATGCGTACAAATGCACACACACGCGTTGCAATGTGCAATGTTGCAATGTGTGTGTGCGCACACACACACACGTTAGAAAACTGATGTTGATAACAGTTATAAGACCTGAGTGATGATAATGGCATTGCTACTATCATATGGACTCTTTGCATGGATCATGTGGATAGGGCATTTTCACTGCTGAAAAACAGAGTCTAGCTGAGAACCAAATGTAACAAATATTTCTATAAGCCATATGGAACTACAGTTTCGAAGAGATATAGTTATATGAATTAGGAGGGGCAGAAAAGGGAGATTTATATTATTAACCAAAAGTCAGCATTCTGCTAATTAAATTGCCACACGTCTTGTGTCACTTCCTACGCAGGTCACTGTGGAAGAGGAGAAAAGGCTTGGGCAGCTTGAGGGATGAATCCCCAGGAGACCATCCCACAAACACATGGTACTCATGGCATGTGGATTTATTAAAACAGTTTGCAGACTGTATTGCAGGTGAAATTGCAGACATGGTGTGACACAATTAATGGATGTATTAATTCCAGGATGCTTGGGCTAGGAATGGGATGAACGAATGTATTTCACATTAGCACTAACATCTGGGGCCCTACATTCAATGAAGCCAAGAGATTATGCTGAGGGCAGCTAATATTTCAAGGGGGGGGGGGGAACCCAGCAAACTAATGAAGCACTGCTTTAAGACATTTAAAAACAGTACATTGTTTCCCAATTTCATCTAGATCTTCACTTGCACAATTTATAAACATTTCATTACTCTAAAGGCCAAACTAGACATGACTGAGCAGCCATGTGAATTTCATACATATGCCTGCCTTATTCGCATGTAAATATAAAAACATTACACAGGAATAACTCTAGTGGTTAAAACTAAAGGCTCATCTAGTCCAGCATCCTGTTTCCCACTGTTCCTTCCTCTGGAAGCCAACAAGCAGGAGATGAAGACGACATCCCTCATTCACCGTTGCACTCTCTGCAACTGGTATTCAGAGGAATACTACCTTTCAACCAGGAGGTCACATAGAATCATCACGGTTAGGAGACAGCGATACACTTTGTCCTCTATGGGTTTGTCTAATCTCATTTTAAAGCCACTTGAGCCAGTGGCCATCACCACATCTTGTGGTTGAGAGTTCCGCAGCTTAATTGCATGCTGGTGGGGGTGAAGGAGTGATGGAGCACAACAGTGATGGAGACAGAGGTGGAATTTAGGGGTTCAGGCAGCAGAAGAGCTTCCCTTGCCTGGATGGGAGACTTTGTGAGGACGCCAAATGTAGGTCACCTTGAGTTCCAGCATGGGTAGAAAGGCAGAAGCTAAATGTAATAAATTAATTAAATAAATAAAGACAAATAGGATGCCAGCAGTAGTCCTGTGAAGCCTAGAAGCACCTTCTTGTGGTGCCTGCTTCTTATGGTAAGCCACCTTGAGTGCCCTCGCTGGGAGAAAGGCGGGATATACATTCTTTAAATAAATTACATAAATAAATAAATAAATAACCGGGTTGTAAAATGGATGTTTCCACTGTTCCACATACATGTTCGTATTTAAACTGCTTAGTATTTAAAATGCTTTGTTTCCAATGTGTCCTGTTTATATTACTCATTGTGTAAAATATTTGAGTCAGATGTACTTCATTGTTTAATTTTGTCAAATGTATTCACAGAAGGAGGCATTCCGTGATTTCTGTGTCCGGATTCTCGCTTGCCAGATTTTTGATCTCGGAAAAAAAATCCAATTCACAGTCAGAGAAATGCCCATTGTCTCATGACTCACTGGAGTCTTTCTGCTTCAATCTGTTTAACAGGAAACTCGCTTTCTCCTGGGAAGATTTTCCTTTTAAGTTGTCAAATTACATGTGAAGGGCTAATTTTCATCTGGAGACCTTATCATGGAGAATCCTCCTTCTCCACAACCTTGGGAGGGCAATGTTTTCCTCTTTAATAACTTTTTCCTTTATTAAAAGGAGCAGCCCCTAGAGTTCTGTGAATGCCTTGACTCAAGTAGAAGTAATCAAAGTCACAGAAGTCCAGCTGAAACAGCTTCTGTGCACCTGCTTTTGTCTGTGTGCGTGAGAGGTATTCTGCAGATAGCTCGCTCAGAGTCAGTATTTATTTATTTATTTATTGAATTTCTACCCCGCCTTTCTCCCCCAAGGGCAACCAAGGCGGCTTACAATAAAACATTAAAATACATATATACATTTAAAAAGAATTAAAACAGTTAAAACAATTAAAACAAACAACCCCAGTACAGAATTTGACCATTCCTGATGTCTTTTTTGAGGCAGTGGCTTTGGTGGGAAAATGTAGTCTTTTGCAATTTCTTACATAGGCTAAGTAAGTTAATCTTGAAAAGATTATTCATTATTAAACCCCGTAATACAATTCAGCAGCATCTTGAGGTTGACGGCAGATGATAGGGTTTTTTCCTCCCTAGAAAGCTGAATTGAAGCTAAAGATATGCTTGTAGGCATGTGCATTCATTTTTCAAAGCTAAGGGGAATGAACATAAATGTGCCCCATTGGTATTTGTTTCTGTTCATTCCCTGTTCATTCCCATTCTGTTCATTCCGAGGGGCTGCTCCAATGAACACACCCCAGAACAAACAGAATGAATGTCAATGAACAGAGGTTCCATTTTGGAACTAGCATTTGTTGCCAACCATTTTCAGTTGTCTTGGGTTCTTTTTGTTAAATTAAAGAAGGAAGTAACATTGCACTTAATTTGATGGTGGACTCCAGATTGGAACTCTGTGATGAAGTCCCCTTTTCCTCGTGGTGGTTTTGCTTAATCATATGCACCACAACATGTTACTGGTGCCATGCATTCTTTAAAAAACAGCCCCATGGGAGCAGTCATCTTTTAACCACAATGCAAAGCGGTGGCAATGTGTCACAGGGCACCCTGAACAAAATAACCACCTCAAGGAGGCAGCTCTAGTCCAGAGTACACACTTACAGCCCAATTCTATGCATGTCTACTTAGAAGTAAGCCCCATTGGGTTTAATGGGACTTTCTCCCAGGTAAAAGTTACAATGTTCATTAAGTTTTTTTTAAAAAAAGCTGAATGGAAACATAAAAATGGAAAGGAAAATCAAACAAAAATTAATTAAATGAATGAAAATAAAAAAACTGAAGGCAAAAATCAAATTAAAAAAAATGCATGCCCCATCATGCTTGCCTGCAGTGTGCATAGTTGTTCCACTGCCATCTCTGCCAATCCTGTTGGTGGCCCTTAACTACCTGCAACTTTTTGCCATCCTTTGTAAAGTTGGAGGACATTTTGAAAATGGGGGTTCTAATAAAGACCAAGTGTTCAGTCCACTTACAAGTGGGACAAGTGTGCAGGCTTCCAGGAGCTGCTGAGCACCAATTTTCTTAAATGCTTCCCACCCAGAAGATGCCAAAGTAACATCAGGAAGCATTGCCTCCTGCTCTTGTCCTCACTCTGTACAGTCATGTTCTACTTGCCTTCGTGGGCGCTTGAATAAGCTGATGGGGTCCTACAAAGGAGGAAATAAAAACATCAAATGGGTTTTCTGTATCTGTGCTTCTGAGCGTTGAGCTCCAAGAGCTGGTTAATCGAAAAATGACTTTATTCTTGAATAGAAGGAGCAACTGAAAATGATTGAACAGACCTACCCCCTAATGATTTTTTTTCTCAGGCACAATTATAATAATTAGCATTATAAAGTGCTAATTATCTTTGGACACAAGAGGACTTGCATGCCAAAGGCAGGGGTCCACATTAAGTAAAGAGGATTTTGCTCGCTGATGTTACAATATATTTTTTTTGTACAAAAATATTAAAGAACACTTAGCTCATCAGACTTTATATCAGAAATGTTGCTTCCTACTGATATCCGATGACAAAAATGTCATATGATCTCAGATGTATTGGGTTTCCTGAACCCACTATTAGCACCAGGCTGTGTGTGTGTGTGTGTGTGGGGGGTGTCTTTGGGCAAAGCCCTGTGTTGGGCCTTTGATGGTGTGGTGGGCTTACCAGTGCAGGGTCTCAGTCAACGGAAGCATATTGCATTGGGTTTTTTTTAGATGGCAGCAACAACTAGGCTGATGTGATGGACAAGGGGGCCATCTTACTTAGACCCTGTTGTCTTGATACACTCATGTTAGATAATCACTTTGTCAAGTTTGATGTCTTGAACTCTTGATGGCATAGCTCTTTATATGACATAACAATCTCATGATTAATGTATTTTCCCGTCGGAATTTATTTCTCCCCCTCCCTCCCAGTTTCTCTGTGTGCCTGTAACTTTCTTCACTGACCACCAGGGGGAGCAAAGCTCTGGCTAAACTAAAGCAACAGAGCAACAGTTGTGGGAAAGGCAGGAATAGAGCAACAATTAACAATATGCAGGAAACCACTCTAGATCAGCAACTAATTTGCTGGGCCATGAACTTTTTTTTATTTTTAAAGAAGTGCTGATGAACAAACACCATGCAATAAGGGAAAAACATGCAAATAAAAAAAAACACCACAAGAATGTTTCAACCCTTGCGACTGTGTGGAAACATTAAAATGGAACATGCAGTGCTCTCCTTACTACCTCAAAAATGTTATGTGAACCCAGCAGAGGCATTGTCAGGGATGGGTGGTGGGCCCCCGGGCAGTGGGATAGGGCCCCAGGTGGCAGGCGGGCGGGCGGGAGGTGTCACGGCGACTGGCAGCGACGTAAATCATCCTGTTCGTTGGAGCGAGCATGGAGTGTCGGCGGTGGCACCGGCGTCACTACAGGGGGGGCCGGAGCTCTAAGTTCCTCCATGATCTGAGCCTCCGTTACATGGAGGAACGAAGCGCCCTGCCCCTGCGCCTTCCGAACCATTCAAAGCGGTGAAAACAACGCGCAGGGAGTCTCCTGCGCGTTGTTTTCACTGCTTTGACTGGTTCAGAAGGCGTGGGGGCAGGGCGCTTTGTTCCTCCGTGTAACGGAGGCTTAGATCATGGAGGAACTTAGAGCTCCACCCCCCCTGTAGTGACGCCAGTGGGCGGTGGGTTTGGCCCTCCCGCCCACCCTGTGCCTCAGTATGATCAATAACGGCTGCAGCCATTATGGCACTTCCGGCGCGGGGTGTGTGTGTCAGGGAATCGCCACTGAAACCCAGGGCTACGGTGGTGACTTGAAGCATTTATTCTAGAAGGCAGTCAGTTACGCAGGGCCAGCTAAAGATCTACTGATGCCTGAGGCGGCTGAGGCGGCATGCCAAACGCTCCTTACCCAATTATATGCTAGCCTCTGCTTCGTCCATGGTCTGTCTAATGTTCTAGCTCTGCACTCTCCTCTCCTCCACATTTCCTCTTCCTCTCTGCCTCCATCTTCCTGTCCCAATCCAGGGAGTGGAAGGAAAAGGGGGAGCAGCGGAGGCAAGTAGGTGGACAGAGATGGGCTGCCTGAGGCAACCACTTCAGTTGACCTCATAGTTGGGCCGGCCCTGCGGTTAGGTACTCCCTATCCAAACTCAAAGAACATGAAGGATCTAATCTTACCAGTACCTACTCCTAAATATATTCCAAGAAAACAGTCAGGGCATGGACGAAGTGGCTTGTTCACTTAGCTATCCTGGACTGACATGCTGAGTCCTTTACCACATGCCTAGTTGCCAGGTGAGCACGTTCCACTCCCTCCAAATGCTTTGAAAACTGAAGTCATTTTGTAGTGCTAAATACCGTATTGGTCTGAGTATAAGACTCACTTTTTTCTCCTAATTTAAGTTTTTAAACTAGGGGTGCGTCTTATAATCAGGCTGTTGCAATTTAATGCCAGTGATTTAATTAAAAAATTTTAATAGCACCAAACTTTAAGGGTGCGTCTTATAATCAGGTGCGTCTTATACTCGGGACAATACGGTAATAGTCTGGGGTGAGCATCACAAAGGACCAAGTGGTCATCTGATTTGCCTCTAAGCAGGACATTTGAAAACTGCTATTCCTAAGCAAAGCAGGTTCTATCCTATCCAGTGCCAGTATCAGTGGAGAGAAACCTTTTAAAAATAGTTATGAAAGTTAATGGAGAAGCTCTAAAGCTTCACCCCCCAACTGCTACCTATTAAACCATTTAAGTACTATGGTGGTCATAGTAGATGACACATTTTACGTTTTTATGAGCTCTCTGAAGTACTTTCCCCCTATTGTTCATGATATGAATCAGACCTATATGGATCTGTAGTCACACAAATCCATTTTAATCTTCATTTTGCCTAAGATTTATTGCCACATTCAAGTGGGCTCTCACTCTAAAAGTGACAGGCTCTGCCCAGGTATGCCTCAGAGTTTCTTAGCAGGGGTTAGAATAGCTCGGTGTACAAATACAGGCCCACAAAGCATAAGCAACTATATTTTAAAGCAGATTAACTGTTTGGTAAATCATTTGATAGATGATGATCTTTGTGGCCCTGTAGGGAGTTCAGCTGTTTTCTGCCTTCATTGATACCCATACGATTCCATTAAGATTTCCAGTTTGCCCCAAATACCCGTTTCTCCAGCTTCTTGCTTTTTTCCTCAGGTGGATGAGCAACAAAGGCTAATCCCAGGTCATTTGGGGACGTACTGAGCGTCCTTTACTGCTCAACTGCGCCCTTTACTGCTCAACACCACCTCTATACTGCTGGGTCCCAGGGTCAAGATTTCCCACCCTGTTTTTCAGTTTTGTATCTTTCCTGTTTTCTTAAGCATCATCATCATCATCATCATCATCATCATCATCATCATCATGCTCTTACTAGAGGGGCAAATTAACTCTGAAAAATCTGGATAAGGGCAGATTTTGGAACTCCGTGGTCCAATTTGACAGGTGTCTGAAAAGGACCCCTGGACAGAGCTGGCATTGCTAGAAGCCTCTAGTCTAGGACCTATTGCAACGTGATATTATTGCTATACACCAGGGGTGGCCAAGCTTGCTTAACGTAAGAGCCACATACGATAAACTTCAGATGTTTGAGAGGCGCAAGAGAGATGTTTGAGAGCAGCAATATTTAAGAAGCATTTAAATTCTTATATTTGTTCACCATGGACATTAAACTTATTTTTAATCCAGGGGACTCTCAGTTTAAACCTGGAACATAATTATAAAGCATGAATTTTTTTATTAGCCTTTTATATTAATTGTGATGCAAAAAGGAGCTCAGCCAACACATTTCCAAGAGCCACACATTATATGTCAAAGAGCCGCATGTGGCTCAGGAGCCACAGTTTGGCCACCCCTGCTATACACCAAGGCCTGGAGCCTCAAACCCTGCCGTGGTTTGGAGCCGTCGTCTTCACAATGCAAATGAGTCTTACCTTCAGGATACCAGGAGCACCCAATGTATGTATCTGAGTCTAAGATAATAATTTTTTTATATATAGCATCAGCACTGTACTTGGCACTTTACACAAAGGGAAAAAAAAGATGAAGGGGAGGGAAATGGAGACAGGTGTAAGAGGGAATATGTGGTTGTTTCAGTGACGTATATTTAAGCTTAGTTGCAGTAGGGCAAGGGAACGATGACATTTTGCCAAAGGCTTCATGGAAAAGGTGGGTTTTAAGAAGGAATTTTAAGAAGTAGGAGAAGCAGCAGCAGCAAGCAGGTGTTCCAAGAGGCTGCAAGGGAGAAAGAGGAGAGTCGTTTGAAGAAGCAGAAAACTTGGACAGTTTTAGGGTGGTGGAGCTGGAGAAGTGGGGCATGGGCAGGAGTGTAGTGGAATACGAGAAGTCAAGAGGGGTAAGGTCAGGATTTTCCTTCAAGAACCCCTGTTGTCCTGAGGGACTGAGCATGGCAAGAGTATTCCCAACATTTCCTTAACATCAGCTTACTTGCTGCGGTGAACATTTCTGCTTGTGAATGATTTGGAATGATAATATTGTAAGGAAAGTTCTGGAAACATTCCAGAAACATTAACTGTCATTAAAGGGAAACATGATGGGACTCAAATGAAGATTTCGCTTAATGTTGATGCATTTTGTTCTTGGTTTGTACAAGTTATATGTACACCCCGGGGAGCTAGGAAATAAAAGGCCAGTAACGTGGAAGCCATAATTGTGATAGCTAGAAACCCAAGATCCCTGTATGTCTTAGAGGTAAATATCTGCATGAGAGGTATATATTTTACTTATTTTATTTATTTTTCACATTTTTATACCACCCTTCCTCCAAGGAGCTCAGAGTGGTGTACATATTTCCTCCCTTCCTTTTTGTCCTCACAACAACCCTGTGAGGTAGGTGGGGCTGAGAGATAGTGACTGGCCCAAGGTCACCCAGGAAGCTTCGTGGCTGAGCGGGGATTTGAATCCCTCAGTGCCCCGACACCTAATATTCTTTTAGCCACCCAATCTGTGTTCTAAGTTGTGGCTGGGCATGTACCGGTAAGTCATGAATTATCACTTCTTTTCAAAGACTGGATGAATAATAAAACATCCGATGCAAAGACTTGCTTGCTGAATGAATGGTAAATGACAGAACAATTCAATACAAACACTTCCTCATAATATTAGGGCTGCTTCACAAGAACGTTACTTGTCTGCCTGCAACAACATGCACCTGTATGTTGCAGGTTGATGGGGGGAGGGGGTGTAGGAGTAGCAAATTACTCACTTGGTCATACATGTTGCTTGCACCAGGCAAGTGAGCGAGCAGCTAACTGCAAGATTAACAGCACAATCCTATCCAACCTCCCCCACGGGTGTAACAAGCAGGGGGAGTGCAGGGCAGGGGGCTTTGGAGGGAAGGGGGGATTTAAAGATTGGGCAGTAAGGCACAATTTTGTTAAGGCAAAATTACAAACTCCCTAATTCGTTTTCCTACCTCTCATCCTCCCCTCTCCCCAGTGCAGGTTAGCTGATAGTTTTCAGAAACTGTTGCACCCCTGGAACAGAAGAACACCCACTCACATCTGCAGCCTGCAGGTAGAAGAGAGCCATTGCAAATGAGTTTTGTTTTGGAAACGTTACACAGCATTGTCAAACCCAATTTGTCGTCCTCATCTTCCACTTCCAAGTCAAGGAAATGCACTGAAACCAATGGTAGGAAAGAGGCTCCCTTGAACTCACTATTCAGGAATGAAGAACAAACCTCCTTATATTTGAATCTCTGTTTTAATCAGATTTAAAAAATCTTAGTTGTGAAATAACATTCCCTAATATTGAAGGGAAACCGTCTTATTATTTTTTTAATAAAACCAAAGACAGAGATAGGGATAAGGGTGAATTAAACTCATGCAATATGAGCAGAATACATCTTGGCAAGCATCTAAAAGTGTTCACACATACACACAGGAGTAATGAAAATTAAATATAACATCATCATCATCTTCCCACATGAACAATCAAGGGAGTCAAAATCTAGCTATACCACAAAGAGTAAATAGGTTAGCGATAAAAAATTGGTATAGAAAATTCTGTGAAAATATAAATATCCTATGGGCTGTCAGAAGCAATCAGTTCAGCCGAGTCTCTTAAATCCACTTTTAATGATAATGGCAACAACTTTTTGCTTTTTATTAGACTTTACATACATTTATGAGCTTTATCATTTCAAATCCAATAAAATATATTTGTTGCTGCCTGCATCGGGGCATAAAAGTAGCCTATTTTTCTTGGAGGTTTAGCTAAAAGCATAAGAATCCTCTTTTTCCTTGCCGAATTTCACCACTGCTAGAACACAACCCTTTTAAAGTTTTTTTTTTAAAATGCTCACTCAAAGGTTGCAACATTGCAGCTGTTATATTAGCTACTAGTTATGGCGTGGTCAGAAGGCACTTGATGCAGCCACCATGCTGAAGTTAAGCAGGCCTAGGTTTGGTCAGTGCCTGAATGGGTGACTGTCTGGAAATCCCATGTATGCCACGCTGAGTTCCATGATGGGGTGATATAAATAAATGCAGCAGCGTCACTGCGGGGGGGGCGGAGCTCCAAGTTCCGTTGGGCTCTGACCCTCCATTACACGATGGGAGAAAGCGGCCCCGCCCCCTCGCCTTTGGAGCCATTCCGGCCGACGAAAGCACTTGCTTTCGTCGGCCGGAATGGCTCCAAAGGCGAGGGGGCGGGGCCGCTTTCTCCCGTTGTGTAATGGAGGGTCAGAGCCCGGCGGAACTTGGAGCTCTGCCCCCCCCTGCAGTGACGCTGCTGAATAAATGTTCATCATGTGGTTGGCTGCCTAGTCATATAGGTTCTCTCTGTCAACTGAGGCCCTAGCCTTGGTTGACATCACCTTGATGAAGGCAGCAATCCTATACACACTTACCTGGGAGTAAGCCCCATTGAACACAAGTGACTTACTTCTAAGTAGACTTGCTTAGGATTGTGCTGTAAAGCAGGATTATATGCATGGTGGTAAATTTGCTAGTCAACTTGGTATAATAATAATAATAATATATATACAGTATTTATATACCGCCTTTCTCGGTCATTGGATTTCTCCTCCGACTTTAATCCAAGGCGGTGTACATGGGCAGGCTGTCCTAACCCCCCTTGGGGTTTTTTACAATATATATAAATGTCCAAACTTTCATGAACGGCTACTTTCCAAGTGGTATCCTTTTTACAGTCTGACAATTCTGCTGGCTGGCGCCTCCCACACTCGACCAACGCAGCTGGAAGCTCTTATCTCTCCTAAGCTTGGAGGCTTTCACAGCTTTTTGCCGGCGGCGTGTCTCAAACTTATCAAGTTCACCGGTCTTCAGGCTTTGAAGGCAGCAGCTCTCCCAACTGAGCCAGACTCAACACATCTTCAACCTGACCCCAAGCTCCATCCATGTGCACTATGTGTACTTGAATATAGGAAGCGGCCTTATTCTGCATCCAGAGTGGCATCAGGGTAGGCCAGGTGGAGCACTGTCCAAGATCTCACATCCATCAGAGGGCCCACCCAGCCAAGCTGACTTCTAGACCCTCAGGGAAGTGGAAGTGCCTAGTACACCATTAGAGATTGGGGGGGGTGTCATGGGGGCTCCAGTGCATGGATTTGCCCCAGGGCCCATAGCGACCTGGTACTGGCACTGACTGCATCACCAGACCATTCCGTCAGAGTCCATCTAGCTCAGTATTGTCTACAAGGTTGCCAACTACAACCAATGCCATTCCTGGAGACCTCCGCCCCCCCCCCCCCCACACACATGATGTATTGTTGGAAATTCCTTGAGACCTTGTTCAAAGCATCAGGACTGCTTTGAGCAGCCACCTAAAGGTTGGTGCTGATTCCTGGAGACTCCAGGGAAATCCCAAAGGGTTGGCAACTCTCATTGTCTATACTGATTGGCAGTAGCCCTTCAGGGTTTCTGGGGTCTTTCCCTGACACACCTGGAGATGTCTACGATCTTCTTCATGCAAAGCATGTGTTCTACCATTGAGCTGCAGTTCCTCTCCATTAATTACTTTTACCTTATAATTAATGATGGAGAATAAATTATTGATGAACTAATTAATTACTCTGCTTTCACAGCACGTCATGGTCCCGTCAAACATAGTAAGTTGCATAGTGCATATAAACAGTGCTTCTGTGGTTTGAGCTGATTTTATTCATACCAACAACATACACATAGCCAGACATACGATAAAGAGAGATTGAGCTGTTGTGTTTCAAATTAGCTTGACACGTGGATGACCCGTCACATAAACAACATCCTATTCAGAATAATGCTTCAGTGGTTTGTGGAACCACACAGGAACCACTCTATTAGCACACCATTAGAATTTGGCCTTCATATGTTTGCGTAAAGAGATGACTAAGCACATAAGGTTGCACACAACACAAGGCTGATAGTATCTTATGATGGTATTATTGCATCATGTGTCTCCAGGAAGAGCACCTGTTACAGCTAGGTGCACATATTGGCAAGCATCCACACCCCCACGGACCAGTCACTAAGTGATGCCAAGTGAGAACCAATAGCAAATGAGAAGCTTTCTGTGTCCTGATTGGCTAAGCTGTAAGGAGGGGAGGAGGGACTTCAGAAAGCAGGGGAGAAGGAGCCGAAGTCCCCCATATAGCACAGAGACTGCACCAATATTAACCGAAATACAGCACTATCACTGTACAAGCTCAGCTACTCCAACCAGACAAGCTAAGATCAGTTTAAGCTATTCAGAGGCAGAGCTACCCAGTCTGCATGCTCAATCTTCAGGGATTACAAGTATGGCCAACAGAAAGTGGCTAGTGACCTGTGAGAACACAAACATATGCAAAAATTACTAATGTAAGTTACAGCGCAATCCTGCCTAACTAAAGGGCTGGCTGCTGTATCCTAGGCCCATTGTGGCCTGCCCCGGCACAGCCTGAGCACACCTTGGGAGAAGGGGATGTTTGTCCCCTTCCCCTGGTGTAAGCAGCGCGGGCCGCAATGGGCCTCATTGGATGCATGCCAGGCCTGAAGCTGGCACACAACCAGGGAGGCCATGTAAGGCCGTCCTGGCCTGCAACGGGGCATGGGATATCGGCGCATCTCAGCGCCTATATTCCTGCCCCCTCCCAGCCCAGGACGGCCAATGGCCCCCTCCATTGCCACCCCTGCCCGCCCGCCCCTGCACCGACCGGTGCAGCACTCACCTTGGGTGGCCGGCGCAGGTCCAGGTAGGTCACGGAGTGAGTGGTGCTGGCCTCTGCGCCAGCACCACTTACTCTCTGGGTGCCAAAAACGTGCTTTACAGCACATTTACAACATCCTCGGCCAGCGGAGCGCTAGCTCCACCAGCCTATAGTTGAGCAGGATTACGCTGTTATTAATGATATTAAGGGACAGGGCAGATTTACATGTGGAGAGGTAGTTCTAGATGGACAAAGGTGTAAAGATGTTATTGTGTAAAGAAATTCCCATGCTTTTCGTGTCTGCAAAATATGGGGAATAGATGGAAGTGAATGATTCCAAAATACGGGTTAAGTCCTCTCCTGCCCCCTCAAATCATGCTTAATTCCTGTTTAGAATTCCTATTAACCCACTGAATTCTTTGCAATCCTGGCATTCAACAAGATATGAAATCACTTATCTCTACCCATTTTTCACAGTTCCATCTCTTTCTTAGATGCCCCTCTGTTTACTCTGTTTTATTCAGAGACTTGGGAGACTTCAATATTTCTGTTTTGTTATCAAATGTAACCTTCAATTCTACTCAACATTGTGCAGAGTCTTTTGCTAAATAGATGGTTTATTTTTTTTCAAGCATCCTGAGTATTTGCAGCTGGTTTCAGTATCCATATTTCTCAGAAATTAATTATTATTGCCCAAGGTCTTTTGCATTCTTTTGGTTTTAATTGCTGTGAGTGATAAACTCTTCCGGGCCTGATTATCATTTACACTAAGGCCCCTCTATGCCACTTTGGTAGTTTAAAGAAGCCTTTTGGTAGGTGTAAATTACATTTAAGACCACTCTAAGACCCCTTCATGCTCGCAGACAGATGCAAATGAACCGTATTGTAAATTAGAATATTGTTTTCAACCTCAGCATGATTGTAAGGGATTGTATAATCTGTGACAGGAAGCAGCACTAAATACAGGAAAGAGCTCTGGAACCAAGTTACTGGGGACCTGTACTGTACCCACTCACTGCTCTCCCACTCAACCCCCCCGGTGGTGCATTGGGCACTACCACTGCACTAGTATTTAGGGTTCAAGGGTTGGTCTGACCCTCTGAGGGGGTTGTTCCACTTGGCCAGTACTCAGCCTGGCTGAACTTGGATTCCACCCCGACTCAAAAGATACTACTCAGATCCGACTTATTGCACCAGCTCTTAGTAATCTCTTGCAAGGTACGTCCTAGGACCACCAGTCTCAAATCAGGGCTGGCCCGTCAAAGAGGCTCAGCAGACTCAGACTGAGGCAGAAAATTACCGGGGGGGGGGGCTGCCTCTGCCCCTTCCCCCATGGCACTCCTCCGTCTGCTCCCTAGATTTGAAAAGATGAAGGGGGACGGAGAAATGTGGAGAAGAGGAGAGTGGCAGGCTAGAGTGTTAGAGGCACTCTAGCCCACTAATATCTGCCCCTTCATACTTTCTCTTCTGCTCCACTTCCACCCATCTATTTCAAATTCGGGGGGGGGGGCAGAAGGTTGAGTGCTGGCTGGGTCAGGGGATGAGTCATATATTAGACATATCACTTCAGATGCTTGGGGTTCTTAATCCATCCATTTTTAATTCAGATGTCTTGATATTCCCAGTCTCTCTCCTTAATATTGGGCACAATCCGGACTTACTTCATGTAAGCCGAGATGGCTTTAAAAATGGGCCAGCCATATTCATGGGGGACAGAGTCCACCAAGAGTTACTAGCCATGACAGCTAGGTGAAGACTCACGTTCAGAGGCAATATACTGGTACCTCTGCATATCATATACCGGTACAACAAGCAAACCCTGAATATATATATTGCAGCGGCGATACAAGATAAATAAACAGCGGCCCAATCCTATCCTGGGCTGGCCCAGAGTGTGCAGCGGTGTTTCACATAGCCACCAGTGCATGCTATGGGCTGGCTGGGGACCAGACAATGGCGGAGAAATAAATAAAGAACTTTTAAACTTTCCTACTTTGCTGCTCCCCGGTCCCCAATATGCCTACTCGGATCTGTGCCAGCTCTTTTGCTGGAGTAAATCCAAGTAGGTCCAACAGAATGTATCAGGCCTGGACCACAAGCATGGGGATATTGGCACTGCCAAGACTTGCCTTGACATCATGCCCCCAGCCCACCCCGATCCCTGTCCCTATCTTCCCATGAACCGTCCCCTCCTCCACCTGACCTGCATGCAGGCAGTTTTGCCGTGTGCAGAGCCTCCAGCTGTTTGTGCTGGTGACTCCAAAGCGTGTGATGACTGCTTGGCTTTTGCACCGCCACAATAGGGCCTACAGCATATGATTGGACTGCATAGGATCATCCACTCAATGCTGGCGAAAGTATGACAGTTTTGACTTGGTGCCAAATATTTCTGGGGAGAGCATTTCACAATGAGGGCAGGATGCCACCCAGAAAAGGGAAAGGCCCTCTCATCAGTCATCACCCACCTAGGGGGCACCTGGGGCAGGGCAGGAGCACCTGGGGCAGGGCAACTTCACATGAAAAAAGCTTAACAAACAGTGTGGTGCAATGGTTAGAGTGTTAGACTAGAAACAAGAGAAGTCAGGTTCAGGTTCCTATTCGGCTGTAAGATTCATGGGGTAACTTGGGGGCAGTCACAGTTGCTGGACCTAAGCTACCTCACAGGGTTGTTGTGAGGATAAAATAGGAAAGGGGTGAGAATCTTGTATGCTACCCTGAGCTTTATGGTGGAAGAGTGCGAAAGAAATGTAGCTAACTAGTTCTAATGATTGCTTGCAGGTAGGATGTAGCATAGGCAAAATGAGATAAGAACCCCCATTTCATCTATGCTATATGACTGATTTGGTGGAGGGGCTAGCCGGGTTGGACACTGGCCATGCTGACCCTTGGACCCTCAGTACCAGTGGTGGTGCACAACGCTCCATGGGGGGGTGTCCCGTGGGGGCCCCCAGGTGGAGTTTTGCTGCACTGATGTGGTGGTTCATAGGATTCACTGGTTAATATCACAGCATGCTAGATATTTAGAAATGGTTGTGTATCTGCATGCAAATACGTGTAATATTTTATTATTATTTATCTTTGAGAACTTCCTTGGTACAGTATTTGTCTAAAGCCAGTATAAAATACAATACCTTATATTCCCTCTGCATAAATGCAATATAAAAACAGATATACAGTAGCTCATTTTTAGTTACCCTTTTCACCTATTTGCAGCCTGCGGGTGTAGAGACAAGCCCTGGGAGAAGAGATTGTTAAACTGTAATTTGAGATGGGGAATGAATAATTGATTGACCCAAACTCATGAAATTCTGTACTTTTCTCTCCCCCCCCCATTCTTATTAAACTTCCCATGAACAAAGAGAGCTTGAAGAGTTATCCCAGCACGATGAGGCACTATACCTCAGATGCCCATATACATTAAAGATGCTGCTGCTAATTGAGAAATTAAGAAGGAAAATTTGACGTTTGAGGTCCCACAAGGAATTATTTTGCAACATGGAAACCATTCCGCAATATGGTCAGTCCAACGTTGCTCCTGCTTTTTCGCAAGAGAAGGGAGCTGTTTTCTAAATATAGGCATAAGGGTTTCGTAGGCTGGCTATAATTCACGACGCAGACGTATTTTATGCTATCGGAATTCAGTGGCAGCTGTATGATACACGCACAGCGACTAAGTGACATCCCACCCATGAGTTATGGCACCCTTTTGCCATTAGAAAGCACCATTATTGTAAGGAGAAATACAATATTTTTCTAGGGTGAGAAGATAAAGTACTAAAGGAGGTGGGGATTCTTCAGTAATAACGGAAACATTCACATCACATTGCTATGCTATATACAGTTTTCTTTTCTTTAAGGCTGCAGTCTCTGCACAGATACCTGGGAGTAAGCCCCGTTGAAGACTGCGGGACTGACTTCTGAGTAGACCTGCATGGGATTGGGTTGGAACAGAGGCGAAACTAGACTGGAGCGGAGGCAAGTAGTTCTGCAAGACTCCGTTACACTGGAGTCAGCGGCCCCTCCCCCTTGCTGTTGGAGCCATTCTGGCGGCAAAGGCAACACGCAGGACACTCCCCTGTCGCTGCTGGAATGGCTCCGACAGCAAGGGGGAGGGGCCGCTGACTCCAGTGTAACGGAGTCTTGCAGAACTACTTGCCTCCGCTCCAGTCTAGTTTCGCCTCTGGGTTGGAAGACTGTCAGGAAAAGAAGACGTGTCTGAAAGCTAAAGTGTGATCAACAGTTTATACAAGGATGCCACAAAGGTCCATGATTACTCAGTTCAGATGCCCAAACTGCATGTTTGCTGTGGCTGGATATGTGTTCCAAACAGATAATAGGTCTGAGAATATTATCAGAACCATGCAGGTGGGTAGGAGAGATGCAACTGGATGGTACACAATAAACAGCCTAATCCTATCTCACCCCCTCCACCGATGCAGCCACGCCACCAGAGTGTGTGCTGTATCTTGCCGGGGTGGTGGTGGTGTTCCAGGGGTCTCCTCCATGTAAGGGAACATTTGTTCCCTTTCCCAGGGGTAAGACTCCATTGCCCAAATGGGTCTACTCAGACCTGCGCCAGCAATTCTGCCCGAATGGGTCTACTTGGACCTGTGCCAGTGCCAGCTATCCCCAAGTGGACCCAGGAAGGCAGATCAAGGTTGGGAAGGGGGAAGGATGTCTGTGGCACTGCTGCCGCTGATACCGGCCTCAACACACCCACCTTCCCCACCCCGGTCTCCACCCCACTCCTGCCCCTCCCTACCCCGTTCCATCCACCCCCCCCACACACACACACATACACACCAACTTACCAGCACTGAGGCTCCTTAGCAGGCCACTGGTGTGTGGCCGCAGCCCTTGCTGCTTGCAGTGGTGGCCCGGCTGTGCTGAATGGCAGGTCACCTTTTGTGATCGCCATAAAGCACACTGCACTGCTGCAACGCAAGCTCCGGTGGCACAGCATGCCCACAGAATTCGTGCCATAAGAGATGCTATACAACCCCACTCACACTCCTCGAGTACAGTGCTTTTCTGCACAGTGGCCAGCAGCTCTAAATCACAGGGATGATCTAACCCCAGGTATAGAATTTGCTTCTGCAGAAAATCATTGCATGACTGGGAGAGGAGTGAAGTTGCAGAGTTTATTATACAGTATATGTGTTTATTTACGAAAAATAAACATAAATATTTGAGAATCTGGGCTGCTTTATATTATGTGGGCAGATGGTCATGCCAGTCTTATGGGAAAAAAAAAGTTTCAGGACTTGACCCAGCTGCCATTGTTTTCACTTTGTTCTGCTGGAAATCATACATGCGTATCCTGCTTCATTCTTTTCAAAAGCAGAATATTTTCATGTCTAAATTCCTTGATCTGGCAGAAGGCAAATTCTTCTCTTGCTTCCAAACTATTTTTATTTAATTATTTATTTACAATATTTTTGCCTCGCCTTTCTCCCCAAGGGACCCAAGGCGGCTTACAAGAACAAAAAAATACAAATACAAAAAACACAATCACATTTAAAAGCAATAAAAACAGTTAACTGAAACTCATAAACAAACAATATAAAAACGATAAAAGAGACCACTACTACAATTTAAAACATTTTAAAGTCCAGGATAAGCCAGGCTACATCAAATGCATTTATTGATATTCAAGCTCTAACTCCTGGAACAGATATGAAGTTGTCCTCTTTAACTGTAATAACCTGAAAAAATTCAGATCACTGCTCTTTGAATCTTGAGGTTGAGTGATGCGATCTTTCCCTCATTGCTATTCTTTTTCTATTTTTACAGCTCTGCAAAAGTCAAAATTACACGGCTGGTTATGTGCTAATTCTACATTAAAATGTAGCCTAAGACAGTTGATAAAGAAAACAAAGATGTCTAAACTTCTGCTCTGAAGATGGTGGGTGCAATTTCATCCTAGAGAAAAAGGGCGTTTTACATAATATGGGGAACATAATACTAACATTTGAAAGGCAAAGATCTTGGAACATATGAAGCTGCCTTATGCTGTATCAGACCATTGGCTGATTTAGCTCAGTGTTGCCAGCAGTGACTGGCAGAAGTTGTGCTGGGTTTCAGGGTGGGCTCTATTCCAGCCCTACCTGGAGATGCCAGGGATTGAACCTGGGACCTTCCAGGTGCAAAGCACATAGCTCTACCCCAAGCTATGCCCCTTCGTTTTATGGAACTATGCTATAGGTTGGGATGTCCTTGTTAAGCATTCAGAAAACCTCAACCGATCCAGCATTTGGCAGATAGGGGCTTGCCATTGTGAATGTGTTGCACCAGTGACTTAACTGTCTTGCAGTCTGTTGCTGGGCACAGTTCAGGGCGTTGGTGTTGATGTATAAACTCCTAAACAGCCTGGGATTAAGGTTTGCGAAGGGCTGTTGTTTGTTCCCATATGAGCTTCCCCAGGAGCTCATAAGCAGAGGCCCTTCTCTAAGTGTACCCACTGGCGGAGCTTAAGCAGGTTGTTACCAGGGAGAGGGACCTTTCTGTGCTTGCACTCCAACTATAGAAGGCTCTATTATGCAGCGCCTATGTGGAGATGGATTATGCCCATTGTTAAATTGAGCCAAATCAAGAACACTCCAAAGATCTATCTTATTGAAGCTTCGCAATTATTTTTCTTAAAAAGTATACTTTCATGGCCATGACATTCAATTCATTTGAATAGGTAATGATCTGAAGTTCTTCCCTAGGAGCACTGGGAAATGTTTATACTGTTACCGACCCACATAGAACAAAGAATAAAAGTTGACATCTTTTCCTTCTCAGGTCTTATAAATGAGAAGAACAAAGAGACCAACAAATGAAGAATCAGGCATTTTGTCAAGAAACCCATCTCTGAGCAAACGGCACCAGTCTGCAGGTGCCTTTGCAGCAGCACACTCAGAAATGTGTGTGAAATGTATGTAGGTCATTGTTGGTTACGTGGGGATGTATAGAGGCTTTGGCACAGATGCAGATGATAAGCGTATGTAAAGCAGTTGTGTGTCTTTGTGTGTGTGTGTGTGTGTGTCTATTTGAACTGCCAGCCCCTGGAGTGCAGAAAGCATATAGAAGCATGGTTTCAAAGGCCTGAGGAAGCCTGCAGAAAAAAATTCTACTTGTGGTGTATTTTGTTGCTCTGCTACTGCCTCTTTATCTGTAAATGTGAGGGAAATGTAGGTGCGCAAAAGTCTCAGCCTACACGAATCATGGGTACTAGTTCGACTCTCATCATAGGCTGGCAGTCTGTTCTCCAAGCGATATCACTGAAGCAAAGATGGAATTTTCGCTGCAGAACTCTGACCACATACAAACCACAAGGTAAAGTGCATGTTGTGCCTCAGCTGTAAGATAATATCTGCAATATGTATCATGTCTTCATAATGTCTACGCAGCACAAGTCTTGCTGGGTTTTCAAAAGAATCCATGTGATGTTGAACGTGGTGTGAGATGCCAAGTCACCACAAAACACATTAATCATTCCTTATACTATCGTTGAATTCTACAACGCAGCAGCATTCGTCAGTTGGACCAATGATATAGCTAGACCCCAGGAACGTATAGGGGACAAAATGGGACCCTGCAGCATTCCAAGACATAAATGCCACAAGACTGAGGAGTCCCCCCACCATTTTCTTGAATCAGCCCTCCAGGTCAGAGTGGAACTGCTGAAACTCTGTGCCTCCACTCCCCAGCTCAGGCAGCCTACCTTGCAAGATACATGATTGATGGTACTGAAGACCATTGGGAGAGTTAGCAGGGTCACACCTCTTCTGTCCTTCCCCCGCTATATGTCAGCTATCAGAGTGAACAAGGCCATTTCCCAGCCCAAACCTAGCTTAAGCTACGTTACCACATGTGCTGAAGTGCACATGTTTATGACTACGGTATACACGTGCACTCTAATTCATGTGCAACTCAGGTCTTTGGGTCATTGGCTCATGGCGCCCCTACACAAGTATAAATCCACATACAATAACAATTATTAGGGGGATAAATACACAATAATGGATGGGGGGAGAAAATCTTACTTGTAGCAAAGGAAAGCAATGTTTTTTTTTTTTTAAAGGTTGAATTACTTGCACCTGTGAGAAGCTGCAGTGGCATCTTAAGGAAGCAAAGGGAAAAAGAAGAGGAGGTTGGAAGGGTAGGGGGAGAGATGTTAGCATCTTATGCACAATGTTTAACTAGAGAAGGCAAGGAGTGAGTACCTTACAGCCCAATCTTATCCTTTCCCCCAGCGTAGTATGCAGCCCAAACATGCAATGGTGAGGTGGGGGAGGAGGCAATCAGGAGGCTTGGGAGAGGTAAGGGAAAATGTTTTCCCTTACCCCTCCATAAGCCCCTGGATTGCCAATGGGTTTCCTTGGATCTGCACCAGCTAAAGAGCAGGCGCAAGTCCGAGGAGACCAAGGGGGCACGTCAGCTGGCTCCGTAGGGGATAGGCATCTGGCTCAAGTCACTCGCATCAGGTGCCACCACCCCCACCTTCTGGTCTTCCCCTGATCTGACCCCCCCACCCTGTTCTTCCCACTCAGCCAATTTACTAACGTCAGCGTAACTCTACTTCGCCACCACTGCTCACGGGGGTCCTCCCTGCGGCAGCCTGGAAGCATGTGGCTCCACAAGCTTTCAGAACGGCATTCACAACACTGTAAAGCACATTCTGCCACCAGAGCGCTAGTTCCAGCAGTGTTCGCACTAAATAGGATTGGGTCGTAAACTAAACATAAAGTAGTTCACTCACTTGGGGTAGGAGAGCCTCTCTCTCTCTCTCTCTCTCTCTCTCTCTCTCACACACACACACACACACACACACACACGCACGCACACTGTACAATTTTTCTTAACCAAAGCTCAAGTCTCAGAGAAGAATCATGAGGAAGCAGTGATCTTCCTTGTTCTTCTTGATGGGGAGCCATATGAAAAAGGAGCCTGGGGGCTCATTTCTGGGTTCCTGCCTTAATTGATGAGAAACAGATTTAAAAGAATCCTAGATTCACTTCATACCAGGAATATACTGATTCATAGGAAAAAAAATTGCCTATTGCTAGAGGCTTGTAGGTATGATGATCTCTTAGACGCAAGTTCTGGCTTGTGCCACATTCCTTCCTTACGTTTCCCTTTCACCACATATGTCACATTTATATGCACGGAGGAGTAACAACTACCCTGAAAAGAATTCAGAAACAGAGTGGGGTTCTTTTCCCCATTTGGGTGCACAAAGCAACCTGCTGAAATGGGAATCATGCTGCTGTCTAAAGTGAGGATAACTAGATAGGAAGCAAATATGATGAAAAAGAAGCACAAGAAGAAAGGGTCAGATGCTTCCTACCTTATACATTTAGAGACTTCTATTTTTATCAGCCTGCATTATGGAAACTGACAACGAAGCGACTGAGATTATGGTGTCTGTCCACAAAGCTTCTAGCTCTGAAAAGTCCACTGGCAGCTCCCTACACTGTCTGGAAGTGACTTCAGGACAAAATTGGCTGGCATGATTTTCCATGCGACCTAAACAGTGTAATGGAAATAACATAGTGCCACTTAGTGGCAAGCAATGAGCAGAGATTCCTGAATATGCTTGTGAGAAAGAGATTCATATACTCTTCTGTTTGAAATTCTTACATTATGTCTTCTGAGAGCTTCCATTTACATTAAGCTCATTATTGCCACAACATTACGTGCAACATCTTATACAAAAACACAAAATGAGACTCCCAAAATGGAATGAAATAGAGCCCTGCTTGTAATTAATGTAGCATTAAGAACACTCCATTTTATCTTCAAATTATAGCCATTTTCTAAAAAGGTTAGAATGCCTAATATACAGTAAAATGCATAAATGTCTACAGGTATTTGTACTTTTTACAGTTGTGTTGTTGTTTTTTTAGATATATGTCTTCATCACCTCCCTGCCAAATTCTGCTCACATGAAAGGATTAGAGCAATTTTACTTAAGCATCTATAAAGGTACAACTTAAAGCAACGTGCATGCTTAGCACCATTTCAATCAGCACACTGTTCTTTAACACCAGAAAGCTCACTGAAGTGCCTTTTAGGGGATATTGTCAAAGTAAAGATCTCCTTGCACAGGATTGTAGAATAGAAGACACAAAAAAAGTCATACAATTCACTATAAAGACACAATCCAAGATAGTGGAAAGCTTGTTATAAATAATCAGATCATCAGACTATATTATACCAATGAACATGAGAGATCCAAATGCTCTTTAGTAAAGGTAAAGGTGACCCCTGAAAATTAAATCCAGTCGTGTCCGACACTAGGGTGTGGTGCTTATCCCCATTTCAAAGCCGAAGAGCCAGCGTTGTCCGAAGACGCCTCCGTGGTCATGTGGCCGGCATGACTCTCCTTGCCGCAACGCGTAGCATGCAGCTGGAACACGGAGCGCTGTTTACCTTCCCGCAAGTGGTACCTATTTATCTACTCGCATTAACATGCTTTGGAACTGCTAGGTTGGCAGGAGCTGGCCAAGCAATGAGAGCTCACCCCGTCGCGGATTCGAACTGCTGACCTTTCGATCGACAGCTCATGGTTCAGATGAACTACACAAAAGATCCATACCATGAGATTTCCTACAGGAGTAGCTTACTGTGCTATTGTGGCTAGAGTTTTGGTCATGGAGAAAGGACACACATTAGTACCTTAAGTTGCAAATATTTTAATGAATCTCCAGAAAGATGAAAGTCAATGACCCCACTTCTAAGGAGACTAGCACCACAGTCATATATAATAGGGCCTGGTATCCACAGGGGATAGGTTCCTCCCCCCCCCCTGCAGATACCTGAAACCCGCGGATAGGAGAATGCTATCTCCGCAGCCTCCCACACCTATTACTTTTTTTTTTATAGAGCTGGCGCCAAGCCCCTGCATTTCTTGCTTAACCAAAACATTATAAACAGTATGCTGCTTATAGTGACGAAGCAGGCAAGCAGCCTGCATGCTAGAGAGGCTATGCTGCTTCCTATTTCGTCACTGTAAGCAGCATACTGCTTATTTATTTATTTTATTTATTTAAAGAATATATACCCTGCCTTACTCCCGGTCAGGGCAATCAAGGCGGTTTACAGTTAAAACATGGTAAAATACATAATAAAAAGGTAAAGGTATCCCCTGACAATTAAGTCCAGTCGTGTCCGACTCTAGGGTGTGGTGCTCATTCCATTTCAAAGCCGAAGAGCCAGCGTTGTCCGAAGACACCTCCGTGGTCATGTGGCCGGCGTGACTCTCCTTGCCGCAGCGCGTAGCATGCGGCTGGAACACGGAGCGCTGTTTACCTTCCCGCAAGTGGTACCTATTTATCTACTCGCATTGACATGCTTTGGAACTGCTAGGTTGGCAGGAGCTGGCCAAGCAACGAGCGCTCATCCCGTCGCAGGAATCGAACTGCCAACCTTTCGATCGACAGCTTATGGTTCAGCGGTTTAACCCGCTGCGCCACAATACAATAAAAATAATTAGGTAATTAAAAACAATTAAAACAACCAAACCCCAGTGGGTCACCTTATGATTAACATTTATTAAAAAGCCAGCCCACCATGTCAGCCATCGAACGCCAACCTGAATAAAAACGTCTTGAGGCCCTGCCTAAAGAGGGAGCCTTATAGTGTTTTGATTATATAAAGAGGGAGCCTTATAGTGTTTTGGTTAAGCAAGAAACGCAGTGGCTTGGTGCCAGCTCTATAAAGATAAAGGTAATGGGCGTGGGGGGCACGGAGGCCCAGCCAACCACGGATAAGAAGATCTACAGATCCGCAGATATTTGGGTGCCCTGTATGCGTTTACACAGAGGTAAGTCCCACAGTGGGGCTTGCTCCGAAGTAACTGTATAGGATTGCATCCTCAGTCTGCTTTACATGGTCCAAAAGCATCCACATGATAACCTTCTTCAGTTGTTATGCCTGCTGCTTACAGCCAAGGTGTGAGGGATGCAGACAAAAGCACATCATCTAGCAATTCCCCACCTCCGTGGCAACATGCTTGCTAGCCATACCCCGCCAGGCCTCCCATGGGCACAACGGCTTCTGCAGAGGAAGCTCAGAACATGGGGAGTAGTAGTTCTGCAATTTGCTTCAAGGGCCTTAGTAGCTTGGTGCGGTGGGTGGGTGAGACTTCTAGTGTGAAAGTGATGTAGAATTAAAAGATGAGGTACACTCTACCTCTGTGTCATGGTCCCAATCTGAATTGGACCCCATATGGTCAGTATTTGAGATTGAAGTTAAGCCCCAAACAAACTAGACAACAATACTTTGAACATCACTTATTTTTGGCCTTGTGATTGAGTGACAAGTTTCTCAGACTGAGTCAGGTCAGATTCTGCAGCTTTTTAGGACCTCGTGGAACCCTTTTGGTCCCTGGGTCACCTGAGCTGGAAGAAACATTACCATCTTCTGTGCACCTACTGTGGTAGCACCACAGAAAGCAGGCCAGCAAGCTACCATGGTGACACATGTGTTCTGTTAAGAGAAGGTCCACATTTCTGCAATCTCGACATTTAGTTCCCTCGGATCTCTTGAATTAATGCCATGTTCCCAGGTAATGTGTTGCTATTTGGTTTATTGTTTAGTTGTAAAACCTTTAACTATCAATTCTATTGATTGTTAAACGCATTACCCTAAAAAAAACCCACCCCTAGTTCTGGAGTTTGTATTTGTCAGATGTCTTCTTCTACAGTGGATATAAACAAAGAATTCATTTAATTTTCTGTGCTTTGTCTGTTTTGTTGAATGCTCCTTTTCACCTTATTTTCTAAAGGCCTTACTGCCTCTCTGACAAGCTCCCAGTGATGTAGTCTATTGATTCGGACTTGAGTCGGACTCAAGTCGCATCAATGACTTGACCTGGACTTGACTCGGCGATTGTAAAAGACTCGAAAGACTAGACTCGAGACTTGGAGTCTTTTACGACAAGTCAAATTTTATTCAGGTTTAAACCCGTTTTCCCCATTAAAGAGATAGGGACTCGCAACTCGCAACCAAAGACTCGGGACTTGGGGGCAAAGACTTGGGACTTGACATGAGACTTGGACCCAGAGACTTGGGACTTGACTCGAGACTTGGAGTCAGAGACTTGATCCACATCCCTGCAAGCTCCCTGGTTCAGATGCATTGAACGGCTGATTTTTTTTTACTGTAGCCTATGTATTTCGGGGGGGGGGGGAAGGCTCTTCCATTGGACTGGTGTACTGCAGATTCAGAGTTTGTTTTCCAGAGTTTGTGATCTTTTCTTCACTGGGCCATGGATGTGGCCCACACAATTGCCTTTTAAGATGTATAAAAGACTGTGCCTGTGAACAACAAGTATGTTGCTCTAACAATTTTGATGAATGCTTGACTAATACAGAGAGAGACCAAGATTGAAAGGGCTGTGCTAGGATTTCCAGGCACACACTTTTCTTATTGCATTGCCCTGATCCCCACCTGAAAAGGCACCTCCAAAGGCTCAATGACGCTTCAGAACAGTATTATGAGTGGCACCTGCCAGAAGGGAAATATTGGCATCCCATTCAGCATATGAGTGAAATGCTTTGAACGTGCCTATGGTCTCCCCCCCCCCCCCCAGTCACGTTATTTGAGTTGCCAGGTTTGATACACCACAAAACCTGAGATTTCTGATGCAGGGTCTGATGATGTCACAGCATAGAATCTGGTGATGTCACCAGACTCCTCTAACTCTTGAAAAATGGGGTTTTTTTTAATATCGGTGGATCCCTGCAACAAATAGGGAGCCCACAAATAGGGAGCCCACTGCAGGAAGTCCAGCAGTGGTCCCAAACCGTTTTCAATTAACCTTTGCTACCCGTCTGTCTGAGAAAAAAAGAAAATAACTGGAGAAACAGCTGGGCAAACTGGCAAGCCTAAGTGTTACATGTCAACATAATATACACAGTGTTAAATACAACAACATTGTTGTTCAGTGTGGTGTTGCATACAAATTTACAATTTTGAAATGTAATTCACACACTTGTACTAAATGTACTATGTACTAAAATTGTACTAAAATTGTACTAAAATTGAGTGGAGGGAGAGTTAGAACAGACAAAAGAAAATATTTCTTTACCCAGCATGTAATTCATCTGTGGAACTCCTTGCCACAGGATGTGGTGATGGCATCTGGCCTAGATGCCTTTAAAAGGGTTTGGACAGATTCATGGAGGAAAAGACCATCACAGGTTACAAGCCATAAGAAACCTCCTGGTTTTTAGAAGTGGGTTTTCTCTGTGCCAGGTGCAAGGGAGTGTCAACGGGAAACAGGTTATCTTGTTGTCTTGTGCTCCCTGAGGTATCTGGTGGGGCCACTGTGTGGCACAGGAAGCTGGACTAGATGGGCTTTTGGCCTGATCCAGCAGGGCTCTTCTTATGTTCTTATGTTCTTATGTTCACTTCAATTTTTGTACAGTAAAATAAAACTGCTGGCAAAATATTTGGGTTAAGCAGCAAAAGCAGATTCTAAGACCAGGCTGTTAAACAATTACAGAAACCACCAATACTCTGAGTCATCAGATTTTTGGCCCAATCTTAGGCTATGCTACACTTGCACTGGCGGAGAACACACTACTGTATTGTTAAAGCACTTTGAAACAGTTTTAGAGTTAGCAAAGCAGCGTAAAGTGCTTTGTGGCAGCGTTAGAGTTAGCAGCGCTGGCAGGGAAGGCTGGAGCCTTCCTGCTGGCACCAGCACGTGGAGGGATGCCCGCCAGAGCAGGGAAGTGCCACGCCAGGCAGCGCAGGGCTGGGGGAGGGTGGGGTGGGCAGGATTGGCAGGAGGGGGCAGGATTGGCAGGAGGGGGCAGGATTGGCAGCACCAGTGTGCACCATATCCTATCCCCCCTTCCTGGGCCTGATCTGCCGACATGGATCAATGCATACTTGCACCAGCAATATAGCTGGCGCAGGTCCGAGTTGACCCATAGAGGCTGGGGCTATCCCCAGGGCAAGGGGACAAATGTCTCCTTACCCCGAGGAGACCTCCTGTCTGCTAAATTATCCCACAAGATGCAGTGTAGTCTGCGCCAGTGCCACTGCATTGGCGCGGGGAAATTTAGTTAGGATTGGGCTGCTTGTAACATTCTTACAGCGCAATCCTATCCAACTTACACCACCAGTGTAACCAGCGGTGCAGCAAGAACAGGAGGCCCCAGAAAGGAAAGGGGATTCAAATCCCCTCCAAAGGGGGATTCAAAGAGGATTTGAATCCCCTTTACATTCTGGGGCCTCCCGTTCTCGCTGCACCGTTGGTTACACCGGTGATGTAAGTTGAATAGGATTGCGCTGTTAGAAGAGTTCTGGTTTCTGGGAGAATAGCTATGTGACAGAGATTCCCGTTGAGTTCTGATTCAAGTTGGTACATTTGTGTCCCTCCAATGTTATTATAACGCACTGTTACAAGCATAGTATACTGCTTTGCCTCTTCGTAGACATCATTAAATGAAACAGAAGACACAGACTTTAGTTCCTATATCCATCAAATGGAAATGCAATGCAACATAGGTGTACAACCACGAAAGAGATTTTGTGGGCCAGGCCAGGTCAACTGAGATGTCCTAGCTGAAGCCCAGCAAAAAAAAGACTAAGGTTTAGATCTCAAGTCACAATTATAAATACAAAACAAGTTCTTAATTTTGTAGATGCCAGGTTTGCATACAACATTAGCCATTTTCCAGTACATTTCCATTAGTAATGTCTTTGCTGATTAGTTTTTTTCTAAATTAGCATGTTTATCCATTAGCATATCAATATTGCTGCCAACTATCCTCTTAATTTTTAGTTTTCTTGCTGCAACAAAAAATTGCCAATAAAAGCAAGCATTTCTTGAAGCCTTAATTAACTCAGCACAATTCTCTCTCTCTCTCTCTCTCTCTCTCTCTCTCTCTCTCTCTCTCTCTCTGTTTTTTTATTTTTAATAATAGTGCATAATATTTACTCAGATTATATATCTGTCTTGCTTAAAAACACCATTCAGTAGAATAATCAAAATGTACATGTGAAGGATTTAGCATAAACTCAGTCCACTCATAACAGAGAAAAGCGGATACTGTGAGGTCATCACTGCACTTTATGAAGGGTTAAACTGTTACCATATTTTATTTGCAAATAATAAGCATATATAATATATACTATACATGGTATGGTTTTTTCTGCCGTGTCATTTTTGCTGTTTTAAGAGTGAGATTGAAAGAGGACAGCAAGATTATCAGTTATCACAGACAGAAGAAGAGAATCAGCTCTATACTATAGTTGACTATACTCATTGTTCTCTTATTCACCTTGCTAGCTCTGCCAGTCAACAAAAGTTTCCATTTTTGGAAGACTTAGACCAAACTCATGGGGTCCCCAGCTTTTTTTTTTTTTTTAGCCGTGGATTGAAAGCATCAAGGCCTCAAAGAAGAGAGTTCCTACAGGGCCTCCTTTGGCTTCCTGATACAGTAACACTCCAATAGTCCAATATCCAATTGTACAGCACTCCTGATGGGTGGGTAGGTATCACCCTGGCTGGGGCTTGGCAATTGCTCCAAGCTGCTACAGCTGCCCAGGCAACACGCATCAGCAGTGCCTTGGCCCAGCACAGGCCTCCACCTGCTCCTCCATCTCGCTCTTGCCCTGGCCCTGCTGGCTGACACTGAGTTCACTGAATCCTCCGTGCCGGATGGGAGCCAGGCCAGCCAGGAGAGGCAAGAACATTTGTACTTACCTCCTCTGCCGCTTCTTGGTCCCTTATGGTCCTACTCAGAGCCACATCAGCTTTTTTGATGGCGTAGAACTGTTAGGGCGAAGGGGTGTGTGTGTTAGGCCTCAGATGGGGGCTCTAGATCCCACATACACTGCTGCCACCAAGATCTGCCCCATCCCACCCCAATCTGCCCATGGATCACTGATCCCGACCCTGATGCTCCCCCCAAGACCACCATGACCATGCCTTTGCACTGGTGGCCACACTCTTCAAACCATTGGAGAGGTGGCTGTGATGGTGGTCTGTGGAATGTAACTGACAGTGCAAAGGCTAGAATGCTGAGTACCGCTGGCGGCACCTTGCAGACTGACTGTTGGCATGGTGTGGTTAGGAAGGATTGGGGGCGGATCGGGGCTGGGAGAGGGTTGGGCCAAGGGCAGATCTCGGCAGCAGTGGCATCTGCTGGATCCCAAGCTCCCATCCTGGGTGTGACACGCTCCCTTCAGACTGCCAGTGTATCCCAAGGATAGGATAGACACTACGTAGACTTGTTAAAAAATATATTATTATTTTTTAGAAAATGTATATTCTGATTTTCAACAAAAAAAATGTCCTCAAAGCAGTATTCATAGCAAATAGTTGGTATTTTTCCAACATGATGAAATTCTTGGAGCCTTGTTAAAAACTTCGGGATTGCTTTCAGTAGTCACCTGGAGATGGATAATGATTCCTGGAGACCCCATGCCAGTCTTTGTGGGGAGGGGGTGTTGATGACCCTAATAGCAAAAGTAACACCAAAGTGGTTCTCTGTCCCAATGGGACTTAGAGCTCAATCCTATCCAACTTTCCAGCGCTGATACAGCCACCTGCAGTGGGGGGCCAGTCACAGAGGCTTCCTAAGGGTAAGGGAATGTTTGTTCCTTTACCTCAGGGATGCATTGCAGCTGCATCAGCGCTGGAAAGTTGGATAGGATTGGTCCCTTACAACCTTAAAAAAAAACTCAAAGGGACATCCTCAAACAGCCACTGGGAGGGATGCTATGCTGGGATGAAGAAGGATAGTTGCTCTTCCTCTTATTCAATGTAGAAGAAACTTACTTTACTATACATAACTTCAGACGGGCACTTAGTTGATACCCCAGCAAATAAATTCTCTTTTCCTTTTCTTTTTTGCTGTTGCTTTCAAGCTCTGCGAGGCATTTGATTGGCCGCTGTGGGTGGCTGGGTGGATCTTTGGTCTGATGATCTGGCAGGGTCTCTTTTGACGTTCTTCTGTTTTTAACTTCCTTTACTACTTTGCTGGGTACTTTTGTCACTCTCGCACTGTAAAAAGTAGTAAATATAATGCCCCGCTCTGAACCTCACTCCCCATGAGGTGGGGGTTAACTACAGCACAGCAGTCCTATGAACACCCCCCACCCCACCCCACCCCACCCCAGAAAAGTATCATGGTTCAACTTAAACCGCTATTCACTGGCTCAAATGGGGGAACCACAGAAAGCACTATCTTTCATGCATTTTCATCGCCATTATCAGCCACAAGTCTCTTTATTAGTTTGATGTGCTGAGTAGAGTTAATTTAGATTGGGCTACAGCATAGTAACTAACCCTGTGTTTAACAGAAGTATACAGAGAAGAGGCTGGAATCTGCAGTGGTGTCGGTTTTGCACTGTCTGCACTGTTATTCAGGACAGATATTCTTGTCTGACATAATTAAATCTTGATGGTAATTATTTCTGCTGGTTCCTGGCAGACTGCTGTTAAAGATATGCTTATCCACTTTCAACTGCACTATCTTATTAGAGTAAATGCTTGCTGGTAATTATAATGCTGCACGTTTTAAATTTGGGGGTTTCTAAAAGTATTTTTCTTTTCTTTTCTTTTTTAAGAAATAGAAGGAAGATAAAGCTTTCTCTAGAACAGTCCCATGTGGCTCCCACGGTGGAGAAAGCAAAATCAGTTCATGTGAAAAGAGTAAAGGGTGTCAAATGTGCACAACTGTGTGTGCGTGTTTTTAATACATTCAAAGGGGGGTGATTAATGTCAAGTTGTGCTCAACCCTTTTATGCTTTGCTTTGGAGGCATGAATGATGCGTCATCTAAAAAGGTTAATTCTTATCGTTCAACTGTGTCTTATTAAAGCAGCAAATTCCCAGGATCAATAGAGTCAACTTATTTTGAATGGCATAGTCTTTCCCCGCCATGCTTGCTTGCTTGTGCTTTGTGTGGCTCAGAAGTAGTTTAAAGACTGGGCTGTTTTGTTTTTGTTTGGGATTCATGGGGAATTTCAAAGCCATAAATTCATTATTCCAAATAATTCAAAGCAAACATGTGGTTTGCTTCATACGAGTACAGCCAGCAATTCAAGCCACATTTACTTTGTGACTAAAAAGTATCAAATGTGACATGGCTCACAAGTATCAAATGTGACATGGCTCATTCAGACTATCCGGCTCACAGCCACCACTTGAAAATGTGAACTGCGTGGCACCTCCTTTGCCTTTGGCCACATGTGGATGTGCAACTGCTTCCAGACTAAGTGATTTTGAATGTCTCCATGTCCATGGTGCATTTTTTTCTTTTTTCCACAAACCCCTTAATTCTGACTTTGTTTTGCAGCAACTGAACACAACCAGGTGACCACAGGAAGGGATCTGTTACATAAACAGAAATTTCAAGGAGCTGCCACGAGTTCTTCAAGTGTCCAACAACAGTGTCCCACTGCCATAAATTGACTGACAACATGCAGAGTGTGCCAACGGCAGCCATTTTCGAGCCACCCCTGAAAAGGGGTGGCAGCATCAGTGGCCCAATGCTGCAGTTGGTGACCTGCCCCAGCAAAGGTAAGCCAGTGCACGGGGCAGTTCGTGGCCAGGGAGGGGGGAGTAATGGATCGTGTTGGGGGAGGAACCAGGGGGCATGTTGGGGGAAGGGGGTGGATTCAGAGGCAGACGCACATGCCCAACTTTATCCCCTTTTTAAACCTCTCTACCCCTGGTCTCTCCTCGGACATACGCCACCCAAATGGCTGGCATGTGTCCGAGGAGATTCATAAGCGGCATGTTGGCCTACACAGAAGTAACTAAAATTGTTCTTTTACTTACCTCCTGTTTGCCTTCAGGTTGCCCCTCCCCAAAACATGCAGCACACACCTTTTTCGCCCCCGCCCCGCCATCACGCGTCACCTACCTCCGTTCGGCCTTGCCCTCGGCTCGTTGTGCGCATGCGTGGATTTTCCGTGCACACGCACTCCGTCTCTGAGGGCAAGAGCCTGCCCGGTTGCCCTCAGCTGCGGGTCCACCGTTTTGGCGCATGCGCAGACCGCCGCTGAGGGTACGAAGTTGCCCAGTTGCCCTCAGTGGTGGTCTGCGCATGCGCAAACATGCAGCTGAGGGCAACCTGGCAGGCTCTTGCCCTCAGCGATGGTCTGCGCGTGTGTGGAAAATCCATGCATGCGCACAACAAACCGCTGGCTGAAGAGGCCGAAGAGGCCGTGACAGGGGTGCGCGCGTCACCCTTTGCGCGCGTCGCCCCCCAGCGGCCCGCCCCGCCTGCCACGCTACAGTGACGCGCATAAATGTCAGTGAGCATAGAGGGGTGGTTTGCACAAATTGCCCCCGCCACCTGATTACAGAAAGCATGTTATCTTCCACTGATCAATGGCACCCTTTGGGCTACATCAGTGTAGTAGCTGGGGGGGGGCACCACCCTGGGAGGCAAGCCAGAGGGGGGTGTGTCATGCTGTCCACAGGGGGGGGGGCGCACTACTCACTGCTCCGAACAGTCATAATGGTGAGCAGAGCGAAGTTTGGCCCTGTAACGCCCACCCTCAGCCTCTGATTGGCTCCACATTGGAGTCATTCCGGAAGCGGGAGGCAGCAGGGTGATGAAATGGGGGGGGCGGGGTGATGATACGGGGAAGAGGCGGCCCAGGGTACTGGCCAGGCCAGCTACGTTACTGAGCTACGTTAGTTAAAACATGAGAATATCATAGAATGTCAAAGCTGAAAGCGACCTGAGACATTAAATAGGCTTTTAAATATCCCTCAGTCCCCCGAGTTAAGTCATGGCAGCAGCACAGGTCATTGTGCCTCTATCTTTAACACTGATTTGCTGGTACAGAAACTAATAGAAACAGACCATAAAACTATTCTTTAACCATTTCCAGTACTCATTTCTAAGAACACAAACATATTTTCACAATACAAGCACATCTGCCAAGAGCAAATGTTTAAACAAAAGAACTTAGGATTCTTAATGAAACACCCTGAGGAAAATGTTTAAACTCTGCCCTTAAGTTTGCTTTGTTTGCTAATCGGCTTCTATTTCTAGTAGTGAGTGGGAAGGGTAAGTTCAATATGTTAATAAGAAAAAAGTAATAATATTTAATTAATTCTGGCTGAACACACATGGTTTAATATACTTGGCAATATCATTCTATCACATGATATGATAATTTAATGGAACTTTTTTATTTAAATTGCTGGCAAGTTTATGAAATTATAAAGCAAATAGGCCATGCACTTCAGTGTAATTGACTGTATAAATGTGTTTTACACTGTACTGTTGGCAAATTAGCCACTCCCTGTCAGAGAATCAATTATTATCTAGCCGTAGCCTACACAACACAATAGCAGAAATAGCGCCTTTCTAGATAAAGTGCTGCAATGGCTAAGCTGAGATTGCGCATCTTGAAGTCAGACAATAAACATTTGTTCCCCAGTACGATCATCTGCACATTGTTGGTTGTTGAAGAGATTCTCTAATGGCAGAAACGGGGGTTTGGTTTGTGTATCTTATTCCCTTCCGAGTCATGAAAAGACTAGCAAACGCTTCAAGCAACCGGAAGGCTACAGAGCTGAGTCGTGATGGGCCATGGCACTATTCAAAGCTGTCTAGGTCAGCATTTTCCAAACTGTGGGTTGGGACCCACTGGTGAGCCATGACCTGATTTCTGGTGGGTCCCACAGAGCCTCCCATGAAAACAGGGGTGATGGAAAGATCAGATAAGTAATTGCCTCAAGCCCTGAGGCTATTCTAAAACCAGATAGCTGCTAATTGCCCTGCAAACAGTTAAGCCCCTGCAGTTTGCAAGCTTGTGTAAATATAGGGAGATCAAAGTTTTCTTTTCTCTGGTGTTTTTTCCACCAAGTCTGTCAATGCCAGGTAGAGGGGGCAAGTGAAGGCTGGGTCACATAACTAAGCCCCTCAAGCCTTGAGGCTATTCATTAGGGCTGTCTCATTACGAGAAATGGATCAAGGGTTTTTTTGTAAATAAACAGATAAAAATATGTTGTATGGAAACTTTCATGGCTTGGTACAATTTGTAATGAAGCAGGCATTATGGGTTTTCTAGCCATGTTCATTATTTGAGAAATAAAACTAAAATCGTACTGTCTTCTTAAGAGATTTCTCTCACACACACACTCTGGAGATGTGCGTAGAGGCGAAGATGAGTCTTTATTTCTCCTACCAACGTTTCATCCCACATGAGGGACCTTGTCAAGGTAATTCAGCATAACACTGCTGGATGACACTGAGAACATGGAGCTCTTGCTAGCATATACCAGTAAAAGCCATGGCAACCGTTAACTGACAACGGAATCATCAACCTCTGCTCTATTCCTCCTAGGCTGCAAATATGCTCTTTTCAAGATAGGTAGCCAGATTTTATTGGCAAATGACAGCTCTTGCTGTCTATTCAGAAGACTTGCAGGTTTCCTTTGGGAGATTGAAATAGCCTCCAGATTCAGTCTTCGTTTTAGACTGGCTTCCGAAAACAACGAACGGACCTGCTCAAAAGCAATTTGGTGGCCAGATTCCAGGGCGTGCGCTGCCACAGCAGATTTTTCTCCTTGTGACAATTTTACCGCTTACATTGGAAATACAATGAGACCTATTAAAGTAAGAGTACAAGAACACCAGAGAGACATATAACAGTGTCTATATAACAGTGTCTATATAATTGGTGTCTATATAACAACAGTGTCTATATAACAGTGTCTATATAATAGTGTCTATATAATTGTTCCAACACCTATCTACCTCTCTAGAATAACAGTGTCCTCTCTAGAATAACAGAATAACTAAAATTCAAGAGTTGTTCTAGAAAGGCCGCTAGAACAGGGGTTTTAAACCTCTTCCTGGCTTAGTACCACTTCCGGCGCCACTCTCCTGCTGCGTACCACCGGAAGTGACTGGTGATGACATCATCAGTAGTAACTTCTGGGTTTTCAGGTTTTTGGAGGCCAGAAAGCGCAGGTAGGAAGCTCTGAGTGAGTGATGGGAGGGTCCTTCTCAGAGTTCCCGAGAGGCTCGGCCAAAGGCAGGAGCCTCTCAGGAGCAAAAACATGCTGCTGAAAGTGCCGGGGTTCTGATGGTCCGGCAGTCCGAATACCACCAGCAGTCGACCAAAGTACCACTGGTGGTACTAGTACCACTGGTTGAGAACCCCTGTGCTAAAACATAGCACTAGGAGCAATGTGACGTAGAATGCCACCTGATGCTACCTGGGGTCCACCGCCTCGGTGCTACAAAACAATATCAAAACCAGAGGCGAAACTAGGGTGGAGCAAGCGGAGCACCGGCTCCAGGCGCCATCTCCCAAAAGGCGCCCCGCCCGCGCCCCGCCCATGAGTCGGACTCGAGTCTCCGAGTCGGACTCGGAGACTCGAGTCTGACCGGCCCCCTCAATCGGGAGAGCCGGCTCGGGGACGTCTTCCCCGGCCGGCTGCCCGGGGCCTTCTAAGGAAGGCCCGCTGCGAGAACGGTACTTATACCGTTCGTTTTGCGCATGCTCAGACTGTTACTGAGGGAAAAAGGCTGCCCTTTTCCCCTCAGTAACAGTCTGAGCATGCGCAAAAGCAGCGGGCCTTCCTTAGAAGGCCCCGGGCAGCCGGCCGGGGAAGACGTCCCCGAGCCAGCTCTCCCGATTGAGGGGGGGTGGGTGCCCCCCAGAGCATGCCACCCCCTCCGGAGTGCGCCGCCCCCCCCTCCGGAGCGTACCGCGGCCTGTTTTATTATAGGGACGGGCGCCAACCCCCTTGCTCCGGGCGCCAACGGAGGCGGTTTTGCCTCTGATCAAAACCCTTATTTTGTTCCTTGCCTGCTGTTGTCAAACCCAGACGTGCTGGACTTCCTGGTTTCACAAACACTGCACAAGGAACATAAGAGGGAAATGATCTGCTTCTCACTGGAGTGAGCACGAAACAGATCATCATGCTTTACATCGGCAGTGGGTTAGATGGAAGTGTTGGCAGCAGCAGACCTGGGCTGAAAGGCAATCCGAGACCACTGCCCCCCCTTGGACCCCTCGCAATCTGCCACTGATGCAACCTGCATCAGGTGGCCCCATGGATGGGCCAGCAGTGCACAGCACTCTTTGTCCTTAAATATGCCACCCTTTCCCTAAATGCAAGAATGCTACTAGTAGGAAATTGCTCATGCCCATACTGAAGCTAAGCTTCTTTATACAAAAAATTGAAATAATTTTAATTTCAATGAAGCATCTTAATTACCAATACTTGGGTATGGCCCCTGGACTCAAAAATGAATACAGGTGGGCCCCTGTATCCACAGGGGATACATTCCAGCCCCCTCATGGATACGTGAAAACAATGGATAGGGGCGAACGCCATATCGCCACATATGCCACATAGAGTATCTGGACCCTTTTCAGTTTGGCTTCAGGCGGGGCTTTGGGATGGAGACAGCCTTGGTCGCCCTGCTGGATGATCTTCGCCGAGGACTGGACAGGGGGAGTGCATCCCTGCTGGTCCTTTTGGACCTCTCAGCAGCTTTCGATACCATCGACCATGGTATCCTTCTGGGCCGACTGGCCGAGTTGGGACTAGGGGGCACTGCATTGCAGTGGTTCCGTTCCCACTTGGCTGACAGGTCCCAGATGGTGATGCTGGGAGACGCCTGTTTGGCGCCCTGCCCTTTACAGTGTGGGGTGCCACAGGGTTCTATTCTGTCTTCCATGCTTTTCAACATCTACATGAAACCGTTGGGAGAGATCATCCGGGGATTTGGTGTTGGGTGTCACCAATATGCTGATGACACCCAACTCTACCTCTCGCCATCTCGCTCCAGGGAGTTAGGGGAGTGGCAACACGTGGGGGAGCCTTCTCTGCCATGGTGCCACAACTGTGGAACTCCCTGCCAGGGGATCTGAGAACCACCCCCTCCCTCATGACTTTTCGGCGAGGGCTCAAAACGTTTTTGTTTCATCTAGTGTTTGGGTGATGGGTTGTGGTCTGCCTCCTGTGTCTCAAGATGCTCTGCCATGCTGCTTTTGTGCTCCATACTGTCGCTCCCCCCCCCGTGGATTTTATTGTTTTTAAATTTAGTTATGTATTTTTTAAACTTATTTTCTGTATTATTTTAAACTATGTATTTCAATTTTTGTTGTAAGCCGCCTTGGGCTTTTGCCTTCAGCATAGGATAAGGCGGGACATAATTTTTTAAATAAATAAATAAATCCACGGTTTTCTGCGGACTCCCGCATGGGGTGGGTGCGGAGTGGGGATTCAGCATCTGTGAATCCGTGGATGCTGAATCAGCGGATATGGAGGCCCCCCTGTACAGTAGTCTTGCTCTGATATCAGTAAGATACAAAATAAACTCATGTGAATAAATACAACATTTGTGAAGCTCATCAGGTTTATAAACCTCTATTATCAACCTCTTATAAACCAGGTCTATAAATAAAACTATAGGTTTTGAATAAAGGATATATCTGTCTATGTCAGTTGGTGCTCATCCAAGTTAATGGGCAATATACTGTATAGCTCTGATTGCCAGATGGTAGGAGTGATACCAGAGTGGTAGCAGAAGAGTCTGGCTCAGTTGGGAGAGCTGCTGTCTTGTAAGCCCAAAGACCGGTGAACTTGATAAGTTCGAGACACGCCGCCGGCAAAAAGCTGTGAAAGCCTCCAGGAGGAGAGATAAGAACTCCCAGCTGTGTCGGTCGAGTGTGGGAGGCTCCAGCCTGCAGAATTGTCAGACTGTATAAAGGATACCACCTGGAAAGTAGCCGTTCATGAAAGATTGGACATTTTTATATATTGTAAAAAAAACCAAGGAGGGGTTAGGACAGCCTGCCCATGTACACTGCCTTGGATTAAAGTCGGAGGAGAAATCCAATGACCAAGAAAGGCGGTATATAAATACTGTATAATATTATATATATTATTATTATTATTGACAGAGTGTAAGCATTACCTTCATAGCCAGTTGGCATCTTGGTAGCCAACTTGGAACTGTTTCAGCATGACAATTCTTATTTTCCAATGGGCACTTAGTTGCACAAAGAGCTAGTGCCAGGGTCTTTCAGGGAACAGGGCCCAAGCGGTCACATTTTCTTGTTTGAGGTGGGAGAAGAAACTCTAGTCTGATGGGACCAGGTATTGGATTTCGGAACAGACAAGGATCATCAAGTATCAAAAGTAGAAACAGAGACCATAAGGGCCAGAGACAGGTAATACGGTATAATCCAAGACAGACAGGAAGTCAAATTCAAAGCAGCAGTATGGCAGCATCAAGTGGGCACTGAGCCTGGCAGGAGGATCCTCCTACAACAAGCAAGTTGTTCAGACCAAAGAAGGTGAGTTCTGAGGTTGAACGTTTTAAGCCCTGGTGGACAGGGATTGGTGCTTGGATGGCCAATCAGGAAGCAGGGTTGGTAGTGCTGTCTTAGTGGTGCGCTTGAAGAATAGAGTTCAGTCTACAATGTTTGTGGCAGAAACACGGTGCTGAAGGCACAAGAAATAAGGCACAAGAAATACGAAATAAGGCCTGGCCACTGGGAACTCCAGTTTGAGAAACTTTCCTGGTGCACTACAACTGGCAGTGTGGATGCAAAAATGAATAAATCTCTATTTGATGTCACAGGTTGAGAACACTTCCTATTTAATCACAAATGGAAGAAGCCATGCAATGCGGGCATGGCAAGCATGTGAATTTTCAAGTTCAAATAGTTCATATTTTGCTTTATGTTCCAAGGATGAGGCAATCATCTATGAAATTCTTCTTTACTTTGTCTTGCCTTTGAATGAGCGGGAGAGTTATAAATAAAATGTTGTTCAAGGAGGTGTATAAATAAATTGGCATAATTAGGTGTCATAATTAGGTGCCCATTGCTGTTCCAAACACATTTGCATAATTGTCAGTGCTAAAATGAAAATAATTGTTTGTCAGGATTGCTTCAGTTAAGCTGTGAGTTCCTTACTTTATATAGTTTGCCTTAACTATATGTTTAGACAATATTTTAAACTTTGATTGTAGAATTACTATACACAAGTTGAAATCGACAACTGGGAACTAAGATGTAAAACGAACCTACCCTGAACTTTGAACTTATAAGGTTGGCTTGATGCTCTTTGTGTTTCCAACTAGTTGTTTAGATGTGTGCTTGTGCTAATTATGCCCAGTTTACTCAGACATACAAGAGCTGTGATCAGGTCCTCCAGATATCAATGATCTTCTATTGAGTGTGGGTTTGGGTTCTGTAAGACCAGGATCCAATCTTTTTTTTTTTAACCGCCTTTAACATATTTCAAGATTTTGAAACAACCTGTATTTGCACACTGTTATTTATTTTATTTTATTTATTTACAATATTTTTACCCCGCCTTTCTCCCCGAAGGGACCCAAGGCGGCTTTTACAGTATGCATGTAAAAGTATGCATGTGATTTTACAGTATGCATGCGATAGCCAGACATCATATATGCAGGAGGATGAATAGGGTAAGTCCACATAGGAATGGTAGTTCTGATGCACTGGTTGCATGCGTCCTAACTCCAGAAATCACATGACATCCATGTGCACCAGCAATCCCAGGTAGTACACCTTGGAGAGGCCACTAGTATCACAAGTTCTAGTACCAGTACCAGGTTTCCTAAGGATGCCCCCTGCCCATTGGGTGCCACCACTGCTACCATTACTGACAGTTCAGGGGACACCTTGGCCAGGTGGGCCTTGTGCTGGGAGTAGGCCTTCAGCCATTGCCTGACTTGGCCAACACTAGCACCACCCCGGTAGGTTATCTACAAAAATAGACAGGTAGATACAATAAAGGAGAGTGTTGATTGACCCCAACTGCATTGTGGGTGCATTGCTTCCACAATTTCTAATTTTGGACTGAAGCATCAAAGGAAATCCCCATTTAACACTCCTAAGGGCCCAATCCTATCTAACTTTCCCACATTGATGCAGCCATGACAACAGGGCGTGCGCTGCATTCTGCAAGGGGGGGGCAGTCACAGAGGTCTTCCCATGGTAAGGGAGTGTTTGTTCACTTATCTTGGGGCTGCATTGCGGCTGCATTGGCAAAGTTGCAACGCAAAATTGGATAGGATTGGGCCCACAGAGTACAACTAAACAGACTCTATTGCTTTGGGTGGGACATTAGTGCTATCAGGATTTCTGTTTCTTTCATAACGTTTTGGATCTTATCCACCATCTTTTGTTTTGCTTTGATTTGGATCCATTTTGCAAACTAATAGTGCATTAGTATACTTCTGTTGGCATTGCTAAAGCATAGTGATGGTTACTGCAAAACTAGTCACGGCAAAACCAGCCACTGGCATTGTATGGCAGTTGCATCATGTGGTAGACAAAGTTGCCATCAGGATGCCTCACAGAAATGGGCATTCTGTATATGGGTACAGCCAATCCTCGATTTTGCAAAAACTAAAGATAGCACTAGCACAATATAGATAGCACTGGCATGGAAATGTTCGTGGCTGGCTTCCTCCTGATGCCATTGGCCAGGCCTTGAATCAGATTTCTTACTTGGCAACAAACAGCGAACCATAGATGAAAGCAGAGCAATGCAGTATGCTGAGGACTGGTGGGGGATAGGATTGGGCTGCCCAACAATATTCAACATTTTAGGCTATAAATATATAGGTTCTGGTTGTCTTGCACCTCTTTCTTGTCCCCGTAAGCCTCCTCACCACAACATTTCCATCGATGAGAAGTGATATTGACCAAAATTCAATTCAAAGCCATTGCAAGCAGCACAGTTTTAATGAAAATATTGATGTTGTATCCACCGGTATAACATAAACACTGATTTTGTCCATAGTATTTACACACTGTGTATTATTAGGCACAGTCTTCAGATCTAAAGCTCTAATGATCAACTCAGGTTGAATGAAAGGGTGTTTGTACATCTAGGTAATTTATAGAGGCAAAATGAAACTCCTTCTCAAATTCTTTTCCTGCTTACATATATCTAAAATTACATGCTGTGGAAATATACAATTTAATTGGAATAATCCACAAGACGCTCCTGTGATCTCTAATTACACTGAAAAAGGTAAGATTACTACAAATAGCTAGTAGTTTGCAGTAGTAAGTGGTCTATCTTGGTCAATTTTTCCCTTGTGAGTAATAAATCCCCCCCATTTGCTAAGTCAGCCAATTGATATGCTCGAATAAGTCAGGATAATTGATAGCCTCTTTGTAAAAATCTATTGCTGAGCAGATCACTAGGTCCATATTTGCAAAGTTCCAAGCAAAGTCTTTTTACTCTCCCCCCCCTCACCCACCCACATACACACAAATGACCTCGATGGTAAATAGATCTGATTAGCTTTGCAAGGGTGATGATCAAACATTTATTTTAGCCTGGAAGATTCCTTCTTTTTCCCCAAACCACTTTATGTTTAGTAGCAATTTCTTTAAAAATTATAATGTATGATTATTTTACCTTTAGCAGTCAGTCTCCTTTATGAGCATTTCTAGTTACTCACATGAAGCTGTCTTCTACAGAGCCCAATCCTTGGTACATCCAGCTCAGTCTTGTCAATGGTGACCAGGAGTGGCTTTCCAAGGTTTCAGACAGGGGACTTTCCCAACCTGACCTGCTAATGCCAGGGATTGAACCTGGGACCTTCTGCATGGACTCTACCACTGAGTTATGGTCACTTCACAGGTGTCACTCCATTAGTGCGGGGAGTGCAACCCACACCCAGATGCCGCTCACTGAGGGTGACGCGCACACCATCCCCTTGGCCACCAGAAAAAATCCAGCCGCCAACACACACACACACAAACACACACACACACATATGCACACAAACACACACCAGCTTCTAGGGCTTTCCCACCTCACAACCAGCACCACATTGGCTGCCATGTTCACGGTGAGTAGCCTAACGCAGCAGCCAAAGTGGTGCTGGCCGCAATGAAAAGGCCGAGGAAAGGGAGTGTCAGGGGGTGACACCCCACTGGCTCATCCGGCGGCTCCACCTACAAGCCAAATAAGCAGTTCACAGCTTCAGCTTGCAGGTGGGACCGCCAAACAAAGCTGAAGTGAAGGGGTAATGTGATACCCCCAGGGGTACGTGGACCACAGGCTAGGGGTACGCGAAGCGCTGCCCGTTATCAGCTGCTGTAGCTGATTTTTTCCGGGTTGCGTGCAAGCACCACAACCCAGGAAAAATGGCTACAGCCCTCCCGATGTCCCCAGTAGCTGCCCTTACCTTGTCTCCCAGCCGCCGCCATCTTGAAACTCGCAAAAATATCATGAGGTTCAAGATGGCGGCGGCCAAATCTCGTGAGGGAACATGAGGCAGTCTCATGCCTCATATGCCCTTAAGAGATTTGGCTGCCGCCATCTTGAATCTCGCAAGATATTTGCGAGTTTCAAGATGGCGGTGGCCGGGAGACAAGGTAAGGGCGGGTCCTCCCGCCCGCTCTGCAACCCAGAGGGAAAAGCTACAGCTTTTCCGGAGGGAAAAGCTACAGCTTACCCGGGATAATTTCAGTTTAAGGGGGGGTATGCGGGGGGGTACACGATGCATATTTTGGGGTACATGGGGGTTAAGACTGGGGGTACACGAAGGACCAGAGGCCCACCTAGGGGGTACGTGGGCCTCCAAACGTTGAGAAACCCTGCTATAGATTAGTGTTTTTAAACTGTTTCTTACGTGTTAACGTTGTAGACGTTTGTAAACATAAATATTTCTACATGGCTGTTAATCCTGTGAAGTTGGAATCAATTTGTATCGTTTCTGGCCATGAAAGCTACAAAACCTTACTAAAAGTAATTAATAAAACATCAAACACAATTACAATGATATAGATGCCATTAAGAAGATAAAAACAGCAACAGCATAAAAATAGCAACAAGACCTGTGGGTATTAATTAAAATGGGGTTCCAAGAGTTCCCTCCCTGCTCAAATAGCAAGTGGAATAGGTACGTTTTCACACCCCACCGGAAACCTTGCAAAGTGGGGGCCATCCTCAAACTTTCCAGTACTGTAGTTTGTTCCAGAGGCGTGGTGCCACAAGGAGCTCATTCTTACAATCCTCGCAAATCGAACTGGAAGTGCCCCACTTCTGTGTTTGAAGAAACCACGGCAGGAACAAGGTAAAAGAGCTTTTTTTGTTGCGAAAGAAGCAGACCCTGCACCTGTGTGTGTGTGTGTGCGTGTGCGTGTGCGTGTGCGTGTGCGTGTGTGTGTGTGTGTGTGTGTGTGTGTGTGTGTGTGTGTGTGTGATGTGAATATATATACACATAAATACAAATGCATTATGGTTATAATGCCGGCAACAATGAGAAAACAACAGTTATGGGGTGAATGCTTAACTAAGGGACCATGTGTTATGGGGACAATGATGAGTTCAGATCCAGGGGTGGTGTCCAAACGTCCAAACCTGTTTTTTTGAAGATGTTTATGGTTTCAGATTGAAACCGTCTGATTTTCAGACCAATTCATTTCTTATTGAAGCCATGTACACAGTCCAATGTATAATGTATATTTGTGATGGGCAGTTGGAATAGTTCTCGACCAGGAAAGCCTTAGGTAAAAACTATAAACTACTTGACATACAATGGATTGACCCAGAATGAGAGTGACGGCTGGGGTATGTCCAAGTATCCAAATCCATTTTGTAACAAGTTGGAGGCTAAGATCCAAGATCTGAATCACCCGGACTGACGGCCATGGGTGACTTGAAGTAATGTGCTCTGCACTACTTATTAAAACCCATAAATATTTATAATGGCTGGCTAATAATATATGGCATCCTAGAAAAAGCATGCAATGTAGACCACAACATACTTAAGCTAGTGAGTAGACTGTTAAACAGGGCATGAAGGGCAAGGACACCAAGTGGGCCCAATGACATGTGTGCTGCCTCAAGAAGTTTGTGAATTTCAACCCTCAACCCTCTCCTCTCTTCAAAGGGCAATGCTATCATATCCCTCGATCACAGGAAGCGACTGGCATTTTCAGCTGTGTTGGCTTTATCACATCTTCTCTACTTATTAAGTGTGACGGACACTTCATGTCAGGGAAGCTGATGTCATTCAGGCCAGAGGGGTTTAAGAGATGACTGATCCTCTCTGTTCCACGCACAGTAACAAAACAAAAAAAAAAGGAGAAGGAGAAATGGTCTTGTTGCACTCTTCAAAGTTAAATGCCGACTGAAGGGGGGAGAGCTAATGTGCTCCCATCCGACACTTGCTCCTAGCAAGCAGTTGCAAGCTTTGAAAGTCCTGTTTAAGTATCTCTTTTTAAAAGATAAATACCTATTAAGTAATGTATATGCACAAGCTGAAATGTTAAATGGTTTGTTGAAACCTATTAGAATACACAAGATGATAAACATAAATTATAGCTAATATACTGCACCAGTGATTTTTAAACATAAAAATTACTGACACTGTAAAAACACACTTGAGTCATCGTACCAGCATAATAGCACTAATCCATGTTTATCCAACCGTGCACTTTTCAAAAACAACACAAACCTCTAATAAATGCTTTGGCTTCACCTTGACAACTTATATGGGTTATTGCCTCGTTCATGCCTGGATAACCATGTGTTATGACTTAAATGTTCTTTAATATCAATTTATGCCTTGAAGAAAAAAAGATTGAATAACACAGTGTACATATGGTTCAATTTATTACAGCAAAACAATCATTTTACTTGGAAGATATTTTCTCCTGGTACATATCACAGAAAATCTTATTCATAGAGCTCCCAATAAACCAGATTTTTTATGTCACAATAAATGAAACTAAGGCTGCTAATTGTTCCTAAGATTCTAAATAGCTGGGTCTAGTTAGCTTTCTTGTCAATCAAGAAATACATTCCTTTAACACGTGTACTTCTGGACTCTAATGTCTCTAATTGGATTTTACACTACCTGATTAACAATGTAGTTTATAGACTATTGTTTTTGGGGTATGTTTTTTTAACAGGTAGAAGAGGAAATTGTAGGTTGTCAGCATTATGGGAAAATCCAACGAGTCAGGCATTGAGTAATTTAATGTTTTCACAACAACAGGAAACTGGAACACCTGATCTGTGAGGTTTCATTGGAGAGTTTATTGCATACTGGTGAAACCAATAAAATGACCTAGTAAAGTACTGTTACGTACTATTAGCTGAAAAAATGCAGTAAAAATATAGATTTACAACTCATGAAATGACAATGAACAGAAAAAAAGAGGACAATTCACTTTGAGGAACATAAGTAGGTAAGGAAAAGGTGTTTGCTTTTTTGACACCAACTTCTATATTATTTGATTGAGCCTTTGATTTTGATGGTTGCTTTTATTTTGGATCTGAATTGTTTTGTATTCCACTGTAAGACGCTTTGGGTCTGATGGGAGAAAGCTGGAATATAAGCTTTTAAAAATAAAAATAGGATAAATGACTGAATTACTGTTTATTTGTTTTTAATTATACTGGCGATTTTTGAAAAGCTGATGAAGAAATTTTTTCAAATCAAAAAAACATTCTCAAAGTATGGAAAAGTGAACATACTTCTCAAAAGCTTGTTGACTAGAAGGATGTCTGTCATGATGTAACCTCTATTATAAGGTGAAGTAATCTGGCCCCAGGCTCTGCTAAAGGCCATTATTAAGGGGCTCCAGGAATACTGTAAATGCTGAGAAATATTTTTATTCCATTATAAATCCCTATTTTCATGCCAAAGATCTTTTCAAGATATTTGCCTTTAGAAGAGAAATTATTCTTGCTTGCTGCCTTCTGAAAGTTGAGCCCTTAAAGTTGGATGGGGATGGGGGGCAGTTTGGAAATTCCCAGAGCGCTAAAACAGATGCCCACAATCTCTCTAATCTCATTCTAACCTGGATGGATCTTCCACTAAGCATTTAAAAACTATGTCAGCAAGGAAGTGGGAAAAGTATTTGTTTTATTATTTGATTTGATTGCATCTGCCACAGAGACAAAATGTCTAAGGTAAAGGTATCCCTTGACAATTAAGTCCAGGCGTGTCCGACTCTAGGGAGCGGTGCTCATCTCCGTTTCAAAGCCGAAGAGCCAGCACTGTCCGAAGACGTTTCCATGGTCATGTAGCCGGCATGACTCAACACCGAGGCGCATGGAACGCTGTTACCATCCTGCTGACGCGGTACCTATTAATCTACTTGCAATTTCTTGCTTTCGAACTGCTAGGTTGGCAGGAGCCGTCGCACGGATTCGAACTGCCGACCTTTCAATCGACAGCTCATGGTTCAGTGGTTTAACCATGACTGGCTCTGACAAAATGTCTACTCCTGTATTATTTGCAAATGCTGGCATATTACTTGTGACCTTGGACCACCATCTCTCACCTGAAGTGGTTGTGAAAATAAAAGGGAGCAACAATGTGCACTGCTCTGAAATCAATGAGATACAAAGGTACTGCTGCAAAAGGTGGTTATTATTGACATACAATACAGTACATGCAGATTGAAAATTAAGACAGCAAAACTGGTAAGGAAGAAAAGTAAGGCTTGTACCCTGACCTTGATTTCCACAAATGAAAGACATTTCTGTCTGTGGAAGAGAAGGGGGCATTTTTCACTAATTCCCCCCCCCCATCAGCTCCCCCCTCTCCATGCTGCATCCCCGCTCCAGAATGTCCTCCAATGTTCAGGAATATATTTTTGGAGGCTGCAGGAGGCTTCTGTGGAGAGGACAGGGAAATTCCCATGCAAGAATTCTGCACACTCTAACAGTCCAAAATCCTAACCAACTTTCCAGCACTGATGCAGCTGTGCCAACGGGGCACACGCTGCATCCTGCGGTGGGGGGGGGCAGTCACGGAGGCCTCCTCAAGGTAAGGAAATGTTTGTTCCCTTACCTCGGGGCTGCACTGTGGCTGCATCGGCACTGGAAAGTTGGTTAGAATTGGGCTGTCAGATTAGGAAACCACCCTAAATATATACATTGCTGGAATAGTTTAAAGTCAGCTAAATGGCAACCATATTATTATAGGAATGAATTAATTTTATTTTACTGAATAAGAAGTATTTGGAAATAATTGCTCATGAAGTGTGCTATTGCCTGCAAAAGTAAGGCCACAATAATACCTATGCACTCTACTTCTCCTAACTTCAGCAAATGAAAGTGGCTTCTATAATACAGGAGAAAAAAGTGGTCCCAATTCATTTCCAGGCAGTTCTTTGTCTTGGTCATGGAACCAACAGCCCAATCTTATCCCCCACCATTTTACACTCTGCAGCCACGCCGATGGAGCGTGTGCCACATGGTGGGGGGGGGCGGGGCAACCAGGCAGCCTGGGAGAGGTCAATAGAAATATTTTTACTTACCTCTCCGTAGACTGCCTGGCCATCAATTGGTCTCTTTGGACCTAGACCAGCTATTTTTCTGGCATATGTTCAAGGAAAGGTGGGGGCGAGTTAGGTCAGGAAAATGAGGATAGGATCCGTGTGCGCTGCTGCCACCGCTGAGGTCCACCCTCTCCCACCCAAACCACCCCTGCCCTCCCCCTCCCTGCCCTGAACTGCCCAGGATCCGCTCCCACCAGCACCTTACCTGCTCCAACATAGGCTGGGTTCATCTCTGGCAGGCATGCAGAGCCTCTGGCTGTTTGTGTCAGTGGCTCCAACATGCATGGCAGTGGCGTGACGTTTACGGCACTTCAGTGGCACTTAAAGTGAGACTGCTAGATTCCCCATGGTAAATGCCCAATAGGATTGGGCCATGAGTCACACAGTGCCAAAATACACCTCATGCTACAATAGTTTTTAACTTGCTTTAACTAGTGTGCTTAATACTGACTTGGCTACTCTTTTCTTTACGAAAAGCAGCCATGGGGGTCCTGGTTTATATCAGAACCATGGCCTGGAGGGAGAAGGGTTTAGCTCTTTCTACCCATATCATTTTCCCAGCAAAGTTTGCATCCCTTGATCTCATTACTTCTGCTCTGAGTAACGACACTCAGGAGGTTGGATCAGCACTAGACTCAGTCCAGCCCGACATCATGCCAGAGCCTAAAAAAACCCAAATCTCCTGAACTTCCCCCCCCCCAAAAGCCAGGAACCTCACCCTTCCTGGTGCCTGCACACCAGTACTGGCAATGGGCAAGGCAGGACTTGACGGGAGGTAAGGTGAGAGGCTAGGTGCAAGGCTCCAGGCCAGAAAAGTGACACTTTAAGGTCTACACTCTCCAGGCAGTTAGGCAGAGTTCAAGAGGGTTGACTTGTAGAAAAGTAATTGTGGTCCCTGTATACCTCTGACCCCTTGGCACAGCAACTGGCTTACTTTGAGCTATCCACAGTACATAGACTCTGGCCTGTCTTGCTCATCTGCTACTGCCTCAACACACCTTCATGAGCTTCAGTTTGTGGTCCTGGCACAATGCTTGAAGCTATTTGACCCCTGAAGTTGCTATTTGCTAACACTTTACCACTTTACCACTGACACCAGCTCTAGGTAATGAAGTTATTAGGCTTCCACATTCCAGATATATGAATGAAATGATAACTTTCTTCTGCTTGTCCATGCTCTGATCATTTGTATAATATCATTCTTTTGAGGTATCTAATCATTCAAAGAACAAATTAACTAACGGCCCAATCCTAACTAGGGCTATGCAGCCCTTTATGACAGCAGAATACTGTCGTACATACTGTTCTGCTGTTGTAAAATGCTTCTGGCAGTGCACTGTGCATGCTACCGGCAGTCATTTTGAGAGTGCTTCTGCAAATGGTGGCAGTGCCAGAGATTCGCTTCTGCAGCTGGCTATCTCTGGCAGGGCAGGTAAGCTGGTGGTGGGTACAGGGAGTGGGTGGAACGGGGTGGGGAGTGGGTGGAACAGGGGAGTATGTGGGTGGTGAGGGGCAGAATGGAGGGCAAAATAGGGTGAATACCAGCAACAGCAACTTGCACTGGCGCAGGGAGCATTCCGGGGGCATTTGGATGCCCCCTGAGCCACCGGAGTTGCGCTGGCGTCTGCCCCATGTCCAAACTGTGCATGTGCGGTGTCCGAGGGGAGTTACGCCGGTCTCCGTCCTGCGTCTGTCGGCGTATGGCAAGTTACACTGGCATAACGCACTTACACTGGTGGATCTACTGTTACACTGGTGCAAGAGTTACACAGGATTGGGCTGCTCGTCATCCATTTGCCACCTCCCCATCTCCAATTCACCCACAACCATTTGGATGTCACTGTGGTAACTACCTAGTCTAATGTCTTCTGAGTATATTTTTTTGGGCAAACTCTTTTCTCCAAATAAAGCATGTGGAAAAAGTTACTGTGCCAGATTATATACCCTGAGGTTAAAATTAATAGCCAAACACTGAATTCTTGAAAATAACGGGTTAGAACGGAAAGAATGATGCAGCCGTAATTATAATACTGCATCACTATAAGAAAAATACTGTTCTGCGTATAATGTACTAAGGTTGCAAATTCTTTTGAGCAGCTGCAAAGATGATGTGATGAATATAGCCTATACTACCAGCTTATTTCCCCCCCCCCAACATACCCCGCTCCTAAAGGGACAAAAAATAGAAAAGGAACACTAACTATAGACAACAATTCTTTCAGATATTACTATTAAATGAGATAAAACCTATTATTAGCAAACAAAGTTAAAAACCACCAAAGGTCAATTGTGTCCGATAGCGGTGGATGCTATTATTTTGACTAGAGATAGGATGGATTAAAGAAGCCAATAACCCAAACCTGCTTTTTTAGATTCATTGCCTTGGAAATGGCCCAATGGATCATAGGCTCCTTAAAAGAAGATAGGTAACGGTAAAGGTATCCCCTGCTCGAACGTCAGTCGTGTCCAACTCTAGGGTGCGGTGCTCATCTCCATTTCTAAGGCCGAAGAGCCAGCGCTGTCCGAAGACGCTTCCACGGTCATGTGGCCAGCATGACTTGCAGAACCCTGTTACCTTCCTGCCGCAGCGGTACCTATTAATCTACTTGCAATTACTTGCTTTTGAACTGCTAGGTTGGCACGAGCTTCTTCAAATATGTTAGAAGCAGGAAACCTGCCAGGAAAATGGTTGGTCCGCTGGATGGTGAGGGAGAGATAGGGGTGACAAAAGGGGACTTGGAGACTGCAGAGAAATTAAACGAGTTCTTTGCATTTGTCTTCACGGCAGAAGACCTCGGGCAAATACCGCTGCCTGAACGGCCTCCCCTGACTAAAGAATTAAATCAAATAGAGGTTAAAAGAGAAGACGTCTCAGACTTAATTGACAAAATAAAGATCAATAAATCACCAGGCCCGGATGGCATCCACCCAAGAGTTCTGAAGGAACTCAAGAATGAAGTTGCTGACCTCTTGACCAAAATATGCAACTTGTCCCTTAAAACGGCCACTGTGCCAAAGGATTGGAGAATAGCTAATGTCACACCAATCTTTAAAAAAGGAAGGAGGTGGGACCCGGGAAACTACAGGCCGGTCAGGCTAACATCTGTTCCAGGGAAGATGGTGGAAAGTCTCATTAAAGATAAAATCTTAAAATACATAGAAGAACAAGCTCTGCTGAGGGAGAGTCAGCATGGCTTCTGCAAGGGGAAGTCTTGCCTCACAAACCTTTTAGAATTTTTTGAAAAAGTCAACAGGCATGTGGATGCGAGCGAACCCGTGGATATTATATATGTGGATTTTCAGAAGGCATTTAACACGGTCCTGAGAAAACTCCACAGTCAGGGAATAAGAGGGCAGGTCCTCTTGTGGATTCGGAACTGGTTGAAGACCAGGAAACAGCGAGTGGGAGTCAATGGGCAATTTTCACAATGGCGAGAGGTGAAAAGCAGTGTGCCCCAAGGATCGGTCTTGGGACCGGTGCTTTTCAACTTATTCATAAATGACCTGGAGTTGGGGATAAGCAGCGAGGTGGCCAAGTTTGTGGATGACACTAAACTTTTCCAGGTGGTGAAGACCAGCAGCGATTGTGAAGAGCTCCAGAACGATCTCTCCAAACTGAGAGAATGGGCAGCAAAATGGCAGATGCGCTTCAATGTAAGTAAGTGCAAAGTGATGCACATTGGGGCAAGAAACCAAAATTTCACATATACGCTAATGGGTTCTGAGTTGTCTGTGATGGATCAAGAGAGAGATCTTGGGGTGCTGGTGTACAGGTCGATGAAAGTGTCGACCCAGTGTGCGACGGCTGTGAAGAAGGCCAATTCCATGCTCGGGATCATTAAAAAAGTGATTGAGAATAAAACGGCCAATATCATTATGCCTTTGTACAAATCGATGGTAAGGCCGCATCTGGAGTATTGTGTCCAGTTCTGGTCACCACACCTCAAAAAGGATATAGTTGAATTGGAAAAGGTGCAGAAGAGAGCGACCAGAATGATTCGTGGGCTGGAGCACCTCCCTTATGAGGAAAGGCTACAGTGTTTGGGGCTTTTCAGTCTAGAAAAAAGGCGCTTGAGGGGGGACATGATTGAGACGTATAAAATTATGCATGGGATGGAGAGAGTGGATAGAGGGAAATTCTTCTCCCTCTCGCACAACACCAGAACCAGGGGACATGCACTAAAATTGAGTGGAAGGAGAGTTAGAACAGACAAAAGAAAATATTTCTTCACCCAGCGTGTAATTAATCTGTGGAACTCCTTGCCATAGGATGTGGTGATGGCATCTGGCCTAGATGCCTTTAAAAGGGGATTGGATAGATTCGTGGAGAAACAGTCTGTCACACGTTACAAGCCATAAGCAACCTCCTGGTTTTAGAAGTAGGTTTTCTCTGTGCCAGGTGCAGGGGAGTGGCAACAGGTTATCTTGTTGGCTGTGTGCTCCCTGAGGCATCTGGTGGGGCCACTGTGTGATACAGGAAGCTGGACTAGATGGGCCTTTGACCTAATCCAGCGGGGCTCTTCTTATGTTATGTTCTTATGAGCTGGGACAGGAGAAGGGAACTCACTCCGTCACGTGGCACTCGGGTCTTGATCTGCTGTCCTGCCGACTTTCCGGTCTGCAGTTCAGCATCTTAACCACTAAGCCACCGTGGCTCCCCTTAAAAGAAGATAGCCTATGCCTAAAGCATTCCACATAGATTCCTCTCTACAGTGTTTTGAAAACCTCCAAATAAGGAGAGTCCTCATTGTCTACTTTTGTAGTTGCTTCCATTTTACTTCCATAGCACACAATCCACTGGGAGGTTCTCCTCCTATGCATATCCAATTGAAATGAAGGGGAACTGTGCCAAAGTTCAGTAGTGCTCATGGACAGTTCCCATGTCAGCACCAGGTTGTTAGATCCCTAAAGAAAAAGCTGCACACCTCCCCCTCAGGGCACCTCTGCCCTCCCTTTAATGTTGCAGGAGGTGTGGCCTGGAGGTTGAGCTGTTGCCCTGCCTGAAGAAAACTAAGCAGGTTCAGACCTGGTCGTTGCTTGGAAGGGAGACTGCTGCCACTGACGGATCTCGTAAAGGCACTGGAAGTGTGGAGTGTGTGGAATGCATAGGAGTCATTTGGCAAGATGGATAACACCTTGAGAACCGACTGAAGGAGACTTGTGGCTGCTGTGAGAAGCTTGGAAGGCAGAAGCACAGCCAGGATGTGGCTGCACTTTGAAGGGAAACATCTGGGAACTGAGGGTTCTATGATCTCGTAGAACAATATTTGTAAAAACCATTGATGTAGACTTGAGTCTATTGACTCAGACTCAAGTCGGTCTCAAGTTGCATCAATGATTTGACTCGGACTTGAATCGGTGATTGTAAAGGACTCAATTCAAGACTTGGAGCCTTTTACAACAAGTCGAATTTTATTCAGGTTTAAACCCATCTCCCCCATTAAATAGATAGGGACTCGCAACTCACAACCAAAGACTCGGGACTTGGGGGCAAAGACTTGGGAACTTGACTTGAGACTTGGAGTCAGAGACTTGGTCCACATCCCTGGTAAAAAAAGCCATTTGAAAAAAATGGGGTTTAGAATTGCCTGCCTATGGAAACCGTCTTGAGTCTGTAAAGAAAAGGTGGTATATAAATACCATAATAAACAAACAAACCACATGTAGGCAGGGGTCAGGAGTCAGCTCAGCCAAGTGGGCCCTCTGATGAGTGTGGGTTTTCACCATGGCCCAGGCTAACTGACCTGATAAATCCCTCCACAATTCCCATTTTTCACACCGATACTTGTGCAGGAATTGGCAGATTTGGCTTCTATCTTTCAAATCTGTGTACAGAGGTGCCTGAATTAATTCCATGGGAAATAATCAGCCTAACTGCACACAGGACTGCAGCTATTTGATTCCAGCCATCATTCAGAACCCGGTCCCGTTGTTTACCCTAAGTCTGCCTTCCTGAAATTTTAATTTGTTGCTTGAGCTCCTATCCCATGTGACTATCAAGACAAAAAATTGTTCCCAGCTGTCCTTCAGATTTCCCTTTTTCGTGTCTGAAAAGTATTGAACTAGTCTACTCCTTCACCTGGTTAGTCATTATGCGCCAAGAACAAAAGAGGTGATTCACTCTTTTGTGTCAGTCACTGCAAAGATAAATGTTTGAGGGCTCTGGATTTCTCAGTGCTTCAGAAATAATGTCGCCAATGAAAACATAATCACATTATCTGAAGAATCACATAAGAGGGGCAAAAAGTGTCTCTTAACTGAATTACCCTGCTATGCAAGAAGATCGCCTACAGTATATCTTCCTTACTGTATAGTTGAGCATATAGTATTTTTTTTGACTGTATACCTCGTAAGACCTAGAACCTTCCCAGACTCACATTGTTGATAATGTCAGTACAGTCTTGGCTTTTTAAACTTTTATTTTTAAAATCTTGCTTGATTTGCAAGCTAATATAATTTTACAGGCTGAGTTGATGCAGGAACAATTGCTATGAAGACTCTCTCTCTCTCTCTCTCTCTCTGGCTGTCCTAATGATTTTATCTCATCCTTGAGACGATTCCCTCCAGTGATTCTTGTAAAGAAACAAGCTACCTGATCCTTTAATCCTGCTAACATTTAAAAAAAGAGATCCAAATTAGTTTTGCTCATACCAGATGTTTCCTATGCAACTGGGTATAGCACTCTGGAGGTTGAAGTAGAAAACAGGTAAATTTGGTTCTCCCCCATGGAAGACTGCATCACTTAGAGAATTCAATGGAGAAACTATGTTCACTTATTGTCATCTTATACGCTTCCCATCTCCTTTTACACAAGCCAGTAACCTGACAGTTCAATGCTGATTCTCCTAGAGTGAGGTCAAAGGTTCTGTGTTAATGCTTGATCGAAGACTCGTATAAACACATCAGTACTGTGACCAAGAGGGTTATCCATGAATATTGTTATTACTATTATACTGAGCATAGACTGATGGGAGAAACCCTTAAATCCTCATTACTATGGAATACTTAGCTGTTTCTTGAGACTTTCTAAGGAGATACATGAGGAAACTGTGCCTTTGAATAAATTCACATAAGTTACACTGAACAGTTACATTAGGAAGCATTACCTTCCTACTGAACTCATCACACATGTCATTGCAGCAGTTCTCCACTTTCCTCCACAAAGGTGACCATGTTTATTGATATCGTATGAAGACATCCCACAATTCTTGTTTCCTGTGTTTAGTAGTAATTCTCTCCGTAGTTGGCAAAGCCATGCTTAGAAGACAATATTTGCCTGAATAAGGGCCCAGTCCTATCCAACTTTCTAGCACTGGTGCAGCTGTGCCAATAGGGCTCACGCTGCATCCTGCGGGGGGGGGGGGGGCAGTGACGGAGGCCTCCTCAAGATAAGGGTTGCTTGTTCTCTTACCTCGGAGCTGCATTGGCGCTGAAAAGTAGGATAGGATTGGGCCCTAAACAACTTAGGAGGAGGGACAAAGATTTAATGCTTTAAAGATTAGCATACTGCACTTTGTTACTGGCAATGCTTTTTAAAGCAAATGTAGCATGCATTTATTTAAATGCTTTATATCCTGCCTTCCCCTACAAATAAATGGAGCACTCAAAGCGGGATGTCTCTTGCTATGTTTGTTATGCTTTTCCTTTTGGAACAATGTCATTTGCTTTGGTGACTAACAGCGCAATCCGACTTAACTTTTTTGCCGGTTTAACCAGCGGCGCAGTGAGAACGGGAGGCCCCAGAATGGAAAAGGGATTAAAATCCCCTTTGAATTCCTCTTTTGGAGGGGATTTGAATCCCTTTTCCATTCTGGGGCCTCCCATTCTCGCTGCGCCGCTGGTTAAACCGGCAAAAAAGTTAAGTCGGATTGCGCTGTGAAAAACACACATTCTGGGACAGCTTGTAACCTGAAGGGAATGCCAGGTAACCTACTGCTGGGGTCAGATGCTGGAGAACCTGCTCCGCTTTGTTCGAGCTGCCATGGGTGCGTAAACGCATTAGACAGAATAGTTGCAACAACAGAAAACGGTTGAATGCACCTTACATTTGCTGTATCCTGAGTTCCGGGTGGGAAGCGCTATAAGGGTGCTGTGATTTTAAGTCTACAGTGGCTCCTCCTGCACACAGAGTTCCAATGAGGAGGTCTGTTGGATCTTATATGTTTTTCGGTGGAGCTTAGTTCAGTAAATAGCATTGTTAAACGTAAAGCTGCATTACATATTCTCCACTTTTAAATGTTTAGACTGAAGCTCGATATTTCAACGGAGTGTGCAAAATGGGGAGTATTTCTCCCCCCAAATACTGCAACTGTGCTTATTCACCTTTTTCCAATCCTATTCAGTGCCATTATTTCCCCTGATTTTATTGCTTCTCCATTGCATTTTCTTCCCATCTATTTTTTCTCCTTCAAGATTAATCACATGGATAATCCCATCCAATCAGATGTCTGGTTCTGAATGGAATTATTTCATGACACTATGCAGCCATTCAGGATTTGGCTACACAATGATGTCACTGGGGACAATTGAGAGTGAGGGCAATTTGAACAAATGAATAGACATTTAGCTAGGACTGCTACAAAACTGTCAAAATGGAAGGTGTTTGGGGCACTGCCAAAACTGTTTGTGAAAAACTAATTTGGGCTCAGCCTTCATGAGGTGTTATTCATAACTGAAATTCATTTTTGTATTTTCATGTTTTAAAAATATTGTAAAACACCTTCTGAATCTTACCAGAGACAGAAAGGTGGGGTAAAAAGAAGATATACAGATAGTCTTGGTTGGGAACTTCAGGTAAGGGGGTTCTTCTGAGCGATTGGAGGTATATAATCATTTTACAGATACTGGAAGTTGTTTCTTATAGGAGTGACCTTCTTCTCTCTGCTCCAAAAGATATTGGCCCGTCCAAGGTTATCCTTACATTACCATCACGCTGGGAAGGGGATCAAGTCAATCTGAATGCAGTGACAATGTTTCGCTTTTGTTCCACTCGCGGAGCCTTCATCTGGGAAGGCAGAGCACCCAGCTTCCCCCTCCTCCCCCTCCCCCAAACCTATTTACCACATCTGCTTTTTAAAGAGGTGCTATGGTCTCCACTTGTTCATTTGCCGAGAGAAATATCACACTGAGATTTCAAGTGTTGTAGCAATTAGTGAAATGGGAAAAGGATGCTTCTCTCCAATGTTCAGGGACATTGTACTTCATCATTTTCAATTTGTTCGATATTACAATTAGTACAACTTCAGATGTGTTTATAACCTTAAGAACATCAACATGTTTCCATTATCTAATGTGTATGTTTGGAACCTACTTCACACAGCAGAATTTATTAATACGTTTTTTATTTTTTATATTTTAGCTCCTCGTAAAGTGGTCCTTCAGCTCACTGTGAAGGACTTCAGACCCTTATGGAAAATCTTGCACTGATGAACATTTTTCAATATTGAGAAAAGAAAATAATTCACTCCCAGGCTTCCTATACATTTTCATTGCCACAGGAACATGCAGTTTACCGTTCAGGAGACAACTAGACCCCAAAATATACGGAAATACTGAAACATTGAGATGGCCTGATCCATACGCACTCATGGCATATGCATATCAGGGTGATACTTTAAGAGGAAAGAAAATAATTTTTTAAAACGGGAAGTGAAAATGGAACTTTTTTTTTTAATTCTTTGAACATCCTAGATATGTGATGGATGACAGAACTTGTGCAGCCAGGGTTTCTGCCTCATAAGGTTAACTTAAAAGAATGACCTATTTTTAGTGATCTGAAAAAATGGGTCTCTTGAGAGTCATGACCTTTTACATTATTCCCAAAATGACCAATCTCTCATTCCTCTACTTTCATTTTTTTTTTCAAAGTACATTTGGCCAACTTGAGAGAAGTGCTTGCACTTTACATGTTCTGTAAAGGCAGTTCCCATCTGGAAAGAGATGGCATTAAAAAAAATCACCTTTATTTAGCGTGTGTGAAAGTGTGCAATCACTTTATGATGCATGTTGTGTTGAAAGTAAGGTGTGTGGTGCCAACACTCAAGCTGCATCCTGCCTATGACAAGCGGAGACAGGGCTGGCCCATCTATGAGGCCAACTGAAAAGGTTGCCTCAGGCAGCAGGTTGGTGGGGAGTGCCCATCTCTAACTGCCTACTTGCCTCCACTGCTTCTCCTTTTCCTTCCACTCCCTGGATTGGAAAAAGGAAGACAGGGACAGAAAGGAAGAGGAAATGTGGAGGGGAGGGAGTGCTGAGCTAGAACATTGGAGAGTGGCACAGACTGGTGCATCATTGGGCAAGGCAGAGAAGCATTTGGCATGACGCCTCAAATGTTGGGAGACCTTAGGCCAGCCCTGATTGGGGCAGAGGTTGTGAAAGAGGGCTCCTTGGTGATGGGGACCAGGAAATTTGATGTGATTAATAATGAGATTCAAACTTAGAATGGGAAGGTAATCATATTTGTTCTTGAGTCCATAAATCCCCTCAGGAGAACATATACAGCTCTTCCACACATGCATCTCAAACCCACTTATTTCAAAAAGAGTCAGTTTGGGTGTGGTGAACAGAGAGTTGGACTTGCATTGGAAAGGTATGTGTTTAAATGCTGAACAGACATGGACAGAGTGGCATCAAGGGGTTGCCCATGGTGGGCATTGGCCTGGAGATCAGGACCATCAGAGCTCCAAGGCTCTGCCTTGTGCTCAACTCACCTGGGCTCTTAAGCTGCAGCAGCAATCTGGAGTGAAAGCTGGAGTGCTTTGCAGTGGCCGTACTGGCTGCTGCCATCGTTTTAACAATGCAATGCACATATCCCGTTGCTACATGACTATATGTGATCCTCACCATTTCTGTCCTGCTGCCCAGGTAAGCCTCTCACAACCCTTATGGGAACTTACCTGAGCAGCAGGGAGCCATCAGTGATCCAGAGTGCTTTGCGGCAGCCAACACTGTGAAACACTGCCACTCTGCCATACATGCCTTTGCTTAGCTTCAGCATGGTGGCTTAAAATGTGCATGCGAGTTAATGGACCAAATGGATCGAAGCACATTTTAATATAAAATTGCATACATGTAAGCCTACAAGTAAACAAACAAAATGTGTAGATTACCTTTGAAAAGTAAATAGTGACCAAAAAAAACTATAGCGGGGGGGCCCTTAGGCGTGGGGTCCAATTGGGAGCAATTGGTCCAACTGGCTTAAAGACAGCCCTGAGCGCAATGGCTAAGAGACTGAGCTGCAAATCAGGACTTCCATGGTTCAATTTTTGCCTCTGCTATGAACTCACCAGGTGGCCTTCAGCAAGCCACTTCCTCTCAGCCTTACCTGCAATATGAGGGCAAGAATACTTACTTACCTTACAGGGTGCTTGTAAAAGGTACCCGAAGATAATATATGTGAAACAATTAGAAAGCACTATATAAATGTTGTATCTTATTAGCACAAGGGGCAGGATGTATCATCAGTTCCTCACTGGAGTTATTATACAGTCTCTTGATGCAGGGCACTGGGGCAGTGTGTACAGTATAGCTCTGGTTTGTGATTTTTTGTGTGTGTGCTGAGGATAGATGATAGCATGTATGAACTGTTTAAAAAGAGAAAACATGAGAAATTTGAGGCAAGGAGTATTTCATAAGATGATGAACAACCTCGGCATTGGCTACCAGACAAGACGTATAACTAGGATGCATCCTACACGCCTACCTGGGAGTTAGTCCCACTGAACTCACTGGGGCTTACTTCTGAGTAGACATGAATAGGATTTCTGTGCAAGAATTGTGCTCATTCTAGACACTATTGTGCCACAAAATTGATGAAGACCACCGGAATTAATAACAAGTTAGGTTTATTGCAAGATTACACTTTGGACAAAATAGTAAAGTGTTTTTAGGGAGGTGCAGCAGGGAAAAAAAAACAGACTGTCTTATTTTTTCTTCTCCTTCTAAAAAGATCTAGTCAGGTTTGCAGACTGTGTGCCCAAATCCCTCTGGAATTTTAAGAGTTATTTATAGCTAATTCTCAAATGTAGCAAAAGTGCTGTCTTTTTGTAGGAATATAATTTGAGTGCACACTTGTGAAGTTGGTCGCTATAAATATTTAAAGTGGCAAATGGGCACAAGACCTGTGTTGACTCCTAATAGTTAAGAAGACACCAATGAATTCCCCTGAGTAGGGGCCTAACATAGATTGTAACACCCAATGTCCCTCCATCTGGCTGAACAGAAGCAAGGACGTTTTCTGTCTCCCATCTAATTAATAGGAGGAGCACACTTCCAGAGTTCATTTGCAGCTCAATACTAATGAGTGTGTATCAACAAAAAAAAACCAACCCAGTTTTAAACATATTAATGATTTATTTTATTCTTTTCTCAGTGATTGGCATTTAAGATTGTGGATTGTAGAGAGTAGGTTCTGGGGAAAAAATTCATGGTCCCCGAAAAGGATTTTGGGTTGCCGACAAAAGTTACCAGAATGATAGTAACCCTGCCCCACAGAATCACAACCTTTTGTCCTCCCCCCCTGAAAAGGTGCGTGTGTGGAGAAATCGCAAATTAATCCTATTACTCCAAAAACATAGTCTTATGCATTAGCATTAAAAAAGATTTGATCAAATGTAACTCTAGTTCACGATGAAATTGTCAAAAAAGATAGGAAGGAGAACAATGCAGCCCTTGTTGCATGAGAAAAGAGGACAAATAGAAGAGTTTGCATTGTCTCCTGCATGTCTATCCACACAGGGGAGGCAAGATAGGGATGCAAGTGGCACAGTAATTGGATCCCTCCCTGGTGTGTGTTTTTTTATATTGACTATGGATTCTCTCTAGATGTACATACATATGTTTTGGTGGAAGCAGCTGAACAGATATTGAGTTAAAGGATCTCAGAGCTGGGTAAGCAAGGAATTAGGGGCTAAGGCTCCTTTTAGGATGGGTTGTGTTACCCAGTGTACAGGTGGGCCCCCATATCCGCTGGGGATATGTTCCAGGCCCCTCTGTGGATACTTGAAACCGTGGATAAGAGCGAACACCCCCTCCATGGTTTCCTGAGGATCCACCCCACCCTGCCTCCCCTGTAGGCAGGCATGCTTGCCCCCCCAGCGCTTATTTTTCTTTCAGCAAGCTTTGTTTCTTCCTTAAAACAAACAGAGAAGCAGCCTCCATTGCAGGCAAGTAGAACGAGACTAAGTCCTAGAGAGGCTCTGCAAGGTTTCTGTTAACCTTGCAGAGCCTCTCTAGTACTTGTTCTACTTGCCTGTAATAAGCAGCCAGAGGCTTCTTCTCTTGTTTCTTTAAGGAATAAATGAAGCTTACTGGGAAAAAGTAAAAGCCTTGGGGGGGGGGTCCCCACGATCCGTAGATAACTCAAACCGTGGATAGCGAATCAGTGGATATGGGGGCCCACCTGTATTTTTCAGACACACGTTAACATGTGCACATGGGGGAAACACAACTCTTGTGCTGGGAACCATGCATGGTGGTCAGTAGTTCAGCAGGAAAAGATGAGGGAAGTGAGGTGGTGCAACAAAGAAACTTTTACTGAAGAGATAATTTTACAAGTACAGGGAAAGGGAATCAAAATATAAAAACAATTCAATGTGTCTTAGCCATTCATATCGCTAGGCCTGAAAGTAAGAGGGTTGTATGTACAGGGAGAAGAGAAAGAGAGAGAAGAGAAAATCCTTAATAGTGAAAAGGAGAGCATGTTGGCACAAGCAAGGAGGAGATAAAGGAGAGCAGACAGGATGTACGGAAATCCGGAGACTTACCCAGAGGGGATTTAACTGTAGTGAAACGGAAAAGGAAAGTAGGAGAGCTGGGGAGAAAAGGAAAAGAAAAAAGAGAGGTTCCAGCCACAGCAAAAGGCCATAGCTGGATTATGGCCATCTCTGGGCCATATAACCGCAAATCGGGAGTCCGTATACAGTATGTGGCTTGGCAAAGTCAATGATAAATGGGTGTGATGCTAACTGCATCACTGTGAGGTACCACTGGCTGTAACATATAACTGTAACTGAGAGCCACGCTAGACATGACAGTGGTATGTCCAGATTGGATCTCTTGCATTTTTTAAAAAGCAAACAGTCTCCATGGGGAAGGATGATTTGCATCAGGACTGGGACACTGGTGGATTGAAATGTAGCCCTTCTCCCCTTATTTTCCTGATCATTCCCCCCTATTTTTAAGCTATTTCTCCTGTGGGAAAAATATAGTATTGTACCCCATGGTATTCAGATTGCCATGCAGTATCTGTATGGTTTTTTTTTCCCCAGAGCAAACAACATTGGGCACATGAAAATTGTTGAACTTTACTCCCTCTGTTCAACGGTCTCAATACGAACCACACCTTGCACAATTTCTTTTTAATTGTGGGAGACCTGAGCATGGCACTCCTGACATCATATCTTGTTGCACCCTTAATTTCACCACTAGGCTTCACTGCTTGTGCTTCCAGCAATGTTTGTCCAACCAACAGAACCTCCGATAACTTGCAGCTTCCAGGACCACATGGGTCTGAGTTGACTTCTGTCTATGAATTTATCCTAATTCCCTTTTACAACATTTATGGTACAATTGCATTAAAAACTGTAAAGCCATGGATAGTCAGGGACCATTATCGGGTCAAAATAGTAAATAAAAAAGCCTTAAAATCTTGTTTATGGAGGGAAATTATTTAGAGAGCCATAATCTGTAAGCTATCAGCAATAACATTCCATCTGACAATGTATATATGCACATATGCTGGTACACAATTAAATTCTTTCCAAATGCCATTTACAAGTGCTGTAGTTGAGTAAACCCTGGTATGCAAAATATTCCCTACGCTATCGGACTGGGGATGCTATGGTAATGTTAATTGTATACATACATACGCAGATGTAAAGATCACAATGACAGTCACTATATTCGGAGATATGTAACTCAACCCACACAAATTTTCAGAGAAACTGAACAAGCAGGCATTTATTAGTTCTTGAAAGTGAATGTGGGTTGGGATCAATACACGGTGGCCTTTGCATTTGCCAATTGTACATAAATACATTGCCAGAGTACTGGCAACATGGTAGCTTCACACAGAAACATGTCTATGCATGTGTGCATTTCATATCAGAAGCTGAAATAGGCCAGTTCATGGTACCAGATTTGGATTTGTGAAACCAGGATGCAAAGTCAAACCATGAATTCACAATAGGACCTTCTCAGCCTCATTTCTTTCGTGGAAAAGATAAATTATTACAACCTATTTCAGGAGGATTTTGAAATTCAGTGAGACGAAGAATAGTTCTTATATCTGCCTCAACCTTGAAGAAAAAAGAGTGGGCTCTAAATCTTACAATATATGAATACATTGAGACATGGCCTCTCGACCAACATAGGCCTAAGGAGCAACAACACAAAAAGCCTAATCCTATCTGGGGCTTATACTGACAAAGCTCACAATCCATCAGTGTAAGTCCCGGTCTGATAGCAAGAAAGCCGCTCTGCCATTCGCTGGGCTGTGGCCGCCAGGACAAACAGCTAGAGAGGCTGCACGTGGGTAACAGCAGCCTGCTGAACCTCCTCCATCCCATTGTCACCAGTGAGTTGGCAGCAGCAGTGACAGTTTGGGGAGGATTATGGGCGGACTGGGGTGGGGAGCAGGCCAGGGGTGGTTTGGGGATGGGAGGGGCGGATCTCGGTGGCAACCGCACATGCTGAGACCCTATCTCCCCTTCTTTGTCTGGACCCACCCCACAGGAGTCTCCTCAGAAATACGCCAGCTAAAGAACTGGTGTAGGTCCAAGGAGACCCACTGGAGACCAGGAGGCCTACAGAGAGATAAGTAAACAGATTTTTACTTACCTTTCCTGGGAAGCTTACCTGGGAAGTTCCCACCTACAGAGGCGTCGTTCTGGTAGGGGCGGGGCCGTAAGTTTCGCTCCGTCCTAGTCCCGTTTACAAAGCGAGCAGGAGGCGGCCCCACCCCCTCACTGTCGGAGCCATTCCTGTGCAGAGAAAGCAGCAGGCAATAGACCCTGCCTGCTGCTTTCTCCGCACGGGAATGGCTCTGACAGTGAGGGGGCAGGGCCGCCTCCTGCTCGCTTTGTAAACGGGACTAGGACGGAGCGAAAAGTACGGCCCTGCCCCTACCGGAGCGACGCCTCTGCCCACCTATAGCATGCAACGTGTGCTCCATGGCAGCACTGCATGGTCTGGACTGGCCGGGGATAGGATTGGGCTCAAGGAGTACAAGAATTCAGTGTGGTGTATCGGACTTAGACCAAGGAAACCTCTGTTCATTAGACGAAGGAGATCTCTGTTCATCAGACTAAGGAGATCTCTGTTCATCATATTAGAAGGCTCTGGGCTAGTCACTATCTCTCAGCTTAACCTCCCCTGTATATGAAACTGCCATATACTACTGAGTGAGACTATCGGTATATCTAGGTAGGCATTGTCTACCTGGCAGCAACTTAGCCGGGTTTCAGACTCACCTTTCCCCACCCTACCTGGACTTCAACCTGGGACCTTCTGCAGGAAAAGCATGTGCTCTGTTACTGAGCTATACCCATATTGCAGGGCTGTTGCAAGACTCCACGTATACCACCCTGAGCTGTTGGTAGAACAGTAGGTTGAACATGTAATAAATGAACACAAGTAAGGAAACTGTATTCATATCTGTATTTCCTAAGAGGAAATGATACACAAAGAGATTACCTGGCCCAAACTTGCCCAAACACACACATGATGTTTATTTAACTTGCATTTCCTTAGTCAAAGTTCAGTTGCCACAACCAGAAATACATCTACATAAAGATCACATTTGTTGTACTCATGTATCATTTCCCCTTTCCAAAGAATTTTTAGATAAACTAAATGTGGGTTGAAGTTCTAGCACACAGAGATCTTTATCACTTGACTCGAGATCAAATGATAGAACATTTCTTTTCATAGGCCTTTTGCTATCATAACAAAGTCTTCACAGCCATCAAGCAACATACTGTCTATGATGTGCTTGTACTGTACTCCACTTCTCCGAGCAGTGAAATGTTCCAAGGGCAGGCCCAGGTTCTGCTTTCCTTTGGAGGAGACATTACTGGAGCCTTATGATGTCTTTGCAATACCTGCTTTATTTATAAATATATAGATGGAACATTTAGTAGTTTCAAAGCATGTTAATGCGAGTAGATAAATAGGTACCGCTTGCGGGAAGGTAAACAGCGCTCCGTGTTCCAGCCGCATGCTACGCGCTGCGGCAAGGAGAGTCACGCCGGCCACATGACCATTGTCTTCGGACAACGCTGGCTCTTCAGCTTTGAAATGGGGATGAGCACCACACCCTAGAGTCGGACACGACTGGACTTAATTGTCAGGGGTCACCTTTACCTTTTTTAGGGTGCACAGCAACCTTGCAGGCAACATCTGATTACATGTATTCCTTGGAAGGTTCCCTTGAACCCCAAGGCGCTCCAGTTTTGAGCTTGGACTATCTTACTTTCCATTTCCATGTTCTGTCTTCCTCATAGATCAAATCAAGTCTCTTTCTCGGACTACACACTGCCCCAGAATCTGCCAGTCAAAAACGTTTCCTTTGTTTTCTCACTGATCACTCAAGAGAGGAAGGGGGGAGGGAATAGGTCACCTCACACTCTCACCTCAGGTGTCCATGTGACTCTTACCAACTTTCCAGTTGAGACCATCCATTTGGAAGCATCCTGGGGCATTCACACTTCTGTCTGATTTCCTGAGCTGCCAGCCCTCTGAATAAGAAAGCAGCTGGGCAGCCCATTAACCCCACACAATCAGCTAATTTCGCAACAGTCCTATCTATTCTGAACTGCTAAAGTAAGTTATGCCCATACACGCAGTGTATACTTCCTTATGCTGCAAGTCTGACTTTGTCTTTCAACCTCAAATGCTTTACATTCCTGCACATGTACACCTTATCTGATAACGTCCTTTTATGATCGTGATTCTACTGCATGATAAATGGCCCAATCCTATCCCATGCCAGCACACAGGATGCAGAGCTGCGGGTACAGTGGCCTCTGTATCCTGCACGCCAGCAGGGGATCAGGCCAACTAGGAGACGTAAAGAAAAACTTTACTTACCTCCCAGATGCAGAAAAAAAACTATGCTCACATCCATGGTTTTGTTAATCATTTTATTTTGACAGATGACACACATATGCACACATACACTCGGATGTTATTCCTTGATACTCTGTGCAGTCAAGAATAAAGTGTTCCAATTCTTCCTTCTTTAACCACAGACATTTCATTTTTTAAAGTAGCTGTCCACCAAATATTTATTGTTCTGAATATTTTATTAAAATACTCTGAGTAAATTGATCAAAGAAAAAATTAATCTTCTGTGTCGTGTGCTTAACTTTTTTTCTTTTCTTTTTTTTTGGTGTGAACATTTTAGTCTGCCATATAAAAAAAACGCTAGCACATTTACAAGATTATAACTGGGAGAAACAGCACTGGTGAAAGCTGCGGTTTGTAATTGCAAAGTTAATTATCTTTCCTAAACCATCAGTTGTCACTTAGATAGACCAGATTCTAGCAGGCTCTCGGGGGACTGGCTTTATTTCATTCCTAATGGCTTGGGACCCACCATTTTGCTGTCTCTGAACATTTGGTCACTGAATGCACCATTTATGGAGTATTGTTTAATTAAGGACAAATTAAGAGAACTGTGCACAGAATTTAATTTCATATACTGTGTAAATTCTTTTAAAGAGGGTGCTAACTACAGGCATTATAACTTTTCATTAGCCATTGCTTCTACAATGCATTGAGAGTCTATTGTTTGCAACAGTTGTACTTTGTTTACTCTTTGGGGATTCTTCAGGCGCTGAAGAATCTGTGCCTCATGATTTACTAACCCATTAGCTGCCACACACAGTTCAACATCCAGCTACATTTCCCCAAAAGCTGCCAGGGGTGCACAGAATATGTTTATATGAAAATAGGAGGAGACTCGCTATGCAACACAGCTCACACTGATTTATCTCTGTGTCTTGGGAGAAATCGAAAAGACCCGTATAACCAGAATAAAGCCGAATAAATAATTTAGAATGATTGGATAAATGGGCGTGTGACTTAAACAGAATCGTGTTGCTATTGGTTATACAGTCTCCCTGACATGCGCAATCTGACGCAGTCTAGCCTGCGTGTTCATGTGCACATGGAAATCAAGTGCACGGGGTGGATGGATTTGCAGGGTTTCCCCCTCCACTGCAAAGAAATGGGGAAACGTGTGGCGCAAGACCTATGCATATGCTTCAGAGTTTTCCCTGCATAATGGGCCAAATGGTGAGAAAATCATGAGAACTGAGGTGGGTGGGGAACACATCTACTATCTTTTGTTGCTGGCAGCTTTGCTGTCTGTTTGCTGTTTGTCATGGGTTCTCTTATTTATCTCTCTCCCTTTAGGCTGCGAGAAAATGATCTGCACAAGGTCCCCAAGTGAGTTTCATGACGGAATGGACATTTAAACCCTAGTCTGGACAAAATAAATAGAGTGTATTCCCGCTCTCATAACTCAAGAACTAAGGATCATCCAACAAATCTAGCGGGCAGGATGTTCTGGACGGACAAAAGGAAGTCCTCTTTTACACAGCAAAACATTTGTGGAACTTGTTGCCACAAGACATGGTGATGGCCACCAGCCTAAGGGGATGGGCAGCCCAATCCTGTTGTAAAGATCAAAGGCTCCCTGCAGCAGAAAGTCTACTCGGGGAAGGGGACACTCGACCCCTTCCCCGAGTGTAACTGCGGCTGGGGTCGATTGGCCTCCTCGGATTTCCGCCAGCTATTTTGCCGATCTCCGCCCCCTCCCTGATCAGTTGGGTCTATCGGCCCCCACCGTTTGCTCCCGAACCGCTCCCCTCCACTGGATCCTTACCTGGGTCTGGCAGCGGGCGGGAGACGGTCCGGGTGGCGGCCTTCCCTGCTCATGAGTCATTGCGAAAGTGCTTTACGGCACTTTCGCGACGTCTTTGTCCGGCAGAACGCTAGTATAGGATTGCGCTGTAAGGCAGATTCATGGAACACAATCAATGGCTACATGTTATAGTGGCTACATACTACTGCCATGTTCAGAGGCAGTATGCCATTGAAAACCAGCTGCAGGAGAGCAATGGTGGGAGAGGGCTGTTGCCTTCATGCCTTGCTTATGAACTATGCCTTAGAGCAGGGCAGCACAACTTGGAAGTAGGTGGGGGCCAAAATGAATAGACTAAACTTCTTCGGGGCCGCACGGGGGGGCGTGTCAAGGAACCGTGATGTCACTTCCTCAGGAAGTGACATCACAGGGTGTGTGTCCATGAGCCGGAAAATATCTGGAAAAGCAACATATTAATAAATAAATAAATAAATAAATAAATAAATTTACAGAATTAAAAATTTGGATTTGCCCTCCCGCGGCGAATCCGAGCCTCCTCCTCACATGGAGCAGTGACAGCGCCAACGGGATAAGCCCCAAAACCTCCGCGCCCGTTGGCACACAAGAGGAGACGCGGCTCTTCCGGCTCCTGGCTGAATGCCAGGAGACTCCAGCTGATCGGCGGTGTTCAAATGCCGCCTTCAGCAACGGCCTCAAAGCCTCCAGGCCAATGGGCTCGCAAGGCTCAGTGACTTCGTCCTTCTCACTTGGCGACCTGAGCAAGAAGGCTGCACAGCTACGCGGCTGGAGTGAAGACATCGGAGATCCCTCGGCACTCTCTTCGTAAGCAATGCGCACCAAGGGATCCCCGATTTCTTCGGGGGCCACCGGAAATCCTTCGGAGGGGCCCTGGGGCCGCATGTTGTGCACCCCTGCCTTAGAGCTGGGGTGGCCAACCTTCCACCATTAGGGCTACTGTTTTCTTAAGAGTTGTGTAGAAGACAGAATCTTGGCAGGTGCAAGTGCTGATGGTGCTGCTAAAGCAGCTGCACCTGCTGAAATGCCCTCACATATCCAACCATTTAAAGGGCCAGCATTCATGTTGAAAGGTTGGCCACCACTGCCTTAGAGGCATCTGGTTGGCTAGTGTGGGAAACAGGATGCTAAACTAAGGACCCAAACTTATGGTCTCCCTGTGTTGCTAGAACATGCATTCCAGCAGCCCAGGGCACTTTCCGGTGGCATGAAAACTGTGCCACAGTCGCATGCTGCAGGGCTGCTTCTGTAAATGGGCAGCGGTATGGAGCGCTCAGCAGTGGTTCCAGTGGCCTCTGTCAGTGCCAGTAAGTTGGTGTCGAAGGCATGTCGTGGGTGGGGAGGGCAGGGGGCAGGGAGAGGGTATAACATGGCAGCAGTGACTTGCACCAGGATCCTATCCCCTCGTTTTGAACCCTCCCCGCCCCTTTACTCTCTTCAGAGTTACACCAGCAAAATGGCTGGTATAGGTCTGAGGAGACCCATACTTGATCGGGCAGCCTACCGGGGGCAAGTAAAAAAAATATTTTAAAATAGGCTAAAATAGGCTAAAAAAAATATTTTAAAATAGACTAAAATAGGCTGTCAGATTCCCCCCCCCCAATCATAACAGCATGCAGCACAGCCTCCATTGGTATGGCTGCATGCTATAATGTGGTGGAGGAAAGTATGGGGCTGTAGTGGTCTCGGAATATGGAGCTTTCTTACGTTACTGGCCTTAAGCATTGTCCATGGGCAGTTACTCAGCTATGCATTCTACTCCAATGCTGAATGTAGGCTTACTAGACACCCAGATTTGGCACCAACTACTGAGAACTGAGCTGTTTGTCCAGTTATTAAAGTTCATGGCCCAGAAATTATAGCATTGGCACCAACAGAAACTTGCCATATCTAATTGGGCAGTGGAGCTGATTTTTAATTCTAAATAGTAGCTAAGAAATGCATCAGCATTAATCTCAACTAAAAGTACTTCTTTCATCCTCATGTCTTCCTGTATTTAAACTTTTGCACAATCACCCTTACCTCTTTCTTGCCACACTGGGGCTCCTTGCTCTAGTATTTATGCTTCTCCACTCAGTCTTATCAAAGCTTCCACTTTTAGTCGAAAGCAAAGAAAATTGGCATTCTTAAGGAAAAGAACTGAACTGTGAAGCAGGCAAATTTGGGAAATTACCATATGTTTTAACACACACACACACACACCTCATTGTGAATCAGAGGCGTCACTCCGGTAGGGGCGGGGCCGTAAGTTTCGCTCTGTTCTAGTCCCGTTTACCAAGCGAGCAGGAGGTGGCCCCGCCCCCTGTCAGAGCCATTCCAGTGCGGAGAAAGCAGCAGGAAGGCTGTTTTCTCCGCATGGGAATGGCTCTGACAGTGAGGGGGCGGGGCCGCCTCCTGCTCGCTTGGTAAATGGGACTAGGACGGAGCGAAACTTATGGCCCCGCCCCTACCGGAGCGACGCCTCTGTTGTGAATATACCGTGGGACCTCGGTATCCGCGGGGGGTTCGTTCCAGACCCCCCCCCGCAGATACTGAGAATCCGCAGATACTGGGGTCCACTTAAAACCTTTTCTAAAAGTGGAAAAAAGTGGAAAAATGGCTCACTGTCGGAGCCATTCCCATGCGGAGAAAGCAGCACGAAGGCCGTTTTCTCTGCACGGGAATGGCTCCAACACTGAGGGGGCGGGGCCGCCTCCTGCTCGCTTGGTAAACGGGACTAGGACGGAGCGAAACATATGGCCCCACCCCTACCGGAGCGACGCCTCTGTTGTGAATATACCGTGGGACCTCGGTATCCGCGGGGGGTTCGTTCCGGACCCCCCCCCCCGCAGATACTGAGAATCTGCAGATACCGGGGTCCACTTAAAACCTTTTCTAAAAGTGGAAAAAGGCCCCCAATCCCCAGAATGCAAACCTTCCAGCCTCGTCACTGTAATTTATTGTACATACAGATATTTCTTGTATGTGTGGGGCTTTCTTTGCCAATTGATGTAGTGAAAAGACTGTTTATACAAAGAAATTTGCATGTAATAATCTCCCTTCATTCAAATGAACAGAGCATCCACTCCAGGTGGTAGAACTCCTGGCATGTATCAGAGCTCCCATATCTGGAAAGAATTGCTAGATTAGATCATTCCCTAATTCATAAAATACTGACATAATATAATAATTCATAAGTGTGTTACAGCCCAATCCTATAGGCCTGTTGCACTGTCGGAATTTCCATTGAGCAGCATGCTTTACAGCAGTTGCAAAACGCGACCTGCCATAGACCACAGCAGGCCACTTCTGCAAGCAATAAGGAGGGGAGAGGGAGGAACGGGCCGGAACCGGGGTGGGGAGGTATGTGTGTTAGGGTCGAAAAGGGGGCAGTATCAGCGGCATCAACTCCGCCAATATCCTATCCCCCTTCCAGGCCTTGACCTGCCTTCCCAGGTCCACTTGGACTTGCGCCAGCACAGTAGCTGGTTCAGGTCCAAGTAGACTCATCACGGAAGCAGAGGCATACCCCCTGGGCAAGGGAACAAATGTTCCTTTATCTGGAAGAGATCTCCGAGACACCCCCACCCCCCCAGGATGCAGCATGTGCTCTGGTCGCGCAGCTGCATCTGTGAGGGGGGTGTTATATAGGATTGGGTATAATTTCTCCTACCATGTTCTCCCCTTGCTTCCATTTCCCACCCCTTCCTTTGTGGGTTCCCTTGTATAAAGACTGTAAGCCCTTCAGGGCAGGGACCTGTCCTCACACTGTGTAAAGTCGCATGTACAGTGATGGCACTATATAAAATAAATAAATATGACAACATTAGGGTAATGGGGTAATACTGTCTGGATGGCCTCACAGCTCATGCACATGTCATAGGTGAAGGAATATAGATTCAAACCTTCACAGGCAAACATATTGTTTGTGAAGGAGGAAACTACATAGTGTTTATGCTAACAAAAGAAAAATCTATACCAAAGCATTTGTAAACCAAGACTGGAGCTCAGAATGAAAGGAGCACGTACACAGCTACAGCATTAGAAGTGACACTATTAAAATTACACAGAATTCAAAACCTGTCAGAAGAGATTTAGGAATATAGTCCAGAACCTAAGTATCTCCCATTGGGTAACTGTCTATAATGCCGATATAAATGCTTTCAAGTATTCATGGGCGGTTGTCTATATGCTAAGTGCAACTTATTACTATAGAGTTGTCATTTGTAATTTCAGCTTTATTTATTTCCACATAAGTCTTCATGCTTGCATTTCAAAACACACTGTAGTCATTTACAAAGAAACAGTGTTGCTGGTGAGGGCACTTTTTGTTACATCACTTTTGTCATTGCAAATCCCCCCCCCCCCCCCGAAAAAAGCCTGGTAGCCTTCTTGGGCAGAGCTTGAAAAAAAAACTGTTTCCTTTCTGGTGGCAGGGCTTGAAAAAACAACTGTTTTTTCCACTGCACCTCTGTGGGCCGTGGCAGTTTCATCAACACTTGATAGTGTTCTGGATGGGTGTTAAACATTTTTAAATACTTTCAACAATACTTGAAGGGCTGCTGCCGATGTTTCTGGTGGCCAACTCCCAACCGTTGTCATTCTTTTTCTTTATAATGTCCAGAAAATGATCCCGCATACATTGGGTCATTTTCGGAACCATTCTAAAGCAGTCGCATAAAATTCATTTTAGTTATTCATTTGTTAGGGACCACCATTCATTCAATGCCAGCCATTTTCTTTAACCCATTCTTTTTTATAACGGCAGAGCTTGCCAGGGAGGATAGTCTGCTTCCTGCTGGGACAGCTGATTGTTACAGAGAACTCTGATTAGTACCATGAGGGCTTCCCTTCTACCCTGAGCTAGGCTTACCAGATCTCCAACCGGGACAGAGTGCTAGACCTTTAGGAGAAGGAATGTGGGCAGGTGTAGCTTGTTAAACTCTTAGAGCACAATCACAGGCATGTCTACTCAGAAGCAAGCCCCACTGAACACAATGGGACTTGCTTCTGAGTAGATATGCCTAGGATTGTGCTCTAAAGTTTAACAAACTACACCTGCCCAAATTCTTTCTCCTAAAGGTCTAGCACTCTGTCCCGGTTGGAGATCTGGTAAGCCTACCCTGAGCAATGTGGAGCAAGGTAAGATGGAGGAGATATGGGAAAGGAGAGAGCTGATAGGAGAAAGCCTTTCAATGGTAGGAGAGAGCTGGGCCATACCATTGGCCATCTGGCTCAACTGTGAAGTTCTCTTAATGTTAGGCTTTCTTAGGCTTACCAGATCTCCAACCAGGACAGAGTGCTAGACCTTTAGGAGAAGGAATGTGGACAGACCTTAGAGCACAATCCTAGCCATGTCTACTCAGAAGCAAGCCCCACTGGACACAATGGGCTTGCTTCTGAACACAATGAACACAGGCTTGCTTCTGAGTAGACATGCCTAGGATTGTGCTCTTGTTCTTCCAGGAACAAGAGCTAAGATCTTCTACATACAAAGCAGGGGCTCTCCACTGAACAAAGGAAGTTACTTTATGCTTATTGGTCATCTAGTTCAGGTGTCTCTACACTGACTGGCAGCAGCTGCATAGAAGAGAGGATGCTAGTGTCAGCAGCTCCCTTGCTCATCATCTGGCAATGTTCCTTTATACCAGGGGTGGCCAACCTTCCACCATTAGGGCCTCTGCATTCTTATGAGTTGTGTAGAAGACAGAATCTTGGCAGCTGCAATTGCTGATGGTGCTGCTAAAGCAGCTGCACCTGCTGAAATGCCCTCACCTAGACAACCATTAAAGGTCCAGGAACATTCATGTTGAAAGGTTGGCCACCCCTGCTTTATACTCTGCAACAGCAAAGGAGACAGAAGGAAGAAGGGGAAAGCTCAAAGTTTGGTTGATTTCTGTATGCTGTTATTTTAAATTGATTAGTAATTTAGCCAGTGTTTCTTTGGTTGAATTTTTGTTTTTGCTAGCCAGAAAAAAGGGCCTAAACTTTTAGTTAGTGAAGAGCTACAAGATGGGGAAGAGTCAGAGTAATGTGTACTGCAAGCATAGTAAATCAACATTCTGAATTAGCCATTGCTGAGCAAAACCCAATGATTCCACTTGTCTCAGGTTGAAGGTACCACCCCATGCACGCTGTGTCCTGGTTTTTGGTTTTGAGAAATCTCATCAGCCTAATGTTAGGACTAGCCAAGGCCTTTTCTGTTATGGTGCTTTTATTGTGTAACATTGTCCCGCGTGGGGGCCACTTCTCTAGATCTAGTTTGTTTTTAGAAGGCAAGGCAAGATCTTTTAATTCCATCTATTCTGAAGGATAATGACTACCAGTATATTATTTAATACCGCTATTACTGTTCTAGGGTTGCCAATGCTGCCCAAAGCTATTTCTGGTGATTTCCCCCTCCCCCGACATTGTCATTAAACCAAGGAAACTTTCTTACAGCACAATCCTATGTAACTCTTGCACTGGTGTAACAGTAGATCCACCAGTGTAAGTGCACTTATGCCAGCATAACTTGCTGGACACCGACATACACAGGACGGACACCAGCGTAACCCCCCTTGGACACTGCACATGCGCAGATTCGGATGCAGGACAGATGCCAGCGCAACTCCGTCGGTGTAGGGGGGCATTCTGGGGGCATTCAGACACCCCCCAGAGTCCATCCTTTGTCCAAACTGCGCATGTGCAGCGTCCGAGGGGGGTTACGCTGGTGTCTGTCCTGTGTACATCAGCGTATGGCAAGTTACACTGGCATAAGTGCACTTACACTGGTGGATCTACTGTTACACTGGTACAAGAGTTACACAGGATTGCGCTGTTAATCTCCAGGATTGCTTTTAATGGTCACCTGAAATGGTGCTTATTCCTGGGGACCCCAGCACAATCCTTGAGGATTGTCATCTCTACAGGATTCTATTAATATTAGTATGTGTTCTGATGTAATTTCAGAAAGGTGATTGATTAATTTTATATCTGTGTTATACAGCACAATCCTATCCAACTTACACCACTGGTGTAACCAGCAGGGGAGGGCAGGGCGGGAGGCTTTGGAGGAGAGGGGAAATTTAAATCCTCTTAGAATCCCCCTTTGGGGGGGATTTGAATCCCCTCTCCATTCTAGGGCCTCCCATTCTCGCTGCACTGCTGGTTACACCGGTGGTGTAAATTGGATTGGATTGCCCTGATAGATTGTCAAACACGTGGGGAACTCCTTGAATGACAAAAAGCAAATCTGGAAGTGTAACTCAAAAAAGGGAATATTGAAGATGCATAATTTTTAGACTTTCAACCTTCCCTCCTCCATCGTGCTCCAAAATTAAAGCCCAGATTAAATTGACTTCAGGTGATTCTGTTTCTTGTCCTTGATCTTTCCTATCTGTCAATGTTATTTCAGGTGACTTGCAGAACTTACTGTGAAGTCAACAATATGAAAACTAATCCTTGGGTCACCGAGTACATTTTGATATTGTGCTTTGAAACTTCCGTTAGCACGGAGAGTTTCTTGTGAGTTTTCATTTTTTTTTCCTCAAAAGGACTGTAGTCACTGGGTGGAATTTCTAAATAAAAACTCTATAGTGCTTCTTTTTTCATCCTACAGTGAAAACTTTACTGCGTCATTTAAACCAGAAGGGGAAACTGCATGAAACCTCTCCCCATTGCAATATTGCTGCTGTCTCATAATTTTAACAAAGAAAGGGCATAATCCAAAGATTAACTTTTGGCATACCCGAGGGCCAGCATTTTTTTTCTTTTAACGTCAGCCTCTCAACGCTTTTGAAATCTTCCTCAGTTGCAAAATCAAGTTTGCTATGTGTATTCTTATTAGAGAAATGCATGTTTCATGGTTATTTGGAAGCCACAAATAAGAAGGATAATTCCCACTGGCACCAATGCAGTATCTCTCCTAGAGCAAGTAGCAGCCAAATGGGCACAACCCCTATCAGGACTATGGGTGGAAACAAAGGGTTAAAGTTCCTTCCATGTTGTGGTCATAATTGGATCAAGGCCTCTGCTCTGTGACTACTGTTATCATTAAGAAAAAAAAACAAATATGCAGGGCCAAATGCTATGATTAATGTCACACCTACTTTGATTCTAACATCCTGGTCAAATGTGGCCATTTTTATTTTCAAATGAGACCATTTAGCTGCAGCTGGTGAACAACAACAAAATTAAATTCAAATTAAATTCAGGCTGCTACAGCACTTACATAATCAGGGATCCATTCTACAACTATTACAACAAAAGTATTTATATACATGCTGAATTTAAACTACGATTGCATAAAATTATGGGCAGGATCCAACCACATTTACAGCCCAATCCTCCGTAACTTCCCGGCGCAGGAACGAGTACTCTGGCGCTGGAAGAGGTCGCAAACGTGCCGTAAAGCACGTTTGCGCCTCCTTGGGAGTAAGGGAGGCCAGCGCAAGGCCAGCCTCCCTCACTCCGGCAACAGACACAGCCACAGCCGGCAGCAGACGGTTAATGAAGTCTCATTAATTTCAAAAGGAGAGCTTTAAAAATGTGCTTCACCTGCCATATTCAAATGTTCTGAATGAGTATAAAATCAATAAGAGAAAGGAAATTAGATCACACTCTCTGACCCCACCTCCAACCTGCAAACTATATATTGGAAGGACAGAGCCAACTCATATACAAGTTCTGCAAGTGATCATGTAAGCGACATGATTATATAGAACTTGCATGTAAGTTTCATTTGAACTTGCATGTAACTTGTGTGCACTATGAGGTGGGGTCTGCAAGAGTGATCCTGTTTCTCTTTTTATGCATTGATTCTTTCCCCATTTAGAACATATGAATAGGACTATTCTTTCATGGAAATGAATACTAATGTGAAAAATGTTCCTTTGAGGCAAAATCATGCTCTAAGAGGGTCAAGTGTTGTCCCTGACCATAAATCCCGTAGGAATTTTGAGGTGGACGAATTCTCTTCAGATCCTGTTAGGGCATGCCTAAAGGAAGGGCAACTGTGGGTGGCGCAGTGGGTTAAACCGCTGATCCATGAGCTGTCGATCGATAGGTCGGCAGCTCGAATCCGCGACGGGGTGAGCTCTCGTTGCTTGGCCAGCTCCTGCCAACTTAGCAGTTCCAAAGCATGTCAATGCGAGTAGATAAATAGGTACCGCTTGCGGGAAGGTAAACAGCGCTCCGTGTTCCAGTCGCATGCTACACACTGCGGCAAGGAGAGTCATGCCGGCCACATGACCACGGAGGCGTCTTCGGACAACGCTGGCTCTTCAGCTTTGAAATGGAGATGAGCACCACACCCTAGAGTCGGACACGACTGGACTTAATTGTCAGGGGATACCTTTACCTTTAAAGGAAGGGTAAAATCTTGGGTAGACATCTAGCAACCCAGGCACAAGTTTTATAGGACACCATTTAATTTTTTTTACTTGCAAAAGCTTACATACAAGACAATGCGAATGCCACAAAAACTTTGTTTCTGTACATGTAGCAAAGATCTATAAAGATGGAGCACCAAAATCTGCAAGATCTGGGGGAAAAGCAGACATATAGATGCCCTACAGCCTTCCTTTCTCTTAACGGCCTTTTTAAGTAGCATGGCCTCTCCTCAGAGTTCAGCCTGAGCTCACCCCTTGCAGAGCAAAGTCTACCTAGCTCCCAGGATTGCCAGCCAGAAACCAAGATGGGGTTAGGTTAGGGGAAAAGAGGACATGTATAATAATAATAATAATAATAATAATATACAGTATTTATATACCGCCTTTCTTGGTCATTGGATTTCTCCTCCGACTTTAATCCAAGGTGGTGTACATGGGCAGGCTGTCCTAACCCCCTTGGGGTTTTTTACAATATTGTATATATAAATGTCCAATCTTTCATGAACGACTACTTTCCAGGTGGTATCCTTTTTACAGTCTGGCAATTCTGCTGGCTGGTGCCTCCCACACTCGACCGACGCAGCTGGAGGCTCTTATCTCTCCTCCTGGAGGCTTTCACAGCTTTTTGCCTGTGGTGTATCTAGAACGTATCAAGTTCACCGGTCTTCGGGCTTTGAAGGCAACAGCTCTCCCAACTGAGCCAGACCCTTCTACTATGTATGAATGAATGAATAATAATAATAGGTGAAGGGCTGCCTTTTCCCATTTGAGCCTGATTTTTTTTCCTTACAAGAGGCTTTGCTCTGCATCCCTTTACTGTCATAGGTCTGATTGGCCAGGACAAAGGACAGGACCTTTTAAGTCATGGCTCCCAGATTGTGGTACTTCCTGCTGTGTGGAACCACTAGGCTCCCTCCCGGACTGCCTCTCAGTTAATAGTACAGGCTTTTTTTTTTTAGAAAGCTTTTACTGAGTTTGAGCTGAGTTTTACTTCTGTTTGCTGCTATAGTTTTGAATGGCTGTTTTCTCTGGTTTTGAATCTCTTACACTGCAATCCTAGACATGTCTTCACAGAAGTAAGTCCTTTCGAGTTTAATGGGACCTACTCACAGGTAAGTGTGCATAGTATTATAACTTTAGTTGTCTTTATTGCTTTTCATTGTTTTATACTGCATGTTAGCCCTCTTGGACTCTTTCAACTGTCCAAAAAGCAAGATACAATGGTTTTGATCTATTAATTAATCAAAATACAAATGGTAATAGCTAAGCACATTAAGGGAGAAATCCACACTAAACTTCCGGTGCCTGAGCGAGTGCTCTGGCGCCGTAAGCTGTCACAAATGTGCTGTAAGGCACGTTTGCACATACTTTGGAGTAAGGGAGTCCGGCGCAAGGCCAGTCTCCCTCACTCCGTCGCCAGGACTTCGATTCGGTCGCCTGAGACAGGTAAGGCTCCCGCCGGCGGCCACATGGGCAGTCTGGGTGGCAAGGGAGGGGGGCCATTGTGCGAGCCGACCTGGGAGGGGGCGGGGATGGCGTCGGCCATATCCCCATCCCTGCTGGACCAGCTCGGCCGTTACACGGCCTCTTCCTACTTCTGCCAGCTATTTAGCTGGCAGAAATCCGAGGAAGCCAATAGGGCCGGCCCCGGTTTACACCCGGGGAAGGGGACAAATGTCCCCTTCCCTGAGTAGACCTCCGGCCTGCTGCATGAGGTACTGGGTACTGGGCGAAAATGGGATCCGGTGGGTGGCCTTGGGCCACCGGCCAGATCTTTAGTTAGGATTTGGCTGTAAATGAAATCAGGTTAAAAACATCAAGAAACTGATAAAATTTCAGAACTATAAACTAAACACAACATCAAACCAGCTCATTTTGGTTAATGTTATGTGGTTTAATTCGAATTAGTATAAGGTAAATGTAAGTTTACACCTATTAGTAAACCAATACTGATCATGTCCATTCACTGATGCTGAATTTCTAAGTGCCCAGTTGTGAAATTCTGCTTTGATGTGATGCAAAAATAAAACTGAAAAAATGAATAAGTAGAGATTATATTAAAGACTCCTAAGTCAATATATAATTAGCTGCCCACTGATCTACGCAGTCATTTTCACACCAAAGCAGAAACAATACAGGAAAAAAAATCAACATTTTTGTTCTTTACAATTAATTATATTGTACTTACTTAATTAGGTTTGAACTACAGTTGAGACTGTACTAGAGACTGGCATGCTAGACTCGTATTTCAGTATTCAATAAGTGTTTATTCATTACACTGGTCAGGGTACTACTGGATGTTTGATCTAAAGACCTCGCTCTCTGCAGTGCTACTGTAAGCCATTTAAACACGGAATATAGATGGTGTGTTTGAGTAAATGCTGAACATTTAAATAAATCAGTCTACAACAGTGTTAATGACCCATGTTTGAATTCCTTAAGAAGGTGTAATCTTGGAAAGTTTAAAATGGCTCACAGTTAGGTAAGTTCCAAATGTAATTAAAGTCGTAAAGCTCTGCCATTCACACTGGCCTTTTCTGAAGGAAACCACAGTTCCCATTTTGTTCTCATTTTGCATAGGATGAAGTGATGGCGGCCCTTCTCTTCCTTGCCTGCCCACCTACTGGGGAGGCTGATTTAACTCAATGACTTGTTAACCTGAGATTGAAAAGAACACCAGTGTCAAGCTAGAATGAGTTGGTTACCTCAGTATAGCTTCTGAAGAGTGCCCTTTTCTGCTAAGGAATTAACTACACAAGAAAACAATAATGCCTCATATATTCAAGACTGTTTCCACGTTTTTGTGCCCCTACGTCCAAGGAAAGGACATACACATACGTCCTACCAAGTAAGAGACCTACCCTTCCCCTAGTGAGAATACAGTGAACCCTCAATTTAAACAGACCTCTATTTAACAGACTTTGGAAACAACTGACATTTTCTGTTCCATTAAGTCCTATATGCTTTGTGCATGTGTGTCTCTATTGACTTCAATGTATTCAGATTTAATGCACTTTCAGTACAGTATTAACAAGTACCCCTTCCTCCATCAGTCCATTAAATAAAGGGTTCTCTGCACACCATTCTCTTTTGTGATCATTAAGGTACCCTTCCTAGTAGTCTCTCAAATGGCAGGTGGATTTGAGAGGGAGTTCAGGCCTGGGTGATCTCTATATATCCATATCCAAGAATCTCCCTCCCTCCAGGTCTTTGAATTCCAGGGCTGAGGCAAGGGACACATTGCAGTCAATTGGCCAAGGGGACATGTGTTGGCACACGCTGAGAAATGACTCAAGAGTTTTAGAAATAATTTAAAATGGGAACTTTGTTTTGAAGACACATAAGCACACACTGCTTGTTGCGTTGGCAGGGGTGGTATCAAGGGGTGGTCAGATCGTGCACTGAGCAAGAGCCCACACACATTGGAGGGGACAGCTGGACAGACTAACCCATAAGTCCTCAGTACTGGTGGTAGTGCTCAATGCATCATTGGGACAGGCAGAAGGCACCATGGGAACCCAATGAAGAGCTTTTCCCAAGACCCCCCCAGCTTGGTACCAGCATTGCAAGTTGGTTTTAACCCAATACTAACCATTGTAATGTTGTAGGCATACTTACAGTTGGAAATATTTAATGAAATTAAATCCTGATAAGACAGAGGTTCTCCTGGTCAGAAGTCCTCGATGCAGGTATTGGACTATTGCCCTGCTCTGAATGGGGTTGCACTCCCTCTGAAGGAGCAGGTCCGCAGCCTAGGGGTTCTCCTGGATGCACAGCTTGCTCCTAGATTCCCAGGTGGCAGCTGTAGTGAGGGGAGCCCTTTCTCAGCTTCGGCTGATCCGACAGCTGCAACCATACCTGAATCGCTCAGACCTGGCCACGGTGACTGACCTGGCCTGAGTGCCATATAGATTGGATTATTGCAACATGCTCTGCGAGGGACTGCCTTTGAAGACTGTCCGGAAACTGCAATTAGTGCAGAGTGTGGTTGCAGGGGCTTGTTGGTTCCACTCAGTCAGGGTGCTGCTTCAGCAGCTATACTGCCTGCTGGCTCGTTTCTGGGCACAATTAAAGGTGCTAGTTTTGACTTTTAAGGCCCTTTACAGCTTGGGACCAGGGTATTTGAGGAACAGTCTCCTTCCATATAATCCAATCTGTCCTCTGAGGTCATCAAAAGGAATCCTTTTAACCATGCCACCACTGATGGAGGCTATGAGGAAAGGCTACAGCATTTGGGGCTTTTCAGTCTAGAGAAAAGGCGCCTGAGGGGGGGACATGATTGAGATGTATAAAATTATGCATGAGATGGAGAGAGTGGATAGAGGGAAATTCTTCTCCCTCTCGCACAACACCAGAACTAGGGGACATGCACTAAAATTGAGTGGAGGGAGAGTTAGAACGGATAAAAGAAAATATTTCTTTACCCAGCGTGTAATTCATCTGTGGAACTCTTTGCCACAGGATGTGGTGATGGCACCTGGCCTAGATGCCTTTAAAAGGGGTTTGGACAGATTCATGGAGGAAAAGACCATCACAGCTTACAAGCCATAACCAACCTCCTGGGTTTAGAAGTAGGTTTTCTCTGTGCCAGGTGCAGGGGAGTGGCAGCAGGAAACAGGTTATCTTGTTGGCTGTGTGCTCCCTGAGGCATCTGGTGGGGCCACTGTGTGATACAGGAAGCTGGACTAGATGGGCCTTTGGCCTGATCCAGCAGGGCTCTTCTTATGTTAGGGGGATGGCAGTGAAGGAATAGGGCCTTCTCGGTGGTGGTGCCCTGATTATGGAACTCCCTTCCCTTGGAACTAAGAACTGCTCCCTCTTTGGAGAACTTTAAAGTGGATACACAATGGCATTGGAAATATTGCCTATAAGGACCTTGAAAAGATTGCCCCCTTTTCCAGAACATCAAAGCTCAGTAGAAATTAATGAGGATTCCTTATTTAGAACACCACAGCTCCCTAGATTTTAAATTTTTATCTGGTCACTGTAACAGAGCAACCGATCCACAGTCTGCTAGCCAGTTGTCATCTTGCTACTTTTGAAGTCCCAGCATTAGCCTAGAAAGCCTCGGGGGGGGGGGGCATTTTAGACCAAGAAAATCAGTGATTTCTTTCTCCTATTTTCCCCAGAATTCTTTCTTTTACACAACTTCTAAAACGTACAGGAGTCCTGCTCTATGCTGTACCTGATATTTCCTAAGATTGTCCCTGAGCATGCACTCTGGAATATCCTTCTGGAACTGATTTTATTTCTTAATTTCGATTGAAGCTTTCAATTGAATTATCCTCAGGCAGCCCTTATTTCTCTAATGACAGAGGCCAGAATATGCTTCCCTTCTGGTTTTCATTCCTTAAACAACTGGCAGTTGGAGCAGCAGAGAGCAGAGAGTTCATTCTAGTAGGGAGGAGGAACATACGCATCCTGCAGCTGCTCTTTCTCTGGCCAAAGCTGGGCACCAGGGTGGTCTTCCTCTTTCTGTGATGTTCATTTCGGGAGGCTAGGAGTGCAACTTCCCAGGGCCCCTTCATCTCCTGTCCAATGGCAGATGCCACAGTATGCGTCCCTTCTAGTCTGCAGTTCCCAGGCAACAATTTATGTACTCCTTCAAAAGCAAGAGGTCTCAGACCATACAACATCATCAGCCTAGAGCAAATGTGCGGTCAGTTATAGGTCACTAATAGGAGGTTACTTGGTCAATTTGGACTGATGCTACGATCATATCTAGCATACATTGAGACCGCAAGAGGCAACGCTTTTATATATGCCTCATCCCAAACCATGTCAATTCTATGTTGCAGCCTAAGCATGAAAACAAAAAATGACTTCAAGTATAGATTAAAAAGATCCCAGCTAAACAATATTTTCTTCAGAGACATCTAAACACTGAGATCAAAGGCATTGCTTAGTACAGTTATTAAATTATAGGGAGGCTAGACTGTTTTTCGAGTGTGATATTCACAATGGAATTTCAAATGTGGTTTTGTGTTGTTCTTTTTCTATTTTTTTTGCCTTGATTTGATGTGCTAAGAAGTTCTGCATTTCATATCTTTTAACTTCAGACAAGTTATCCTCAGTAACTCACTCAATATAAAAGAGAGGAAAAAAAGAGAAGGCTCAGAAAGAAATTATCGTACTTACTCGCAAGGTAATTGTAATGTGAAACAAACAACATCCATAGTGCTTCTATGCATTTGACATGCGTTTTTCATAGACTACTAGAGCAAAAGGAAGGGAGGGGGAGTGAAAGACTCCTGGAGAAAACAGTCATTTAAATCTTGTGTGCTTTTCATAACAAGACATCAGAATTGATAACTATCTCCTGTGGGTCCACAGCCCAAGTGAACCAATTTTGGTGGAGTTGGTAATACAAAAGAGAAGATGCTTAAGTTTAAAGGGACAGACTGAGGATGGGGTGAGGCAAGTGAAACAGATCAGAACAGTTTTCCCAGACATGGGCAGTAGAATTCTGCTTCCCCCCATAAGAACATAAGAAGAGCCCTGCTGGATCAGGCCAAAGGCCCATCTAGTCCAGCTTCCTGTATCACAAAGTGGTCCTAACAGATGCCTTAGGAAGCACACAAGACAACAAGATACCTGTATTCTGTTGCCATTCCTTGCATCTGGCATTAAGAACATAAGAACATAAGAACATAAGAAGAGCCCTGCTGGATCAGGCCAAAAGCCCATCTAGTCCAGCTTCCTGTGTCACACAGTGGCCCCACCAGATGCCTCAGGGAGCACACGAGACAACAAGATACCTGTGTCCAGTCGCCACTCCCTTGCACCTGGCACAGAGAAAACCCACTTCTTTAAAAAAAAAAATAAAAAAAAAATTATCCTCAGAGATAGCCTACTACTAAAACCAGGAGGTTGCATATACCCATCATGGCTTGTAATCTGTGATGGACTTTTCCTCCATACATCTGTCCAATCCCCTTTTAAAGGCATCCAGGCCAGGTGCCATCACCACATCCTGTGGCAAGGAGTTCCACAGATGAATTACACGCTGGGTAAAGAAATATTTTCTTTTGTCCATTCTAACTCTCCATCCACTCAATTTGAGTGGATGTCCCCTAGTTCTAGTGTTGTGTGACAGGGAAAAGAACTTCTCTCTATCCACTCTCTCCATCCCATGCATAATTTTATATGTCTCAATCATGTCCCCCCTCAGCCGCCGCCCCGACAAAACCCCAGAAACAGAGAGGCGAGGAGGTAGGGATGTGAATTACCGCTGCTTGCACATGAAGAAACCATGCAGGCAATGGCAAACCACTTCCCTACCCCCTCACCTCACTCCTTCCTCATGTGCTCCCTTTAAATTTAAAGAGACCATGCAAGGAAAGAGTGGGGTGATGGGGTAGGAAAGGAAAGAATCTGCTGCTTCCTGCTCACTTTTAGTAAGTGGAACGCGAACTATGAGGCTCTGTCCATGGCAGGCTGGAGTGAGGCGGTGACAGACACGAGGTGAAGGTATTAAAGTCCCCTCTCCCTTGCTGTGGTCCCAATTTACAGAGGGCCTGATCTGGCTTCTATTTACTGTCTAAGAAAAATGGAAGTGCTCGGCCCAGGCTTAGTGATAACTCCTTTAGCTGGATCTGGGCCACCCCATGGAGTCTACTGGAAAGAGTTTCCCTGTGACAGCTGCCTCCTCATGCAGTAGTCCTCATGTATAAAGTGGACTGTCACATAGCTAACCCACATTAGTTTTCTGGTGACAATATACTATCTTTAACATTTAAACTATGTTTTTTAATTTTTGTTGTAAGCCGCCTTGGGCATTTGCCTCGGCATAGGATAAGGCGGGATATAATTTTTTAAAATAAATTAAAAAAGAAAATAAATATAGATAGACCCTCTCAAAATTCTATACATCCAATGTACCACATGAGGTACTCCAGTATGGTCACGGGTCCTAAGCGCTATGATATGAAATAGAATCAGAATGGTGTGTGTGTGTGTGTGTGTAGGAGAGAGAGAGAGGGGGGGGGTTTGCTTCAATAGTTTAGTACTTTCTTCTGTTACCCATTGCTGAAACATGCATTTAGCAAATGAAAGATGGCATAACCAGCTCTTTGAATGAACCACATCACCCAAGGCTTAATGAAACCAATGTTACGATCAACAAAGACATTCTGTTGACTTTCGTGAAAACCATTGTTTTCTTGAGCAATTTGTCTATGCGTGGAGGCTGTGGCAAATATATAATCCCTAGATGTATTCAAAGTATTTCATTAGGCGGATTGACCAGAAACCTGTGATGTGAAGAAAACACAGATTTAATATGACACCACGAAGTAATCTGAAAAGTATTGCGCTATCATATTGCTGCCAGCTACTTTCAATATCCCGATAATGTATTGTAATGTCACCACAACACAGAATAATTTAAAAACCCCATTCATAAGGACTCCAATTATAATCTAATTCAGTTCAGATTAACTTTGCTTTGGCAGCTACTCTCTTTCAAAAAAATAATCTAAGATAATGGGTTGCAAATATCATTTCAGTGTTAATCAGAAATGGTTTGACAGCTCAGGGAAGTGCATTTTGACTGCATTTTCATTGCACATATAAACAGCAAGTGAAGCACCTCAGCTGCAGCATTTCATAAAGGTAGGCCCTAAAATACCTTGTTAATCCCACTCGGGGTCAGTGCATCACACTGCTGCACTGAAAGCAGTCACTCTGTTTGTGGAGCTCTCCGATTATCGGGAATGGGTCATCAGAATCATTTGCTCTGAGCAGAAATAGTAATTTATTTTGACGGGGTTCAACTCAAATTCAGTAGCTGCGTGTGATGGACAAACTGGCAGGTTGTGCTTATGAGGAATAATTCACAGCACAATCCTATCCAATTTACACCACCGGTGTAACCAGCAGTACAGCGAGAATGGGAGGCCCCAGAATAGAAAGGGGATTCAAATCCCCTCCAGAGGGGGAGTCAAAGGGGATCTGAATCCCTTTTCCGTTCTGGGGTCTCTCGTTCTAGCTGCACTGCTGGTTACACTGGTGATGTAAGTTGGATAGGATTGCGCTGTCAGTCTGTTACCATATCCAAATGGGGAGCCATATCATGCAAGTGAGATAGTGGTCACGGTTCACACCAAGCAGAGTAGTTATATTCTTTGACCCTAACATCCACTGCAACAGTGTTCCAGACACTAGGAAGCTGGGGGGGGGGGGGAGTGTTTTCAGATGAAGAATGATGCAAAATTACATGGTTTTACTTTTTTTGCAGATTTTTTTTTTAGCAGAAAGCAGTGTTTTGTATTTTATGCAGTTAACAACAACAAGAAGAAATACCCCAAGCCATTACTCAATATACAAAATGTGCATAGGTACAGCAGCACATTGTTGCACTTCTGAAGCAATATTGCATGACTACTGGAGACTACTAGTACCATCCTCCATGAAAGGAATATTTAAAAAGTTCAACACAGAAGATTCTGCTTCTGAACTAGGCAAAAATCAAGATGCTTAGTAGTTTAATTGCCACATAGCTTAGCAGGAGGAGGGGGAGAGAGGCAGAGGGGGGCGGGCGTTTCCTTGGCAAGCCTGACCTATGCATCTGACACCTCCCTTCTTGGACCCCATCAGCAGCAGGCGGCTCTGCAGAAGTGTGAGGGGTACCAAGCAATTATGTAGACTTGATTCTATTGACTTGGACTCGAGTCGGACTCAAGTCGCGTCAATGACTCAACTTGGACTTGACTCGGCAATTGTAAAAGACTCAAAGACTCGACTCGAGACTTGGAGCCTTTTATGACAAGTCGAATTTTATTCAGATTTGAACCCATTTTCCACATTAAATAGATAGGGACTCCGACTCGCAACCAAAGACTCGGGACTTGGGGGCAAAAACTTGAGACTTGGACTCGGAGACCTGGGACTTGACTCGAAACTTGGATTCAGAGACTTAATCCACATCCCTGGTACCAAGGCACCTTGGACCCATTTATAATATAAAGTATTATATATAATACATATAGTCTTTTGCCTATACATATAGTCTTACATATACATAAAGAATACATATAGTCTTTTGCTAGCCACCTGGCTAGCCTCTTTTTCTGCTGAAGGAGAAATGCAAGATATAAACATAACAATTAAAGCAATTCCTTAGATTTAGGATTGCCATATTTTATGGGCAGAGGTTCTGTGTCTTTAACGCCCATAAAACATGCAGAAATCAACAAGTGAAGTTTTGTCCAGTACTGCAATAAAACCTTCACCTGGGTTCTGCCTAATCATGCAGCTGTCAAAGGCATCCTGTACATGGCAACTCTGATCAGGATGGGATATTGATTACCAAATACATTTTAGATGAAATGAATTAGATCGAGGCAGCTTCTCCCCACACACACACACACACACACACACACTAATTTTGTGAAGCCCAGGTTAGCTGTGAGTCGAAACACTATGATAGCTTGAGTTTTCTTTCTGAAATGGAATGCTCTGCGATGTTCATTAACAACTTTTTTTTACAAATGAATCATAAAAGCGTAGGGGGTTAAAAAAATTGTAATGTCTTGGTTCCTGTTCCTTTGGAAAATCCATTTCTTAGAAGGCATTTTTGCTCACATTTTCATGGGATAGAGTGTTACAGACTGCAAAGAACCTGTCAAAAATGCAGTGATATAATAACTTAGGACCAAACATCCAGCTTGTACACTCTGTAGGGTTATACTGCTGTCCAGCAGATGGAGACACAGTATACTTTTTTGAAGGTGAGTTGCAAGCACAGGTGAAGTTTGCCTCCTGAGCTTTGTATGTCTAACAGGTCAAACAAGTAAGCCTGGTTCAACTCCTTTTTTTTTTAAGTAGCAGTCTTACAGGCTTCTTGAATTACAATTGCTGTTTTGAGTTGTGATTTAATGGCTCACTTTTTCATTTGTTCTTTTACAACTGTGTTTTGTCAGCTACCTGCGCATTTTCTTACATGACATTTAAAGTTGATCAGGATAAAGAATGCCTGGAAAAATTCATTTGATAGAGCTGCTGCTTTGGGGGCAGTTTGCCATCAGTATTTACTCAAAGGGATGAGATTTGCGATTCAGCATTACTTTCTGAACAATTCCCCAAACGGATCAGGCCACAGGTTGTGCGCAAGTGCAAGTATGAATAATGTAAAGCCTCTTATCATTGTTTGTATCATTCACGTTTCCTTCCTAGGTGGGTATTCGGAATACTTCCATGGCCTTATCAATGGGTCTGTGTTGTGTATCCATACAACATTTGAGGATTTCAGCTAATACTGTATTCACTTTTAAATATTTATATGCCTATTTTCTAGGCTCAAAGTTGTTGACATGTGCACAGTAAAACAATGGGGTGGAGTGTTTGGGGGAAAATTAATTAATACTTTGAGATAGGGTTTTAAAAAATCAATTAAATAAATAAAAATATTTTAGATCAGCGAAACTTATCTACTTTAAGACTGCTGCTTTTGTATTGATTTTTTTAGGCTTTATATTGCCTTTGATATTGCATTTCATTGTTTTTTGATATGTAGCATTTTATCTAAACATTGGCACCATCACCTTGAGACTAGGTAACCCTGCAGTCACTGATAGAAATCTGGCCAAGAAACACAATGTATCTTTGTGCACATGGTGAACATTTTATTCCCTTTCAAAATGTGTTGCCCTCTTTTCAGAGATTTGGGAAGGGGCTTTTTCACCGGAGAAGGGCAGAGAGAGGCTGTATAGCCCTGAAACAAAACTCAGGTCATTTGTATCCTGTGTGCACCGGATTGCCAGCTCTCCAAGACTGGGCTGGAGTTCTCCAGGAATCAGCATCAATTGCCAGAAGACTGCTGAAAGCAATCCTGGAGATATAACAGGCCTGCTTAGCTTAACAACATAGGGCGCAATCCTGTGTAACTTTTGCACCGGTGTAACAGTAGATCCCCCGGTGTAAGAGCACTTATGCCAGTGTAACTTGCCGTACGCCGACGGACACAGAACAGACACCGGCATACCCCCCCAACAATTCACATGCGCAATTCAGACGCGGAACGGACACCGGCACAACTCTGCTGGCACAGGAGGCACTCTGGAGGCATTCAGATGCCCCCGGAATGCCCCCTGTGCCGGCGAAGTTGCAGCAGCATCCGTTCCGCATCTGAACTGCGCATGTGAGGTGTCCAAGGGGGGGTTAAGCGTCTGTCCTGCGTCCGTCGGCATACAGCAAGTTACATTGACACAAGTGCTCTTACACCGGGGCATCTACTGTTACACTGGTGCAAGAGTTAAACAGGATTGGGCTGCCAGTCATGTTTGGGGGGGGGGGGGATCCAGGAATAGCTTCAGTCAGAGTTAACAACCCTATGTGTGTATATACCTGGCAACTCGACTGCTTTTTTATTTGTTTGTTTGAAAAATAGCTCTTACCAGTATAGGTGACATTAACATGCAGCCAATAAGATTTGGTGATTTATTGACTATATTGTTAGCTCATCCTTCCTCCAAGGTGCTCAGAACACTGTACAAGGGAAGTGTACAAGAGAAGTCTCTCCCTTACCCATTTTACCCTCACAACAATCCTAGGTCTCCCTGGATCTAGTCTATTTTTCAAACAAAAAAAAAGGGGGGGGGGGACAGAAGCAGCAGCCAATAGGAGCTGTGAACAGCAGCAAACCAGAGCAAACTTTTGGGAAACCTTTTATTCCAGCAAAAGTTCATTTTCTGCTCGGAAAACATTGCACACGATACCAGCCTTATATAGTCAGGTGTGTATTCCTTGCTTTGCCTTTGGATTTATTAAAATAACTGCCCATTGCAAGCCCATTGTTCATTCATTCTACTTGAAGCTCCTGGACTGAGTGCGTAACAATGTTCACATTTCAGTGCTAAAAGGGCCACTTTTACTACACTATAGCAGTTTAGTACCATTTACTGCTACCAATGTATAGTTCGAAAGCTCTACTTCTAATAAAACATTTATGATTATTAAAAAATGCTTTTAGCCAGTAGATGTACTGGCCCATCAGGTAAACAGACATAAGGCACCCATCACAACATTGAGAACAGATATTATTAAGCCAATAATATCTGATAGAGCCATTAGAGTCTGTCATGTAAATCCAGCCATGCTCATTGATCAGTGACCCTATAAATAACATTAAAGGCCACACCACAATGCTATGCATCAACTTGCTATGACTTCTTGCAGTCTATTAATGGAAAAGTGATGGTGGCCTATTAAAATTCCACAATGCCGTATCGTTTTATAGGAGAAGCAAACCCAAACAACCAAGTTTAAATTCAGGGTTTGAATGTATGGGAATGTATAATAGATAGAATGCTTTATGCAAGTTATTAAATCATATTAATATTATTAATAAAATATTTCGATACCACTTTTCAACAAAAACAGTTCACAAAGTAATTTGCATAGCAAAGGAATGAGAAAACAATTCCTTGTCCCAAAGGGGCACGCAAAGAACAAAAGACACAAGGGAAACACCAGCATACAGCCACTGGGAGGGATCTGATGCTGGGATGAATAGGGACAGTTGCTCTCATGCTGCTCAATATAAGAGGACCATCACTGCACAAGGGGGTACTTTGCCCAGTTAGCAGGGGCAAAAGATGGAACCACCAAAAGAACTTTGCAAGAGACGTACTGTGTCTCACCCCCTTGTTTGTTTTTGGGACACACACACACACACACACACACACACACACACACACACACTTCATTCCAAAGATATTCAAGGTAGCTTGTGTGCAGGTTGCATAACATTCCATACATACTTGAGAGTCTCATTCCAGCACCCAATTAAAATGTATTTCTAAAACCACTCTCCTTGCAACCTAGATGACACCGCTGGTGTAACTTTGCGTGACATCACTAGGTGTGGCCAGTGAAAAAGTTATTTCCTGCTGTGTTACATGTCAGCATGAATACAGCTGTAATGGATTACTGTTAAACAGTTACTGTATGTATTGTTAACATAGACTACTCCATTGTATTTCCAGTTTCCTGCATGCAGCCCACGGGTAGTGCAGGTTGCTGCTTTCCCAATAACACTTTCCTGGGAATAAGTACCATTGAACACAATGGGAATTACTTTTGAGTAGACATGCATAGGCTTGAACTGTAACAGTGCAATTCTATGCATGTGTACTCAGAAGGTAAGCAGCCCTATTGAGTTTGATGGGAATTACTTCCAGGTAAACATGTATAGGATTGCAGCCTATCAGTCCAATTCTGTGTAACTCTTGCACCGGTGTAACAGTAGATCCACCAGTGTAAGTGCACTTATGCCAGCGTAACTTGCCGTACGCCGACAGACACAGGACAGACGCTGGCATAACCCCCCTTGAATGCTGCGTATACGCAGTTTGGACGTGGGGTGGATGCAGCTGCAACTCTGCTGGTACAGGGGGCATTTCGGGGGTGTTCGGACACCCCCATAAATGCCCCCTGCACTGGCGGAATTGCAGAAGCATTCATCCTGTGTCCGAACTGTGCAAGTCCATCCCGTCCGAACTGCGCATGCGCGGCTTCCGAGGGGGGTTACCCCAGTGTCCGTCGTCGTACGGCAAGTTCCATCAGTGTAAGTGCACTTACACTGGTGGATCTACTATTACACCAGTGCAAGAGTTACACAGGATTGGGCTGTCAGTATGGTAACACTACCCACAACCCAAGCCTAATATTCTGAATCCATGCATATGCTTCCACAAGCAGACAGAGCACTTGTACATATTCACTTCTTCGTCTACTGGAGGAATAAATGGTGTGGCCTTATATGAGGGGGTTTGCTCAGCTCCTGCTCAGCTCCTGCAGAAATTGCAGTCTATGCTGATGGAGCCCTAGAACTGCAAGTATTTACAGTATGACTTGATTTAAAATGACTTGATTTTTTTTAAACAGAAAGACTGTTAAAGAATTAACTCAGTTTCTAGCACTGCCACTGTGAGACACAATGCATTAAAACAACAAAGAGGTTGACCTTTGTGATGCTTCCATCGTAGAGGTCTCCTAGTACCACAGCTGCAGTTTAGTTACAATAAAGCATGCCTACCGTACACGCAGTGGAACACACATAGTCAAAAACTTGTTGTTGTCAATTATTTAGCATTCCCATAAACCATTAGGGGTCGTCAAAAATATCTTTAATTGATTCCATCTCTACCTACACTACTTATTATTTATTACTATAACAAACTTCTCCATGGGAACAGCTAATTGTACTTCCCCAGTGGCCACTTCGAGTGGAATAAGCATTGCACACTGCTGCCTAAGATTCTGCTGAAAGGTCTTCAGCGTTTGGGATTTGATTAAAACTGTATTACATGTACACATCACCAACTACTGCCAAAACAAAACACTAATTTAAAAAAAAGAAATCGTTCTGCTATAGAGCTTAATACAATTGGGGGGAAAAAAAAACCAAAACCTTTGCATGTGTTGAAAATGGGAGGGGGGAGGTTTTTATTCCCCCCAGGGAATCATTTTGTAATAGAAATAATATGGCATTCTCTTATACAATGAGCAGGCAAAGTGTGAACTCCACCAGCTGCACAGGGAGAGGGAGAAAGAACGGCTTTTCCCTCTGACATACATGTAGCACCGCAAGCAAACTATTGCAATTGTAGCTGCACATTTTTTGTGTCTTCATGTGTTGTCTTTTTTTTTTTTCAACTTAATTGTTAATCTGCTCTATAATAGAAAAGACAGATGTTATGTAAATAGTAAGCCACACTTGGCTTGAATTGTTTTGTGAAGAACAGTTCCATAGGCAATGCCTCAAAAAGGACGATTTGGAAAATAAAGCATCCTTCTCTCTCCCCCCCCCCCCCCGTGTTTTCAGGCATGCAGGTGAGTTAGATGAGAAGAAAAATCAACAACATTATTATTTCACCTAATGATTTCACACACACCTCCCAAAAAGCTCTAAGAATATTGCTTAACAGTCAATTACAGGTGGGCCCCCATATCCGCTGGGGATGTGTTCCAGGCCCCTCCATGGATAATTGAAACCGTGGATAAGAGCGAACACCCCCTCCATGGTTTCCTGAGAGCCCCCCACCCTGCCTCCCCTGCAGACAGGCATGCTTGCCCCCCCCCCCGCTCTTATTTTTTCTTTCAGCAAGCTTTGTTTCTTCCTTAAAACAAACAGAGAAGCAGCCTCCATTGCAGGCACGTAGAACGAGACTAAGTCCTAGAGAGGCTCTGCAAGGTTTCTGTTAACCTTGCAGAGCCTCTCTAGTACTTAGTCTCGTTCTACTTGCCTGTAATAAGCAGCCAGAGGCTGCTTCTCCTGTTTCTTTAAGGAAGAAACAAAGCTTACTAGGAAAAAAGTAAAAGCCTGGGGGGGTCCCCACGATCCGTGGATAACTGAAACAGTGGATAGCGAATCAGTGGATATGGGGGTCCACCTGTACAATGTACTGCAACCAGGAGTGTCTTTGCCCCACCCCCAACTCACATGAGCCAAGATGGGAGAATGGGGTCAGCCAATTGTCTGATGGTGCATCCCTGAGAGAAGGAGCTGGGGGTGTTTGTTCTGGCTTCTTCTTAGGGTTTGGGGCATTAGCTGTTTGGCTTGCAAGGGTAGCACACGGCAGGAAGTGGCTTGGTTGGATGGCTGTAGTAGGACATTACAAAAAAAAGGAGAGAGAGGGAGGAGAGAGCCACCAGGATCTTTTCGGAGGGTGGCAAGGACAGGACTTTTGCCTGCTGGGGCTAGGTGGTTTGTGGGCCTTTGCTTGTCTAGCCCCCCCCCCCCCATCTTGGTTAGGCTGTGCCTGCAAAGCAGGCAGCGGGAAAGGGGCTTTGGCTCTGTGGCCAGGTTGCTGGCTGGTTACTGGCCTAGTCAATTGTCACTCCCCCCACCTCGCCCACAGTTGTGACTACACTACAGGCATTGTGGAAAGGGCTTTGGCTTTCTGTGTTGGGCTGTTTACACACCTTCCCTCACTTCAGGTTTGAGGTTGAAGCAGCAGGCCTTGGGAGTTGTTACTACCACCCCACAGTGTTCGGGGGGGGGGGGGTTCTGTAATGCTACATTCCTAAGGTGAAGAGATCTTGTTTCTCTTCATCATGGGTAAATTGAAGTCCATTTCAAAAGAGCTGAGGTAAGGCATGTCTGAGGTTTTCTTTGAGTTTGAGGGACCATACTGCATTAGAACTATGCTGCAGGAAGGGGTTTTTCTGCATCAAGTACAAACCAGGAGTAACTAGAAACAAGCTCTAGTTTTCCCTTAACAGTGAGGTCCAAGGCTGGGGAGACAAAGTGCAGAGAAACCTACCTTGTAAATCTTCACTTATGTGCACTCTCTCTCTCTCTCGAACTGAAAATGAATTCAAACACAGTTCCCTGCTGCTTTCATGGCTTTCTTCTGGACAGAATTCGGCACTGCACAGCGCTGCTATTTGCTGATGCAGGTGTCCTGCCTTTCTTTCATTAGAAGCCAGCCATGATGGGAACCAAACAGGCCTGAGGTAAATCTGCCTGTTGCCTCCCCAGCACTTGCTGATGCAGCAACCTTGTCTTTTTCCCATTGGACGCCAGCCATGATTGCAGCCAAATGATTGAGGCAGCTCTGTTTGGTGCCTCTGTGTGTACAGTACCGTAATACGCGTGTGAGTTCACTGCTTACATAAGAACATAAGAAGAGCCCTGCTGGATCAGGCCAAAAGCCCATCTAGTCCAGCTTCCTGTGTCACACAGTGGCCCCACCAGATGCCTCAGGCAGCACAAGACAACAAGATAACCTGTTTCCCGTTGACACTCCCTTGCACCTGGCACAGAGAAACCCCACTTCTAAAAACCAGGAGGTTGCTTATGGCTTGTAACCTGTGATGGTCTTTTCCTCCATGAATCTGTCCAAACCCCTTTTAAAGGCATCTAGGCCAGATGCCATCACCACATCCTGTGGCAAGGAGTTCCACAGATGAATGACACGCTGGGTAAAGTGCTGGTTAACTTGCTGGTTGTGCTGGAGCAGAAAGGAGCTGCGCGGAAAGGTAAGGTACTTTTTCTTTTTGTACTTGTTGGGTCCGGTGAGGCTCTGCTTCCTAGTAGTTACCTCCTCACTGGTGGTTATGGGCTTGCTCCTCATGCCAATTCAGGACACCTGGAGGCAGGGAGGCTGTGGGAGGGGGTAGATCTGGCAGCGATGGGGTGTGCCAAATTGTATCCCCTCGAGCAGCAGCAGCTGTTATACAGTGTGCCTGTTTTTGGCATGGCTGCCCCATGGGGGGGGGAGGATAGGATTGGGCTGCCAGTCTCACAGCGCAATTCTATCAAACTTACATCACCGGTGTAACCAGCGGGGGAGGGCAGGACAGGAGGCTTTGGAGGGGAGGAGAGATTTAAATCCCCTTTGGAGGGGATTTGAATCCCCTTTCTGTTCTGGGGCCTTCTGTACTCGCTGCACCGCTGGTTACACCGGTGGTGTAAGTTGGATAGGATTGCGCTGTAAGACTGACAAACAGGGACATGGGCTGGTTGTTCTGCTCCATAAAGCTAGCTGAACCCACCTTTCATTTACCTGCTGCTGGTTTAATGTTGCAGTAGCTGAGGGAAACAGCCATCTGGACATACCATAATATTTACAAAGAAATGGCAGTCCTAATCTTTGGTAAAGAGATTAATTGTATTTGTACAAAAACTGAGTGGCCACAGATTTGTATGTGTGAAGAACATGTAACCCCATACCTACAGGTAGAATTCTATGTCTCATGTCAATTAATTATCAGAATTTCCTATAAAGATTGTAAACTCCTTAAATAATATCCAGACTGATAAGTTTATATGGTGAAGTAATTGCATAGCTGAAGTTTACTTTGTCATTTGATGGTGTGGCAATCGTATACACTGTAAAGACCTGTAAAATACTATACAGTATTTTTTAAATTTTCTATTTCCCCTTTCATCCTGGAAATGTATTATTGTTATACTTTATCACAGCCCAAGCAAGTGTGTATGTGTTTGTTTGTTTGTTTGTTTTTGTTTTAAAAAGAAAACTCATGGTCACAGCATTGGCTACTGTTAGAGGTGGGAGAAAATGGTTTTATTTTTTCACAGATCTCGGTGTTTAACCAAAATGAAATAGCAGAAAGTGGTGTTACAATATGTTTGTGTTCCAAATTTTTCCCATTTTTATCAATTGTAACCACTTTAAAAGTTTACTAGGTAGGTGGTATAGGTTGTACAGTGTCAGCAGATGAATGAATGACTCAAAATTACATGGTTTTATTTTTTTCCCCACAGATTTTTTTTAGCAGAAAGCTGTTATGTGTTTTTATTTCATTATCACCATTTTCTCCAGTTTCAAAGCATGTTAATGTGAGTAGATAAATAGGTACCGCTTGCGGGAAGGTAAACAGCGATCCGTGTTCCAACCGCATTCTACGCGCTGCGGCAAGGAGAGTCATGCCGGCCACATGACCATTGTCTTCGGACAACGCTGGCTCTTCGGCTTTGAAATGGGGATGAGCACCACACCCTAGAGTCAGACACGACTGGACATAATTGTCAGGGGTCACCTTTACCTTTATTGTGAATATGGTATTGTGTTTACACATGTCCCCTTGCCCCGAGGAGTGCTCCAGCCGTGCCGGTGCTGGGTCCTACCTAGACAGGATTATCTCCACTTTTAATTGCCTGCACAGGACTACAGGAGGCCATCATTACTACTTGCAACATTTTGCAACCTACTTGCAACATACTTGCAACATTTTCTTTACTTTTTAAACTTGTTTTCTAATTACATGTAGTACTGTAAGTCTGTGGTGGCTATTGACGCCACCAAAATAGTGGGAAAGTATCATTTTAGAGGACATACTCAACGTTTTCAGTAGGGGACATTATTCAGTCTCCTGTCATACAGAATCAATGTGTAGGACAGAGTTTCAGACACTCCTCAAGCCTTCTCATGTGTGGTCTGAACCATATGCATTGCACCAGTGATAAACCCTCCCCAAAATTAAAATACGTTTCTCAGATATGTTTCTGAACACAGAATAAGTACCGTATATAGCCAGTTTCATTTTTGGCATAAGGAACATTCAAACAGTCCTAGTTCCAATTTATATAAACTGTATAAATGGGATTAATTGATTGCTGGACAGCCCAATCCTGTCTAGCTAGGCTGCAGCGCAGGCATAAAGCTGTTTATTCCAGTGGAACGCGCATTCTGCCAGCATAAACGGCAGATAGGATTGGGCTGCATATCTCTGAAAATCACTGCAATGACTACAGACACTTAATTTTGCATAGGCTGTTGTCCATGGGTTGCATCAGGGGTCAGCCTGGTCAAGCACTGGTTCGCCACACCTATCAATGGGCCTGCACGGCAAGGATGACTCCTGAACCCACACTAACAATGGAGGTGGTAGCACCCATTGCACTATTGAGATGCAGGTGACGGCCACTAATTGGGTGCCCAATGCACAGAGTTCAGTGGGGCTTACTCCTAAGTAAGTGTAACAAAGATTTCAGCTTTAGTCACTAGACAGATCTCAAAATCGTATACATTTTTCCTAAACTCAGCCATTCTCCCCCCCCCCTCTTTTAATTGCAGCTATTTTTTATCACATTAATAGAGTTGCTGGAAATTAGGTACATCTTTTAGCCATAAGGGCAGCTTTGTTTTTGACTTTTCCTGCTCCCTTTGCATTTAATTTAGAATTATTCTGTGATTCCAAAGAATGCTGAGAATGGAAAAGAAGTGTTACACTAGTTTGTTTATCACAGTTATCAGTGTACTTGTCTCTGTGTAATTTCCTGTGCTAACAGAAAGGATGCGTGCTATTAATAGACCCAAAAAATGCATGTTTTGGAGTCTCTGCAACTGACTTTGTTGTTTGGAACAAATGAAGTTGCTGTGTACTTGGGAGGAAGGAAATCCAGATGTAAAAATGAAATTATATTTATTTCTCATTAATACCAGGTCTCCACTAGCATTATCTTATGATCTCCCAACAAGCCTTAATATTGTCCCATGATCTCAGCCTATAAACTTACAAGAACTCACGCTATGTGCTTGGTTTACAGTAATGCTCTTGCTATGTATACAATTCCATATGCGGTTGTATTGTTTGTTTTAGGGCCCAATCCTGACTGCAGCTAGCGCCACCTGAATGAGCATTCTGTGGTACTAGGTGCTTTCCAGCAATCGCAACGTGCGCCATACTGGAGTGTATGGGCTGCCCGCCTGTGAAAGCAGTGAGCGGCTGGCTCCGCATGGCAGCAGACTCTGGACACCCGCTGCCCCAGGTAGGATCGTGTAGGAGGGAGGGAGGGTTGGGCAGTATGGGGTGGTGGCAGGGGTGGGGAGGATGGCAGATCGGGACTGGGAAGGGGGCAGGCTCAGCAGCAGCGCCGTCTGCCACGTCCAAGCCCCCTTCCCAGGCTCGACCTGCCTTCACTAGTTCTCATGGACCTGTGCCAGCGCTATTGCAATAGGATTGGGCATCAGATCTGTTTTCAGTCAGATGGATATTCTTCTTCGGGAACCAGAGCAAGAAGGAGATGGAGAGTATACTGTTTGTTGGAGCCTCAGGACTCCTTCCATATATTACTTTGCCCAATCCATCAGGTCCTCCCAAGCAAGGCTTCTCTATTGGAGATTTATTTATTTATTTATTTATTAAAAATTATATCCCGCCTTTTCCTTGGGCAAATGCCCAAGGCGGCTTACAACAGATTAAAATACATAATTTAAAATACATAAAATAAGTTTAAACAATACATAACGATACATAAACAAATTTAAAAAACAATAAAATCCACTGGGGGGGGCGACAGTATGGAGCAGAGAAGCAGCATGGCAGAGCATCTTGAGATACAGGAGGCAGACCACAACCCATCACCCAAACGCTAGACGAAACAAAAACGTTTTGAGCCCTCACCAAAAAGTCATGTGGGAGGGGGTGGTTCTCAGATCCCCTGGCAGGGAGTTCCACAGTTGTGGCGCCACAGCAGAGAAGGCTCGCCCACGTGTTGCCACTCCCCTAACTTGCGATAGAGGTGGTACCCGCAGGAGAGCCCCCTCAGATGACCTAAGAGAGCGGGCCGGAATGTATGGGAGAAGGCGGTCCCTCAGATATGCTGGTTTCTTGTTATAATCCCCTTTTGGAGGCCTTGGAGCATCAGTCAAGAGAGTTAGTTTAGTGAAAGAGACTAGCTCCCCCACTGCAAGTGAGTGAAGTGCTTTCACAATATGTTTTCAAGGCTCACCCAATAATGTCGAAACAGTACATTTCTAGGCTCACCTTCACTCTAGGCCAGGGATGTGCAGTGGGGGGTGGCAGGTGAGGCAGAACTGCCCTGCTGGAGTCCTTGGAAGATTGCTGCAACCTAATCGTGTGCGTGTGCCACCCACTTGCACCTGAGAAAGTGTGAGCAATCGCCGGGTAAGCTGTGGCGATCTTCCGAGGACTCCGGCAAGGCGGTTTTGCCTCACCTGCCACCACCACCCCGCACTGCACGTTCCTGCTCGAGGCTCACCCACTGCCTGTAGTCCTCAGTTCAGGCTATAGGGAGCCATTCCCGACCTCAGCCTTGTGCCACAGTCTGAACTGCCCAAACTCTTCTCCTTTCATTCCTACTAATCTCCCTAACGTCCACCTCTTCTTCCTTCTCTGCACCATAAAACCTTCCCTTCTTCTCCTGGAGTCCTCTGGGAAGCCTATAAAATCTCCCTGTGTCTCTTCGGCCCCCATGTTCCCCCTCTTTGCTTTGCCTCTTCTTCTGGAATTCCTCTCTTCTCCCCTCCTTCTAACAGCTTTCGTTAGAGCTCAGTTGCGTGTGACTGTTAGTATTTGATTCTCCCTGCGTAGTTTAAATTTTAGTCCCAGTTCAAACCCCTTGCTTTTGATTCTTTGAGAACCTTCAGTAAACTGGTGTGCACCTTCACCCTTGTCTTCATTTTCCTTTCACCACTAAATTACATAGCCATGTTGGTCAATACACTGGATCCCTGTGCACGAGTGTTTGTGTCAATGCACATCGTTACATGTGTTTTAAAATTGTGCCGGTAACAGTATGATAGAGATGCAAGAGTTTGAGTGAGGTTTTTTTGGGAGCTAAAGGGTTCCTTTAGCTGCTTGGCTGGGCACCTGTTGCTAGGCAACAAGTTCCAGACTTAACATGTTTTGTAGCATTTTAAAGACCTGTAATATTCTGTCTAAAACCCTTCCGTAACTGTCCTCTTGTACTAGCAAAATGCCATTGTTACAATAGGGAGCATGTGCAATACAGTATTTATTTCCCACTGCAAACTTCATAAATTGATGCTGCAAGAGAAGAAAGAATGGAGCAAACAAACTTTCCTGAATGCTGTGCCATTCTTAATAGGGCTCAAAATGACTGCTGTTGTTACAGTGCAATCCTATGCATGTCTACTCAGAAGCAAGTCCCATTAAGTTCAGGTAAATGTACAGAGGAGTGCACATTGGGTGCAGAAAAGAGCGACCAAAATGATTTGTGGGCTGGAGCACCTCCCTTATGAGGAAAGGCTACAGTGTTTGGGGCTTTTCAGTCTAGTAAAAAGGCACCTGAGGGGGGACATGATTGAGACATATAAAATTATGCATGGGATGGAGACAGTAGAATAGATAAAGGGAAGTTCTTCTCCCTCTCACACAACACCAGAACCAGGGGACATGCACTAAAATTGAGTGGAGGTAGAGTTAGAACGGACAAAAGAAAATATTTCTTCACCCAGCGTGTAATTCATCTGTGGAACTCCTTGCCACAGGATGTGGTGATGGCACCTGGCCTAGATGCCTTTAAAAGGGGTTTGGACAGATTCATGGAGGAAAAGACCATCACAGGTTACAAGCCATAAGCAACCTCCTGGCTTTAGGTTTTCTCTGTGCCAGGTGCAAGGGAGGGACAACAGGAACAGGTATCTTGTTGTCTGCATGCTCCAGGAGGCATCTGGTGGGGCCACTGTGAGATACAGGAAGCTGGACTAGATGGGCCTTTGACTTGATCCAGCAGGGCTCTTCTTATGTTCTTATGAGTGAAGCATTACAGTCTAATCCTAACTAAACCCTCCAGTGATGCAACCTTGCCAACAGAGTGCATGTTGCATCCTAGGGGCAATCTCATGGTATGAGAACTTTTGTTCCCTTACCCTGGGACAAGCCTCCACTGCCCAAATGGGCCTCCTTAGATCTGTGCCAGCTATTTTGAATTGGAATTTACGTGGCAATGTGTTATGTGAGGGAGAGGGAAGGAGTAAGGGAATGGGATTAGGATCCTGCACAAGTCGCCGCTGCTCAGAACCACACCCTCCCTTTCCCGTTCCATCTCCTGCCGTCCCCCTCTCAGCCCAGAAAATCCTCTATTCCTCCCCCTTCCCACTCTGTTCCGCCCCCCTACCCATTGCCTGCTTCCCGTGATAGCTTACCTGCCTGAGCGCAAGTCACCCTCTGCACCAGCATGCTGGGGCAGCGTCCCCAAAATGGCTGGCATCACACTGTTTGCAACGTTGTTGCTGTCCTACATGCCTTTATGCCAACGCAAAAGCTAGTTAGGATTGGGCCGTTTGTCTTGTACTAGAATCCCAAGGACCCCAGTTGCACTAACCAGCTGGCGAAAGGTAGTTCAAGGAATAGATGTACAGTTAGCATTAAGAACGGGAATGCCTCTGAGCACATGCTTAGCCCAGGTATTCCTTTTCAAATGTATAAGAATTCTCAGTCCTTTCACACGAAACTCCACTCCTGGGTTTCCCAAAGGCTTTCTTCAAGCCAAAAGAAACATGCAGTTATTCTGTGGGAATTGACTTGGGATTTGTTCCGTGTTTGCTTTCCATGTGAAAATTCTCACCAAGAATGAGCTGTTCACTTGTGGGAAATCTCAGTCTGGTCTTGCTGCTGTCTGTGTCAATTGTCTTTGGAAGCCCTCGGGTCTACCTTCTAAACACACATGCATAAAAAAAATACATTACCACGTGGATTCCAATTCAAACGTTACTTGAACCACGTGACAGCGACTCAGATCTCAGGTTGGCAGGGGGTGGAGAGGAAGGAACCCAGTCAGCTGTGTGGGAAAACAAACTAAAGATGAAAATATCCACGTGGAATTGCAGCCAGGCAACAATAACAATGATGTGAAAACAAAAACTGTGAGATAAAAATAACGTTTTTGTTCTAATTCTTTTTTTTTTCAGCAGCCTAATTTTAGAAAAAAAAATGCTTTCTTGTCATTGTTACTGCTATTAAACAATTGGATGATCTACTGCAAATCGCCCAGAGACTTACCAGTTTTCTGCCCAAACCTGAGCCAGGTTTCATTTCTCTACTGGTGTTCCCCACAACTGTTGACCTTCAAGCACCCACCCACCGAACGTTTTGGTTCCTACTATCTTTATGTGCCCCCCTTCCAAAGAAAATGTCATTCTCTTAGGTTTTCTTGTCACTCTGCCCCTCTTAATGTAGTCACAGGCATCTCAGTAGCCAAAATCTTCTCTGAAATCTCACTGGTACTTTGTGCTGCAACAGTTTCATTTGTTCTGTCTTGAAACTTTAGCTTGCTGTATCTGATGTAAGTCTGTTTAGAATTTGACTGTAACAGGTCTTATCAATAAACAAGCTTCTCTCCTTTGACATAGCTCAATTCCCAAACGACTCTTGTGCATAGTTCAATATTGTGTTTCCTTTGGTTTTATGGTACTATGATTCTGTCATTGTTAAAAAAAAAAAATCCATTATGTGTATTTACTGTATTTCTTCAATTCTAAGACGCATGTTTTTTCCCAATTCCGCATTTCAAAAACTGGGGTGCGTCTTAGAATCGAAGGTCTCCAAAAAGCACCCCAAAATGCTATCTTCTTACGTACTGGGGCTTGGGGGAGCTTCAAGGAGACCTGCGCGACCCTCTGCAGGCATCCTAGATCTTCAGTTCGGCAAAAACCGGTGATTTTCAGCCAAACCAGAAATGGCCAAAAATCGCTGGTTTTCGCCGAACTGAAGATCAGGGAGGCCTGCAGAGGGTTGCACAGGCCTCCGTGAAGCTCCCCCAAGCCCAGGTAACGAAGGAAATGGCACTTTCTAGTGGGCCAGAAATGCTATGCAAAGGCAGTGCACTCAGTCATCCTCAGCTGCAGGAGACATGCTGGGGAGAGTTGGTGCTGAGCGGGTAGATTCAGTGAAGGGAGGTGAGTCTTACAATCGATGGATTTTTTTTTCCCCTGCTGGTGGTACTGAAAGTAAAGGTGCGCCTTAGAATCGATGGCGCCTTAGACTCGAAGAAATACGGTAACTCCATTCTGTGGTTCAGACGAACTTCTGGAACTTCTATTGTAGTGGTTTGTGTGGCAACAGGTAGTCCTTAAGAAAATGGGGCCCCATTCATATCCAGCCTCCCCAGTTGTGTGTGTGTGTGTGTGTGTGTGTGTGTGTGTGTGTGTGTGTGTGTGTGTGTGTGTGTGTGTGTGTGTGTTTAAGAAAATGCAAAACTATCATCTTGGAAGGGGTCAGTCCAATAAGCATCCCCCTTTGAAGGTCTGTTAAGGAAGGAAGTGGTTCCAGTGTGTCGCCTTGTTCCTTTCCCTCTTAGTTATTTCCTTTGTCTGGAACCTCCTCAGGCTCCCAGCCATCTGCTACTGTCTCTCTTCCCTGGCTCTGTGCCCCTCCCTAAAGAAGGCATGACAAACCTGGAGGAATTCCTTCCCTCACATGAAACATCTGTATCAGCCAAGCTGATACTGCAAAAGGGGTGGGGCAGTTTCCCAGCTGCCATAGCAACTCAACCATCACTCCTTTCTTCTTCTCTGCCTTTCCCCTGCTATCGCTGTAGGATTCTCCAAGTGGCACCTCATGCAGTGTCCCCCCTAAAATGTAGCTTTGATATTCCTTCAGTTTTGAAATAGGCAGAGTTCTCAGCAAATTTCAGGTTGGAAATTGGCCAGGAAGACACAGGTTGAATATCCCTTTACTGGACTGCTTGGGACGGGAAGTTGTCTGGATTTCGGATTTGTCTGGATTTTGGAATACTTGCATAAATATAATGAGAGATCTTGGGGATGGGACCCAGGTCTAAACATGAAATTCATGTATAAACTCATATACACCTTACACACATAGCCTGAAGTTAATTTTAGTAATTTTGTGCCCCAGCATGCCTTGCGATATGCCAGTCAGGTGCTGGAAAAGGTGTTGGTTTTTTTAAAAGTCATAGCCCCCCAAATGTCTGGATTTTGGAATAGTCTGGATTTCGGATGTCTGGATAAGAGGTAATCGACCTGTATTATAACTCAAGGTGTATAGTACCATCGGCTTCTTCAGAACTTACTCCTTCTCCTTGTGCCTTACATGTTTTGGATATAATCATTAACTCTTTGCTTAGTATTCTATACACCACTTGTTGATAATTCTGTAGTATATTTGAATTCTTGGAAGTTCACAGCCCTATCCTATCCTATGTTCTGCTCAGCGATCCAGCTATGCCGGTGCTGGCAATGTTGGATCCTGAGCAGAGTAGGCAGGGTTGGAGGTCTCATTGAGGTAAGGGAACTTTTGTTCCCTTACCCTAGGTGAAGCCCTAGGCTCCCAAATGGGTCTCCTCGGATCCACACCAGCTACTGAGCTGGCATAAGTCTGGGACGCCCGTGTTGGAAGAAATGGGCCTGGAAGGAGGATAGGATATGGCGTGCACTGTTGCCACTAATCCTGCCCCCTCCTGGGCCCAATCCACCCACCCTGAAATTCCCCTGGAACGTCCTCCCCTGCCCCTATGCTTTGTGACCCAGCCACAGCTTACTTGGGCTGCACGCCATCCGCATACGACCCACAGGGGCCAACACAGGCCTCTGTACCAGCATAAGGCCAGCGCAACTGCTTTATAGCAGCTTTTGTGACAGTCCTGGGCCAGCGCGGAGGTCCTATGCTGGCCTAGCGACTGGATAGGATTGCACCCATAGTACAGTATAGAAAGATTTTCTTAAAATTGCCTTCAACAGCTTTTAATCTGTTTTCGTTTTTGCTGATTTTCCATAGGAATCTTGTGCATCCACAAATGCTATTGCCTACATATGTGAACATAATTTTGTTGTGTGCTTTGGAAGCATATGGTACAGGTAAACATAGAATGCAACATCTAATCCTGTTGATCTTGTTTCCAGGTCCTTTCACAATCTCTCTTCACAATCCTGTGTAAGTATACGTGGCTGGCAGTCTGGTATCCTATGCTGCTGTATCCTATGCCCATTGCGGGCTTCCCCGGGGTTGCTAGGTTGCACCTCAAGTGAAGGGGATGTTCATCCCCTTCCCTGGGTGTAAGCGAGCCTATGGGCCTCCTCAGATGTACACCAGGTCTGGACCTGGCGTACATTCGGGGTGGTGGTGTCTAGGTGGCGCACGCAGGGACAATAAAGTGTCATCAACGTCCAAAGAATTTTATTATAATCTTGGTTGATTTTGTTTGTTTATTGGAAATAAGGGTTATGCAGAAATAGCAATGTTATTGATCATATCAATCCGGCCCTACTGTGCCTCTTGACCTTCTGACATTTGCATTTTATTTACAGCTTGATTTGAACCACAATTTAAAAAAAAAAATAGCCTATGGCATCGAGGCAGAACTTCCAGCTGCTTTTGTCGACCCAGATGGTTCAAATGAGAATCCATATGTCCAAGTGTTAGTTCAGACTGGACAGACTATCTCCAAGGCTCTCAGGGCTCATCAGCCATTAAAAAAACATGCCACTAATGTGCAATTAGTTCAATCACTCTATAGATTTGCCAAGTCAAAGTTTAAAAAATACGGGGCACTCTAGATCTCTGGCATCTATTCAATAGAGTTATGTAGTGCTCTGAATTAAGGGACACCCATTATGTTGTGCAGAGCTGTCCTATTCTGGAGCAAGGGGCAGGAGGAACAGGAAGGAGACACCTTTCAAATATGGAATATCTGGCAATCTTTACATTAGAGAAGATCTCTTAAAAGACGCCTTATGTTTAACATGGAAGATTGCATATTGTACATGTAATCGTGTCACTCCTGTTCCAAATTGTGCCTTTTTGTTCACTATACTTCCTTATTTGCTTTTTAGGTAGGTAGGTAGGTGTGTGTGTGTGTGTGTGTGTGTGTGTGTGTGTGTTTCAGCTGCCAGTGGCGTTTCCACGGTAGGGGCAGCACCGTAAGTAATGCCGCGTCGAGTACCGTGTGTAGGAACCGAAAGGAGGAGGCGCCACCCCCTCACTGTCGCTACCATTCAGCACGAAGAATGCGACCGGCAGGGAGACTCCTGCCGGTCGTGTTCTTCGCGCTGAATGGTAGCGACAGTGAGGGGGCGGCGCCTCCTCCTTTCGGTTCCTACACACGGTACTCGACGCAGCATTACTTACGGTGCCACCCCTACCGTGGAAACGCCACTGTCAGCTGCTGCCGTTTTGCTATTTGATAAAGTTTTTATTGGCATGTGTAAAAGAAGGTGGATTTCAAGCAATATTTTAGGAGTGGAAAATGTCTATCTTATGTAACTAAAATAGCTAAAAAGGGAAACAGATTTTAGTTATTAATACTGAATTTTTTGGAGCATGAAACAAATGAATGCCATCATGCATGAATCACCATGAGCTACTGTACATACCTTTTATTCATTGCTGCCTAAACATTATGTGACTGATTGCAAAGGATTTGAAATGAGACAAAATCTGAAAAACAATGTTTGACCTCTATTCTTTTCAGCTTGTAGAACCTGAGGATGTGGACAGGATTCTTTGGAGTGTGAGACCGTCTGCTTGCCCGCTTGACCCTTGTCCGGCATGGCTGATTAGGGCTGCCCGGGTGGGGCTGGCCGAGTGGACGGGGAGGGTGGTAAATTCATCTCTGAGGGAGGGGGTGTTGCCGCCGTCTTTAAAGCAGGCGGTGGTGCGCCCCCTCCTGAAGAAACCCTCCCTGGATCCCACTATTTTGAACAACTTCCGGCTAGTCTCGAATATCCCGATTCTGGGCAAGGTGATTGAGCGGGTAGTGGCGTCTCAGCTCCAGAGGGTCTTGGAGGAAGCTGATTATCTGGATCCATTCCAGTCTGGCTTCAGGCCGGGGTTTGGGACAGAGATGGCCTTGGTCGCCTTGGTGGATGACCTGCGCCGGGGACTGGACAGCGGGAGTGCGTCCCTGTTGGTCCTGCTGGACCTCTCGACGGCTTTTGACACCATTGACCATGGTGTCCTTCTGGGTCGGTTGGCTGGGTTGGGGCTTGGAGGCACCGTTCTGAGGTGGTTCCGCTCCTTCCTGGCTGATAGAACCCAGAAGGTGGTACTGGGGGATGCTTGTTCGGCACACTTGCCCTTGAGGTGTGGGGTGCCACAAGGGTCAATTCTATCCCCCATGCTGTTTAATATCTATATGAAGCCGCTGGGAGAGGTCATCCGGGGGTTTGGGGTAGGGAGTCATCAGTATGCTGATGACACCCAGCTCTTTCTCTCCTTTCCACCTGACTCCAAGGGGGCAGTCGATGTCCTGAATCGTTGTCTGGAGGCAGTTGGGAGCTGGATGGGGGCAAATAAGCTGAAATTAAATCCTGATAAGACAGAGGTTCTGTTGGTCCAGAAGTCTACGACTCAGGTACTAGATCATCGTCCTGCTCTGAATGGGGTTGTACTCCCTCTGAAGGAGCAGGTCCGCAGCTTGGGGGTTCTCCTGGATGCGCAGCTGCTCCTGGATTCCCAGGTGGCGGCTGTGGCCAGGGGGGCTTTTGCCCAGCTTCGGCTGGTGCGCCAGCTGCGACCGTACCTGGATCGTGCAGACCTGGCCACGGTGACCCATGCCCTAGTGACATCTAGACTAGATTACTGCAATGCGCTCTACGTGGGGCTGCCTTTGAAGACTGTTCGGAAACTGCAACTAGTGCAGAATAGGGCCTTCTCGGCTGTGGCGCCCCAACTGTGGAATTCCCTCCCCTTGGAATTAAGAACGACTCCCTCTTTAGAGACCTTTCGGCGGAGCCTTAAGACGTTTTTATTTAGGACAGCGTTTGATGTCTGACATGGTGGGCTGACCTTTTTAACAAATGGCTTTTAACATATGTAAATGCAGGTGACCCACTGGCGTTGTTTATTTTAACTTAAATTGTTTTAATTAATTTTTAAATGTGTATATATGTATTTTAATGTGTTGGAAGCCGCCTTGAGTGCCCTCAGGAGAAAGGCGGGGTACAAATTCTTTAAATAAATAAATAATAAATAAATAAATATTCAAATGTCCAAGGGTGATGCATATTCTCCTGAACGTCCGGTACATGGGATTATGCTCAGAAGAATGTGAAGCTGATATAATTCTGAAATAAAATTGCAGATCCCCACACCTCAATTACTCATAAGTCATATACGGTATATTAATGGGGTTTGTACACGATGGATTATGCCCATAGTCAAACAACCATGACAAAAATTGCATTTTCACTCCATGGAAGGGTATTCATTACTGCTAGATTTACAGCTGAAATTAAAAACAAAAATTAAAAAAAGTTTAATATTGCAATTCCATCACTTCCCAGGCCTGGTTAGACTTCACAATAGTCTTGGCTATTCCAGAACACTTATGAGTCATGTTTACATGTATTAGCTGATTTCTGCATCCTCGTGATATTTTATTCCTTTTGTGCCAAACCATCTGTTTTCTTGTGATACTTTGTTGTGTCAAACCATCTGTATTTTGGGAAATTTTAACCCTTTGGTGCCAAATCACTTGAATAAATTTTAAATCCAACACAGACACATACGAACATCCAACAGTTTATGCAACCTTAAAACTGCAAAGCACATGATGCAGTGGTCATGTGCAAAATGTGGGCAACACTTGAATAGGCATATACCGTAGATTTCCCTTGGAAATATGCTGCTCCAGGTTGGGAAAATGGAATTGAAAAGGAAATTCCATTCAGGTGTTTCATAGTAGACATTTCTCATCTGCTGAACGAGTGGCATGACTTTCTAATCCTGTTGCACTCCCAAGATGTCTGGGAGTATTGTTAAGGGAACTGTTGAAACTTCTTGTTCCTTTTCTACAGTATTACGATCTGTGCCCTCAACAACATTTGCCATTTCCCCTTTAATGTTAGCTGTCCTGTCCAATATGAACATTTTTGCCAAAAACATTTTAACCCCAAAACCTCTAATGTTGTGAAACACTATGTAGTGGTGCAAATGCAGTAAAAGGCTTGATAGCAGTACTGATTGTATTATTGAATAGGTCCTAGCTAATTAGGGGGTGCAGGCTATAGCCTCAGTGTGAGACAATAGCTGTGGGGGATGTGAATATCTTGCTCACAGGGGTGGTCTGAACAAACCATGGTTTTTTTTATATATACTGGCTTGTTAACATCCTAGAGCTAGAACAAACCACAGTTCCCCGAGTTCATACATAACAAGCAACTACTGTGTGTGTGTTTTTTCTAAAGTGCAAGCAAAAGCTTACTCTCCACTCTCATACTGTACATAGAAAAGATGGGGAAGCTTGTGGCTCACTGAAGCTCATTCATGTAACATGGTTTACATTGAAACATGGTTTAGCATTATGGCTGGAACATTACCATTGATGCCTATTATTATTATTTCACATTACTGGGCTAAGACATAGCAGTAGTCTTGTACAGATTCCGATCGTCATTAAATGAAAGAAGATGCCATCCCATCTTGCTCTCCTAGAGTTGTGGCACAAGCTACATTTTTCATTAGTGCATATGTAGAAACTTCACCCTCTGGCCGTCCAGGAATTCCAGAAAAAGTCCTTTGTTTCAACATTATAAATGTTGTCTGCAACTCAATACTATCCATATTTATTATTATTAAGAATATTTATATACTGCTTTTCAACAAAAAAGGTTTACAAAGCGGTTCACAGAGAAAATCAAATAACTAAATGGCTCAGAGCCCAATCCTATCCTTTACACACACACCCCACGATACAGCAGTGCCAAAATGGAAGCCGCTGCATCCTGTGCGGGTGGGTGGGTGGGTGGGTGGGGAGAGGAACTGGAGGCTTCTGCAGGGAAAGGGAATGTTTAATCCCCTTACCCCTGTGAAAGCCTCATGGCCTTCTTTATGGCAGTCTGTGCCAGCACGGGAGGTGTGCTGCCATTGGGCGACGCGCTTAGGATTGTGCTCCCAGACGATTTACTCAGAAGTAAGTCTCATTATAGTTTATGGGGATTATTCCCAGATAAGCATGCAGAGGATTGCAGCCCTAGAGGGACAAGAGTGTGCTCAGGAGGCATAGGTCTACCATGGACTACAGCGGGAATTCTCTTTGCTCATCCTTTTTGGCAAGCTCAGAAATATATATTAGTTTATTGCCACATGCCTTCAAATAACCTAAGCAATAGACACTCTCTCCCTTCACAGTGAAAATCACTTCCTTTTTAAATGCATAGATTGGGTGTACAGAAAGAAAGAGAGGTGATTATTGGGTCCTGAGGTGTATGTTTGCCCCTTACATTTGAGCCTGCCAAAAGGCCCAGACATCAGCTTTTTTGTGATTAAAAGCAGGGAGCTGCTAATTCAATCCCCTTAAGAGGCAGCCTCTCAGGTAACTAAAGACCAAAGTTGTGTAGGGCTTTATAATTAATGCCAACACCTTGGATCACGCCACAGTACTAATTAGCAGCTGGTCCAGCTGCACATTTGGAATCTGTGAAGCATGGGAGAGAAAATAACGTCAATTTTGTGTAGTGAGATTTGTTTTCCAGATGGACTTAGACACACACATACACACACACACGCGCACGCGCGCACGCGCACAATTGATAGTATCTCTATCGGGGATAAGTAATTTGATTTAAAAGAATGTTATCATAATGCAAAAAAGTGCTCTAAAATGCCCCCCTTGATTGTTTGTTTGTTTTGGCATATATATCCTGCCTTTTCCTCCACAATGGGGCGCCCAAGACAGCTATATACCCATGCACTTCAGAATATTTCCAAAAGACGCCCATAATTTGTATAATTCTTTATAATATAAGCAACAGTGGTCACAAGAGAAAGCCTTGGGTTTGCAAGGAACTTCCCATGACAGGTATGGGACACTCTTAGAGCATGTCTTGCAGCTTTACAAAACGTTTGGCTCTTCTACTTCTATAACAGTTGGCCAAGTATCTCACCTCTTTCACTTGTTAAGAATATACTTAGCAGAAGAATTGGGCCTGATAAGAACATAAGAAGAGCCTTGCTGGATCAGGTCAAAGGCCCAGCAAGGTCCAGCTTCCTGTATTTCACAGTGGCCTCACCAGATGCCTCCGAGAGCACACAGCCAACAAGATAACCTGTTTCCTGTTATCACTCCCTTGCACCTGGCACAGAGAAAACTTACTTCTAAAGCCAGGAGGTTGCTTATGACTTGTAACCTGTGATGGTCTTTTCCTCCATGAATCTATCCAAACCCCTTTTAAAGGCATCTAGGCCAGGTGCCATCACCACATCCTGTGGCAAGGAGTTCCACAGATGAATTACACGCTGGGTGAAGACATATTTTCTTTTGTCTGTTCTAACTCTCCCTCCACTCAATTTTAGTGCATGTCCCCTGGTTCTGGTGTTGTGCAAGAGGGAGACGAACTTCCCTCTATCCACTCTCTCCATCCCATGCATAATTTTATAATTATGATATTCGCAATCAGGCTCAGAATGAAGGAGGTACAGAATTATTTATGTATTAATCCAGATATTTAGATTCCACCTTTCTATCTCTGAAGAGGCCCCCAAGGCGGCTTACAACATTTTAAAAAGTACAATACAGTAATACAGCTCTCAGGCCAGTGCTGGTCTCTATAGGAGTCAGTGTAATAAGCCCCCTTTGGCCTGGGCACTTCTACTTTCTTCCTCTCGGGGCACACAGATCTTAAGCAGATAACACAGTGCTAAAAACCCCACTGACTTGTTTGAGTCAAAATGACTGTTGTTATCTTCCATTTAATCAAGGAAGAAATTCTTTATCTGTGAGTAAAATGTGTTCCAATAAATGCTTTACCAGGCTAAGACATGAATGAACCGGTTCTGGGGAATGTAACTGATTATTAAACTTTTGCTTGACCAATCCAGTCATGAACAAATGTTCTCCTTGTAGATTTATAGCACTACTTGGTGCCTTTTATCTTCCTGTGACATTTGTACTATTATTGCTGCTGCTCTTGATGAACAAGAATGTTGCTGGCGGTAAATGTATTTACCGGTATGTACAGAGAAGCATCGGCACATACAGTGCGCACTGATATTATGCACCTGGAAACTTGGGCAGAAATATATCGGGGATGAATCATGTGTTTTTGGTAGAAACAATAACAGAAGATAACCCCATTCTGATTTAAAAGGTTTACTTGGCTATTACATAGATAGATTTCCCTAAAAATGATGAAACCCTCATCAACTGTTACTTCCATGTTAAATGTTCTGTCACACAGCATTTTTCTGTGCTGTGTGACAGGAGCCAACCATGTGGTTAATGTGAAGATGCTGTTTTTGGCAGCAGACCTGTCTTTGGGGCAATATCTAGTTCTGCTCCCAATTCAGTGGGGCTTATTCCCAAGGAAGTGTGAATAGGGTTTCCACCTTAGATAGGAAATGAGATACTTGCAAGTCTATCTTCTTGGGGTGACCAGGGTGAATCAAGTACAGTATAGGGCTGGGAAATGTAATGCTGTAGTTTTGCTGTAGTTTTGTAATGCTGTAGTTTTGCCGACTGAACAACAACACAAGTTTTGGCTGTCTACAGCATTTCCTTCTGAAGTCCAATGAAGGGGGGAATATGGTTGTATTATTGCATTTTTGTTATACAGTAAGCCACCTTAAGGGACCCTTTGGGTTAGGGTTTGGGGTTAGAAAAGTGCACTGCAAATGTCTAGATCAGGGGTGGCCAACCTTTCAACATGAATGCTCCTGGACCTTTAATGGTTGTATAGCTGAGGCCATTTCAACAGTGCTACTGCTTTAGCAGCACCATCAGCACTAAGTTGCAGCTGCCAAGATTTATGTCTTGTTCACAACTCTTAAGAATGCAGAAGTCCTAATGGTGAAAGGTTGGCCACCCCTGATCTAGATAGATGAATAAATAAATTGAACTGGATTTCGACTGAATTTTAAAAGTATGTTGTACATTTTCTTTTAAGCTATTTGTCTCCCCATAGTTCTGATCTCTGGGGTGGGAGTAAGCAAATTTTCTAATAGAAAATGTACATACATACCTAGGTCACAAAGTTTGTCCTGCCTTAAAGTTAAAGAACTGGATAAAAAGACCTCGGCTTTTTTGTGCAGAAGGTGAGGGCATTCAAAGCTACTCTTTTAGAGTTACATCAGACCGCAAATTAGAATGCTCATTTTCCAGTTTCCAGGCATAGCTAATACCCATATGGGACATTATTGATTTTTACACTAGAGAACAGTAGCTTGCTCATTAGAACTGAAGGAGAGCTCAGTTTGCAAGACTCCAAAGGGAAACATTGATGAATGTTCCCTATGCTGTGTGCTGAAGCCAATACATCCCCTGCCTTGTAACACCCCCACTCTGTCATCCTTGTGCCTCAGCGTGTACAAATCACTGAACATCCAGAGGAAGAGAATTATCTGAAAAAGAGGACCTTGTGTTGTATCGCATTTATATTTTTGCTGTATACCTTAGAGGAAGTCTAAAACAGGAAGAGTTTTACAGTGTGCTCGTAATCTTGTCAGTGCTTTAAAGTAGGTATCAAAACCAAACAATAAGAGTCATTTTCCGATTATTTCTAGCAGTTTAGTTTCATCATTTAAAGAATTGCCAGCCAGATTAAAGTTCATTTCTTTAAAATGGGTCACATCAGTAAGTTAACTGTGTCAGTCACCTATATTGGAAGCCTTAAAAAAAGAGCTATTTTTTGTGGTTGGCTTTTTTTTCATCCTGGAAGACTGCAACACCTCAAACACCAGGTTATGTTTGTGTTTGTGTGTGGGGGGGGGAAATGTTGCCAACCATATTTACTGGTAAATGATCGGTCCTTTGGAAGTCTTTGCAGATAGTTTCTGTGTTTTTCACTAGCCTTGAACTGTGTCTTAAGATAAGAAAATGGTTTTGCAAAGTTCTGGCTCTCAAAGCATGAGGTAGAGGAAGAGGTTTGGTTATGCTTACCAGATCTCCAACCGGGACAGAGTGCTAGACCTTTAGGAATGCGGGCAGGTGTAGCTTGTTAAGTCCTAGAGCACAATCCTAGGCATGTCTACCCAGAAGCAAGCCCCACTGAACACAATGGGGCTTGCTTCTGAGTAGACACGCCTAGGATTGTGCTCTAAGGTTTAACAAGTTACACCTGCCCACATTCCTTCTCCTAAAGGTCTAGCACTCTGGCTCGGTTGGAGATCTGGTAAGCCTAGGTTTGGTGCATGTCACTCAGGTCGTCCACTGTAACCAGCTCCCCACTCTTATTTTGAGATTTTTGAGCCTCCTGTATGCCTCCCAATGCTGGTGCCAGGTTGCTGCAGACCCTGGGACAAAGCCCTGCCTATGGTCTGCCCAAGCTTGCCAGCCACAGTGGCGGGGGCAAAGTTCAGCATTTATTTGTTTGTGGATTGATTGATTTGAAAGACTTGCATCCTGCCTTTCTCCAAAGATCCAGGGCAGCTCACAGCAAAAGATTAAAAACATACAATATAAACATCCTAAAACACAACCAGCAAAACACCATCTAAAACATTGTCTAAAACAGGCAAGAATAATCAGAGAAGGCCTCCTGGAACAAATGCCTCCTCCAAAAAATTGGGAGGGAGAAACTAAATCTCCTGCAGGAAGGAGTTCCACAGAAAGGGAGCCACCACTGAGGATGCCCTCATGCACATCCCACAAGTAGCCACACTTCAGACAGCAGTGGCAAACACAAGAGGTCTCCCTTTTGCTTGGATCGGCCTGCCCAATGCCTGGAGAAAAAGGCAGTCTAGACTCATTGAGTCCTCTTGCTTTTGATTTGTTTGTATTGACCCAAACTGTTTTCATTTAGATCTTGTTATGGGAAGGCTCAGTGCTGTCCAATATGAAATGCTCAGAGTGTGTTGGTACCAGCAGAAAGCTTTGAACATCTGTAATACATTATGTATTATACATACAGGTTTTCATAAGGTGGGGGGGGAGCAAAGGTGTAGTGTGTTTTACAGAACAGAGAGTTATTGTTTGTGAAATGTGATGCAGCCTGATTTCCTTCACAGAATGTTTTTGCACACAAACAATCCTGCTGACCTGGATGCAGCATAAGTCATATGAATACTTACCAGGGAACAGCCAACATGCTCCTAGCATGTTCCACACTTCCTGATATTTTAAAGGGACTGCATGAAGGAGGAATAAAGTGAGGGGGATTGAGGGCTTGATTCTCTGCCTTCTGCATAGTCTTTTCCACAGCTGTTCTACTTAGGGCATCGGAAGAGGATCACCCCTTCATCCCTCTCCTAGCCAGGTGGTCAAGGAGGAGGAGGTGGCAGTGGCAACAGGGATAATTTTGGGACATCTCAGATGTGACTTGCCCTTGGGCTGGACCTGCAGCTGACTGTCTTGAGTTTAAATTGCTTTCAGTTCACTGGAGGGCTGGTGATATTCTGTGAAGTTAAAATAAGAAAAGAAATGCTAATGCTTGGAGTTCTCTTTTCACAAGTGAATTTAGCAGTGTTTGGAAGCTGCTGTATACTGAGTCAGACCATTGGTCCACCTCACTTAGTACTGCTGACACTGACTGGCAGCGGTTCTCTAACGTTTCAGACAGGGATTTTTCTCTGTCCTACCTGGAGATTCTGGTGACTCAACCTGGGGTCTTTGGCATGCAAAGCCTATGCTCTGCCACTGAACTGTGGCCCTTCCCTTCAGGTACTCTATTTCTTTATGGGAAATAAGCATGAAAATAGTATTTTGTATACAAGTTTAAAAGGCTCTCAAACATCGACGCCTTCAGTTCCTAGGACTGACTTTTCATTTCTTAGAACAGCAGTAGCAGCACCAGCATCAAAGCTTTAAATATGGTTTCTACACACACACGCGCGCACACACGCACAAGTTTATTGTGTCAAACATCAGGAAGTGAGTAGAGGAGGTGTCAAAGAAAAGAGAGAGCTAGAGAATGAGATTGTTAAAGCTGATACCGCAAAAGTGTAACATAACAATCAGAAATGGCAGAGCAGGTGAGGACTTTGAAATGCAGCCTTCACTGTCGTGTCACCTACAGTTGAGAATCCCACCGGAAAAGAAAGCAAAAAGCCACAATGCAACGGTGCTAAATATACACTTAGCAGACGTTATTGCTACAGGAGGGCTGACTGAAGCTGTTTATACAAAATCCCTTTTTGTTCAACTGTAAAATACATATACCTTCCAGCGTAGTTATGTCATTACTTCCTTTTCGTAAACAACCACCTTGCAAGTCTCAGCCTTTGAGCCTTAAACGGGTGCTATAAATCTTGTGACTATTTGGCCCTTTGTGTTTATTTGGAATAATTGCAATTTATTACAAGAGAATGGAAAGCCGGATATTTTAGTCACAGAAGATGTGTTTATCAGGGTCAGATAATGTTTGCAAAAGAAGGAATATCCTCAATAACTCCACTCTAAAAGCTGCTTGCAGGACACTCTGCGCATTTTGTCCCTAACCCCTTGGCACTCCATAATTTCCTCTATTAGCAGTGCAATCTTACCAGATCTCCTTTTAGCCCAAGCTCCTTGGAACGCGCATTCTGCCGGCATAACACGCCCATAGGATTGGGCCGTTAAAAGCTTTAGAAACTGGTACATGGAGATATTAAATCTTTTTTCTGTAACAACCATAGTTGATATACCGTAGTTGTAGTTATACAAGGTGTGGCGTTGGCTTTAAAAGGGGGTTGGGCAAATTCACGGAGGACAGATATATCAATGGCTACGTCATGATGGCTCTGTGCTACCCCCAGATCCAACAGCAGTATACCTCCTGAATATCAGTTGCAGGGGAGCAATGGCAGGAGACAAGGATGCCATCTCTCCTTCTTGTGAATTTGGCTTCCCAGAGGCAGCTGAAGGGCCACTGTAGGAAACAAAATGCTAGACAAGCAGAGCTTTTCTTACGTTCTTATGTACTCAGATTACCAGGTATTGGAATATACCACACCGGATATCTTATCATCATCATCATCATCATCATCATCATCATCATCATCATCATCATCATCATGGCATTTTAAAAATGTTTAGGGACATTTTGTTGTTCCAGACAGACGGATCAACAGAACTAATTTTTAGTCTGATCCAGCAGTTGAAGCACATAAATATGAAGCACTTCCTTCCTTTTTTGAAGAAGTTGCCAAATTGTGAACATATCAAAAAGATTCTCCAATCGCATACGAATGGTACAACTACCACTGGTGGTACTTCACAGCATGACAGGTGAGACGACCCCACTTACATGGAGTCTGCCTGGTACTGCTCAGACTGGCCCAACCAAAAGTAGAGATGCCTAGGGTAGCAAAGCACCAGCAGCAAGATGTACCGTATTTTTCGGACTATAAGATGCACTTTTCCCCCCCAAAACATGGGGGGGAAGCGTGCGTCCTATGGTGCAAAGTCTAGTGTTGGGGGTGCTTTGAGGAGGCCTGTGGGGGCTTTGGGGAGGCCAGCGCAAGCCCCCACAGGTCTCCCCGATGTTTAGTTCAGCCGAAAATAGCAATTTTCGGCCATTTCCGGAAATGGGGCCTCTGCAGGCCCCCCTGATGTTCAGATCTGCCGAAAATAGCGATTTTCGGCCATTTCCGGAAATGGCCGAAAATTGGTATTTTCGGCCGACCTGAACATAGGGGAGGCCTGCAGAGGCTCGCGCAGGCCTCCACGAAGCCCCCACAGGCCTCCCTGAAGCGCCCCCAAGCCCAGGTAAGTAAAATTCTTTTTTTTTTTTTTTTGTATTTTATGCTCCATAGGATGCATGCGTCCTATGGACCGATGCGTCCTATGAAGCGTAAAATACGGTAACTGTGCGGTGACTTGGCTCTTCAAAAGAGGCATGGATTGGGCAAGGAGATGCAGGGTGGATGAGAGACCAGGAAGCAGCAGGAACCAAAGAGGCTTACTGCAGGGACAACTGGAGGCAAGATGGTGCACCTTTTACACACAGCAGCTGTCTCTAGTGGTAGTGAAATCCCCCCCCCCCAAAAAAAAATGGCACCTGCAAAGGTGATACTCGAAAACATGGTACTTGAAAAGGCAAGGTTGAAAACATAGATAATAGATGTCAGCATTCTGCACACTCAGAAAGCGCTATACAAATGTTTTGTACTGCTATTAATTTAAAACTTCTTTCCTTTGCTAACTCAGGTCTGTTTACTAACAGCGCAATCCTAACCAACGTTCCAGGACCGGTGCAGCTGCAATGCAGCCCCGAGGTAAGGGAACAAATGTCCTCTCACCTTGAAGAGGCCTGCATGACTGCCCCTAAACTGCAAAATGCAGTGTGCACCCTGTTGGCACGGCTACACTGGCACTGGTGCACTGTAAATCTTGGTATATATTGGGTATCAATGTGTTAAAGCATGACATGGCATTATTTGTTATGGCGTAATTTAAATAGAACGATGGGCATTACTATACATCTAGTAACGCAAGTTAAAAATTGACTGAACAAAAACATCAGAAGCTCTACTGAAAAATTCTAATAACTTTCCAGTGAGAAAGTTGATGAAGCTGGGGTTTCAGTTGCTTCTCAGCTTGCTAGAGAAATTGTCAGGAGAATTCAGAGGCTGTATCAACAGGTGTTGCCGTTCCTTTGGGGATGCTGTTCCAGAAGGCTAGAGGAAATCAGACTCTAGTGTATTCTGTAGTGCAATCCCAAACCTCTGTATAGGCAAAAGTACTGAATGAAATGGAGACACCAGGGAAGGTGAGCCTGTCTATGTGCTTGAAAGCTTGGGAATGGGTGGTTGGATGCTGGCTTTGGGAGGAGAGCTTCAGTGGGCTAAACAGTTGAGCAAAAGGACCTCAGGACTACTCTAATAGTAAGCATGACAGATTGACATACTCATTCCTATTCATAGCTGACTTCTTTTCATAGAAATGGATCTGGGATTGGTTGTGGTTAACTACAAGAGTTATGCCCTGATTTTCTCTCCAAAGATAGTAAGAACTTCAGGTGCAAGCTGTGCAACCATTCAAAAGAAGAATGTGAGTCCTGGAAAAGTATGTACCAAAATCAACATCATTGAATCCAAGAACATAAGAAGAGCCCTGCTGGATCAGGCCAAAGGCCCATCTAGTCCAGCTTCTGTATCTTACAGTGGCCCACTAGATGCCTCAGGGAGCACTCAAGACAATATACTTGTATCTTGTTGCCACTCCCTTGCATATGAAATTCAGAGATAGGCTACCTCTAAAACCCGGAGGTTGCATGTAGTCATCATGGCTTGTAGATCACTTCCTAGATGGTATTATACTAGAAATTTCTGGTAGGCTGCACAGGCTGCAGTTCTGTCCACACTTACCTGGGAACAAGGCCCATTCACTCTAATGGACTGAGTAGAAATGCATAGGTGTGTGATGAAATACCTGGCATAATGTGACTACCAGGAGAAGGGTAAACTGAACAAATTCTGTGCAGAAACCATTTCCAGGCCATTTCTACTAATGGCGTTCTGATTCTTGGTGCAAAATGATAATGGTGCAAAAGGAACCAGCACATTGTCATGGGCTGTGTAAAACACAGCAAATATGGTGAAACGATAGGCTGGTGAAATGGTAGATTTGCGTCAACTTTTCAGTTTCCAAAGATTGAAGAAAACCTGAGAAGCTCACCTGTCTCACTTTGCTTCGCACCAGTAGGAAAGAACTGGTGGGAAGAACATGAGAACATACAGCAATGAAATGCTAGAATGTAGAGAATTTCAGGAAAGGATGAAAAGGAGACCGTGAGACTCCTCAGGACAAAGTGGTTTAGAGACTGAAGTACTAACTTCAGCCTCAGCTACAGAAGACAAGAAAAGTTAAAATTCTGTGTCTGACAAATGAAGGACATTAAGTCCATGAATTGTTAATTTTCATGTTCAAGTTTATTACTGTGTTTTGAGACAAAAATAATGAAATTGGAATGCCAAAGACAGCTTTTTATTAAAGAGAGTTCTTTAATCCCTTACCAAACTGCACATAAGGTGTTAATAGTACTAAAATGAAATAGTGCCTAAAACAAAAACTAGTCATTTTTCTCCCAGTTCAAAGATATTTGATTAAGATGTATCATCTTTTACAAATATTTACTTTGCTGCAATTGAAGACACTGCAGATTATGTGTGATGGGACTGAACTCTAATCTTTCACACTTGTCTTTGAATCTCTCCCTTCTCCTCTTGTTCACTTTCAGAGGGATGAAGGGAATTAAACACACACACACACACACACACACACACACACACACACACACACACACACACACACACACACACACATTTCACCCCTCAATAAGGTCTAGGAGGCTTTGCTTCAGACAGAAAGACCTACCTTTAAAATTCAATTACATCATGATTAAAAAAAGGGGGGAAATGTAGCATTCATGGGCTCATTACAGGCACAAAAAGGGGATGTTCACAGAGACCATAGAGAATTTAAAAGATTTATTTATGATGTATTACTGTAATTTTTAATTTAGACATGCAAATTTTTTAATTTGCACTGACTGCTTTGCCTTAATGGTTTTGATTAATACTTGGAGGTAGTGTTTGTGAAAGAGATTTATACTGTGATTCATCTGCAAAATAATCAAATCATTACCAGCTAATGACAAAGCTGTGAAAAATGATATAGATATTGTGTAACTTGCAGCTATTGCCGTACATGCGAACGCACCCCCGATCCTTCCAGCAAACATGGACTTGTGTTAATAACTGCTGGGAAGTTCGCTTTAGGTCCACTCTAATCTGGCAACAAAAAACATTGATCTTAATAAAGCTGTCTGATAAAAGGAGTCATGATTAACATCCCTGAACCCTCTATTCGACTGAGCATGCCAGGAGACTTTCCACATCCCCTCAACATATAAGAATTCATAGTTTTTTCTTGCTCCCATTGCTGTCTCGCCATCTCACCTCTGCCCTCGTGAAACATAAGGTGCTCTGTGATAAAGACCAGGCGCTGGCTATTTCTGTTTTTGAAAACGATCTAAATTCATATCATATCCCCCCCTGCCATTTTTTTAGCCTTCCTTGTTTTTCCAATGTTATTCTTTGCTGTCCAAAGATGCTTCCGTAGTCATGTGGCCGGCATGACTAACGGAACGCTGTTACCTTCCCGTCGCAGCGGTACCTATTTATCTACTTGCAATTTTTTGCTTTCGAACTGCTAGGTTGGCAGGAGCTGGGACAGGAGCTCACTCCGTCACGCGGCACTCAGGTCATGAACGGCTGTCCTACCGACCTTCCGGTCTGCAGTTCAGCGTCTTAACCACTAAGCCACTGCGTTTGAAGCCACCACTTCAAACATTATTTGAAGGCCCCTAATACAGCAAATCTTACTATAGCTAAGCAAGTATCTGTCTGACCAGTACCTGGATGGGATGGGAGGTCACTTCAGAACACTTTAGTTCCATAGCTGCGTCGGTCGAGTGTGGGAGGCGCCAGCCAGCAGAAAAAAGTCAGACTGTAAAAGGATACCACCTGGAAAGTAGCTGTTCATGAGAGATTGGACATTTATATATATTGTATATATTGTAAAAAACCTCAAGGGGGGCTAGGACAGCCTGCCCATGTACACCGCCTTGGATTAAAGTCAGAGGAGAAATCCAATGACCGAGAAAGGTGGTATATAAATACTGTATATTATATTATTATTATATTGGAAGGAAGGCAGGATGCAAATGTAATAAATGGTCTTAGCACGTTCCTGTGCTGTGGTCCTTAGTTACAGTGTTAAGAACTTGGTTCATTTTCACATCTTAAATTGATAGTGTTCTAATTCTGGTCCTATCACAAATGTAAAAATCTGGAACAGCTGGGATGTACATTTGACTTTTCATCCAGCCTTCCTCCTGCATTAGTAACATCCATTAGAGGATTTCAAAGGGGATTTGAATCCCTTCTCCGTTCTGGAGCCTCCTGTTCTCGCTGGGCCGCTGGTTACAACGGCAAAAAAGTTAAGTCGGATTGCACTGCCAATGAGTTAAATATGTGGCATAGGAAAATCTGTGCCTGATTATTTATTGGGAAAGCTGTTTGGGAATGAAAGTGATATATCACAGCAGATGAGCAAGTAGGATTTGGGGAGAAGTTGTTCTGCCACCAGAAACAGTTTTTATTTTATCACATCTAATTTTAATTATAAAATAATGATGGAGGGCAGATCACTTGCTGCATTTGTAGGCCTAAAAATCAAACTTTCATTCGATTAACTGAGAATTGGCTACTTGCATATTTGTTTGACGTGGAGTCATTGACAGGTTGCTGCCCTATGATTGGTGGATGGTGTCTGTGTTTCTATGGTCCTTGGTGGAGTTTCTGCACCACTGTGTAGTTGTTCAGGCTCATGTTTCCCCTTTCTGCTGGATGGGCTTAGGATATGATATGTGTGGCTCAGATATTGCACTGGCATAGCAGGAATGCTGGCGCTATACTTGGACATAGAATTGCACTGACAATCAGTTTTTGAAAAGGTATTCCAGCTAGTCAAACTCTCATATGCTCTAACTCAGGGGTTCCCAACCCCTTCCCGGTATCGCCTCCAGCACCACTCTCCTTCTGAGTATCACCGGAAGTGACTGGCGATGACAGATTTTCAGAGGCCAGAAAACACAGGGAGGAGACTCTGGGGAGTTAGGAGGGCCCTTCTCAGCATTCCCGAGAGACTCAGCCAAAGGCAGGAGCCTCTCAGGAGTGAAAATGTGCCACCAAAAGCTCTGCATCGGAGCAGGAGTCCAGTGGTTCAGCCAGCGGCATCATGAGCCAGCATGTCACCCCTGGCGGGAGGTCGGCCTGCTCGGCGTGTCTCCCCCCACTGCCACATCAATCTCCACCCCCTACTGCATCACCACCACCACCCCGGTACTCACGCGATTGGGTCTTTGTTTGGCCCTTCTGAGGGCAAAGCTTCAAGTGGCACTGTGTGCATGTGCCGCTTTCAGCCTTGCCTGGCCTTGTTGGAAGCGGCCGAACCGCCGAAGAAGACACAGCTCGGTGAGTGGGCCTCGGGGGTGACACGCTGGGAGGGGGTGATGCACCAGTAGTCAGTCCTGGCGCACCGGGAGTCACCCTCCTGGCGTGTCACACCCTCCCGGCGTGTTACCCTCAGTGGCCTACCCCCCCCCGCAACACCCTAGCGATGCCAGTGGGTCCAGCAGTCCAAGTACCACCAGCAGTTGGCCGAAGTACCACTGGTGGTACTAGTACCACAAGTTGGAAACCCCTGCTCTAACTGATCGAACTAAGACTTTCTATTATGATGTGCGATCAAGTAGACTGAAGGTTCAGAGTTGTTCATTTTCATATGATCTTGCAACAATGCTTAATAGGAAATCTAGAACTTCACATCTTATACTGTGAATGTTATAGAGAAGAGGGAGAAATAGATTCTCACAATTGAAAATGTATTTCTGCACCCTTTCATTCTCCCTTAAAGGGATACTAGGAAGCATATCAAAATGATTGGCATTTAGTTGGCAAATTCACAAAAGGGCATTTAGTTTGCAAATACACAGAAGAAGAAAAATAAGCAAGATCTTTCATTGATGGGCAGCATTATTTTATTGGATAATACAATGCCTGTAATTATTTCATTAAATGGTCAAAAGTAGTAAAACGCCTAGATTTCTGAGGTCCTTGCTATTTAAATATCCATAGCATTTATAGATATTTATGGACTAAATTGATAATCAGATTTCTGTTGCGGGATTTATTAGTTTGGAGCATGATTTCCCCCCTTCTTCCCTCCTCAAAATATGCACACCTGCATGTGTTGGGAAAGATGCCCATATGATCACACGTCTCTTACAGCCTAATCCTATCCAGAATTGGGCTTTCAGGGGCAGGTCTTTATGACAGTGGAAGAGTCTTCCTTGTTCATAAAATTTCTGCCAATGGAGCGTTGTGCCATTTTCTGAGCATTGCCACAAGAGGCGGCAATGCTCCAAGCCTGCAGACAGACCCCATCGCACCCACTGAAGAAGCAGGGGATGGGCAGTGGTAGAGGTGGGGATGGGCAGGGAGGTGGCATGGAGGGGCAAAACTGGGCAAGGAGGGGAGAAATGGGGTGGGGAGGTTGCAGGAGGGGGTTAATTCGGCGACAATAGCACATGCCAGATCCTAGCCCCTCTTAACAGCCTCCCTGCCCCTTCTCAGACTTGCAACAGCTAAAGAGCTGGTGTGGGTTCGAGGAGACACATTGCGGAGTGAGAGGCTTATGGAGGGGTAAGGGGAAATTATTGCCCTTTCCCCACTGAAGCCTCCCGATCCACCCGCCATTGCTGGACACAGCACATGCCTTTTTGGCGCTTCTGCATCAGCGGGGGGGAATGGATAGGATTGAGCTCTTACTGCTAGCCAGCCATCTTACCCAGTCTATGCAAGCATGCTACTCACTCTTGCTCAACTCTTTCGCACTGAAGTCCCTTGGACTAAAAACTGCTTAATCTTTGATTAGATTGTGCCAGTAGTATGAGGAGGACCCAAACTAAAACCATCATGTCCATAATCCTACATGTTGTTTAAATCCCACTTGCTTCAAAGGGATTGGAGTAGCCTAATTATGTAGGCTGTAGGTTGCAGCCTGTGTCTGCCCCCTTTCTATGCAATTTTATGCTATTCTTGGAACAAAACCTAGCAGAACCAGCAAACAGAACACGATGAATAAGTGAATGGCAATATATTATGCATTGTGGTGTTATTTACTGCAAAATCAACAGACTAGAAACCTTTGTTGATCATATCTTAATAACTGTTGCTAGAAGGATAAATAATGAGATGCTTCTAACAAACAGATTCATTTCAGAGATGTGCCCCAACCCCTCAGTGTAGACACTGAGCATGCTCACTGGACCCACCTTGCTTCGTCAGGCTGGCTGTCTTCCACATAGCCATCAGGGAGTCGTACTATCAGTTTTGGCTGCAGTGGTTCCACAGGAGATGGAGGTAGGGGAAAGGTCAGAGACTGAGTAGATTCATGAATCATGTCTTAATACTCTTAATGAATGCCAACTTTTAAAAGCTTGCAAGTCTTGTACTACAGAAAGACACATGGGTATAGAGTCTGTATAACATAGCCTCTTATGCTCTTGTTTGTGTGTATGTATTATAGTACAGAAAATACCGTATTTCTTCGAGTCTACGGCGCCATCGATTCTAAGGTGCACCTTTACTTTCAGTACCACCAGCAGGGAAAAAAAATCCATTGATTGTAAGACTCACCTCCCTTCATTAAATCTACCTGCTCAGCACCAACTCTCCCCAGCATGTCTCCTGCAGCTGAGGATGACTGAGTGCACTGCCTTTGCATAGCATTTCTGGCCCACTAGAAAGTGCCATTTCCTTCATTACCTGGGCTTGGGGGAGCTTCAGGGAGGCCTGCAAGCCTCCCTGATCTTCAGTTCGGCGAAAAACAGCAATTTTTGGGCATTTCTGGTTTTCGCGAAAACCGGAAATGGCTGAAAATCACCGGTTTTTGCCGAACTGAAGATCAGGGAGGCCTGCAGACGGTTGCGCAGGCCTCCCTGAAGCTCCCCCAAGCCCCGGTAAGTAAGAAGATAGCATTTTGGGGTACTTTTTGGAGACCTTCGATTCTAAGACGCACCCCATTTTTTGAAATGCTTAATTGGGAAAAAAACATGCGTCTTAGAATTGAAGAAATACAGTATTCTGGAAGATCTCCAAAACATACTACCATTAGGCTAGAGACAAACGATATCTCTCTCTCTCTCTCTCTCTCTCTCTCTCTCTCTCTCCCTGAAAGAGCCAGAAATGGTTGAAAGAGGGAATCACTGTTTGTGACGTGACACTTCTCCCATTTTCACCATTTGTTGTTCAGTCGTTAAGTCGTGTCCGACCCTTCGTGATCCCATGAACCATATCCCGCCAGGCCTTCCTGTCCTCCACTATCTTCCTGAGTTCGCTCATTTTCATGTTCGTTGTATCGGTGATGCTGTCTAACCATCTCATCCTTTGCCTTCCCCTTCTCCTTTTGCCTTCAATTTTTCCCAGCATCAGAGTCTTCTCCAGAGACTCCTCTCTTCGCATTAGGTGGCCAAAATATTTAAGTTTCAGCCTTAGTACCTGTCCTTCCAGGGAACAGTCAGGGTTGATTTCATTTAGGATTGACTGATTTGATCTCCTAGCAGTCCAAGGGACTCTCAGGAGTCTTCTCCAGCACCACAGTTCAAAAGCATCTATTCTTCGGCGCTCAGCCTTCCTTATGGTCCAACTCTCGCAACCATACATTGCTACTGGGAACACCATCGCCCTGACTATACGAACTTTTGTTGGCATGGTGATATCTCTGCTTTTTATTATGCTATCTAAATTTGCCATAGCTTTCCTTCCAAGGAGTAAGCGTCTTTTAATTTCATGGCTGCTGTCTCTGTCTGCAGTGATCTTGGAGCCCAGAAAAGTAAAATCTGTTACTGCTTCCATTTCCGCCCCTTCTATTTGCCAGGAATTGATGGGACCCGATGCCATGATCTTAGTTTTATTAATGTTGAGTTTCAAGCCAAGTTTTGCACTCTCCTCTTTTACTCTCATCAAGAGGCTCTTTAGTTCTTCTTCGCTTTCTGCCATTAGGGTGGTATCGTCTGCATATCTGAGGTTGTTGATGTTTCTCCCAGCAATCTTGATTCCGGCTTGCGATTCATTCAGCCCTGCATTTCTCATAATGTACTCTGCATATAAGTTAAATAAGCAGGGTGACAATATACAGCCTTGCCGTACTCCCTTCCCAATTTTGAACCAATCAGTTGTTCCATGGCCGGTTCGAACTGTTGCTTCTTGACCCGCATACAGGTTTCTCAGGAGACAGGTAAGGTGGTCTGGTACTCCCATCTCTTTAAGAATTTGCCACAGTTTGTTGTGATCCACACAATCAAAGACTTTTGTGTAGTCAATGAAGCAGAAGTAGGTGTTTTTTTGGAACTCTCGTGCTTTCTCCATGATCCAGCGCATGTTGGCAATTTGATCTCTAGTTCCTCTGCCTCTTCGAAACCCAGCTTGTACTTCCGGTAGTTCTCGGTCCACGTACTGCTGAAGCCTAGCTTGTAGAATTTTGAGCATAACCTTGCTAGCATGTGAAGTGAGTGCAATTGTGTGATAGTTTGAACACTCTTTGGCACTGCCCTTCTTTGGAATTGGAACATAAACTGACCTTTTCCAATCCTTTGGCCACTGCTGAGTTTTCCAAATTTGTTGGCATATTGAGTGCAGCACTTTCACAGCATCATCATTTAGGATTTTAAGTAGCTCAGCTGGGATATTATCATCTCCACTAGCTTTGTTGTTAGTAATGCTACCTAAGGACCACTTGACTTCACTCTCTAGGATGTCCGGCTCTGGGTCAGTGACCACACCAGCGTGGTCATCAGGAACATTAAGATCTTTCTTGTATAGTTCTTCTGTGTATTCTTGCCATCTCTTCTTAATCTCTTCTGCTTCTGTTAGGTCCTTGCCTTTTTTGTCCTTTATCATGCCCATCTTTGCACAAAACGTTCCCTTGATATCTCCAATTTTCTTGAAGAGATCTCTAGTCCTCCCCATTCTGTTGTTTTCCTCGATTTCCTTGCATTGTTCATTTAAGAAGGCCTTCTTATCTCTCCTTGCTATTCTCTGGAACTCTGCATTCAGTTGTTTATATCTTTCCCTTTCACCCTTGCTTTTCGCATTCCTTCTTTCCACAGCTATTTGTAAAGCCTCATCTGACAGCCACTTTGCCTTCTTGCATTTCTTTTTCTTTGGGATGGTTTTCGTTGCTGCCTCCTGTACAATGTTACGAACTTCCGTCCATAGTTCTTCAGGCACTCTGTCTACCAGGTCTAATGCCCTAAATCTATTCTTCACCTCCACTGTATACTCATAAGGGATATGGTTTAGGTCATATCTGACTGGTCTAGTGGTGTTCCCTACATTCTTCAATTTAAGCCTGAATTTTGCAATAAGAAGCTCATGATCTGAGCCACAGTCAGCTCCAGGTCTTGTTTTTACTGATTGTATAGAGCTTCTTCATCTTTGGCTGCAAAGCACATAATCTATCTGGTTTCGGTATTGACCATCTGGTGATGTCCATGTGTAGAGTCGCCTCTTGTGTTGTTGGAAAAGAGTGTTTGCTATGACCAGCGTGTTCTCTTGACAGAACTCCGTTAGCCTTTGCCCTGCTTCATTTTGCGCTCCAAGGCCAAACTTGCCTGTTGTTCCGTTTATTTCTTGATTTCCTACTTTAGCATTCCAGTCTCCTATGATGTAAAGGACATCTTTTTTGGGTGCTAGTTCTAGAAGGTGTTGTAGGTCTTCATAGAACCGGTCAACTTCATCTTCTTCGGCATCAGTGGTTGGGGCATACACTTGGATTACTGTAATGTTGAATGGTTTGCCTTGGATTCGAACTGAAATCATTCTGTCGTTTTTGAGGTTGCACCCCAGTACTGCCTTTCCCACTCTTTTATTGACTATGAGGGCTACTCCATTTCTTCTAAGGGATTCATGCCCACAGTAGTAGATATGATGGTCACCTGACTTAAATTCGCCCATGCCCGTCCATTTTAGTTCGCTGATTCCCAAGATGTCAATGTTCAATCTTATCATCTCATTTTTGACCACATCCAGCTTGCCTTGATTCATAGACCTCACATTCCATGTTCCTAAGCAGTATTGCTCCTTGCAGCATTGGATTTTCCTTTCAACCTCAGACACATCCACAGTTGGACGTCCTATTGGCTTTGGCCCAACCGCTTCACTCTTTCTGGGTCTACTTGGAATAGTCCTCCACTCTTCCTCAGTAGCATATTGGACACCTTCCGACCTGAGGGGCTCATCTTCCGGCGTCATATCTTTTAGCCTTTTGGTACTGTTCATGGGATTTTCTTGGCAAGGTTACTGGAGTGGGTTGCCATTTCCTTCTCCAGTGGATCACTTTTAGTCAGAACTCTCTGCTACCACCTGTCTGTCTTGGGTGTCCCTGCACGGCATAGCTCATGGCTTCATTGAGTTACGCAAGCCCCTTCGCCACGACAAGGCAATGATCCATGAAGGAGATTTTCACCATAGTACATATGAATTTGTACTATTTTTTTTAAAAAGCAGCAAGATCTATTTGATGCCTACTCAGGCATTCAAAAACCCATTCACTGAATGTGGGAGGAGGAAGAACAGGAATAGGTCAGCTAGCACCACATTTTGTGTTGACACACTCCTTGGCTCTCCCAAGCAAGCACTTGAGCACAGGGAGAATCTCTCCCTACACTCTAGAACTCTGACTGACAGGGATCTCCTCTAGAACATGGAGGTAAATTATCCCTAAATTCAGTGCTTGCCTCGGTAGACAAGTGCTCCCACCAGGGGGGAAGAGCTGAGGGCATGGCCAGGGAGTGTGTTGGCATTGTGTAGGGGAGTAGGGGAAGAGGCATGGCTAGCTAGCACACTACCATTCCTCTTCTCCCTGGATTCACTGAATGGAATACAATGCCTGAATCAGGCTGATGATCTGATAAAATATATGCGTATCCTACAGGAAGAAAAGTGTCTCTCAAACTACCCAACTTCAGCACACTTGTCTGTCTTCAGCTTCAGAGCGGCTCAGGGGTGACTCATTAATGCTTATGTAGCAAATAATAGTGTTTTTGGGTTTGAGCTGCCACTACACCACTCCTTTTTTGCTATCACGCATCATAATTCATTCTGAAATGGCACTGGCTAATGTTCGAGCTGGCTTCCTGAAGAAATGCTTCAATGTCTTCTCAGGGAGCCAGGGAAAAGTGCTCCTGGCCACCTCTGCTGTCGAAAGCAGCAAGGCATACAAGGTGGAAAGATCATTTTGCTTCCCATATAATTTCAAGAGACTTGTGTCACCTTAAAGATGTTGTTATTGTTATTATTATATACTAGTATTGAGTAAAAAAAAAAAGTTCTCCACGTGGTTTACATAGCAAAAGGAATGAGAAAATGGTTATCTTCCCCAAAGAGGCTCACAATCTAAAAACACAAGATAGACATAGCTGGGCCACTGTGAGATACAGGAAGCTGGACTAAATGGGCCCTTGGCCTAATCCAGCAGGGTTCATTGCGTGTTCTTAAAAGTCTCTGGGAGGGATGCTATACTGAGATGAATAGGGACAGCTCTCTCCGCCTGCTAAATAGAAGAGAGCCACCACTTTAAAAGGTGTCTCTTTGCCTTTGCAGGGGTCAGGAACAACAAATGTATCATGGCATAAGCTTATGTGGACTAGAACCCACTTCATCCGATGTATCAGACATCATCCTCAGGTTGCAAATATGGGTGTAGAGATAAAAATTGTAAACAGTGGGGCCAATGGCCATGAAGGGCCAATAAGTCTATTAGAAGTGCAGCTAATAAGTCTGTGACATTTCCACACAAATCTGAAATGTACACAAGATGATTATATAGTAACCATTCACAATAGCAGTAATTGATGATCATGCAGCCTTCCTAGCTTTGCTATGCTAATTTAATACCTGTAGTGGGACAAGAATACCCTCACTCCCTATTGAGTCTAAGGGCCCAATCCTATCCTTCCCCCCCCCCTCTGCTGATGCAGCAGTGCCAAAAAGGCTACCACTGCATTCTGGGGGTGGGGGGCAGTCACATAGTTCTCTGGGTAAGGAATATTCATTCTCTTACTTTGGGGTAAGCCTCCGCAGTGTGGAGGGGTCTACTCGGACCTACACTAGCGAAATCGCAGACACAGGTCCGCATGGATTTCAGACCTAGGATCAGGTCTAGGTAGGAAGGGGTTTAGGATTTGGTGGCCACTGCTGCTGCCGAACCCAAACCTTCAGTTTACAAAGTGCATAATTAGTTTATGGAACTCACTGCTACGAGATATAGTGATGGCCACTAGCTTAGAGGGCTTCAAAGGGGGATTTTAAAAAATCCATGGAGGACAAGTCTATCAATAGCTACTAGCCATGATGGCTACGGGCTACCTCCAGGTTCAGTGGCAGTATGACTCTAAAAACTAGTCACAGAGGAGCAATGGTGTAAGAGAAGTATCCCTGCATCTCTTGTTGGTGGGCTTCCCACAGGTATCGAGTTGGTCACCATGAGAAATAGGATCCTGAAGTCAATAGGGTTTTAGCCAAATCCAGCAGGGCTCATCTTATGTTCATTTGCTGAAAAACAATGACTAAGTCAAGTCAGCAGCAAACTGTAAGAGAAGACTGCAATATTCTCTTATTGGTTTGTTTCATTTGCCAACTGAGGATACCCTTCAGATAAAGTGGGGGTGTCAAACATAAGGCCTATGGACAGGATACAACCCAGAGAAGCTCTTTATCCAGCCCATGTGATAACTGGGCTCTCCTAGCGCTGCCCTTTCAGCAGTGCCACTTCTGCCAAGGCTCTGAGTTGGAGAGAAGGAAGGAGGCCTCAGAAGGCAAAGAACGCTATGGGGGAAGGGGCAGACAAAGAGGGGGTGAGAGAAGGAGACAGTACTGAGGTGCTAAAAGGTAAAGGTATCCCCTGACAATTAAGTCCAGTCGTGTCTGACTCTAGGGTGTGTTGCTCATCTCCATTTCAAAGCCGAAGAGCCAGCGTTGTCCGAAGACGCCTCCGTGGTCATGTGGCCAGCATGACTCTCCTTGCCGCAGCGCATAGCATGCGGCTGGAACACGGAGCGCTGTTTACCTTCCCGCAAGCGGTACCTATTTATCTACTCGCATTGACATGCTTTGGAACTGCTAGGTTGGCAGGAGCTGGCCAAGCAACGAGCGCTCACCCCGTCGCGGGAATCGAACTGCCAACCTTTTGATCGACAGCTTATGGTTCAGCGGTTTAACCCGCTGCGCCACCCGCTGGCCTACTGAGGTGCTAGGGGAGCCCAATTATCATGTGGGCCACCCTTTCAGCAGTGCCACTTTTACAGAGGCATCACTTCACAGAGCACCTCTCAGCTGAGCTGCGAAGTGACACGTCTGCAGAAGCAGCACTGCTGAAAGGGCTGACCGCATAATTGGACTCTCCTGTATCTTGAAAATATGATTTGAGATTTGCATATTTTCTCTTCCTACTTGAGAACAAAGTTTTTATTTCTGGCCATCATCTGCTTAATGGCATCACTTCCTGCTTCTGGCCCATCACTTCTGGCCCTCAGCAGGCGCCATGAATGCTATTCGGCCCGCTGTATGAAACGAGTTTGACACCCGTGCTCTAGGCCATGGAAGGTTATGCCACAGTAAATCTGTTTATCTTTTGGACACCATAAGAAGACTTTGTTGGCTTTGCTGTGACAGACCAACAATCTATCCCTCTGCAAGCAGATATTATCGATTTCAGAATGAACCACTGTACTTTACTGTAAGGGAAAGAGTTAAGTTTTTCCCCCAAAATTATGTGCCTGTATTTTATATGTGCTTACTTGCGTTTTGAAGAACTTATTACTTTAAAGGTTTGTATACAGGTTTCTGGCATTACCTCAGAAAACACTTGGAAATTTGAACTGCTAAATATTCCTGTAATGGTCTGAGATTTCATTCACAGACGCACAAAAACCCAACACATTTTTGCCTGATTAAGGTCAGAATGATCTTTTATTAATCTGAGAAGAGAGCCCATCTGCAATTTTCTTATATACTGATATATGAGGACACAACAGCAAAGCTGCCAGCATGTCAGTTAGGCAGGATTGCCAAGGAGCCAGATGCTAGTGTCAGAAGAACATGTTCCATAGCTTGGCATCTGGGTTGTCTTATTGCCCTCCAAGAAGGAAGAGAAGGAGGAGTGATAAGATATGCAAAAATGAATAAAATGACAAGCAGTTTCTTCCTCTGTGCCAGGACACACACACACACCATGGTCTCTCTTTTGAAAATCCTCTACTATACGTTCAACTGCATCTTTCTAATGAAAGGGGCAGCCGCAAAAGTTTATAGAAGCATAGCTAAATCTGTTTATAAAAAAACATTGAGACGATTGAAAAGAAAAAAAACGGTAATCTTAATTGGAAAACTCCAACGAGTGCAAGTGTGTGATTTATTAACACCACAAGATGGAAAGAATGGTTTTGAAGAAATGACATTTGAAGCAAGTGTAACGTTTGTCTTCACAGTCAAAGCAGGAATGTTTCTAATTCACTGAATAGTTATTAATATCCTAATCTTAAACAATTGCTCCAGCATATCTATTGGCTATACACAGTCATAGTATGACTACAATAGCATTATAGTTTTGTGAAGCCACATAGGTATTCCTAGTGGTATCCTCCTTGCCCCAAAATTATATCTTGATACAGCACATCACAACCTGGCAATGTCATGTAACCTGGAAAGAAGTATGAGGGGAACCCCCCCCCAATATATTTCCTATTCTTTCAGCCATATCAAACTATCAAATACTTCCTGAAGTCCGTCAGCCTTGCCCCTCCATGCCCAACACCTCCTTCCTTCACTGCCACCCGCCTGCTCCTATTGGCATAAATGAGCAAAGCATCTGCTTATTTTATTTCTATTAATTTAAAATGTTTGTACCTCCCCTTCAGCCCAGCATGCTCTGATCCTTCTGTTTATTTGAGACAGGTGCAGCATGGAGGACGTGCACCAAGAACAGTTCAAGGGAAGGGAAGGGTGGTACAGGTAAGCTCTAGATCACTTTTCATAAGCAACCATGTGGCAGAGAGAGATGATCTGGAGCCACAGCAGCTCCCCCCCCTCCCCGCAGCAGCACTAGAGGGAGAAGGGGTTGCTGCAGTCGCAATCTGCTTCCAGCTTGCTCTCAGCAAGCTAGAAGAGCATTGGAGCGCTTACTGGAGCAACTCTGTTGGGGGCAGGTTGGAGAGGATGGAAGACAGGTGAGGGGGCTTGTCGGTTTGCTGCCCCATCTATGCTGTATAGGGCACACGACAAAGCTCTGGAAGCTTCCGAGGTCAGCACAGCACATGCGCAGAATTCCACTATGTGTGACTGCACAGAGACCATGAAAAGGAAAGTCCTTCTGACCTTTCTTCCTCTACACCTTTCACCCTAGGAGTTTGCATTCTTTATAAAGAAGGACCACGATTTCAGTCGTTAGCTGCTATTTTCCAAGCAGTTAATACAAATATCAACAGTTACTGTTACAACACATGCATATTTACGGAATTATCATGTTTGTGAATTTGCACATTGAACCTTCATCGGACACATGATGAACCCAAATCCCACTCTTGTTTTGTGATAGATTTTGATTCAGGTTATCACTACTACTGGTATTTGGACTAACTGGATTCTCAACAGGATTACATTTAGAACAGTGCAATCCTGCTGAGAAAACCGGCGGTGGAGGGAGTGCTCCACCGCTGGAAGCCGTCGCAAACATGCCGTAAGGCACGTTCGTGACGACTCAGGAGTAATGTCCTCACTCCGCCACCGGAAGCCACATGGGCAGTCTGGGCAGCGAGGGAGGGGGCCATTGGTCAAGCTGGCCTGGGGGGGGCGTCCCATATCCCCATTTCCCGCCAGGCCGGCTCGGCCATTACATGGCCTCCTCTTACTTCCGCCAGTTATTTAGCTGGCGGAAATCCAAGGGGGCCTTCTCTGGTTTACGCCGGGGGAAGGGGACGAATGTCCCCTTTCCCCAAGTAGACCTCTGGGCGGCTGCAGAGCAGCCCAGAATGGGCATAGGATCCGACGGGTGGCCCTGGTCTTCCCGCCAGATACCTACGTAGGATTGCGCTGTAAGGAACTGAAATTTATTTGATGTTATGCTTTAGAATATAGAACTACTTTTGTAAGTGTATTGAAATTATATTCTTTATATTCATGACCACCTGTTGGTCATTCACCTGTTGGATTCACTGGAAGATAACATTAAGCACAGCTCCAGGGAGAAGCCTTGTGCCTATCTATTATGGGTGTGATTATCCTACTCCAGACTCCTTGTGGTTTGTCATCACATGGCTCATGTTGTTTGAAATTACAATCAAGAGTACAAAGCCATTATAATAGTAAAGAGCAGTGTTTCCACTAAGGAAATTAAAAATCTCATGGCTTGGCTTTAATCAGTTTTATATATGAAGAAGGAAAGAAAATGAGAATGCTGTGAATAAAGCTTGCAAGTCAGAAAGCGTTTCAATGCTGAAATGCAAACTTTAGTGGATGTTTACAGCCTCTTAAAGCTTTGTATATTGTTTAATTAACAAGAATGTTTACAGTCTGTAACCATCTCCCTCACCTACACACACCAACAATCTATCTACTTAACACACACCATTTTACTGAAATATTGTTTTGTTAGCTATTAATTAAAAATGTAGGTTGTTTTTGATCATGACCTTCAGTTAGTTCAAATAAAATTTGACTTGATAGATGTTGTTAATTACTATTTTATTTTTAATGCACTGATTGGTCAAAACGAGGGAAAACGCTATTTGATGAGCCCAAGTTGAAGTGACACTTGATTTTTCACAGATGTTGTGGTAATCTTAATTATGGAGTTTAAAAAAGTACTTTCTATTGTGTTCTCTAAACTTCTTGAACAGTGAATTATATTTTCAGTTATTCGCTCTAATACTTTTTGTTAACCAATAATGGAGAAAAATAACAGCCCAATCCACCTTAACACCCTGCTCAGCAATGCACACTGCCAACGTTGCGTCCGCTGCATCCTATTGGGGAGTTTTGGCCTCTGGAGGCCTCCTTGGGGAAGTCTCTGCTGGCCCGGTGGGTCTACTTGGACCTGGGCCAGTGATATTACTGGTGCAAGTTCACATGGAACCATGAAGACTGATCAAGCCCGAAAGGGAGTTAGGATTTGGCGGACACCACTGCTGCCAAATCCATCCTCTTCCTAGTCCTGATCTGACCTCCTCCCCACCCCTGTTGCCGCCCCCATTCTGCCCACTCTGTTAGGCCCACCCCCTGCCTCCCTCTCACCCCTGAATGTTCCTACCTGGGGCAGCAGACATCTGGAATCCGCTGCCACATGGAGCCAGCCACTCGCTGCTTTCAGTTGTGATCAGCCTGTGTGTTCCGGTGTGTCAGCCAGAAGGCTCCTAGTGCCGCTGGAACACTCGTTTCAGCAGCGCTAAGTGCTGTTAGGACTGGGCTCTAAGTAGTGTATCCTGTTAAAGATCTTTATCTACATGATGTTAAAGAAGCCTAAATAGATCTACCGTCTGCAAATCAGTGCTAGTGCCAGATTGCTGGGGGCTCTGTGGCAAAGGCATGCACTCAGCCACCATGGTGCCCCCTCCTATCGTCTGGTGCTACCACTGCCATTGGGTGCTACCACTGCCATTGATACTGAGGGTTTAGGTGGTGAGCTCTCCAATGGGACTGAGTCTTGGCCAGTATGGCCAACCCCTGATATCAACTCCTGTTGCTGACAAAGATTTATTCAACTGTAGTTTATTGTAAATGCCTCAATCCACTTCTAGTGCATATTGAAAAGATATGTATGACAAGTTGCACCATGATGTAAATAGGGACACTCAAGGAATGTGGATTGGAATGCCCTTCCCACTGAAAGCAATGCAATGAGTTTGCATGCATGCTTGGTTACGCCTTTGGTTGCATCTATTGATCCGATTCATCAAGCAACCTTAGATGAATTAGTTCAAAAATTAATAGCATACAGACAACATTTGATGGTCATTGTTTGCCATTTAGTCTGTACATGATTTCCAGTTCACAGTGAAGGGCTCTGTATTCTATTCCTATGTATGAATGTTAGTGCCTACTATCAAAGACACCCAGAAGACCCACATCCTAGAACCTTCCTGTGTGTACAGCAAATATGCTTTATAGTTATGCACATATCTTTTCACAGAGATCCCTTGTCTGAGACCTACTTCACCCTATTAAACATTTTAATGAGGAAAATAAAAGCATTTCGAACAAAGCAATAGTGTTCTAAAACATAGTTGCATTTTCAAAGAGCCTTCCATTATGATGAAAGAAGCTGTGAATATGCAAGATGAACTTTGCAATTCCTCAGTCAATCGAGGTGTTAATCCTTCATGGCAGCCTCTCACAATTTCTCATTAGGCTTTATACCTTGACTGGTAGGAGTTGCTTCTTGTCAATAAGCAATGCTCCATACAGCCACTCCCAGCTATGCATTCATTTCTGGAGAGGCTGAAAGGCAGGGTATTGCATCATCTTCACACCTCAGTGCTAGGGAAGAATAGCCCTAACTATGGCTTTATTACTGAGTGGCATATCCTTATGATCCAGATGATTAGAACAGCCTCATATCTGTGATAGGTTACACCTGTCTGAAAAAAATGTATCCAAGAGTAATAAACACTCCAAAGACTTTTGCAAACTCCGCCACACCCTACCCTGAGGCTCCGGCTCAATCCTTATGGAGTACATACCTTAGTTCAGAGTGCCAGCTGGCATGTCTCCAGCTATAATAAATTGTTTTAGACACAAAGAAAGTAGTGTGCACACATTATCTTACGCCTGTTTACTCAGAAGTCCCACTAAATTCAATGGGTCTGTAGGAAGTGGGTTTAGGATTATGTCCTTAGAAATGCTGTGGTGTTATACATCCAATTTGCATAGGCACAGCTGGAAAAAAAAGCTTCATTTGGGGATATTTTAAGACTAAGATGCAAGGGACATGATCAACAAAGCAGTTAAGAGAACTGGTGTAGTTGTTGTGGCAGGCAGCCCAATCCTGTATAAAATACAGCACCTGGCCTAAAGGGCCGGACACCGTATCCCAGGGGTTCCCAACCTTTGTTGCCATTTGTACCCCCTGTTACGGTCCAGCATGGTCCAAGTACCCCCTGAACTTAATTAGCTAATTAATTGGATTATGTAATCAATTAATAATTTTAATTTTTTAATTTAAATAATTAAAAAATGGGGTGTTTTGCTAAATGGGTGTGTGGGGCATGCATAAGAGACGGGCAGAAATTTCCCTCCCCAGAGCTACCGCAAAAGCTTTGGGAGGATCAGCAGAAAAAGGAGGAGCGCAGAATCTGGCTACAAATATAATGCATCTGAGTGCTAAATTATCAAGTCTATCCACAACCAAAACATATCCTTTAATAATAAGCCCAACAAAATCAGAGAGACTGAAAGGGGGGGAGGGAATGCATTTTCTCAAGTACAAAAATAATAAGCCCAACATCTACTGGTGTCTTCAGTGAAGAAGCAAAAGAGGGACAAATTAAGGATGAAAAGCTTGGCACTCTTCCAGCTTTTGAAACAAAAGTGCAAACAGATTTGGAAAGAATATCTATGCTCTTTGTATTCTGAAGACAGTAAGCCAACCAAAGGACTATTTCAGTCCAGAAAGGCTTTGGGGCTTGGTACTCTAGTTACTTGGGAGCTGCATCCCTCTTCACCAACAGAATGTTTGCAACCTTTGTGTTTTGGGCTTTGTTTGCATACAGCACCTTTGTGATCCTTTGTGATGCTGGACTTATCTGTGCCTTCTTGTCTTTCCCTCAGCTCAAGCTCTGCTGCTCTAAACTGAAAATGAAAGTGAAACTGCAGAGCAGTTTGAATTTAAAAGTACTCCGGCTCACCGCTGATCGAGGGAGATAAGGGGCAGCCTCTCACATACCCCTGCCACACGTACCACAGGTTGGGAACGGCTGCCGCAATGTTGGCAGTGTGCATTGCACACGATCGTCCACTTCCCCTGGTATAAGTGGCGGCAGGCCCAATGGGTCTTCTTGAATGTACGTGAGCTCCGGAGCACGCCGGGAGGGCCTAGGATACGGCATATCTCGCTACCGTTATCCCCACCCTCTCCAATGGCCGCCCGCCCCTGCACCAGCTGGGGTAGGACTTACCCGCTCTGGTGGGTGCAGGGCCAGGCAGAAGCCTGGGTAAGGGCCGCCCCCCAGGCAGTCCTTACTCGCCGGGTGCCATAAATGCACTTTACGGCGCGCTTACAACACCCTGCGTCAGGAGAGTGCGTGCTCCCATGGCGCTAGGCTACACTGGATTGCACACTAAGAGACTGAGCTACAAATGAGGACTTCCCTAGTTCAGATCTCTTGCCTACGACATCTATATGAGCCTTGGCTACAGTGTGGGGATAATATTCATTTACTTTACAGGGTTGTTGTAAGGATTACACCTATGTAATTCCCACCAAGTACTTTGAACATTCTAAAGTGCTACACAAAGTCTAAATATTAAGTTAAGATATAATCTTTTTTAAAGAGAGAATCTCTTTTCCTGATTTACACAGATTTGACGGAAGATCTGCTGACAAATTTAATTCTGAGACCAGTTTTGGCTAATGCTGTATCCTTCAAACCAGATCAAGAATGCCAACTTGAAGGTGACTTCAAAAAGATCAGGAGTTACCCCTTTATTAAAAACAGCAGCAAAATAGTATTAATAATACCTTCATCTATTCTAATAATTAGGTCCACAGTGTGCCTAGAAGCAGTTTGTTCACCTGGAATAATAAAATGTTGAAACTCTTTTGCAGAGGTTTGCCAGGTTCTATCTACTACCATCAGCAAGACTAGCATCTTTGACCTAAGTAGAATTGATTAAAGTTTAGAACTATAAATGCTGCCCTCATGTCATATTTACATTACTTATTTCATTTAGTGTCAGATTAACCAATGATGAGTTCAATAGGCATTTTAGTATTATTGCTTTGCATAAAATGCCCTATAACTTTCTTACAATCAGATCATGTGATTTACACCCAAATCATTACATGTCACTAGGCTAAACCATAAGTATGAAATCAAGATGCCATAGGTAGGTCGTTCAGTTTAAAATGTGTCGTCCTCAAGTTCATCTGCTATGTTCATCTTCACATCAAATAATGTCACTATTATTATTCTTAATATTATTATTAAAAGCTAAGAACACAAAGGAAACAACCTGCCTCATCTTTTAAAAAAAACCTGCCGAGTGTCGATAACGGAGAAGCTCAGCTTTGCCTGTATTGATTTATTTGGGATTTTTGTGCAGGGATTGAAGGTCATAGAACTGGACTGAATCATAAGCGAATTAGGGCCAGTGGGGGCCAGGAAAGTCTTTATGTCACTGTAAAGTCAAAGGAAATGTGCCAAGCCAAACAAAATGCATTTCCTGCAAGCGACTACTGCTTTTTAGTGTAACGTTGAAGCAGGATTTCCTCTACAATTTCTTTCTTTTGAGAAAGATTGCATTTTTACAGAAACCGATATTATCTGTCATGTACGTGTTAATATAACGTAATTCCAGGATTGAGCTGGTAACACCGTTTGTGGGTTTTCTGCAATAAGAACACTTCCTCCCGCTTTCTCAAGAACAGGTTTTTTGTTGTTGTTGTTGTTGTTGTTAACAATATCTCTAATTGCTCCAGCCAAGCCTATCCTTGACTGTGCATCACATGGAGTAGAAAAACTGGTACAATCATATCAGGTTTTCCATTGGGGTTCCCCCAATTTATAAAAAATAATGGCATCAACACATTACTCATTTTTCCGTTTCTAGTCATTTCTTGTATGTAGAGCTAACTACGAGGAAGCACATCTCCATTTCTTTGCATTGCAGCTACAGTTACCAACACAGGCCTACAGAGTAATCCTATAATACATGGTTACTCAGAAGTAAGTCCTAGTGCGTTCAATGGGTTTACTCCCAGGAAAGCATGTATAAAATAGCAGCCCTAAAGAGGAATTGAGGCTGCTGATACTCCCATTTGGAAAGGCTTACTATAGTGGATTCATGCTTGCCCAAGACTGAGGCTGATCAAGGTATGTAATTGTAAACTATGACACCTGCCTTCTCTTTTCACGACCTATGAGCACTCCCAGATCCTTACTCTGCATGATGTTATGTGCTACTGCTGTTATTAAGCAAACTTACCAGTGACAAGCTCCATTCTCTTCCACAGTTCAGCTGAGCCGCACAGTATATGCCAGGGGTGGCCAAACTGCGGCTCCTGAGCCACATGTGGCTCTTTGACGTATAATATGCGGCTCTCGGAAATATGTTGGCTGAGCTCCTTTTTTGCAACACAATTAATATAAAATGTAAATAAGACATTTTCAAGCTTTTATAATTATTTATCAGGTATAAACTGAGAGTCCACTGGATTAAAACATATGTTTAATGTTCATGGTGAGTAAATATATTTAAGAATTTAAATACTTCTTAAATATTGTGACTCTCAAATATCTGAAGTGTATTGTATGTGGCTCTTACATGTAGCAAGTTTGGCCACCCCTGGTATATGCAAATGCAAGTAATGGTCACCCAGCAGCCTTTCTTGTGCAATAAAAGCCACTTCAGGGTGTGTGTGTGGGTGGGTGATTGGGAATAGAGAACCAGTATGTGGGGAAAGAATTGTGTCCCCTGCCCTTCTGCTTGTCTGTTTCAAATTGCCTTCTTCCAGTGTCTTTTCTTGCACAGAAAAGAAGTCTGACTTCTGTTTCATGTGGTTACATCATATGTCATGTGTAATTTGACCCTCAGACAGTGATACCAAACCAGGAAGAACAGAGAACAAAGAAAGTCCAGCAGAAATAATGGCATGTGGGTTATGAAACTGCCAAAGCTTGCCACCCAAGCCCAACACCCACTTAGATTTGTCTGGTGTACGGGAAAGTCCTCCTATCAGTTCCTCCCAACTCTTTTAAAGCAAATACCTAAACAGTCTCATTACCCTGGACCCCAAATGGCAATTTCAGCAAACTCCCTGATTTTCAAAAACAAAACAAAAACAAAAAAACAAAAAAACCTGGAAATGCTTGCACACTTATGCAAATATGCGTGCTGTTCATAATACTGTATATTCTAATCCTTTAATTTAGGGGCTCTTGTAGCTGACTGTTGATTTGTTTATCATGAAAATCTCAAACCCCGGAACACCATTCCACCGTCTGCATGGCTCCCTCTGTACTATTCAGCCCCCAAATAGTAGTTTAATGGTTATTTTGCAGCACTCACTTTTCATTGCCTAGCCACTGTCAGTTAAAGTCAGATTCTTAACGTTAATCATAATTTCCTGTGAAAATATTGCATGAAGGTAAATATAAATTATTAAAATCAAATGCACACCAAGTGATTCATACTTTCTATTAAATAAATATTTTGTATATGATGCATTAGCAACAGTATAAAATATTTATTTGGGGAGAATATAGATATATAAATTTTAATAAAATAAAAAGGATTGTTAGCTTCCCTTAAAGATAAATAAAATGGAAAATGTGGTGAAATATATATGATGAATACATTAAGCTAATACTTCTTTTGCCCCATGAGTTGATGTGATTTTTATGGACAACTCTCATAAAAGTGCTAAACATATTTAGAAATGAAATATATTAAATAAAAATAAAATCTACTATGGGAAGTAATTGTAAATATTTAATGATATAATTAACTCTTATTAATGTAATGTTCTTTATTTTTTAGATGAAAAATTCAAGGATTTCATCCCCTCTCATTTTAATGAGATGGTATGTTTGTCATAATTATTATGTATTTTCATTATCATTTGATGAATATTAATAACTTACAGGAGTGCAATGGGCCTTATCCTGCTGCCAAGTGGGGGCCCAATCCTATCCAACTTTCCAGCACTGATGCAGCCATAATACATAAACATTCCCTTACCTTGAAGAGACCTCAGTGACTGCCCCCAACTGCAGGATGCAGCGCATGCCCCGTTGGCACGGCTGCATTAGCATGGAAAACTTGGATAGGATTGGGTCCTGTAGGGAAGGGCCCAAAATATAACGTAAGACAAAATTAGGTTCAAGCCACTTTATAGCCGTGACAACAAAAAAGAAAACAGTTGTTGTCAGCAAAGTCCACGGAGAATAAAGGTAAAGGTGACCCCTAACAATGAAATCCAGTAGTGTCCAACTCTAGGGTGTGATGCTCATCCCCATTTCAAAGCTGAAGAGCCAGCGCTGTCCGAAGACGCCTCTGTGGTCATGTGGCCGGCATGACTCTCCTTGCCGCAGCGCGTAGCATGCAGCTGGAACACGGAGCGCTGTTTACCTTCCTGCAAGCGGTACCTATTTATCTACTCACATTAACATGCTTTGGAACTGCTAGGTTGGCAGGAGATGGCCAAACAACGAGAGCTCACCCCGTCGCGGATTCGAACTGCCGACCTTTCGATCGACAGCTCATGGTTCAGCGGTTTAACCCACTGCGCCACTGGCCTTTCCATGGAGAATAGTAAGGTTTAATTTTGTTCCAACATGTATTGACTATATAAACCTTTTGCCAAGGGTTGTTCATGAATTTCAAATATGGGGTCTCTTAAACAGACACTCAGTTTTGTTTTCCATTGGGTTATATCCAAAGAAAATAAGTCATGACTAAGTACCATTGAAATCAATGCTACAGATTTGTCATTAATGCTACAGATTTTTCTCTTTGATTTCATTGGTCATGACTAACTTTCTATGGGTGCAATACACTGTTTCCAAGCATTTTAACTCTGAAATCATGAACATTATCTCCCTGCTCTCACTGAGGGCCAATTTGAACATAACATCTTGTATCCACCTGATCACTGGCGTCACTACAGGGGGGGGGGCGGAGCTGTAGGTGCTGCTGAAATCCGAGCCTTCCTTACACAGACGAACGAAGCAGCCCCACCCCCTCACACTCCCAGCCAGTCAGATGAAGCGAAACAACAGGCAGGGAGTTTCCTGCCTGTTGTTTCGCTTCATCTGACCGGCTGGGAGTGTGAGGGGGTGGGGCTGCTTTGTTCGTCTGTGTAAGGAAGGCTCGGATTTCAGCAGCACTTACAGCTCCGCCCCCCTGTAGTGACGCCAGTGCACCTGATGGTTTCTGTAATGATTTGTCCAGATATCTGCATAAAAAATGTTGGACCATGTCATCAATGTAGCCTGTTCAAGGGTGATCATGTGAACCAGACTCAAGATGTTTGTATAATAAGACTCAGATTTAACATGATGGGCAGAGAATTGTTTTGCTATGCCAGTAACTTGCTAATGTTGATATAGCTTAGTTGGGATCCTAACCTTCCCAGCTGGTGTGAACAGAACATAAGATTGAACTCTTAGTCCCACTGTCTTCATAGAGGCCAATGGTAACATATCCATAAGAACATAAAAAAGTGCTGCTGGATCAGGCCAAAGGCCCATCTAGTCCAGCATCTTGTTTCTCACAATGGTCCACCAACTGCCTAGGATCTGGAGATAGCAGGCAACCATCATGACCAGTAGGCATTGATAGACCTGTCCAGCATGAATTTGTCCAGTCCAAGCTCCATTTATTTATTTATTTATTTATAGAATTTTTACCCCGCCTTTCTCCCACCAGGGCAACCAAGGCGGCTTACAACAAATATTAAAATACATGAAGTTTAAATTCATCCAAGCCAGTGATCATCCAGATTCTATGGCTTTACATAGGTTGACCATCTGGGTGTGTCCGCTTCTAGACTCGCCCTACCATTTCAGGGACTCCTGCGGTCCCTTCACAACCCTGGTGGGGAAGCAGCAACCGGCACCATGCGACCAACGCACAGATTTATGTCCGGTCCTCCCACTAAGTCGGCTGCTTCTTGCAGGATGAAGGCCTCTCCAATTTGGGGTGACACTGGCCCTTTAACCACAGGACTGGACCAGATAGACCTGGGGATGGGGAAGAGAAAGCCCAGGAAGGGGAGGGCCTAAGACACTCAAGGATGATGATAAGGAGGTCTCTGGAGAGGCTACCTGAGGGCTGCTCAGTATCTGCTCCCCTGCGGCTGAGGCTGGGCCAAGCCCAGGGAGGGACCCAAGAGACAGGTGGAAGAGGAAGAATGATGAAACAGCTCCCTCCCCGCTGCTGAGCTCTGAGGCCTGGTTGGGGTCCCAGTTGCTTGCCTGACCCCCCCCATTTTCTACCCCTCTTTATCCTGGGGCCAAGAAGGACCCAGACACTAGTGGGGTGCACCCTTCTTACAGCAACCTTGCCTGGGGTGGAGGAACCTACAAGGTGGTAGAGGTTCAAGTGATCGGTCTCAATGTTCTTTCAATATAGTTGAGGAAACTATACCTTAGCATCTCCATTTTATTGTCACAGTGATATAGGTATCTCTACAAACAACATTAACAATACCTCAGTTAAATAAATGCATATCGTTCATCAACAGCCAATATTACATTCAGTCTAAATTGTTTATACAAAATAGTGCCATCAGATCATTTTAAAGACTTGACTTTGCCTCTTTTTTTAATTATGAAAGATAAAAATAAAATTGAGCTACTGAGGAGAATAAATAGATAATGAAGTATCAAGCATTTACATAGATGCACCTTATTAAAATGACTGTCTCCTTCCACTGTTTAATATAATTTCTGTAAGGCAGGTTTATACTTGTTCTCAAATAAATGCACAGGTATTAGATATATTAATATGACAACCTCTAGATCACACCCAAAGACCGAAGAACCACTTTACCCTTTTCTGAGCTTTATGTGTAGGCTTTCTCCTCTCTCCAGCAATACATTTTGTATTACTTTCTTTAATACTTTCTTTAAAATCTCAAACTTGAAACCATGTTGTGTAATTATCTTCTACAATTGGCTTCTTCTCCCTAAACTAGGATGTGTTGATGATGAGCCTATGGTTTCTCTGTCCCACCGCCACCACATCCCCTGTCATGCTATTGATCAACTTAACAGAGTAACTTTGCGTAGAACAGGAATGGCTGAGCAGAAGAGAGACTGGGGTGCACCCCAGTTGTCCAGGATCAGGAGGACAAGCACTGTAGACTCCTAAACTTCTCAAAAAGGTAATTGTTTCAAACTGCCTTAAAGAGCAGAACAGAATTTCAGTCCGCCAGCTGAAATTCACACTCAGTCTGATGTGCTTATAGGTTTTTCCCAGATCCTAAGGTTCACCCTCCTGCCCTGAGCTGCACTCCCAACTCACCAAGCAAAATATTCCAACCAAAAAAGGGTTCTGGGTGTAATAAGAAAATTACCAGGTGAGGGATCCCAAAGCAAACAATTTAGATTTTCATTCACAGAGGTGTGAAATAGTATAGCCACACAATTACATGCAGTTTTACTAATTACTACAGCCAGGTTAATTGCCAGTGCCTCTGGCGTTCAAAGAGTTAATGCATAGGTTTTAATCAGGTAGGCAATTTATTTTGACATTAATTGATTCAATGTAGTATGTCTGGTTTGACCTGTTCTGTTTTAAAAAAGCACAATTTAACCTGTATTATACTACGACAAGCTGTAGTCATCAGGAACAAACCAAGATGATCACTGTATTCATCCTAACGATACAAGGCTTTACCTAGTTATGATACAAAGCTAAAGCTTTAGATACAAAGCTTTAGCTGGCACAAGGGCAGTGCAATCCAGCGTAAGGATGCGGCTGGCGGCCCAGAGCCGCCCACCGGATCCTGTCCCCATTCTGGACCGCCCTGCAGTGGCCCAGAGATCTACTCAGGGAACGGGACATTCATCCCCTTCCCCAGGTGTAAACTGGGGACAGCCTGAAGGGCCTTGGATTTCCGCCAGCTAAATAGCTGGCGGAAGTAAGAGGAAGCCGTGTAACGTCAAGCTGGACCAGCGGGGGACAGGGATATGGCGGACACTATCCCCACCCCTCCCAGGCTGGCTTGGCCAATGGCCCCCACCCTCGCTGCCCGAACCGCCCCGCAGCCGCCGGAGCTGGACGTACCTCCTCCGGCGGCCACAGTCATCGCAAACATGCTTTATGATACATTCGTGATGGATTCCGGCGATGGAACACTCGTTCCGTCGCCATTGAGTTCTGATGGATTGCACTGTACGGATGTGTGCATGCATGTGTGTGTACACATACACAAACACTAATATGCGTCGGTAAAATTCTGTAAGGTAAAGGTGACCCCTGACAATTAAGTCCAGTCATGTCCGACTCTAGGGTGTGGTGCTCATCCCCATTTCAAAGCCGAAGAGCCAGCGTTGTCCGAAGACGCCTCTGTGGTCGTGTGGCCGGCATGACTCTCCTTGCCGCAGCGTGTAGCATGCAGCTGGAACACGGAGCGCTGTTTGTCTTCCCACAAGCAGTACCTATTTATCTACTCACATTAACATGCTTTGGAACTGCTAGGTTGGCAGGAGCTGGCCAAGCAACGAGAGCTCACCCTGTCGCGGATTTGAACTGCCGGCCTTTTCAGTGGTTTAACCCACTGCGCCACCCGCTGGCCTATTGTGTACTATTTACTATTCTGTAAAATTCTGTACTATGACTCTATATTATCTGTCTGTCTGCTTTTAGAACAAAGGAAAAAACGAATGTCAAGTCATCCATTTGACCCAAATTAATACATTTGTCGACAAGTCCTGGAAGTACTGTTGGTTGAGTCATAAGAATAATTTGTTGTGTCTTCTGCAAGTATGACTCAGTAAGTCAGCGTAAAATATCTACCCTTGGGGTGTAGCTTAAACTGATCCACTTCCTGTATTGGTAATTTGTATCAAAATGATATATTAGCTGGAATGGCTTCAATTTTTAAAATGACTGGCAGCAAAATCCTATGCATGTTTATTCAGAAGTAAGGCCCACTGTGTTCAATGGGGCTTACTCTCAGGGAAGTGAGTATAGGATTGTAACCTGAGTTCCATTGTCTACCACAATACTGCTACTCCCTCTCTCCAGCTCCCAGTGCAGTGATGAAGAAGGATAAGTTTGTCCAGCCCCAGGACAGAGCTGGGGCACGGTATTGTTGGCCTCTGTTGACAGAGCTGGCACTTGGGCAGAGGGCCATTCGGGCACAGAACTATCTAAGCGAATCCACTCTCCACTGGCCCTTTTTTCATGTAGCTCTGCAACAAGGTTGCTGCCTAGCATCAGGGAATTGTTCTACAGCCTTGCCATGTCAAATTCTTTGTGGCTTTGTGGGCCTTAAGTATTAGGCTGATTTTAGTAGCCATTGGAGTGCCAGAGATTGGCTGGACTTTCACAACTATGGTGTTCAGTCACATTTTTCAGGCAACCCAAACCCACATTTGGTGTAGCTGATGGCCCAATCCTATCAAGGGCCTATGGCAGTGGATCTCGCAATCTGTTGCCATAGGCGCTGTTGTGTTCTCGTGAAAGCCATGTCACCATTGTAAGCGATGGAGCTGCTGATGGAAATGGTCAGTGGCTCCACACGTGTGCCAGACTCGCCCGGATACTCCGCTGCTCCAGGTACATTGGCAGCAACGGTGGACCATGGGTGGTTTGGAGGAGGTTTAGGGTGAAGGAGGAGATCAAGGGTCAGAGAGTGGGCTGGAGGGGGTGATCTGATCTCAGCAGCAATGGAGTATGCCAGTTCTTATCCCCATTTTTTCAACTAACCCTGCCCTCTTCCTCTCTTTGTATTTATGCCAGCAAAATAACTGGCGTGGGGTTGAGGAGACCCCCTGGGCAATCAGGCTGCCCTACTGGGAGGTAAGTTAAAAAAAAAGTTTTATACCTCTCACCGGCTGTCTGATCAGCCTCCCCACACCACAGCATGCTGCATGGATCCATCGGCATGGTTCCATGGCAGAAGATGATGGGGAATAGAATTGGGCTGTAATTCCCTGCCACTTTGTGACTTTCTTCAAGGATAGGGTTAGGATGGGGACATCCCATTTATCAGTTTCTTCCCCGTGTTTTGGTTACAGCATTGCTGGGCTGGCTCGATGAGCTGGGAATTCTGGACGAGGGGTACTTTGGGCTTTCTTGCCTTCTTGTCCATCCATCTGTCCTGGCCTTCAGGCTTATTGGGGTGAATCTACCCATCCACAGTCCTTGGTTTTCGAGGAAGGGTGGTTGGTGGTTGTTATAACCACACCCATGCATTCATTTACAGAAAATAATTATAGTTATAATAAAGTTAAGTAAATATTGTTTTCAATAAAATAGACACAATGTCCCTTTTATATTGGAATTAGTTCGGCTATTTGGCACTGCACCTTGTCAAGGTAATTGTTTGTGGTTTTCTGTGAGGTGTGCTGTGTTGTTATCCACCTGTTGGGTGCCATAGTGATGATTCCAAGAAAAGGCCTGGCAGGTAAGAAGGAAAAGGGCAAGCAGGCTGTACCTAAGAGATCCCCCACCTAAACGCTTTCCACCATTCCATCTTTGCTGGATGTCAAGGATCCATCAGGGCTGGAAACTCTCGGCAAAAATAAGAGGGATTCTGGTCAGAAGACTGATTAGAATTCCAAGGCCAAAGGGGGTTCGGGTTGGGGGGCCATGCACTCCTCCAAGAAGTCTAAAATCTTGCTTAGGTTTTCAGCACACTTAGCAGCGCTTGAAGGGAAAAATGAGGTGTGGCAACTGGGTCAGCAGCCAGATGCTAATACATAGGACTGACTGACTTCACCTGAGGATGCCCCCTTATTTCCTGGCCCATTTGTTTCTCAGTCCTCTCAGTCACATGGGTTCCCTGGTATCCATCTCTGTTGTCTAATTTTTTAAGTGGGCCTCAATCGCTGCAGAGGGCCATTCGGAAGTGCGGGGAGGCCTGCAGAGGGGTCCTCAGTTCCCCCCGCACCCTCTGGAGGGCAGCGCGACCCCTGGTAAGTGTCTAACAAACCCTTTTGTCCCCAGCGGTGGAGCAATCCTGGGATCGCTGCCACCGCCATCGCCCCACCCCCGCAAGTACTCAAAGTTCCCCTACCCGTGGGGAGAACTTTAAGAACTGCTGTTCTAGTGTTTGTTTTTAAAGTTCTACAAGGCTCTTGATAGTTTTTGCTGCCTGCAACTACTGCCTGTTTTCGTGGTTACTCCTCTGAAGGATGGACTGATATCAGGCACCTTCAAAATGATCTCATTCTCTGATCCTGCAAACGAGACCCATAAATAAAGCCTCCTGTGTTTTCTATCAGGAAGTGGCAAGTTTTGAACCCACTTGTCCCTAGGGATGAAGTAATACGTACCGGTACACCTATCTGTCTCCAGAACTGTCAGAATCGTGGACGAATTTTCAAGCTGAAAGAACAACTCACTAATGAACCTGTGAATCACCACTTGAGTGAATAAGACGCAAAGGGCTGTTTCCTCCTGCTGACTTCTGAACCACCCTCTATCCCAAGTAAAAGAAACTGTATTTATATTAACATATTTAATACCAGAAGCCCTTTTTAGCTGGCTCTTTTTAAAGACCTCTGTTGAGCTACCTGGTGGAACTGAATTATTTTGTAAACATGTTTTTAAATATCCCATTTCCAGTCCCTCACCACCTTATCTTCCCCACTCTTGGGACTGAAGGATCTTTTCTCTGACATTTGAAAGCATTAAACAGCTCCAGGGCTGAAGGAAACATTTTTTTTGCCTGTAATCTTTGAAAAGTTTAGTTGTCAAGGAGACACAGTTTGATGATCAGGTATGGAGGCCTAAGCAGAGTACTAAAAGACTTGTGGAAGAGAGGGGCAAAGATGCCAGTTATACCTGGAGGCAAACCTGTTCAGTGTTCCAGAGCATCTCGTTTGCTGGCATATCTTTTGCTACACAATTACACAGCTACACTTTGGATGGTGCCATCTTTTGAGGGAGGCATCATTAAAGCACCTTCCACCGATTGATGTATTACCCTAATAAATTACCGGTTTGAGGTGCGCTCTGGAAATGTCACTCACAAGATTGCTGCTATCCAGGGAAGACAGGGTCCAAGAGTAGATTAGATGTAATTACAGAATAAATGACAGCCAACAAGAAACACACTGAAGCTGCTCTCCTCACTCCAGGCAAAAACGGAGACCATTAAATGAGTCTCTTTCAGGTTTTACGGCTGATGCCAGGGTGGGGATAGGGGAGCTCATAAAACATTTAAAAAAAAAAAAAAGCAGGCGAAAAGAGACAGCTGTTTTGTGTTTGCAACTTATCTTAAAGTCATAATCGATCGGCAAACTTGCATAAATCATTTTGATGTACTTTAAGCTACCGAAAACCATCCTATTGAACTAAAGGAGAGAATGAAATTTATTCTACGGCACTTGCTAATAAGGAGATTCATTATGAATTCAGAACTGTTCACCTACTGGAGATTTCCTCTGGCTGTCAGCTGAGAAGAGGGAGGGTCTGATCCAGCACCATCTTCTTGCTTGCAGCAGTAACAGGACTTGGGACTTGATTAACTGGTGCCCTTGTATATCCTGACATTCAATTACTGTCACCACCACTTGGAATCCACAGCCTCAAGTAGCCCATTTGGTTAAGTGTCCTAGGAAAAGTAATGCCCCCGACAGCTGGACCATCTCTCTCTCTCTCTCTCTCTCTCACACACACACACACACACACACACACACACACACACTTCTCCACTCTCAGTCAAAGTTCGATTTATTTCCTCTGTCTGTGAGTCACAGATTAGATATCTTGCACAGAATTTCAGCTGCCGTTTTGAAGAGTTCCTAGCAACATTGCAATGAAATGTTTCGGCATAATCTGCTGCAGTTCTGTACACCAAAATGACATTGGGCAGTGTCCAAAGTAGTCGTAAGATCTACCTAGTCCAGGGGTGGCCAACCTTTCAGCATGAATGCCCCTGGACCTTTAATGGGTGTCTAGCTGAGGGCATTTCAGCAGGTGCAGCTGCTTTAGCAGCACCATCAGCAATTGCAGCTGCCAAGATTCTGTCTTCTACACAACTCTTAAGAATACAGAGGTCCTAATGGTGGAAGGTTGACCACCCCTGACCTAGTCCCTATGAGTACTGTATGATCTTATGTCCTTGACCTGGATTTCTTGCCAGTGTTTCATCTGGCAAACTATGGGTAATCAAGTGAACTGCCACATCAGTGGAGAAAATGAAGTAGAACATCAAAGAGCCTACCTAGAATATAGAAAAATCATAGGGATCTAAAGGCTATGGGAGGAACCATTTGATTCCCAATTGCTGAGTTTTGGCAGAGAACAGAACGAATTTATTCTGTTTCACCCAAACTGCAGAGTGAATCATAGAACCTGACATGTTTCCATAATCACTCTAGAAATATCCCTTTAGTTGCATCTGACAACTCAGGTGTGTGGTACTAGTGGGGATACGTGGTACCTGGAGATTGTGACATTAGTTTCGGTCTTAGGGCCAAAGTACTAACGTGCTCAGCTCTGACCTCTTTAGTTTGCTTTACTCAGTAGCAGCCATGGAGGCCTGATCCAGATTTAGACTACAGACATCTACAAATCACGAAGTGCCATTGCGCACCCCACAATTCTTGCTTCTTCTGAGAACTCACACTTGTCACTTGCTAACGTCAGGCTCCACTTCCACATTGAGAGGAGATCTGGAAGATGCATGCTGCTGGAACACGCATTTGCTGTAGGATGATACCTTGGCAAACTACACTCAATAGAACCCCTCCTACCTGGTTGAGCCTTGGGTGTGTTGGGTGCATTGCCATCACCACATAAAAGTGGTGATGCCAAACCTTAACACTAGCCCTGGGTACCAGCCGCCAACTCTTATTGCTGCCAGAGCTGCTAAAGCATCCTTCATATTCCAGTCGCCAATCAGAGGGCAGGGTTCTGTAATGTGCAGTAAACAGGAGCATACTGGCCCAAATATTATTAGTTCAGAGAAGAGTTTGCCCATCACTCATAAGTAATAAGCCATTTGATAGAATTAATTTAATTGTACATGTACTCAAAAGCGTAGCTGGCGTCGCGCCAGCCCCCTTTGTGACGCTGACGTCACTCACCCCACCCCCGAGTGATGTCAGCCGGAGCCAAATGTCCCTCAGGGGTTGGGTGAGAGGGAGGGGGCCAAAACAAACACGGCACGGAAGCAGCAGGAGCCTTCTGCCGGCTCCTCCGAGCCATTCTGCCACCACCTGGATCGCCGCAGGTATGATGCCCTCCGGTTTGATGCCCCCCGCCTGCTGCCCAGGGGCGGTCCGCCCCATCCCATCCTACCCCTCTGCATGTACTGAATTTAACTATTAACTATATAATGGAAAACAATCATGTTTTCATTTCAAAAGGACACTATAAGGTCACATGTCATAGGCTTTTTAAAACCTTTTCTTATTTGTCATGAACAACTGGGCTTAGAGACTTAAGTCTTTTTTTCCTTGTCACATTGATTTTTTCCCCCATGTATGTTAAATGGAGTTGAAATCAACATGACCACTTTTGTTTAACAACTAGAAATTCAACTTGCAAAGTGCATTAACATGCCAAAGCACCTCTGTTTGTTCACCACCATCATTGCATAAAAAGCATGATTCTATGTGTGAAGATTCTTGGTAGCCCTTATGGGTGAAAGAAAAATAACAATCCTGATTATTGTGGACTAAATTTATGAAAACACTTGCTTAAAAAAATCTACCTATTTTGAAGCAGTTATTCACCAAGCAAACAAAATATATAGAACAAAAGATGCCAGATGGTTAATGACAAATACACTTAAAAATGCAGCTGAAACAAATGTCATGTTCAAAATCAGCCTTGGAATCTTTTGAGTTTCCTTGTGGAAATTCATATAAACCTTTCATCAGTATTTGATTCAAACATTGGCTAAAACCTCACATACTCAGAACATATAAAAATTGGTTGCAAGGGAATAGCAAGCAACAGTGAGCTGCACACCATCAGAGCTGCTGCAGTGATGGCAGCCCACGTAATCTGCCACGTAATCACGAGATCCACCAGTTTACCGCATGGATAGGATTGGACTTCTTGACTTATTGTCAGTAACGAGGGGAAATTCTAATGCTGATCTACACTCTGTTTATCTGCCCCCCCTTTTTTTAGTGTTTTCCACCTGTCATAACTTAGGCTTGGCTAAAAACTTCCCCCGCCCCTCGATAAGGGATATTTTGTCGTCGTCGTGTTTTGCTGTGTTATGTTATGCCGGTCTTTGACTGTTAATAAACTATATTGGATTGGGCTTCTTGACACACTTTAAAAAGAACAAAGTTTTGCACGCATTTTGAAAACAACGTTTAGATGAATACCTGTTAGTGCCTGAGAGGCTCCAAGATCCCGTGGGGGGTTGGGCCTGGATTCAAACATTTGCACTTTTCAAATTCTTCCCCATGTAAACTTTCCAGCACTTAAAGGAAAGGCAGTACACTGGGGAGAAATGTTTTAGTGTTAACTTAAGGCAAAGTAGACATTACACTATTCATGTTGTTTGACCACTCCTTTTTTTTTTTTTTAATGCAGCTAGCAGCCGCAGGGGAATCTGACCAGATCAGGACCGTGGCAAGGACTAAGAATTGAAGTCCCTTCCCCCCTGGGGATTGAGGCCCCCATGGCCTCTATTTACAGTAAAACACTCACACAGGACCAAACAATGAATGTGATTAATATTATACCTAGCTTGGGTCTCAATAGCAGGACAAATGCAAATTTAACTTTGTGCTGTGTTTGATGGCAAACTACTACTGATTTGTTCATGACTTTGTCATGCCATGTTTAAGATCATTGAGTTTTCTTTTTTCCTGTACACGGTATTGAAAGTATACGGTACTTCTGTTCTTAATTGTTCTCTTATTTCTGATCTAAATGAACTGGAGCCTTAGAGCATGTTTAAAATTAATTCCTAGATCTTCTCCTGACTCAATTTAGACACCTACATTAGAAATCTGATTGATATATTAACATCATTAATTACTTATTTGACCCATTCATTTAGCATATCTGCATAGGCCTAATTGAAGCAGCCTACACTGAATCCTAAATCCAACTTAATGAATCAAAAATTAATTTTTGAAAAACTCATTTGCTGACCTTGTGTGATGGTGAATGGTACTGCTCATACCTTTTACCCTTGGAGATGTTCCCAAACCACTCCCATAATCTCTAAGTAAGTAAGCATTCTTGCAGACTCAATTCTGCGCATCTCAATATTTCATTTTCATTTTAAATGAAATATTTTCATTTTAAATGTAGTTTTATAAAGTAAAATGTTAATGATACAGTACCAATAGAGAGAAATATTAATGCATAATTGCAAACAGGGGCAGTCTCCAGATCTGCTCCACCTCTGCTCTCACATGGTCTCTAATGGGTCTACTCGGACATATGCCAGCTTGTTAGCTGGCACAAGTTTGAGTAGAGGGAAGGAGGCATGTTGGGGGATAAGATGGAGGACGCAGCTGGGGAGGGGTGATGCGGCTGGGTGGATGGGGTAACGCGCTGACCTGGCCGACCCCTCGCCCAGGGTGACGCGCCGGCTCGTGACGCCGCTGGATCGGACTCAGAAAGCATGGAGTTCCTTTTCAAAGCAAACAAGTCCTTCAATCTGCTCCTTAGGATGCTCGTGGTGACTTTACTCTAAAAAAAGAATGCCTCTTGGCCAAAGGAGATTATTTTTTACTACGCTTGCTAATTTTGTATGATCGCAATGCTGAAATCAGTTGATCAAATTTAATGTGTTGGTTGCATTCTACTAGCCCAACAAAGCTGTGAATTTTTGAATTAATGAAAGGGAGCATTTTCCAGGTTGTTTGGTCATTTTATTTAGTTAACAAGAGATTGTCCTCACGTTTCGCTCCTAAACTATGAGGAGCATTATCAAAGGAACAGCAACTTGCTGTCTGCTCTAGTTCTTAGTACAAGATGTTAACAGTTGGGGGGTTAACCGCTGCCTTTGCCAAGTTCCTTAAAGGCATATCACCAACTATGTGGGGCCAACATAGGTGGCAATGGTGGCCCCACAGAACAGGAAAACTACAGTCAAGCGAGAACCACAGGTGGAAAAATGTTTAAAGTTTTTTTTTTTACTCAAATAGCACTGTTAAAATTAAGGTGCGTGTTATATGCCGGTGCGTGTTATACCCCGATAAATACAGTTAATAAAACGACCAGAACAACCTGGAAAATTATTCCTTTTATTAATTCAAAGATATGTACCGGTCGTGAAAACCTCAGAACATAAAGCTGTGAATGTTAGATGTTTGACATCAAAAGCTGGATGTATGAACATTAATGCATCCCAAGTAAATACACTATTTAAAATCTAAGACATCTGGCAGTCCTACCAATATGTAACACATCTGTGAGCCTGGAAATTTGCCAAAAACCTTATTTTTAATGGATATCCCTTATTTGAAATGTTGTCATTTGTTGATGGAATAGAATGGAATGCTGGAATTATGACTCCACAAATGTATATCCTTTGCTACCTTTGAGCATTGTGCATATGACACAATATGCATGACAGGTACATGTGTAGGAGGAAGTGGGATCTCTGCAGCAAGTTCTGGCTGTATGCATTTTCTTTTGTCCATCTGTAGTGTGCTTACATGTGTGCAAATGCTCATTTGTAGGCTTGTATGCACAGTCATGTTCCTTTCAAAAAGCACGGGCCACAAGAAGCCTATGCATGCACTGATTGTGTACATGTATGTATGCTAAAATGACATACAAATGTGCACATCATGAGCATCTTGGCATGATCCCACTCCCCCCTTCTCATGTTCCCAGTATGTACCTTCAGTTGTATGAACAGTCATTTGGACTTCAGCAGGGTTATGTCTCTGATTATAGAATTTAATCCTGAGCTAAGGGCAGAAAATTCAGAAAAAAAAAATAATCTTGGCTGGTTCTGTGTTAGATCAGATTGATCTCCAGCCTTCTCGTTTTTGAAAGCTGAAATCTTGTGAAACTTCTCCAACAGAAGTTGGTTCAATAAAGAGTACTACCTTTCCCACTTTGTCTCTGGCACATTTAATACAGTTTTATATAAATCAAACTTGTTGCTGTGGATGCTTTTCTTTTTTAACTCTGCAGCTCTGCAGATTTTATCAATAAATCAGTGAGGCTTGCAGTGGAATTAAGGCCTTGTGTGTCCAGGGAAAAGGTTGAAGGACACAACAGGAGAGCCTTCTCTGATCTCTTCCGTGGTCCACAATAATACTCTACATATGACTAACTAGATTCTTTGAAGAATGACTGCTATATACAGGAAACCATTTCCAGTCTCTGCCCCAAGCTTTGTGCAAGCTAAGTGGTTTCAGCAGGCAGATGCTAGTCAATATCTCCTGGGCTTGGCATTCATAGTATTTTTGTGCCTAGTCACTAATCCCATATCATTTCAGGCTCAGAACTGTTGCCAAATTCAGTATTGCCGAGGTTTCCAAATCAACATTTCAAAGATAAAGGACTTCTGTATCATTGGTGTGCTCTGAAAATAAAGGGTACCCATGACACACACTATGGAACTATACTTCTAGAGTAAGGGAGGAAAAAATCCCATAGTTGAGTAATACCTTTATGAAGACCAGCCACAACAACACAAAATTTTAAGCAAGCTTTTTTGAGTTCTCGACATTAAGCAAAGCAAGAACATTAAGCTGGTCATTAAGCAAAGCAAAAAAGGGGGTGGCTGGGCATTGTGTAATAGTCTCCAAAGTCTGTAATTGATAATTGTCCTAAAATGATGTACAGGAGGGGTTAAGCAGACCCATGTTGATTATCCTCACTAAGAGATGGACAGGATCTCAGGTTGCAGTCAGGGCTTCAGGGATGAAGAAGTTATGACTATTTGGTCATTATTAGAAATATAAAGTCCAACAGTTACAACCCAATCCTGCCTTAGATGCACCAGCCGGCCGCTTCATCCTAAGCATGATGTGACCCACGCCAGTGAGGTTGACCCACACCTGGCCATCTAATCACCCCCTCCCTACCACCCTGGCCCACCCTCCCCATGCCATCCTTCCACCTGGCGCAGGGCTTACCTGTGTCAGGCGGCACGAGGTCTGGAGGTTGGCGAAGTAAGCAGTGCCGGCCTCTGCGCCAGCACTGCTTACTCCAAAGGTGCCACGAAAGTGCTGTAAGGCACTTTCGCGCCATAGGCCTGTGGAGCACATGACTTGGGCAGGATTGGGCTGTTAATCTGTTTCATTCTCAGCACTAATTGAAGTCTATGGTCCCATTGTCATGCAGAGAACAGAAAAGAAAAATAGGTAGTTTTAATGTTAGTAAAGCTGGATATCAGTTTCACCTAATACACTAGTCCAGTGGTTCTTAACCTTGTTGGAGGTACTGAACCCCACCAGTTTCATATGCGCATTCACTGAACCCTTCTTAATTTGAAAAATAAAATATGATTTTTTCAAATTCAAAACATAGGTATATATTTTAGGTATATATACATAGGTATATTTTTATAGGTGCACAAAATGAACAAAACCATTAAAGAACAAAACCATTAAGAACAAATATTAAAACATGATTTTCACACAAAAACAAAAACATAATAATGAATATTTACTTCAAATCAGTGTGACTTCTGCTGTTGCCTTTCAGAGACCAGTTCAGAAATGCGCGGCTTTACCTTAAGGAAGTGTTCTCTTAGTTTTGCCGGTGCTAGACTAGAATTGCTCAACTTGGCATTGCAAATCATGCAGCTAGGACGCTGACTCCCATCACGTTCCGTTATACATGTGAATCCATATTGTACATATTCGTCCGACCACTTTCTTTTTTTGCTCGACATAGTATGAAGGGATTAAATTAAATAAATATTAAGAAAGAAATCACACACTTCGACTACTGGGCGCACCAAATTCCGTACAGCACAGATAGGCCACGCCACGTTATCACCTGCAGCCAATGAGGCGTGGCTAGAGCGCGGCGGGAAGGGCGGACTGCCTGGGGGCGACACGCGCAATGGGTGATGCGCGGTCGCGCCCGTGCACCCGCGCATCGCACGCAGGCGGTCCGCCCTTCCCGTCGCACTCCAGCGACGCCTCGGAGGAGGCCTCGGAGCATCCGCCCTCGGCGGAGCTCCAAGGCCTTCTGAGGGACGCCCGATGCGCGACGTCCTATTTATAAGCTTTAGCGCATGCACAGAACATTTGAGGGCAAATTTGCCCCGAAACATACTGCGCATGCGCTACAGCTTATAAATAGGACGTCACGCATCGGGCTTCCCTCAGAAGGCCTTGGAGCTCCACCGAGGGCGGACGCTCCGAGGCCTCCTCCTGCCCAAGACAGCTGGCCGGAACGGATGTCTCCGGAGCCGGCAACAGCGGAGGCTCCGCTGCTGCCAGCTCCGGAGACATCCTCGTCGGGTGGCACGGGGTCATTAGGGCGGCGCGCGCGCCCTAGTGACGCCGCTAGTCGGTGAGTCAGTCTCGCGGGTTCGGCGGAGGACTACTCACGATTGAATCATGAGTAGTCCTCCGCCGAACCCTCGAGACTGACTCACCGAACCCCTGGGGTTCGATCGAACCCAGGTTAAGAACCACTGCACTAGTCACATGATGACTGGGTAGAATGTTGATGGAAGTCAAATTGGTAGAATCACCTAGTGGTTGGTGCTAATTTAACCCCACGCCACCCAAAGTAAAGTCTCATCTTCTGGAGGTAGGTTAGGATTAGGGTAGAGAGTTGATGGAAGCCAAATTGGTAGAATCACCTAGTGGTTGGTGCTAATTTAACCCCACACCACCCAAAGTAAAGTCTCATCTTCTGGAGGTAGATTAGCTTTTTTCCCTCCAATTATCAAATCCCTCTGCTGGATGGCTGATTGCAGTATTGTGCAAAGAAAACCCAACCAGATAGCCTTGTGAATCTACTAGAAAAAAAAATCCGAAAGCCACAATCTAGTAATACCTTTACTGGGTTTTGTTTTGTTTTTTCTTTATTAGAACCAACCAAAACAAACTAAAATGAAGCAAACCTTTAAAAGAAAGGACATCTGGTAATGTACTATCTGATCCAGATCTCCAGCGTTGCAGGAGCAACCACCATATAGCTCTCGGGGGGGGGGGAGGGGGAACACTCAATAGATGCAATGGGAATTGTGTGCGGCCATGGAGTTTCTTCTCAAAGGACAGAATGGTAACACTATGCATTGAGTGTGGTCTGAGTTACGTCCATTGATGCAAACTCCTTTTTGTCCTTTATTATTGTGGACATACAAGCAGTAGAATTGGTCACGGCTGTTACAGGAAATAGTGTCAACTGACTGTCAATGCCAAGACTGGGTAACACCATCCTGTATTTCTATAATACACTTTTTTTCATAAGGTATTGTATCCTAATAGATAGTATTTCATTCATCTGATGAAGCAGGAAGGTGTTTCTTGGCACAATAAACCAGTTAGACTCAAAGGTGCCAGAAGACGTTTTGTCTACTAACCTGGTGTTAGCAATGTGTATATTGTTACATTTGTCCTGGGGAAATAATTGCAAATATCTCCAACAAAGTGATACTTGTATGTAAAGGCTATTTATTCTTTACAGTAGGCCATCCAATCTGCTGTGAAAGAGCCCCTTTGTTGTTTTCAGGCTCTTTGTCTTAGGTGTTTTCATGTAAGAAGAAATATCCTTATCGTTCTTAACCACTTTAACACAAACTGTAATCTTTCCACTTTTATATCTGAATTGTTGTTGGGGGCGGGGGTGAAGGAGAGGGAAGACATCATACAGTATGTGCAGAAATAAATCTGTTAAAAATGCATTCATCTACAACTGTGCAGCTTTTTCAGCATGTTTTGTGCTGGTTTCAAATCTCCCCCTTGTTTGTCAGAGCCGTAAACAGCTGATAGTGTTGGAGAAAGAGCTTGATTTTTTCCAGTCTTTTTTTTTTCATAAGAAAGCAGATTAATAGATATGCTTTTAATGCTATCAATGTTCTATCATGACAGTTTAAAGAATTATTCTGGATTTCAACAAAAAAAAAACCAAAAACCATAGAATGAAGGATTTGTTCCTTGAGTTCGTCTGAACAGCAAAGGCACATCTTACATTTACTATCCCAGCTCATAAATGTATAAGCTGCTGCATACGTTAACAACATATGCCTGCCTCCTTTAATATATGGCACTTTAGGAGGTCTACCTGTTTGCAGAGACACTGTGGTGTAGTGGTTAGAGTAGTGAATTAAAAATGGGGAGTTTTCATTTCAAATCCCCATTCAGCCATGACACTAACTGGATAGCTTTGGGCTATGTACTGTACTGTACACTGGTCTGACCTCCTTGAAGGACCAATAGGATAGTAATACAATACATTTCCCCCCTTCGGAGTGCTTACAAATGAATACCTAATACATTTCCAATCTCTGCTTGTGAACACTGTAAACAAGAATACATCTGATACATTTTAAAGAAGACTGCATCTTGCATCTGATGTCGCTGATCTATGAAAGCTTCTGCTGTAATAAATGAGTTAGTCTTTAAGGTGCTAAAAGACTCTTGGTTGTTTTTCGCACGTTCTTCATAAGTCCATTTTGTCTTTAGGAATTGAGTTGCTCACTGTGGATTTCCAAAATACTTCCCAGAATTATACTGATTTCCATCGTGTGCAACGTACAATGCATGAAAATGAACTAAGCTCACTAGCCACGTATAAACTTTCTGTTTTCCAAGTTTCCACATTAATGATGTTAAAAGAATGGATGGTAATTATTTCTTTTCCCAACATTTGTGCTGGCATTTTAAGCTAATTATGTAATTCTTGTATGCCAAGGCACAATGTATGTGACAACTGCCATTTCAAAGCACCAATACGTCTCTGTTGAAAGAACTCTCTGCCTTATAAAATGTTGGTTATTCTAATTGCAACTTCCCCTTTCAGTCTCAGTCTCAGTCTCTCTCTCTCTCTCTCTCTCTCTCTCTCTCTCTCTCTCTCTCATATATATATATATATATATATATATATATATATATATATATATATATATATATATATATATATATATATATATATATAAACATTTTACAAGGCAGAGAGTACACTGATTTTAATATGCTGGATGCAGTCGTGAATTGACCGGGTTGAAGTTTAGTAAAGGCACCAACACACCGCACGCGTCTCACTGCATTGCGTCCTGGAGTCGATTCTGATTGACCCAACACGTTGCTCCTGTTGCCCCCACAACACTGAACACGGCCTCTCATTGGCCAAAGCTCTATTTATTCAAGTTGGAACACACTGGAACGCACCAGAACAACCTTCAGCCAATGAGAGGCCAAGTTCAGTGTTGTGGGGGTGGGACAGGAGCAACGCGTTGGGCCAATCAGAATCGACACATTGGTTACTCCGGCGTGCGCCGACGTGTTTGGTGTCTCACACCTTTAAGAAAGCAACTAGGCATACATTATGAGAGCTTGGTATTTCCGTTCACAGTGTAAGGAGTAAACAGTAATGTAAAAAAACAAAAACCCAGAGAACTGGAAACCTTACAAGCCAATGACAAAGGTTGAATTTTGCAAGTGATTTGCAATAATTAATAAAGCTGATTCCAATTTTATGAACAACACCTTATGGATAGGTGGAGCCACATTTGAAAACCACATTCAAAAGTAATGTATGAGTCAACGACCACAACTGTATTTACTGGAGTGATGAAAGTCTTCACCAGGTGTTAGAGCAAGAATTGAATGTACCAGATGTTATGGTCTGGGCTGGGATTTGATCTTATTTCCTGTTGTTAATCCTTAATTCTTTGACCGTACTGTTAATGTTGTGAATTATCTGGAAATGTTGTGGCACATGGTATTCCCTACACTTAAAAATTGTCCCAATTATCAAAACATAATATGGCAATAGGTTGGTTGTCCACTACGATTTAGAAGAAATGTTTGTGTATTCTTGAACAATAATTTTTCTGATAGATGGACAGGATGCCTTGGAATAGTCAAATTGCCTCCTTGGTCACCAAACTTACAGCCCAATCTTATTGGCCTGCCCACTGGTGGCATGCATGTTCCATCAGTGCCTGCTGCTGAAAAGCAGCTGTAAAGCGTGCTTCGGCAGTGATCTGAGTAGCATGTTGCCGGAGCACCAGTGGAAAGGCTAGAGCCTTCCCGTGCAGAGGCGTCACAGAGTGGCGGGGGCCAGGGCACAGAGCACTGATGCTGGGTGGGGGTGTAGGCCTCCTAAGGTTTCGGTTTTATTTTTCCAGGGTTTTTTGCATTTTTCAGATTTTTTTGGCATTTTGCATGCAGCTGCCGCCCCCCCCCCCCACTGCATCCCCAGGGCGGCAGCTGCCTCGTGTGCGCCCCCCAGGGTGTATACGGTGTTCGGGGGCTGAGCATTCTCGGCGGGGCACAGGTACTTAGCTTTCTCCTCCAGCATTTTCCGATCTGGACGGCATCCATCTTGAATGGGCGGGACTCTCTAGGACTTTCTCTCCTAGTATCGCTGGTCGCACGCCCTCTCTAGGGCATGTGTCTCGTTGGTCTCGCTGGTCCGTCCTCCAGAGTCCTAGAGAGGACTGGAGGACCGGCAGACCAGCGAGACTTGGAGCCAGAGCAAGTAAGCCAGCGAGGGAGGTGGGAGGGGTCTGGGAGGGCAGAACATGGTAGGGAGGGGGAGGAAAAGGAGGTGGGGAGGCTGCAGGAGGGGTAGATCCAGTGGCAATGGCATGCGCCAGATCCTATCCCCTCCAGCAGCAGCCTCCCCATCTCCTTTCTCTTGGACTTGTGCCAGCTAACGATCTGGTGCAGGTCCGTGGAGACCCATTGCAGGGCGGGAGGTTTATAGAGGGATCCCCTTTCCCATCCAAAGCCTCACACTCCACCCCCACTCCCCCCACTGGATACAGTGCGTGCCTTTTTGGCACAGCTGCACCAGCGGGAAGGATAGGATTGGGCTATTAATCTCATGTGGTTTTTCCATGTGGGGTATAATCAAATACAAAGTTTACATCCATAAACATTGGGGCATCAATCGCCTGAAGGCTTTGATATGCCAAGAATTTGAAACATTGGATAATAACAGAGAACTGTACCATGTTATTGTGGTTTATTTATTTATTTTTCTACCGCCCTTCCTCCAAGGAGCTCAGAGTGGTGTACATATTTCCTCCCCTCCTTTTTGTCCTCACAACAACCCTGTGAGGTAGGTGGGGCTGAGAGACAGTGACTGGCCCAAGGTCACCCAGGAAGCTTCATGGCTGAGCAGGGATTTGAACCTGGATCTTCCAGGTCTAAGTCCGACTCCCAAACCACTACACCATCCTGGTGTAAGGTGCAACAAGTGTATTGACCATGATAGAGGGCACTTTGATAAGGTATTAAATAACTAATGATACCTTCTTAATAATATGCTATAACATCTGTAGTAATAATTATTTTTATTAAAGATACAGTATTACAATGTGATTTCATTATTCTATTCTGTGTGTGTGTGTGTGTGTGTGTGTGTGTGTGTGTGTGTGAGAGAGAGAGAGAGAGAGAGAGAGAGAGAGAGAGAGAGAGAGAGAGAGAGAGAGAGAGAGATCCATTTTAACTTTTAAGAGAGAAAGATTTCAAAGCAATGTTTGAAATAAATTATTAGGAATAAAATTGACCTGAGATTCATATGCTGTTATCTAACGTTTCTATTATGCTAGATTTGGGGATTTGCCAATTCTAAAGACATCAGAGTAGCGTGGTCAAAATAGCTGTTCTTTGAAGCCATTTGTGGAACTTTACAAATCTTTCATTGTGAATCAGTAACGGTTGTCAGACCACTGTGAAAATGTAAAATTTTAGAAAACAGATCTAGCAAACAGAGAGGTGATTGTTTTTCACATTGTTTTTCAGGATCAAGAATTCAGTAGTTACAGCGTCAACTATTTACATAGTCTAGTGTTTACTCAAACTTTAACAAGAGCACAGATGGGAGTTGCATTCTTTCTTGAAGCACATTTGTAATAATTAATAATAATAAAAAATTAAAAAGAGGTGAAAGCAAGCCTCCTGCTATAATGTAGATGCCTCTCGTATTTTTTTACTGTTGAATTCCTGCCAGCCAGGAAACACATACTGCAATGGGTTCATGTTTCACACCCAGCTTTGCCAAGGTGAAAAGGTAGAACACTTCTTTGCCATAGCACATATGCGAAGTCTAAGAGCAACGTCAAGCGGAAACAAGTTTTAACTCCCCCCTTGACTTGTTTAGCCACAAGGAGACTCCTTTCCAAAGTGTTGGTGGAAAACTGCTAAGACTCTGACAAGAACTGTATGACTAACAGGGTAATATGTAGAGTCACGTCTATTGATCTTTCTGTGTGCTGATGACTGAGAAAGATGGTTACAATCATTCCATCTAACGGGGAAGTTAGGTGGTTGAGTGCCTATCAGTTTGAAAGTGAAACGGGGTCACCCTCAAATACAGTAGTGGTTTCTACACATTCAAGGGATTCCCTAGATGCTGAGAAGTATATATGTTTACCTGGAGAAGTCTCTGGAGAAGACTCTGATGCTGGGAAAGATTGAAGGCAAAAGGAGAAGGGGAAGGCCAAGGATGAGATGGTTAGACAGCATCACCGATGCAATGAACATGAAAATGAGCGAACTCAGGAAGATAGTGGAGGACAGGAAGGCCTGGCGGGATATGGTTCATGGGATCACGAAGGGTCGGACACGACTTAACAACTGAACAACAACAACATATACGTTTATAATTAAAATAACATTTAAAAAATTAAAATTCCAAATGGCACTCAAAGCATCAAGGTTCTGTGAAATGCTGAATCAGGCTGTCCATAGTGGTGGTTATTTTAAGAAAAGGGAAGGAAAATGGAGGCAAGAGGGAGATAGGAAATTGGCTTGCTCAAGTCCCTTATTATAGTTTATATTAGTTATCTTAACAGATGTGTACTGTAATATGTGCTGTAAGCTGATAAAAAAAACACCTCGCATTCTTGCTATTTAGGGATGTTTTAAGACCAGGAAATGGGGAAATGATGCCTTTTCCCTTTTCTACTCTCCAGAGCCACACCTCCCAAAAGTATACAATGATAAAATGCCCAGGTATGGGGTTTGCAGTCCAAACACTGTCTACACTGACCCTCTTTCTCCTTCCTGTGATCTTGCAGCAAGACAAGATCTCAAGGCGAAAAGAAAACAAGTGTCCATTAGTTTTATTTTAAAAGTTGATGATAAGTCTTCAGACCCTCAGGATCAGCTTTGAGGAGGGTTGCAATGGGTGAGGGCAGGCAAGGTCCTTTGCATTGTGCGGTTGCACAAGTATAAATTGGGGTTCAACCCAATCAGGTATGAATCCCAAGAATCCCATCCATCTGCCCTGAATATGCATGCAAATCCACAAAGATTCCTTTAAGTCTTTGAATGGAGGAAAGTCTAAGACTCCTGAGAGCCACAGAAAGAGAAAGGAAGGTGCCATGGGTGCCCATAATACCTTCCTTCCTGAGTCATGGAAGCAGGCATTTTCATCTGTGGACATGATTCTTAGAAGGTCGCCCACGTGTAGAACGCAGTCTGCTATTTCACAGACAGCATCTTAAGTATATCTTGCATTGTTGGTAATCTAATTTAAGACAATTTGGATGATCGCCCTGTTGGAAGAACTTCGCAGAGGACTGGACAGGGGGAGTGCATTCCTGCTGGTCCTTTTGGACCTCTTGGCGGCTTTCGATACCATCGACCATGGTATCCTTCTGGGTCGGCTGGCCGAGTTGGGACTAGGGGGCACTGCACTGCAGTGGTTCCGTTCCTATTTGGCTGAGAAGTCCCAGATGGTGAAGCTGGAAGACGCCTGTTCGGCCTCAGTGTGGGGTGCCACAGGGTTCTATTCTCTCTCCCATGCTTTTCAACATCTACATGAAGCCGTTGGGAGAGATCATCCAGGGATTTGGAGTTGGGTGTCACCAATATGCTGATGACACCCAGCTCTATCTCTCCTTGCCATCTCACTCCAGGGAGGCTGTGGAAGTCCTGGAGCGCTGTCTGGAGGCGGTTGGGGTCTGGATGAGGGCTGATAGGTTGAGATTGAATCCAGAAAAGACAGAGGTCCTACTGGTCAGGAAAGCTTCGATGCAGGTACTGAGTCACCTGCCCATTCTGAATGGGGTTGCACTCCCCCTGCAGGAACGGGTGCGCAGCTTGGGAGTACTTCTGGATTCACAGCTCTCCCTGGAAAGCCAGGTGGCAGCTGTGGCCAGGGGTGTGTTTGCCCAGCTTCGGCTGGTGCTCCAGCTGTGGCCGTACTTGAGTCGATCGGAGCTGACCACGGTGGTCCACGCCTTAGTGACTTCAAGACTGGATTACTGTAATGCACTTTACGTGGAGCTGCCCTTGAAGACGGTTCGGAAGCTGCAATTAGTGCAGAATGCGGCGGCCCGGGTGGTCACTGGAGCTAGGCAGTTTGACTCTGTTGAACCGCTGCTTCAGCGGCTGCACTGGCTGCCCATTCGTTTCCAGGCCCAATTCAAGGTGCTGGTAATGACCTTTAAAGCCCTTCACAGTTCGGGCCCAGAATATCTGAGGGACCACCTTCTCCCATACATTCCGGCCCACTCTCTTAGGTCATCTGAGGGGGCTCTCCTGCGGGTGCCACCTCTATCGCAAGTTAGGGGAGCGGCAACACGTGGGCGAGCCTTCTCTGCTGTGGCGCCACAACTGTGGAACTCCCTGTCAGGGGATCTGAGAACCACCCCCTCCCTCATGACTTTTCGGCGAGGGCTCAAAATGTTTTTGTTTTGTCTAGCATTTGGGTGATGGGTTGTCGTCTGCCTCCTGTGTCTCAAGATGCTCTGCCATGCTGCTTCTCTGCTCCATACTGTCACTCCCCAGTGGATTTTATTGTTTTTTAAATTTGTTTATGTATCGTTATGTATTGTTTAAACTTATTTTATGTATTTTAAATTATGTATTTTAATCTGTTGTAAGCCGCCTTGGGCATTTGCCTTTGGCATAGGAAAAGGTGGGATATAATTTTTTTAAATAAATAAATAAATAAGACAATGATGCATTGAGACTATATCTTTATGGAAGAACAACAAACAAACACCCTTCTGACTTTTCAGTCAGTGGAAGACTAGCTATTGCGAAGTACAGGAACTTAATGTACAGCAGGTGGAATATAGCCTTCAGCAAGGTAATAGAAGGTGGGGAGCCTAGACAGTGATCCTAGGTCCACCCTTCTGCCAAGAGACTCAAGGTACTGCACATGGTTCTCCCCTACACATTTCCCGCCGTTTCCATCAACGTTGGTAGACGGACAGCCCAATCCTGACTAAGATTCGGCCGGTGGCCCATGGTCGCCCGCCGGATCCTGTGCACTGACATCCAGCGTGGCTGCCGGGCAGGAGGTCTACTCAGGGAAGGAGATGCTCATCTCCTTCCCCGAGTGTAACGGGGCTAGGCCCTATCGGCCTCCTCATATTTCCGCCAGGTATTTTGCTGGCGGAAGTAGAGGAGGCCGTATAAAGGCTCTGGCACCTGGCGGGGGTCAGGATACGGCCAAAGGCCATCCCCCACCCCCTCCCGGGCCGCCAGGACCAATAGCCACCCTCCTGGCTCCGACAATTCGCCCCTCCCCCCCGCCCACTGGATCCTAACTTACCTGGGTCCAGTGGCCGGCGGGAGCTCCGTTGTCAGAGCTGCTTGCAAGTAGGCACAAACGTGCTTTCTGGCACGTTTGTGACTACGGAATGTTCATTCTGTCGCCGGCAAGTTACGGAGGATTGCACAGTGAGTGACAGGTCCAAGGTTTGCCACTGGGTTTCATGGCTGAGCTTTCAGGTCTTCTCAGGCATATTTTCATCCTTGAAATTTTGGAAGGTTTGATGCTAAACCCATACATCTGGCAATTAGGAAAGAGTTTGGATGTCAGAGGGTGTAATGCTTAGGCAAGCTTAAGCCCTCTTACTCCCAATTTTAAAAATGAAGCACTGCTAAGAGCCATGTCAAAAGCCTCTCAACCACCTTAGAAAAAGAGCTATAAACCTACAGTCTTCTTGGTTTATTTGAGAGACATAATTACAAGACCAGAATGGTACTGATCTCTTCTTTCTTGGGGTTAGTATCACATTTTCAGATAAGATTATTTTTTAAAATTTAAACTATGTGAAACAAGCATATAGCAATACCCCAAATAGCACGGGAGATACATTTCCCAAAAGTGGAGCTCTGCATGATACAGCACTATTGGAGACATCATCAATCTAATAGGCAATAAATGGTTTCTAATTGGCCCAGAATGCACTACTCCAATTGGTTAGAATGGCTGTCAAGCTCAACCTTCTGGCTATCACATGTTTCATAGAAAAACTGTCTACCAGAATCACTTACAGCCCAATCCTGATCTAAAGATCTGCCGGGCGGCCAAGGCCGCCCGTCAGATCCTGAGCTCCGCCGTGGGCAGACTGCAGCAGGCAGCCCGTGGGGGAAGGGGATGCTTGTCCCCTTCCCTGGGTGTAACTGAGGCTGGGGCTGATCGGTCTCCTCGGGTTTCCGCCAGCTATTTTGCTGGCAGAGGTCGGAGGAGGCCGTGTTAACGGCTCAGCCGATCGACAGGGGTCAGGATTCAGCCAAGGCCGATCCCCATCCCCTCCCCGATTGGCTAGGCCTATCAGCCCCCGCCATTTGCAGCCGCCCCGCCACCCCGGCCGCTGTATCCCTACCTGGCTCGGCCAGCGGGCGGGAGCTGGTCTGAGCGGTGGAGCAGGGCTGGCTGGCCTTGCGCCAGCCTTCCCTGCTCACGAGTGGTCGCAAAAGTGCTTTACGGCACATTCACGACAGCTTAGGGCAGCAGAACACTCTTTCGCCACCCTATTTTAGAGCTGGATTGCACTGTTAATGTGGGAGACATTGTGGGACGATAGCAAAAGGTCCTTGATAGAATCTGTCTTCATTTCATCCCGTTTCCTTATTTTCCAATCAGTCAGAACAAGGGAGTAAATAGTACCCTTAGAAGACTGTGTAACAAAAGCACAGAGTCTGCCGACTTGCCTTCAAATATTTCTAACATGCTCCTTTAAGGATCCTGTAAATCTCCCTTAATACAGAAGGGATTAATGAAGTCTCTAAGTATTTAATAGAATATCCACAAAGCCTATGGTTGCATTCTCTTTAACATGAGGACCTTTGTGGCTAACCTCCTATTTACATGGGATTCTCACTTGTACAGACACCGAGTACTGTACTACTCTGAAAGCAGTGGGAAAACCAAAGCTACTCTTGCAATTCTCAAAGCGTTGTACTGGAGTATTTGACTTTAAGTTGATTTGATTCCATTAAAGGAAATTGCTTTAGTTCAATGGCTGTAGGATGCACAGAGAGAGTATTGCGTGCACACAGAGTACTGCATGCATGGGAAAGTCTGGATTTATGAGTTTAGAAACCCACATATTTCATAGAGTTTCCCCACCGTAGGGTTAGAGTCCTGTTCCATTAGACACGAGAACGTGGTGGAGAAACTTTGTATTGAAGGTGGGATATAAGTGTATAAATGAAAACAAACAGGGCTTATCCGTTCATGCAGACCTTTGTGTATATTGACGCACCACGGGAGCTTTGGATCATTTTTCATGCACAAAGAGCTTAATTGACCAGTGGACTGCAGTCTTAATTGATTTGCGGCTGGGGCTAGATGGAAGAAGTCTCATCCTTGTAAAATGATTATAGGTTGCCATAGACATTGATAGTATAGGTGTAATGTACTATAAGATCATTCTGTTTTCAGTGGGACTCCAAGGAAGCCTGTAGAACAAAAATCACTACTAACCAAACTGTCATCAAATAAAACCACTGAAGTAGCAGGCCCAGATTAACTACTGCTAGCAGGGAAGAAAAATGCAACTGAGCATCTGATAGTGATCACAAGACGGAGAATCTCACTAAGATTTCACTCTTGTAATTATGCCTCGAAGCTAGCTCAAGGTTAAAAAAAAACCACCCTTAAATCTTTACCTTATTAGGCAAATCTTATTAGGATATTGACAAATATTCATATGTCTTAGCTGCATTTCATTAAACATCCCCACAGTCTTATTCTTGTCTTCTACTTATGCTGTGATTATTGTGGACTGGAATCAATTACGTCTAAGAATGAACAAATGTGGTGTTTGAGAAGAAGACTTCAAAATACAGAAGCAGCCCTCCTGAAATTGTCTTTCTGTACACTAAAATAGAAAAATGATGCCAAGTAAGTACTTTAGGGCTAGGCTTGCCATCCATCCCGGAAAACCCGGGACGGTCCCAGGATCCAGGATCCGGTCCCGGATCTGTCCCAGGCTTTCTGGGCCCAGTGGAATCCTCCGCTGCCGCCAATTTTAAAGTGGTAAAACTTAGCTTTTTTCCGGGCACTGCCATCTTGAATCTCACAAAATCTCACGAGATCCAAGATGGCGGTGCCCAAATCTCCCTCACGAGATTTGGGCGCTGCCATCTTGGATCTCACAAGATTTTGCGAGATCCAAGATGGCGCCGCCCAGAAAAAAGGTATGTTTTACCACTTTAAAATCGGCGGAGGTTGCAGGGGCACAACGGGCAGCAAAATGGTGGCAAGAGCAGCAAGCAGCAAGTGGAAGCTGCAGGGGCACTACAGGCAGCAAAATAGTGGCACGACGGGCAGCAAGCAGCAAGCTGTGGCAGAGGCAGCAGGGGCACGACGGGCGGCAAAATGGCGGAATGACGGGCAGCAAGCAGTGGCGGGGGCTGCTGGGGCACTATGGGTGGCAACAATGGTGGCATGACGGGCAGCAAAATGGTGGCACGGCGGGCTGCAACAATGGTGGCACGATGTGCAGCAAAATGGTGGAACGACGGCCGGCAAGCAGAGGCAGATCCTACGGGGGCACGACGGGCGGTAACAATGGTGGCATGACGGGTGGCAGGGACAGCTGATTTTTTCCGGGTTGCGGAGCAGACGGGTGGGTCCTCCCACTCTTGCCGCAACCTGGAAAATAAGGTTACAGCCCTGCCGATTTGGTAGGGCTGTAGCCTTTCCCTCTGAGTTGCGGTGCAAGCTGGAGGACCCGCCTGCCTGCGCCGCAACCCGAAAAGACGGCTACAGGCCTACACTGTCCCCTGCAGTACAGGCCTACATCCTACCTTTTCTCGGCACCGCCATCTTGGATCTCATGAAATCATGCGAGATCCAAGATGGCAGCGGCTAAATCTCGTGAGGGCACATGAGGCAGTACTAAACAAAAAAATTCTTATTGTGCAGGAGTCAATAGAGGTTGTTTCCAGAAAAAAAAGCTTGGCAAGCTTGGCTCGACACAATAAGAAAAAATAATACGTGGAGCCCCATTGGTTCTTTTCTTGCCAGAAATTACATAGGTACAGGAACACTGCTCCCCCAAAAGTTGGCTACCTTAACACAGATTTTCATTGAAACAGTGATAGGAGTTTCTTATTTGTTATACTTGTTTATGTTTAGTTCAGTATTATATTTGTCATTTACTGAGATCCATTCCAAATGTTTGCGATATGGAATGTTATAAATTAATAAATAGCTTTTGGCTGAGATTTTTAATTAGCTTTTTTATCCAAAGTCCGCAGAGATAAACTAAGGCTCCCTGTGAAATCAGAGGTCGCTCATTCAGGTCCTTGGAGCAGATGGACTCTTCGTTATATTATAATTTATCACTTCGTTTGCAATACTGTCATGTATTTGATTTGTAGGAAAAGACTGACCTTATAGTCATTAATTCTGATAGTGGTACTCTCAAATGCAATGAAAGTAGTCTAAATCGATGCAACACAAGGGCAATTGGGGGCCTTTTCATGGCATGTAATTTCTGTAAAAACGCACAGAAGCAAGATGGTATCTAAATGGGAAGCGAGTGATGCAAACTTGCTGTCTTGTCCTCTGTTTTACATGGTTGTGGTCAACTTTATTTGTATACTACTTTTCCATATAAGAGCATGCTCAATATGGTTTATTTATAGCTAATTAAAAAAAGACCAGCAATATTAATGCATAATAAAAACAAACAAACCCTAACAGTCTATAGAACCCTAATACTAAAATAGTATTTTAATGGCATTTGCAGACCTTTTTGCTTCTGTTTGATGTTTTTGATGTTTTGTTTTCTATTTGATGTCTCCCTCTGGCATTTTGAATCATTCTGCTGTACTTGTTTTTTGAACAGCTTTTATTGCGCTTCATATATTTGTATCGTATTGTAAGTAGGGCTGGCCAAGACCTCTCAGCTAAATGCCACTTCCCTTGCCTGGCAGTGCACCAACTACCACTATTCTTCCTTCTCCCACTCCCTGAATTTGAAAAAAAGAGGAGAATGAAGAGAAAGGTGGAGTATGGAGGAGAGTTGAAGACAATCAAGCAGCGGCGGAAGAACGGTGGAGCGTGTGGAGCAGGAGCTCCAGGCGCTCGGACGCGATCGGGGGAACTTACACTGGATTGGCCCTCCCGCCCTCTCTCGAGCCGGTACGCCTCCGAAATGGCTTCGATTCCGGCGGGGGGGCGTCGACGTGACGCGATGCTGGCCCCGCCCCCTGCACCAGGCGTCGTTCGGGCTTCCAACATCTCTGCACTCAAGCCCATAGCTTTCATGTCCTCTACACTCCTCTTCTGCTCCATTCCTTCCTCTCTTTCTTTTCAAATCCAGGGAGTGGGAGGAGTAGTAGTAGTGATGGAGGTGGACAGGGGAATGCTCCCCACCAATCCACTGCATGAGGTGACTGGTCTCACGAATGGGCCAGCACCAGGGACGTGCGGTGCGGGCGCAGCAGATGAGGCAAACCCACCCCCTCATAGTTCATGTAAAGCGCCACAGCCTAACCGGGGGGGGGTTGCGCATGCACGCGCTACCCGCTTGCACTCTAATAAGCGGGTCGTGCGTTGCAATCCCTGAGTTAGGCTGCGGTGCTTTACCATGAACTATGAGGGGCAGGGTTGCCTCACCTGCAGCAACCGCACCACACATCCCTGACCAGCACCAACTGTAAGCCTTGTTGAGTGCTTCTTGCAGGGGAAAGATGGAAATCCAGAAACAAGCCATCTGCCTGTACTGAGCCTGAGTTATCCATAAAACAGTGAAGCCTCACCAAAATGTCACCAAAGGAAGGGCACATTTGGATACATTTATAGCACTCACTTTTGGTTCTGAATGAATATAAAATATTGATCTTCTAGGAAAATGCGATCTTCTAGGAAAATGCCATCTTCTGATTCCTGTTGCCACAATTTGGGGTGAGGCACACTGCAAAGCCGACATGCAGAGATTGAAACGGATGTACACACAGATATTGTTAAATGTCTATGCAAAACAGCACAGACGGTGAGTTACAGGTATTTAGCAGTGCAGAGCTTGCCAGTATTCCTGTATGGCTTTAATACAGCCCAAGCTAGTAACACGAAGCTGCGGCTCCGTGCAGGTGTAATTTAGTGCATGGTTGCCACTGTGACTTGTGAAGTTTCCTGATACTGGATCCCACCATCCTGAAAACACTTCTGCTATAAATACCCTCATGCTAATGCCTCGTGACGTATTCTGTAGGTCTTTTTGTAATGGCCCACTGCTTTTCTTGAACCTGATTTAAAGGTGCTTTTCTTTTCTTTTTTTTATCACGAAGGATAGAACAAAGTGGCAGTAAAGGAAAATTCTGTTCTTCTAAAAAGTAAGTTCTTTTACTACATATCCACACACTTGCCTGGGCCTTTATAGTTAACAGGTTTCAAGGGGAACCAGATGAGCACGAAAATTAAAATCCTGCTATTGCGAGAGATACGAGGGAGGGACAGGTACATTGTGATCTAGATTGTATCCTGTTACCAGACTGCAGCATGCTTCAATTTAACTCATACAGACAGTATTATTTAAACGGGAGTTTTGAAAGCAAATCATGGAGTCCTACCAAAGTCAGGACATGCCAGGTCACATGAACACCCATTCTAACCTTCAATCTGACTACTGTAATTTACCATGTAATAATCTGCATGGCACCTCTGAAAAAGTAATATATTCATTTAAAATATTTATTCCAAATCATGACAAGATGCTCAAGATGGCGAATATATAAATTAAAGAGCAGCTGTTGTACAATAAAGGTTTTTTTTCCAATTTGTTGTTTTTAACTAGGATTCAAATTACTGCTGCTGCTGTTTGGTTTTTATGCTGCTGTTTTAATTTGCTTTATGTCCTATGTTTTGGGTGTATATTTTATTTATTGTTTTACTACATACGGTTTCATATTAATTTAACCTTTATAAGCTATCTTCAATGCATTGTAGAAAGGTGGGATATAAATTTAGCTATCATAATAATAACAATACTAATAATCATAATGGGCTATACCTAAAGAAAGTTAGACATGACTAATGGCCCAATCCAAACGAGGGCCTGCACTGGCGGAAAGCATGTTCCGCCAGCGCACACTGTTGCAAAAATGCTATAAAGTGCTTTGTGACAGCGCAGGCCCAGGCATGCAGGCGGGAAGATTGGAGCCTTCCTGCTGGTGCCAGCAGTTGTTGGGAGGCCCGCAAGAGCAGGTAAGTCCAGCGCAGGGGCAAGGTGGAAGGGGTGGCAATGGGGGCTGGGTGGGTGAATCTGGCTCGGGAGGGGGCAGGATTGGTGGCACCAGGGGAGGGGGCGGGATTGGTGCCATATGAAAAGCCCCTTCCAGGGCCTGATCCGCCTGCATGGAGCAATGCGGATTTGAGCTAGCGATATTGCTGGCACAGGTCCAAGTTGACCTGTTGTGGCTGCTGGGGCTTACTCTGGGACAAGGGGACAAATGTCCCCTTACCTCAAGGAGACCTCCATCAGCCAAAAATCCCACACAGGATGCAACGTAGCCCATGCTGGTGCCTTTGCATTGCCACACAGGGATTTATGTTGGATTGGGCTGTTAGCCCCATTGAAATCAATGGAACTTAAGTTAGTCACGACTAACTTTTCTCATTGATTTCAGTGGTTAGTCAAGACACACTTTTTGTCTCATTTTGGATGATGATGATGATGATGATGATGATGATGATGATGATGATGATGATGATGATAAATTAAAAATGAAAACAAGAAATCAAACCAAAACAATCAACAGAGAAACTGAACAGCTAGACAACTCATGCCAAAATGGAAGGGGAAGGAATATCCTGGAATGCGGCTACCGTTCAGAAAGTTCTACATATAGGTGGCAGGACAGCGAAAGCTTCTTCCATCTTTCCCACTAACTGCACCTTTGGTGGTAGTGGAACACCAGGGCCTTTCTGATGACCTGAGTACCATGAGCAGGATCATTTGGGAGGAGTAACCAATCTGTGCAGAGAATCAACGGTAAGAACCAGCACTTTGAATTGGTCTTTGAAACACACACACACACACACACACACACACACACACACACACACACACACACACACACACACACAACCAGTGAACCTGACGTAGCAAGGGTGCTTAATCATGCTACATTTAAGTATCCTTCCTTCTCCACCTCTCTGTAGATTGAGATTGAAGATGACAAGGGCAGAAGTTGGAAGGATACACCTAAAGAGCACAAACATTTAAGGATGGTTGCCAAATATCCATTTTTTAGGACTTTAAATTATGTGGTCCATATTTTTTAAATGTATATTCAAACATATTTGAATGAAATGCGTAATTATACCCAGATACCCAAAGACATAAGTACAACATAAGTTCAAGAGCAAGTCAGTATTTTTGACTGGGTTATTAGCACCTACCCTCAAGGAATAGATTCTTTGCCTTTTCTAAATCCTTCATACAATCAGGCTCATGAACAGGGTTTAACTGGATATGAATCAAATGATTTTGATGTAGAAGAGAGTTCTGAAATAACAATGGATTAACAGACCCTGTCATCAGGATAATGAGAAGGAAACTAGGTCTCAAGGTATCCCTCTCCATTGGATCCCTGTTAACCATGAGCCACTCCCAGGTGCCTTATTGTTTCCCAAAAAATTCTATGCTGTGCTGTAGCCAGGAGTGCTTTTTCTATTATTGTTTTTTATGTCTGTGTCCCATCCTTCTTCCAAGGCACTCAGGGCAGCATGCACGGGTCTCCCCCAATTAATTTTCACAACAACCCTGTGAGGAAAGTTAGGCTCAGAGTTAGTGACTGGCCCAACAGTCATGAAGCGAGGTAAGGTGGGCTGCCCAGCCAGCGGACAGGCACAGGCAACACCCTGCACCCATTGGTCACCTCTGCAGCAGCCTTCCCATTTGCCCTTACGTACCTCCTCCATCCTAGCTCTGCTGCGCCATTTTGAAACAGAGCAGCAGAGTTGGCTGGAACAAAGAAATGGGGAGAAACACTACCCCACTTTCAAAAAACAAAATTATTTTTTGTGGAAGTGGGATGGTACTTTTCCTGGCTTCCTTGTTCCAGCCAGCAATGCTGCTCTGCTTCAAAACAGAGCAGGGCCAGGATAGAGGAGGGAAACAAGGTAAGAAGGGTGGGTGGTGAGCAAACTGGAGGACCTGCTTCCAGTGCCATTGCCAAGTATTGTGGAAGCAAGAGCTGAAAGAGGAGGTCTCCTGCTACTGCTGCCGCCACCTCTCCTCTACCTCCAGTTTCTCTAAACTGGCCAGGCAGGGAGGGGGGAGGTTCCAGCCAGTTCAGAGGAGGCAGCAGCTGTAGAGGGGGCAGAATGGAACGGTGGCCTCAGGCACTGGCCCAACCTGAAACAGGACTTTGTTCCAAAGTTACCAAGTGAGCTTTTTTTTTTTTAAGTGGTTGAGTGGAGATTTGAACTGGGGTCTTCCCAGCCCTACTCTAACCACTACATCACACCAGCTTCCACTGCTTGCCACTAGTGCTGGTGCCCGGCTGCTGAGGGCTCTGGGGCAAAGCACTCCCTGCATGGTGCTCCCACTGCCACCAGTACAGATAGATGGTGCAGGGATTGGCTTGGGTGGGTGGACTCTCCGATGGCTGTGGGCCCTCGGCCAGTCCCAGACCTGGCTGACCTGATGCCATCCCTGCTTGCCACTAACTCATGTAGTGTGAAGGCTCCACTTATCTGATGCAGACATCATTCATACCTTTATAACCTCAAGGCCAAACGACTGTATCGTGTTTTACTCTGGGCTGCCTTTAATGACCATCTTGACTTTTCAGTTATTAACAGGACGTAGCAGCTGTTCCCCTGATGGGGCTAGCTCCTCAGGAGCACATGACTCCAGAGCCTGTCCTATTTCTCTGGAGCCTTCTGTACAAGATGTCAAGGTGCAACTTCTTAAAAGGTAAAGTTAATCTAAACTGTTTGGATCCAGCTTTCCTGACATTATCTCTAAAGTCAACCAAAGAGCACCTTCTTACAGCACCACGTCTTACATGCATCACATCCCAATAGGAAAGGAATCTGAGCAAGCATTCCCAGTTGCCGCTACATGAATGTGAAAGTCCTCCAAAGGAAATTCACCAAAGACATGACATCTTACAAAGTATGTAACAGGATTCAGGATTGGGCTATTGCACGGAAGCGTTTATGACAGAGTTCCACCTCCCAATTGCCAATGGGTCTCCTCGGACCTCCTCCAGCTCTTTAGCTGGCACAAGTCCGAAGAGAGAAAGGGAGCAGGGAGGCTGTTGTTGTTGTTAAGAAGAACATTTATATATCGCTTTTCAACAAGAGTAGTTCACAAAGCGGTTTACATAGTAAAATCAATTAATCAATCCAATCAATACTGAACACAATCCTGAACCCACCGCACCAGCTAGTTCTGGCAGCACTAGGCATTTTCCGGCCATCAGAAACAGCGACATTGCTGAAGCATGCAGCCTGGCCGCTGCTGCAAGTGACAAGTGGCCAGCTCCATGCACCAGAGGACTCTGGATGTCTGCCAGCCCTGCTGAGTACCCGTAAGGGGTGGGAGGAGGGAGTGGGCAGAACATGGTGGCAATGGGGATGGGGAAGAAGATGGACTTGGAAGGGGGTGGACTTGGCGGCAGCTGCATATCCAAACTCCCTTCCCGGCTCTGATCCCTCAATCCGGTTCCACGCGGACTTGCATCAGCTATAGAACTGACGCAGGTCCAAGTAGACCTGGTGGCCCGGATGCGTTTGGAAGCCGAAACTCCCCTGTGGGATACAGCAGGCGCCATGTTGTCATTTTTGTATACAAGTAACTTTTCATGATAACTGGAATTCTTTGGTTGCACTCAGTATTTACATCTAAGCATACAGCTCCTGTGATTTCAGCAAAAATCCTAACTAAATCCCCCCCACCAACCCGCAGCTGTGCAAATGGAGTATGCACTGCATCCTGCTGGGGGGCAGTCCCGGAGGCCTCCTTGAGGTAAGGGAACATTTGTTCCCTTACTTCAGGGCAAGACTCCACTACCCCAATAAGATTCCTCGAATCTGAGCCAGCCATTTTGCTGAAGCAAATCCAAGGAGAGTAAGGGAGAGGGATGGGGAGAGGAACAGGGATAGGATTCTGGTGCACACCAGTGCTGCTGAGATCCACCCTTTCCTTCCCCCATTCTGCTGCCCATCCACCCCTCTCCTAGCCCAAATACTCCCATGATCCTCCCACCCACCCCCACCCACTGCACCGGCTTACCTGCACTCCCACTGGTAGCCAGCAGTGGCAGTGGGCCTCTGTTTGCGGCGGCAGTTCCAGAATAGTTGCTACACTACTGTTGGCCCTCGCTATCCACGGGGGATTCGTTCCGGACCCCCCCACACGGATAGTGAAGATCCACAGATACCAGGGTCTGCATTCAAAATGCTATAGAAAGAAAAGGGGGGAAGCAGGTTTTTTACCTTTTTGAAGCAGACCGCGCCGTTTTGAAGCCTCTGCAGGGCTTCTGGAAGCTTAACGGCCCACTTCCGGCTCACACAAAGGCTCTTCCTCCCTCCCAGCCTTGTCCCAGGATGCGACAAAGCTGGGGGACGGGGGAAAGAGACATCGCTTGACCCAGAAGTGGGTTGTTAAGCTTCCAGAAGCCCTGCAGAGGCTTCAAATCAGCGTGGTTTGCTTCAAAAAGGTTTTTTTAAAAAAACCCAGTGGTTTATTTTCCCCTTTTTTCCCTTTCTATAGCATTTTACATGTGGACCCCCACGGGCCCGGAACCCACAGTGAGATAAATCTGCAGGTCCTGAATCCGGCTTAGATGAACTCCCCCCTGCCCATCCCTGCATCTCCACAGTGACTATTTTTCTGCTACTAGATGGCTGTTAAAGGTGCCAGAAAAGAAAATATAGCAACCCTATTCCTGATGACAGAGAAGATACCTGTAAGAAAGTTCTCTGTTATGGATTTAGCAGTCAGGAACGGCTTTAAATGGCTGCTGAGGGCTCTGGAGACATCCAGACATCCATTATTAGCATCAGTTGAAAACAAAGTGCAGCTGAGGACACCTGCAAGAGTTGTGAGCAGATCGACTATCTGACTGACTGGAACCTATTCATATTAGTATGTCTATAATCTTGGTACTTAATTTTTTTAAATGCTAAGGCTTAGGAAGAAGCAGTGACTAATTTTAAATCTGCCTATATTTAAACACATTTACAGATGAGCCGGCCATCCCCACCCACCCCACACCCCACCCAGTAGGAGAGACTGTAAGCAGAGAGTGTACTTACCAGTTGCTATTGTACAGCACAAACTCCCAAGTGATTTGCCAGCTTAAATACCAGCTTCGGGGAGCTGATCTTTGTTGGAGAAATGGTGCAGAGTTAAAAAAAAAATCCAAAAACAAAAAACAGTTTCCTTTCTGTACTGGGGTTCCAGTCTGGATTGAAGTCCTGTGTTTATTTAAAGAAGAATGAAAGGAAAGTAGAAATCTAAACACATACTGCACTGCTGTGCATAGTTTGACCCATAGCAATGCTGATCTACAGACCTTAATCCTCAAGGCCATTTCACTCCATGGTCATAGCGCATCTGTCCCTGTTGCATCTCCGGAGAAACTTCTGTCCTCTCCTTAGATGCCCGCCGGTCTCCTACATCCAACTGTTCATTTCTTTAGGATTCTCACATTTTCAATGACTCCTGATCACACTGTAGCTCCAGAAGCCCCCTTTGAGATTGCAATCTGTCGTCCCAGATATTTCACTAAGAAATGCTCCAAAGGTTACAAGTTGGGCATAGATATATCTAAAGTTAGGCACAGAAATATCTTAACGGGGAAAATCCTGCTTCTTAAACAATAGAGGTTTCTAAGAATAATGTTAAGCCATTTTAAAAATACACATACCTGTGCAGTCCAATCTTACTCGGAAGGAAGATCCACTGAGTTTGGTGGGGCTTTACTCCTAGGGAAGCAGAACAACAGCCTTAGGCTGCAATCCTATGCACACTTCCCTGAGAGTAAACTGAATTGAAGACAATGGGACTTACTCCTGAGTAGACAAGCACGAGAGTTCCAAAAAAACACCTACTTCTGCTTCATTGACTACACAAAAGCCTTTGATTGTGTGGATCACAACAAACTGTGGAAAATTCTTAAAGAGATGGGGGTACCAGACCACCTTACCTGTCTCCTGAGAAACCTGTATGCGGGTCAAGAAGCAACAGTTCGAACCGGCCATGGAACAACCGATTGGTTCAAAATTGGGAAGGGAGTACGGCAAGGCTGTATATTATCACCCTGCTTATTTAACTTATATGCAGAGTACATTATGAGAAATGCAGGGCTGAATGAATCGCAAGCCGGAATCAAGATTGCCGGGAGAAATATCAACAACCTCAGATATGCAGACGATACCACCCTAATGGCAGAAAGTGAAGAAGAACTCAAGAGCCTCTTGATGAGAGTGAAAGAGGAGAGTGCAAAAGTTGGCTTGAAACTCAACATTAATAAAACTAAGATCATGGCATCTGGTCCCATCAATTCCTGGCAAATAGAAGGGGGGCAGAAATGGAAGCAGTAACAGATTTTACTTTTTTGGGTTCCAAGATCACTGCAGACGGAGACAGCAGCCATGAAATTAAAAGACGCTTACTCCTTGGAAGGAAAGTTATGGCAAATTTAGATAGCATAATAAAAAGCAGAGATATCACCATGCCAACAAAAGTTCGTATAGTCAGGGCGATGGTGTTCCCAGTAGCAATGTATGGTTGCGAGAGTTGGACCATAAGGAAGGCTGAGCGCCGAAGAATAGATGCTTTCAAACTGTGGTGGCTGGAGAAGACTCCTGAGAGTCCCTTGGACTGCTAGGAGATCAAATCAGTCAATTCTAAATGAAATCAACCCTGACTGTTCCCTGGAAGGACAGGTACTGAGGCTGAAGCTCAAATATTTTGGCCACCTAATGCGAAGAGAGGACTCTCTGGAGAAGACTCTGATGCTGGGAAAGATTGAAGGCAAAAGGAGAAGGGAAAGGCAAAGGATGAGATGGTTAGACAGCATCACCAATGCAACGAACATGAAAATGAGCGAACTCAGGAAGATAGTGGAGGACAGGAAGGCCTGGCAGGATATGGTTCATGGGATCACGAAGGGTCGGACACGACTTAATGACTGAACAACAAAAGACAGGCATATCAGGCATAGGACTGTGTTCTTAGTGGCAGAGATGACACTTCATAGTTGGAAATGGCCAGATTAGTATCTCTGAATGTTTTCGAGTCTGTAACTTCACCTCAGATGAAGGAAATTTATTAACAAACTCCCTGCCTATGAATAGCAAATTCCTGATCCTCACTCACTACTTTATCCACCAGCTGTTTTAACTGATTAGTCAAAGGCACACTCTTGTTGACATCAAATGCGCAGCAAATACAAGTGTATAAATGAATAATTATTTCCAACACTTTCAATGAGATTAAGTACTTATTGGATTAGGAAAATAACAGGATTTAATGGGGTCATTTATGCCACAGCTCTAGGATAAAGATGTACAGAACATGCATATACATCAGATCGATATCTCCATTTCCATAGCCTGCTTGTTATACTCATGTATACATGTTACTTATAGTGTTGCCTCACATTTAATAAACTTCATTTAAATATACAAAGTGTAAACAATAAAAAGATCTATACTGGGGACTGAAACCACTGATACAAGAAAAGTGAAAAAAAATACTCTTTCTTATTGGTCTCACAGTGAAAACTTTGGAGCCACTTTTTTTTTCATGCAGCCACCGCGTACCGCGAGGCTTTCCTACTGTGTTTTAATGTCTTCTGATCTGTTCATCAAGCAATATATCCGTCATGGAATGTAAATACGTTTCTTTCTCTTCTATAAAGTTTCTGCTTTATAGAATAAAAGGATGTCAACCCAAATGTCTATGCAGGTTTCTTTTAGTGGCTACATGAAAAAAAATGTGTTGATTATTGTTTTTCTTAATAAAGATATGTATACTTTATACTGTTTTTCAGCAAAGAAGTTCACTAAGGCACCTTGCATGCCAGAACTAGCATTCTAGCAGTGCAAGGTTCTTTATAGCTGTCGCAAAAGGCGACATGTCGTTTTGAACAGCCAGGTTGCCACCGCAATCAACAAGCAGCTACACACCAGCGGCCTCACAATGACCCCCGATGCCTGTAAGCCAGCACAGGGGGACGCAGGGGGGGGCAGAACAGGGTAGGGAATGGGAGGAACGGGGCAGAGGCTGGGGCGGGAAAGAGGGCAGATCGAGGCCAGGAAGGGGGTAGTATCGGTGGCAGCAGCACTGCCAATATCCTATCCCCCTTTCTGGCCTCGTTCCATTTTCCTGGATCCACTCAGACTTGAGTAGACCCAAACAGGGCAGCGAGGACTTACCCCTGGGCAAGGGAAAAAATGTGCCCTGCTCCCCCCCCTGGCAGGATGCAGCGCATGCTCCAATGGCGCAGCTGCATTGGTGGGGGGAGGGATTTAGGTAGGATCAGTCGTGCTGCTAGGATGTGCGACACCCCAGAGCAGGGGCGCGCGTCACCTTTAAGGGAGAGGCTCCGCCCCCGCGCGTGACGTCATGCGCAGGAGCAGAGCACCCTCCCCACTCCGTTTTCAGCTCATTTTGGAGCCAGACGGACACAGGGGAGGGCGGGCGGGCCCAGCTCCAACTCTAAACTGTAAGTGGGGGGGTCGCGCGTCACCCCTATGCGCGCGACACCCCCCGGCAGCCCGCCCCCCGCGCTTCCCCGTCGACGCCCATGGGTAGGATTGGGCTTCCCGTGGTTTAAGATAACAAAATAAATGAAGAGATGGTTCTCTGTCCTAAAAGGGCTCACAGTCAAGTGTGTGTGTACGTGTGTGCGTGCGTGCGTGCGTGCGTACGTATGTACGTATGCACGCCAGCAAACAGCCACTGGAAAAAGACGCCATGCTGGGGTGAACTATGGCAGTTGTTTGCCCCCTGTTAAATATAAGAGAGAGACCACTTAGAAGGTGTTTCTTTGCAGGGGAGCTGTACATGCAAACTTTATCTGGATCAAGGGGCACAACAATAACATTAAACTCTGCCTCACAATTGATTGGTGAAGCTGATAGAACTACAGCTCTGGTACTTGAGACCCTTGAAGAATTGCCAATATAGGCAGATGCTCTTTCTAGCTTCCTTTCAGCTCTTGAAAACTGCCATTGAAGTCTTAGAAAATCCTGCATCAGCCAATAATACAACCAACTGGACAGATGACTCGTAGAAGCATCATGTGACGGTCCCTGTAAGTCTCTGACCTCGAGCAGGCAAGTCAGGCAGGCGGCCAGTGGGAGCAGACAGCTGGCTTGGTTGGTAGGTTGGTGGTTGGGTGGAGAGTTCCAATCACGATTGTGGGATTCAGACCTTAACAGCCCGATTCTGCCTATCTAAGGAGTCGCAAACATGCCATAAAGCATGTTTGCTGCTCCTTGTGAGTAAGTGGCACTGGCACAGAGGCTGATGCCACTCACTCAGCCGCGGACCCGGATCTGTGCCGGCCATTTCCGCACCAGTTGGCACAGGGGCAGGGGAGGGTGGGCAGGGGCAGCAAGGAAGGGGGCCTGACGTCACAGGGCTATTGGCTGGCCCAGGCTGGGAGGGAGCTGAGTTGCGCTGATATCCTGAGCCCTGTCGCAGCCTGGGCTGGCCTTACAAGGCCTTCCCAGACACACACCGCTTACACCAGGGGAAGGGAACGAACATCCCCTTCCCCCAAGGTTAGTCCAGGCCACGTTGGCATGGGCCGCAATCCACACAGGCTGCCGTGACTGGCCCTTTAGGCCGGCCACGCAAACTTGTGCAGGATTGCGCTGTAAATCAAGCTGGGACAACCTAAGAGGAAGTTGATACTATGGTATTCTGAGGCTCTTAGATGCAAAATGAGGTGAAACCTTTCTTGAAGAACATTGCCTGAGCAAGTATCACATTGCTAAGCACATTGCTTCTAAAAAAAAATGAAGAGGAATAGATTAATAATCCTTGTGCCTTCAGGCATAAGAGAACAAAGACGCTTGCACTTGCATTATAGGATTGCCAGCTCCTATATTGAATATTGCCCTTTAAATTTCCAGCTGAAGGAGCCATGGCTCCTTCTACCCTTTATCTTCTCTGGCCTGTCATCTGCCCCCCCCCCTCACCTGCTATGCAGGAGACTTACTTGCCACAGTGGGAGAAGAGATGGTGACTTATTGTATTCATGTCAATCAACTTTTTTCATATCTATTTCTTGTAATTCTGTAATGATGAGGAACACAAGATAAATATTACAAAACTGCAATTATTGCATTGGAGCTAAGATGAACATTTCTATTAGTCCATGCTTTTTAACATCTAAATGAAAGTGCTGGAGGAGATCATGTGGAGACTTTGGGTATGGTGTTACCAATATGCTGATGGTACCCAACTTTTTCCATCATATTTCAGGGAGGCTGCGGATATTCTGAATGTGTCTAAAATCAATCATGGTTATGGGACAGCAAACTAACGGCACAATCTAATGGTGTAGTAAATTCACTCCGCCGTCGACCAGGACCCGTGCCAGCAAATGCAGGTAAGGCCCGTGCTGGTCAGTGCAGGGTGTGGGGAGGGGAGCAGCAGAGGGAGCAGCAGCAGCCTCTACATCGGCGCCACTTACTCTAAAGGAACAGCAAACATGCTTTATGGCACGTTTGCGACTCCTTAGGCCGGTGGAGCACGCGCTCCACCAGCCTTTAATTGCGCTGGATTGTGCCATAAATCCAGTCAAAATAGAAGTGCCCTTTGTTAGTGGGATTGCTGCTGAATAATTTGGAACTGTGTATGGATCCAGCTTTGTTCCTCAAAACCGGGGGAGGTTTTGCACAGTTCAACCTGGTACATCAACTCACACATTCTTGGAAAAAGCAAACAAAGACATGGTCACACTATGGTCATAGTTACATCAAGGTTAGATTACTGTAACATGTATAACTCTTTGTGGGGTTGTGTGTTCACAAGTGTTCAGAAACTTCAGCTGGTCCCAAAAAAAGTAGTTCAGGGCCAGCACAAGACCCCTAGGTGCCTGAGGCAGCATGCCAAATTCTGCCCCAATTCTGCCCCTCAATGCCTCCTTCCTAAACATTTCCCACATTCTAGATTAATCTGAAAATCTTAATTGAGGTGTACAGTTTCTTATACAAATAACAAGTTCAATGAATACACTGTGTCACAATATACACAATATATACACAATATATATATTGTCAAGAAAATATTGCAGTCATGCAATTTGCTGCTTGCCTGGAGGAAGCAACAAATGCCAGGACTATAATGAGTTGTAGCTGATTAGAAAATCAGGTGCTCTTGAAATCAGATCCTCCTGTAAATGAGGTGTACAGTGCTCCAAGGGATGCATACTGTCAGTTCAGGACGTAAAGGGGCCTGGCTCTTTAAAACTAAAGTTGGTACAGTACTGAAATTTATAAAAAGTGAAATTGGAAGCAAATTTCCGAATCCCCCCCCCCATCACCAATATTTTCCTGAGCACCAAAAACAGGCGGAGCTTCTTTCTAACTTTTGTGGGGTAGACTACGCAACGTGGTCACAATCAAGATCAGTCCCTTTGAATCTGAAGCTGCTTGTAATAAAAGAAGAGGTGCTTCTATTTTAATCATAACTCTTAGATGAGCATCTTGTTTGATCATTAAGATGCTTCAAGGGGTGCGGAGCAGTCAGTGGCGCAAGATGCTGCTACACGAGGGTAAGCGGCCCTGCCCCCTCGCCAGTCGGAGCTATTCCAGGCAGCGACGGCTAACGCGCAGGAAGTTCCATTTGGTTCAGTGAGCACCTGTGCGTTACCATCGCTGACCGGTGAGGGGGTGGGGCCACTTACCCCCGTGTAGCAGCGTCTTGCGCCACTTACTGCTCTGCACCCCCTCCAGCGATGCCACTGCTCCCAGAACTTTCTGCTACCCCAGATTTCTCAGACATTTTGTAAAGATGCAGTATTTTTTTTCTTTTTCTTTTAAACAATCCAGGATTCATCTATGTGATGAAAGTTTTCACCTTGAAAACCCACACTGAGTGTGTAGGTATAAGACAGAGATTGAACCTGTATAAACACTGTGAGAGGTTTTCTGATGATCCTATCTATACTTGGCAAAATACTTTTCTTTGTATTTGTTAATCAAAATAGGTTCTCTTCTTCATAAGAACATAAGAAGAGCCCTGTTGGATCAGACTAAAGGCCTATCTAGTCTGGCTTTCTGTATCTCACAGTGTCCCACCAGATGCTTCTGGGAGCACACAAGACACCTGTATCCTGTTGCCATTTCTTTTCATCTGGCATTCAGCAATAGGCTACCTCTAAAATGGGGAGGTTGTATATAGTCTTTATATTATATTATTATTATTGTTGTTGTTGTTGTTGTTGTTGATTAGATATTAATCCCGTTTTCTCCCCCCCCATAGGGGGGACTCATGTACTTAGGCTGTATCCTTTGGTTATTTAGAGGCCCGATCCTAACAAAAGTGCTTTGTGACAGCGCAATGCTCTGGCGCTCCAGCAGGAAGGCCGGAGCCTTCACGCTGGTGCCGGCGGTCATTGGGAGGCCCATCAGAGCAGGTACGTCCAGCGCAGGGGCACGGAACTGATGGGGGAAGGGTGGGGAGAGGGTTGAACAGGGCTGGGGGGAGGGTATAATGGGGCAGTGACGGGGCAGGGGTGGGCAGATCGGACCCTAGAGGGTCCCCTTCCCGGGCCCCTTACCCCAAGGAGACCTCCAACAGCTAAAAATCTCCTGTGAGTTGCAGCGTAGTAGCCCACACAGGTGCTGCTGCATCGCCACGCAGGGATTTATGTTGTATTGGGCTACCCATTACATTTTCAAACCCAGGTAGTCCAGTTGAATGAAGTACTGCATCATTGTCCTCAATCTTTACCATACTCTTTTCTCATATTAACTCCAGTGCTATAGGAATAGAGAAGAAGTGACAGTCCTGGACTGAGCAGGGGGAACAGTGAACACCAATGAAAAGCCATTTGGCTCCTTAGGGTACATTTTCCTGGGTCATATTTAGGGGGGGGGTGATGTGCTGATTGGATTGCAGGGTGTGTAGGCTTGCCCAGGGTGCTTCAAGGTCTGCTCTCAACCACTCAATGACAGGTGCAAACTGTGTAGTCGGCCCGGTTTGCTTTCAGACAAGATAGTCCTAGAAACCTGCCTTTTCTAGAGGCGCATTCCTGGAGCATTAGGCTGAACATATGGAAAAGTGCCATGTGGCCATGTCTCCGGATGACTCTCAAAATGATGGCCGTGATGGGTGCCAAATAGAGACTTGAATCAGCAAGTCAGAAAGCAGCGTGATTTGGCGCGAAGGTTTCTAAAGTGTACACAGCACCCTAACCGGTATAGCCAAGGAACTTGCCAAAACGAATAGCCCTAACAGGTTTGGGAGAATTATAGTCCTGTCATGAATGATTTCAAACAGACAATTCAGGTTCTGATAGTATGCTAGGTCTTTAACCAAGACTAGTAATTTAGAATCACCCGTCTTATGAAATCCTGGTCTCGTACGATTCCAATGCTGCTTGAGTAAAGCAAACAGACACACGAATAGCTCAAAAGGTAACTGTATTTTAAAACCACTTTTAAGCACTTCCTGACACATTTCCTCATCGTCAGGAGATCTGGCAGTTTTTTAAATATTTAAATAGGGTGACAAAGTTCATTTCCATGGCACTGACAGTCAAGCCCCAAGACACCCTCGTTCCACAGCCTGACCAGAATTATCTTCAGACAAATATTCCAAGGAGTAAGGAAATAGTTTGAATCCCACAGTTAAAAAAAAAAAATGCAAAGGCTTTGCAATCTCGTTTTCACTTCAGTATTAGTAGCTCCACCCATTTGCTGTTGCTAGCTAATTATTTCTCAAAGTTAAGCCACAAATAATTCCCCCCCCAAAAAAAAAATTCAGTCATTAACTTATGAGAATAAATTATAAACATGTAAACACAGGGCTGCTAAATGATTGTCAGGCCTCATAAATCTGAAGGGTGGAGTCATATTCCAAGCCTGGTTCTCAATACAACCGCAGCTGCATTTTCCAAGAACACCACAATATGCCGTAAGGGTGTGCCTGCACTCCTGTAACAAAAAGGAATGAGTAAGCTTCTATAAAATGTGACAGAACAAGAAACACCAATTTGTTTTCACACCTCATCCAGCCTCTGGGAACTCAGTTTGTGTTTAGGCCATTCCGTAAGGAGCCATCTGCTGGCATTGAAAAGAAAAGGCAACTCTGAATCAAACATTGTAAGTGAAAGGAATGCTTTCGCTAACACACATATTCTTTCTTCTCTTTGCCTTTCCCTCTTTCAGCAGCAACTTTGCCTGAAAGAAACTGTTCATTCAATTCAATCAAACTTTATTCCATTTTTATCCCACGCCCTCTCTCCCGCGCTGTCATTCATCTGTTTCTTTTACACAGCATAAACATCCGATTTAATAACGTCATATTCAGAGGTGTTAGTCGGGAAGTTAAACATCGGTAACTCACCGTACTATTATGTTAACTAAACACAAAAAAGGGAAGCCACGGAAAACTACTCCCCAGATGGTGCAAGATAAAATTGCTGTGTATATTTAGACCACGTGATCTTGTGGCTACAGCCTGGGACGAAGTAGTACAGATCTCTCCTGAACATTGATATATCCCCTTTGAGTATTTTGTCCTTCCTGCTTTTGATTGACGGAGGTTTGGTTCACACATGTCCACAGCGTGTAAGTTTTACATGTATGGGCCTGGCTGCACTGTCTGCTGTCTGCATAAGAGAAACACATTTTTTTTAAAAGTGAAGGAGAATTGAAGGGTCAGCAGTATCAGGAGATGAAACACCTCTTGCTTTTTCACCTGATGTGAACTGCTACTCTCCCTGTTTTTCATAACTTTCTTGCATGAACAAACTTTCTGTCACTGTTGCCTTGCATGACTTCACCTGAGGCAACTTCCATCCATAAATTGTGAGAGAGGTGTCTGTGGGACCTACTGTGATTGTTAGAAACATGAAAACAATTAGTCTGAAACATCTAGGTTATTAAAAGGCCTAATAAAGAACATAAGTAGAAGGTCACACGCTTCCTTAGTAGTGTAGGCCAAGTTATTTATAATGAATTCTCACAACAAAGTAAGAGATTGAAACATTGGTTTGTAGTAGAAGCCATATTTGCATACTGTCCTACTTCAAGGTGGGTTGTCCTTAAATCAGAAATCCAACCTTACCTTTACTTTCTAACTACTGGGATACCGTGAAGCATCTCCCATTACTTGACTGCCATAGTATCAGGAAAAGTCCAAGAGCTCCTGGCACCTGAGGCAGTGTGCCATATTCTCCCCCCCCCTTACCTGTTGATGTGTCAGCCTCTGTCCCTCCCACTCCTTAAATTGGGAAAGGAAGAGGGGGATGGAGCTGAAGAGGAAGTGTGGAGGAGAGGAGAGTGGTGTGTTAGAGTTCGGATGAGCCTTCTACTCTCCTCCCCACCATACTTCCTTTTTGGCTCCCTCTTCCTTTTTCAATCCAGGAAGTAGGAGGAAAAGGAGGTACAGAGGAAGTGAATGGGTAGACAGAAGTGGGTGCCCCCACCTGTCTGTTGCCTGAGGCAACTGACTCAGTTGACCTCACGGATGAGCCAGTCCTGCATAGCATATTCTTGAACAGTTTTACATTATTTGTCCTCATCTTTTTTTCCTTTTATGCAGGGTTGTATATATTACTGGAATTGAGGCCCCCCCCAAAAAAAAGCAGGGGAAAGGACATTTTCATAGGAACATAGGCAGCTGACTTGCTGAGTTAGACTCTTGGTCCATCTACCTCAGTATTGACTAGACCACCAAGAGTGGGCAAAAGGTCACTCTGACCTACCAGAACCCCCAGCAGTGATGTAAGTGAACCCCCAAGCCTTCTGCCCATCATAATACTGGGTTAAATCTTTATCTTGTGTCCACCCCTACTCCTGGGAAACCCCTATCCCAGCACTGTTTAGAACAGCAGTTCTCAAACGTTTGGGTCTCCGGAGCCCTTTACACTCCTAAAAGGAGTCTTGGGGAGCCCTGCCGGCACATGTGTGGAGTGGTAAAGCACCGAATCCAATGCCAAATTCCAGCGAAGAACCAGAACAGGAGGAGAATGAGGAAGGAGAGCCATGAACAGGAGAGGCGGGTGGGAGGGAGGCAGGGGCAGATGGGGGCCACATATGGTGTACTCGTGGAGCCCCTGAAGGAGCCCCCAGGGCTCCTAGGAGCACACTTTGAGAAGCGCTGGCCTAGAGCATGGGTGTACTGTTGAGCAGAGGGCAGTACAGAGTTTTTGTGCGTGTACATGAATTAAAAAAAAAACCACTGTAAATTATTGAACAGCCAGCTATTTTGCAACTGGCTCATTTCATGCTGGTAGTTCCCAAGGCTCCATGGAACAAAAAAGTTTCAGAAGCCTAAAATCTGCCCACATCACACCTGTATAGATAGCACTAGACATGACAACAAGAAAAAAAGAGGCAGGGAAAAGGGAAACCCTTGAACGTGTCATCGCCAGATCACATGAAGTTGCCTCATACGGAGTCAGAGGACTTGTATATCTAGCTCAGGATTGTTTGCACCAGGGATACTCAAAGTATGGGTCACCACTCCCAGAAGCGCAATAAACTACTTGGAAGAGAGTCACAAAGTTCTGAAGAACTATTTTCAATTCCTGGAATGTCCGGGTAAGGTGAGGGAAAACCCCTGTACAGTAAGTATAGGCAGTACTGAGCTAGATGGACCAGTTGTTGTACTCAAGGGGTCTCAAAGTGTGAGACACAACTAGCTATAATATGGGGGGGTCACATAAATTTATATACTATTGGGGGGTGCAGTAACAAAAGTTTGAGAACCTCAGGTCTACAGTAAATGGCCGTAACTCTGCAAGATTTCAGACAGGAATCTTTCTCAGTTCAACCTGAAGATTTTGGGGATTTCATTGCCCTTCCTTCAGCATAAGTATTGAATCGAGGAAATGGATCACAATTTTTTTTTTTTTGCAGATATCAGACCATGAGTTCTCTCATTAATAGCTCAGCTAGTGACACCCTCCCCTGCCCAAACATGTAGCTTACAGAATACATCAGCTCTGTCTTGCGACAGTGAATTTTGCTAATAATTTTTATGTAGCACCATTTACTTTTACTTTGCCAAAATGTATAGTATTGTCTCCTGAGAAACCTGTATGCGGGTCAAGAAGCAACAGTTCGGACCGGCCATGGAACAACCGACTGGTTCCAAATTGGGAAGGGAGTACGGCAAGGCTGTATATTGTCACCCTGCCTATTTAACTTATATGCAGAGTACATTATGAGAAATGCAGGGCTGAATGAATCGCAAGCCGGAATCAAGATTGCCGGGAGAAACATCAACAACCTCAGATATGCAGACGATACCACCCTAATGGCAGAAAGTGAAGAAGAACTAAAGAGCCTCTTGATGAGGGTGAAAGAGGAGAGTGCAAAAGTTGGCTTGAAACTCAACATTAATAAAACTAAGATCATGGCATCTGGTCCCATCAATTCCTGGCAAATAGAAGGGGCGGAAATGGAAGCAGTAACAGATTTTACTTTTCTGGGCTCCAAGATCACTGCAGACGGAGACAGCAGCCATGAAATTAAAAGACGCTTACTCCTTGGAAGGAAAGCTATGGCAAATTTAGACAGCATAATAAAAAGCAGAGATATCACCATGCCAACAAAAGTTCGCATAGTCAGGGCGATGGTGTTCCCAGTAGCAATGTATGGTTGCGAGAGTTGGACCATAAGGAAGGCTGAGCGCCGAAGAATAGATGCTTTTGAACTGTGGTGCTGGAGAAGACTCCTGAGAGTCCCTTGGACTGCTAGGAGATCAAATCAGTCAATTCTAAATGAAATCAACCCTGACTGTTCCCTGGAAGGACAGGTACTAAGGCTGAAACTCAAATATTTTGGCCACCTAATGCGAAGAGAGGACTCTCTGGAGAAGACTCTGATGCTGGGAAAAATTGAAGGCATAAGGAGAAGGAGAAGGCAAGGGATGAGATGGTTAGACAGTATCACCGATGCAACGAACATGAAAATGAGCGAACTCAGGAAGATAGTGGAGGATAGGAAGGCCTGGCGGGATATGGTTCATGGGGTCACGAAGGGTCGGACACGACTTAACGACTGAACAACAACAATAGTATTGTAGAACTTATCTAACCAGATTGTAGGGAATTATTTTAATCTGACTAAATATTGTTTTATCCACAGATGCATCAGTAGTTGTTAAAGAATTATGCCACACTTCGATGTGTAGAAACCTGAACTGCACCCTAATCGGCAATACAAATTGTCTCTACTCATAGAAAGAAAAGGTATGCGATAGAAAGGGAGATGATTGGGAAACACAGGCTAATCACTAACGCCTTCAAATTAGCATAGTGATTGTTTTAAAGGAACAGGATCTGCATTCACTTACCTAATGGTGGCTTGTTTTTAAATTCCTACCTTGATTTTTAAAGTTCAGATTCTTTATTTTGCTCAAATGGCTGCAGCAATAATCTTTAGATACAGGCTCACTCAAACAAGATGCAGATGTATCTCCACAGGAGAAAGTCAGACTATATTTGTAGACACTAAGGAAGAAAAATGCAAAAGTGAGTCTTTTTTAGGTGGGCAAATATAAAACCTTAAGCCGTATCCCTTACTTTTTTGTGTCCACAATTTGCAGACCTGGTTTCAATATGCAGCTCTCATAAACTACATTGATGCTTGATTCAAGAGTCCAATCCACAAAACTGCTACAGATGGCTCCAGTGTACAGTATTGTTTCCCCTCAGCCCTGGCTAACCCCAAATATAACTGGGGCCTAGAAACAGCACAGCCTGTAGGCTGTGCAATGACTTCCAATGGTGCTAGAACTGGTGGGACAAAATCATCGTAACATGTCCATGATAGGAGCCCTGAATAGTCACAAGCAGTGAGTGGTTGTGGCAAGGTCCATGGGCTACATGGCGCCTTAGAGCCCAGATAGACTTGCTAGGATTTAGTGGCCTTTACTGGTTCTGGCAGTGGGGAACATCAGTGCTGCATGACCATTTGTAGATGGACCCTTAACATATGTAACTACCAGTAGCGTCACTAGGACACGCGTCACCCTGGGGCAGGGGACGCGCGTCACCCTAGGGCAGGGGACGCGCGTCACCCTAGTGACGCTATGATATCGTGGCGCGGGGGGGACCCGGCTCCCCCCCCGCGTCGCCCTCCGGACGCTCCGAGGCCGGCCCGGGAGCCGGCCTCGGAGCGTCCGACCCCGTCGGCGCTCCAGGGCCTTCTGAAAGAAGGCCCAGGCAGCGCGTTCATCTGGGTATTTTTCGGATTTTCACGCATGCGCAAAGAAAAATTTGGCCTCAAAATGGTCTTTGCGCATGCGCAAAAATCCGAAAAATACCCAGATGAACGCGCTGCCTGGGCCTTCTTTCAGAAGGCCCTGGAGCGCCGACGGGGTCGGACGCTCCGAGGCCGGCTCCCGGGCCAGCCTCGGAGCGTCCAAAGGGTGTCGCGCGTCACGGAGGTGACGTGCGTGGGGTGCGCGCATCACCCGGGGGCGCCCCGCCCCCGCCACGCTCCTGCGACGCCCCTGGTAACTACACTGTCGGGGCAATTCTGTGTAGGCCCTTGCTTGCTCCCCTTGCACAGGGTGTGCCGTTAAGTACTTTCACTGCACCTGACAAGTAAGGACCGACGGCGCAGCGGCTGGTGACCCTTACCCCGGCTCCTACCCGGCCCTGCGCCCACTGGAGCAGGTAAGGCCAACAGCAATTGGGGCAGGGGTGGGGGGGAGGTTGGACCGGGTGGTGAGGGAGGGTGGTCATAGGCCGCGGCGAGCCTGGAGAGGGTGGGGATATAGGCAGCGAGATACACAATATCTAAAGCCTTCTACAGGTCTGGTGCGACCTTACATGGAAGGCTAAAATGTATGCGCACTCCAGAGCTCACATACATCTGAGGAGGCCCATTGGGCCTCCAGCCACTTACACCTGGGGAAGGGGACAATCGTCCCCTTCCCTTGAGGTGCACCAGGGCTGCCCCAGGGCAGCCCAAATCCTGCATAGGATATGGCGGGCAGCACTTTGGACCAACCACCATATCTTACACAGGATTGGGCTGCCCATCACTAAAGCAATACCTTGCACTTTCGTCTGGTTAGGGACCAGAGTATGGATGAATGTCAAAAATGGATGAGTGTCAAAGCATAGCCTTACTTAGCTTACAAATTTATTTTAGACAGTGAGAAACATAAATACATGTGTCCCCCGCTTAATGACGGATCGCTTAACAACGATCCGGATATATGACGGAGGTCCAAAGTAAAAAAGAGCAAATTTTTAAAATGATGGAGTGAGCGGCTCTGTCCTCTGTACCGGCACCACTTACTCTCCCGTAGTCACAAATCTGCTTTACGGCATGTTTGCAATGCTTTAGGCCGACAAAGTGCACGCTCCACCAGTCTAAAGTTACACAGGATTGCGCCATAAGAGAGCTTCAGGATGACTGATGCTTTAACTGCTCTGCAGCCTTTTTGCCTTAATTGCACCTACTCCTGCAATCATAGCTGAACTCTCTCCTGTTTTTGGATGAGCAGGCAGGGCTGAGAACCCCCCACCCCCCACCCAAATGAAAGCCCATAGAAATCCTTGTCAGTCAGTAGGAGTCCAATATTGAGATAGGTGGACCAACAGACACACTTCCTATGGATTTAGAGTGCAGCTGATGGTAAAAATCCCACACTGTAATGTGATATCTCCCTTGAATGTTGAAATTTGGGGTGGATGTTTAGAACATAATTCTCTGTTTGAAGTCTGAAACCTGCTGAACCACACACAAACCACAACACACCATCAATGTCTTCAAGGGGACTTGGAAATATATAAAATACCTACTCATTGCAATGTAATATCCGTGGTGAAATATCTCAAGTGGTGTACTTTACTGGAGAAGACAACTTGCCACAAAGAAAGTAATGAGTGAAACTGAATTTTACAACATTGTTGCCTAGCATGTTTGTTTACTAGATTCTAGGCGAATGCCGATATGATCAAATGGCAGAATTAGTCATCTGATGTTACTGAGGGCTTTGTCTATCTCTAGAGACTTTTTATTTAATGAAAATTATATTATTATTACTATTATTGATGGGAAAAGAAATTTTATAGTAATGAAACTGCTTCAGCCATTTTGTTAATGGTATATAAACTGCAAATGAATCTGAACTTCTTGGGAAAACTTCGCTTAGCTAGCATTAACAATGCAAATAAGCCCAGAAGCGCAATCTTGCCAAAATGTATACCAGTCACTGTTTATAAATGTGAAAAAGAAAATTAGCACATCAAGAAAAAAAAACACATTTTTTTTGGTGTCAACCTTTCTGTAAACCTCTTTCTAGCTGTAACAGTTGCTCTTCCCATTTATTTTTTATTTTTTTGTTTTTGCAGAGGTGCGATGGACACACGGAAGGTACCACACCTGGCATCTACAGTGTTGGATGTTTAAAAGTGCAGACAGCATCTGTGCTGGATTCAGTTGATTTCATCACCTGAAATGCCTGAAATTAGTCGTTCTCCAAGGTGTAGTTTGATTAACTCTTTTTGAGAAATACAGAAGAGTTTTTGAGATGAAATTTGATCAGGAACGTTTAAAATTAGATCAACACAACCTCTTTTCTGATGTCGCTTGATAAGATCGTACAAAACTGGCCAAATTGTGAGGTGAGAGAACAGGAATTTACAGCGTAGTCCTATCCAACTTATACCACTGGTGTAACCAGCGGTGCAGCGAGAACGGGAGGCCCCAGGACGGAAAGGGGATTAAAATCCCCTCCAAAAGGGGAATTCAAAGGGGATTTGAATCCCCTTTCTGTTCTGGGGCCTCCCATTCTTGCTGCGCCGCTGGTTACGCCGGTGGTGTAAGTTGGATAGGATTGCGCTGTTAATATTTTTCAAATGTAAAATATTATTTATTTATTTATTTATTTAAAGAATTTATATCCTGCCTTTCTCCCAGCGAGGGCACTCAAGGCGGCTACAAGTGCTGGTACAAAGAAGTTTTATGCACCTATAAAGTGAATCTTTTGCTCCTTAAATGTCTTTCCATTTTGTAACAAGGAAAGATAAAAGGTGGGTCCCTGGCCTGAAAAGATGACAGTGGCTGGAAATGAAAGAGGCAAGTGTGCAGGAGCAAAGTCCTTCCAGACATATGTGGAAAGGTGATTTGTGGAAGCGACGCTTCTTTTTCCTTTTGGAGGCAGACCCACACCATACCTTTTGCTTCAGGATATTCCTTGCCCTTGGGAGATGGCTTCGATAGGCACACAGTGGTGCGCTTCAGAAAACAAAAATACAGGTGGGCAGAGAATGGGGCAAAGTGCGTTGTGGGGTGGGAAATGCTGTTCCACACATTAAATTTCTGGAAGAAAAATAAAGGTGTATTTCACATTAATTTGAGCTTTCGTGTGCAATACTGCTCGTGGCTTCTTGGATCCTGGCCAATGTACCGTAATTATAATCTATAATCTTAATGAGACAAGATTATTTAAAAAAAATTGCAAAGACAAGACCAATTATGTTCTCACCTGTCTTTTTCTGATGGTACTGTTATGATCTTTTACAACACTTTTACATAGGGCCAGTGTTGTTCTATGCCTGCAGTACAGTCAGGTTGTTCCAGCATAACTACCGGTATTAGCCCAATCCTATCCCCCACCAGCCCATAGCATGCAGCGCTGCTAGCGCGCTACATGCTATTGGGGGGGGGGGGAGAGTAGACGGCCCCGGAGAGGTAAGTAAAACTTTTTCTTACTTACTTCCCCATGAGCCACCTGGCCTCCAATGGGTCTCCTCAGACCTATGCCAGCTATTTTGATGCTGCAAGTCCAATGATACTCAGGGGGTGTTTAAGAAACAAGAAGGGGAAATATGATCTCGGTTTGCACTGCTGCTGCTGAGATTTCCCCCCTCCTGTCCCCGAACTGCTCCTTCTCGACCCACTCCCTACCCCCAAACCGCCCCTGCTGCCAACCTACCTGCTCTGGCAGGGCTTCAGGGAGCCACTGTCTTGCACGCAGGGTCTCCAGCCATTTGCACCAGCGACCCCAAAGCACATGACGGTAGTGCAGATTTTGCACCAGTGTCTTGGACACTGTGGTTGATCCACAGTGGTGGATTGCAAATCCACCACCGTAAGGCCCCCCCATAGGTTTGGGCTGTGAGTCATTCTTCATTTTTGGTATCGGTGACATAGCTGGAATTGTTTCATGTGTCTCATTGAAGGCAGTAATCCTGCCAGACTATGTGCACACGAAGATTATTTTGGAGTTCTGTTGTAGCTATATGAACAATTGAAAAAGCAAGTAACTAAACTGAAAATGAGCTTGCTTGTTCAGCCATGAGACTTGTTACAAAAGAAACCTCAAAACTTCTTGAGGTTGTGCATCCATACCCCACCCTCTGGCATACATAGCTTAGTAGGACAATAGCCAAAAAGTTTGTTTTTCATTTTTCAATAGATTCCAGATTCTTATATCTGGCTTTAAGTTGAAAGCCAGATATAAGAATTATCAATGTACCACAGAATTTTGCCTCTCTTCTTGAAGGCACTTCTTTATAGAAATACTGGCAAAGCTTGCTCAGCTTGGGCACCCCAAATGAACTTGGATGAATTATAATACTTCAAAGAGTGAGCATTAATGCCCTAAATTCTTCGCCAGCTCAGATTAAAATCCAAGAAAGAGAAAAAGAATTTTGGTGTACATCCTCCAGTCTCCTTCTGCTTTCCCTCTAAACTGCATTTACTGAAGCAGCAGCACTCTGGCCACAGAGAAAGGGAAGGAGGAAGGTCTGTCCCTCCTACTGCTTCCAGTGCCCGACACTGGTCTCTGTGACCCTTTGACACTTTTGTTTTCCAAAGAACTACCATGATGCTATGGGGCCTATTGACAAGAGCCAGCCAGAGGACTGCTGCTACCACTTCAAAGTGTGGTTTAAAGGAAACCGGGGAGGGTGATTTGGAAACTGGCTGTGAGGAAATGGTGGTAAGTAGTTTGGGCTTCTAAATTCAGATTGTCTCAGAATATATATTTTTTTCCACATAGCTTGACTTCAGAACCATCTGACATGATCATCATAGGGGATGTCACCTACCTCTAATTCCTTAGCATTACAAATTTTACCCACTTACTCAGGATATTATGGCCAGCCTCTTAATCCCAATCATGTGAAAATGTATATTCTACTACAGAAGTATGTTATTTTTGAATATTCATTCACTGATAGCTGAACTATAAAATATATTTCCACCTTCTTTAATAAAAATAACAAACTTGTTGACATTTAAATGAAAGCCCTAAAATTATTTAAATAAGTGGTAAAGGAAGATGAGATTTCATAATTTAGTTAACTGCAGCAGTCATCTTTGCTTTTCCTTTCAATTACCAAAAAGGAACAAAAAAATCTTTGGAAACAAGATGATATTTTCCATAGGTCTACTTTAATTATGTTTATTTTCTTAAAAGCAACATTAGCCCAAGAGAGTTAAATTGTACAGAAATATCAATGCAAAAGTGCAATATATTTTTTAGAAAACCAGGACAATGTTATAACCAAATTTGTACTCCCTTATGCATAAAACATCATGTAAAATTGTCATTGTGATACTGATGCCAGCTCCTCTCCAAAACCTTTGCATTACCACTGTTGTACTCAGAGATATTCTCCCACAGATAAAATATTTTCATTGAGATGCAATCCTAAAGTTTCACTATCTCTATGAAGTATGCTGAAAAATGGCAGCTCACACACTATTTGAACTTTTAAGTATCAAACAGCTATTGATAGACATAGGGCCTTTTCCTTGGTATAATAATAATAATAATAATAATAATAATAATAATAATAATAATAATAATAATAATAATGATGATGGTGATGGTGATGGTGATGGTGATGGTGATGGTGATGGTGTTAGTGATGATAAATCTAATTAAAAATCACTATCTTTTGACCAGGAGATTTTGGAACAAGGATTATCTGATAAAAATATTGGTTATGTGTTTGCATTTTGAGCTAGGTCAAGGACACTGGCAAAAGTATCTGGCCCAGTTCAGCCAGAATAATTCTTATTCATGACTATCCAAGATACATCAGTCGTCATATTTCCGGTGACCAGAGTGCTCCTCTATAGTTGGTTGTTTGCCATTCACACTCGGCACGGAGGTGATCTTTGCTCTTAATGGAACACTATGAAACTGAATGCAGGCACCCATTTTAGTATAACAACGTGCCACACTATATGTTATGATGGATGTGCATCTTTTTTCAAATAGGAGCTGCAGGGTCTCCCAGTCTGGAACAGGATCACAGCACGGGAGGTTAACCCTTCCCCCCCCCCACACTCCATTTTCCTGATATACCTGTATACTTTTAGTAGTGGAGCAAATAGCAACTTCACGGGAGTGATGTTCATTTACCAAAAGGTACAGGGTGGGGAGAGTTAACCATCCCTTCTCTGCACCATGGTACTGATCCAGATTGCACTTCCAAACTGGAAAAAAAAGATAATTAAAGAGACAGTAGTACATTTATGTATTTCCATCATCACATCTAGTTTGGCCCAGAATCATAGGCTTGGAGTGAACTAAATAGCCATCTAGACCAAACCCAGAATCCTTGCTTTGAAGCAAGACCATCCACTAATCTCCAACAGTTAAGCCTATCAACCTAGACCACAGTGTGTGACACAAATGAAAACAGATGCACTGCAGAAAAGTATTTGCAACAAATATGGGTCTAGATGACTTAAGCAAGCGAATCAAAATACATGCAGCTGAGTGAGGCAAATCTGACCTGGGGTCAATCTGACCTGGGGGAGAAAGTGCGTCCTGTTTCCAATTGTGTCAACTCCTTGTCAATGACTCTTAAATACTATTTTTGGACTGAGGGATTTTTATCCTGTAATGTCCACCAAGTTTAATTAAGTCTGTGTTCATTGTCCATTATATAGCATTGACACTGAGCTTTCAAAAACAATGGGAAAATATATGGGTGACAACACTGGCAAATAAATGACTGTAGCCACTTAAAATAGCAACTTCTTCCTGGGAGTTCCTAAACACAGTTCCTGAGAGTAACTAACATTAAATCCAACGGGACTTACTTTTGAATAGACATGTGTACAATTGCACAGAGAATGCATCTAATGACCCAATCCTATCTCCCGCTGTCTTAAATTGGCTGCCAACAACACATGGAGTGCATTGCTTGCGGCCATTTTCAAGCTGCTATTGCAAAGCGGCAGCAGCAGCAGCAGGCTGCTGCTGTGGCCGGCAACTTGTAAGCCAGCGTGGGGGGTGGGCAGTGGACAGGGAGGGGAGGGGGAGGAAAGTGCTGGGGATTGGGGGCAACCAGGATGTGTGTCGGGGGCAGGCAGGGGGCAATTATCAGCGGCGATGGCACCACCAATATGCTATGCTCCCCCCCTGCCCAGCCTTGCCATGCCCCCTCGGTTCGCTAAGACTTGCACCAGCCAAGGTGCTGGCACAGGTCCGAGTAGACAGTGTAAGGGAACAAAGTTCCCTTACTCCAAGGAAGCCTCCTGATCAACCTCCAATATAGGATGCAGTGCGTGCCTCCATGACGTGGCTGCTGGTGGCAGCGCAGGTGGCGGGGGATAGGATTGGGCTCTAAAGCTACTGATGCTGAATTTTTACTACTACTACTACTACTACTACTACTACTACTACTACTACTACTACTACTACTACTACAACATTTCAGGACTGGCCTGGAATCTCCCAGAATCAGCATCAATCTCCAGGTGACTCCTGAAAGCAATCCTGGATATTTTAACAGGAATTCTCAACATTACGTCATGTTGAAAAAGCAAATCTCCAGGATTAGCTTCAGCCAGTATTGGCAACCCTATCTGCAGATAGGTGGCAGAAAACTACCTCTTCTTTGTTGCTATCTCTGCCACAGAGTTGTATCTAAAATACGTTATAGCCTGTTGGCCCAATCCTATCATGGATTGGGCCAGCAAACGGAGGGCTTTATGACAGTGGTACACAGTTCCACTGTTGTAAAATGGCAGTGTCTATTTTAGGTGCACTGCCGCACACAGTGGCAGTGCTGGAGGCCCACCACTGGACCTAAAAAGGTAAGTGCAAAAGCAGTGGGGGCAGAACAAGGCGTGGAGGGGGTGGGGTGAGGGGTGAGTGGAGGGGTGGAACGGGGGCGTGGATAGAGACAGGCTGGGGGAGGTATTAGCAGCACTCACGTGACCAATATCCTAACCCAGTCTGACTCCCTTACACGCCTTTACACCTGCTAAACAGCAGGCATAGATCAGAGACGTTCCATGGTGGCGATGGAGGCTTTCCCCGGGATAAGTGAGCAAATGTTTGCTTACCTTGAGGAGACCTTTCCAAACACCCCCCTCTCATGGATACAGCGTGTGCTTTGTTGGCACGGCTGCATCGGCAGGGAAGGATTTGGGTAGGATTGGGTTGTGTGTTCCATTAGATTCATTCCAAGTCTTCCTCCAATGTTGCCCTAGTCACCTACCCTGCCATTTCATTAACAGCTCCCTGAAAAGCTAAGGAATTGATCGGTCTCTATGGCTAAGCAGAAGATGCTCACGAACATGGTGTCAAGAACTCATGTCAATTCTCATTCCAGAGATCAACCAAGGCCTCAACAGAACTGTTGGCAGAAGTGGCAGGAACATCCCTCAGAGCCATTGGGAAGCCATTTGAATTCATACACCTTAAACGACATACCTTTCTAACAGGTCCTCCACTCTAGAGGTCAGATGCTGCATTAAGCCTAAGCTTAAACAGGTGTCCATGCTTGGGCAGCAATATACAAGTCTAGCAATGATCTCACCTGAAGCAGCCCTGTTTAAATAAGTGGTCTTAAACCTAAACATGCCTTAAACAAACAATATTCTTAGAATACAAAAAGAAAAAAAAAACGCAAGATTACAAGTTTAAAAAGAGAGGGATGACCATAACGTTAAAATATATGAAATAAAATATAGACTCTCCAATGATATTTTCGTTGTGGTTATACACTATTGCCACTTACTGGAACTATCTGTACATAGTTTAAATACATCTTTCAAAGACAGCCAACAAAAAAATAAGAAATGACAGTATATGCATCAGTTATGAGAGACAAGCAACATTGTGAAGGAAGCAGATTACTTAGACATAAATATCTATTTAAATGCTTTGCAACGGAGAGCTGTCAAAGCCCGTTCCCATTGCTATCCAGAAGAATAAATGGAAGGTCATGTGACTATCACTTCCATAAAATATATTTGGGCAATGGCATATCGGTTGCTAAAGTGTTTGCATAATATGCAGTCTATTGCAATTCTGTCACTTTCAAAATAATGCATATTATACTACTTACTGTGCAAATGGATTTTTAGAGAGATGCCTTAAAAATGAAAGGAGGTTAGGATGCTTGAGGAATAAAATTGCAAGCAGCAGGACTAGCCAAACAAAGTTGCACCAAACTTCTTTCTTTGCATAAAGTCATTTTTGTCAAAATTAAAATTTTCAACACAGATATTCAATGAATTTATTTTGGAAAAATCAAAATGAAATACACTCCAACACAGACTTTTTATGGATGTATGTTTATACAGAACGGCTTATATTTTCTACACAGGGAAATGAGTAAAAGTACTGTTTTGCCTTTCATCATCCATTTCTTTCACCCCAGTCTAGCAAGGGTAATCCATTTGAACAGAAATATGCTATGGGGAAAGGAGGATATTTGTCCAAGGTATGGACAAATTGTTCCTGCACTTTCAAACAAATTATTGATACTATTAGCTCTTACAGCACCAATCACATATTTTGTGCGGAGGCGAAAATCAAGGACCCCTGGCTACCTTTTCATTGGAGCCAATGGGAGTATCCCTTCCAGGACAAACAGCAGGGCACAGTTGGGAACAGTAACTGCACCAGATTGCTGCGGCCCTGCTGCAATCTCTCCACCTGCACTGGTGCCCGCATCTGTTCCCTGGTGGTGTTTGGGTGCTGCCACTGCCAACAATATGAGGGTTCAAGGATTTGCCTGGCCAGGTGGGCCCTTTGATGAGCTTGGTGGTCAGTGCCTGCAGAGCTGTCAACCAATGGCGGGAGAGGGGGGCTCTTATGGCATGATATATATTTGAAAGTGCGAGACCCAGTTGCCCTACCCAAGGGATGGCTCTGCTGATCTGGCCAACCTCTGACACAATCTCTCTTCCGGGCCAAGGCATGTCTCATGCTCAGTGGTCCTCTTTGGAGCAAGATCCTCACAGCTGCTATTTACAGAGTAAAAATGAAGTACACCAGGGCCAGTCATGATATTAGTGTCATGTAAGGTTTGGGCCTCAGGCAAGGCTCTGAGAGCCAGAGCTATTGCTTTTGCTGCACTCTGCCATCAGTGCATTGTGGGGTCTGCCTGACAGGATGTAGCATTTCCACGTTCGTCCCCTTCCCCTGGTGTAAGCCCCAAAGGCCCCAATGGGTCTCCTCAGTTGTGCGCCAGCTCTTTGCTGGTGTGCGTACGGGAAAGCCACGTAAGACCGGCCCGGGAAGAGACTCAGTACAACCCAGTGCCAATATCCTCACTCCCTCCCGGCCAACCTAAGGCCCCTCCCCTACCACCCCGACTTGCCCTCCACCCACCCTCCCGCTGACTAGCACAGGACTTACTAGCACAGGTCAGCTGGCACGGGTTGTCCCGGACAGCGAAGTGAGTGGTTCTGGCCTCTGCGCCGGCGCCACCTACTCCAGAGGAGCTGCAAAAGTGCCTTATGGCACTTTTGTGACTCCTTAGGCCGGCGGAGCGCTCAGTCCGCCAGCCTAACATTACGCAGGATTGGGTCATGTCAGATTATCAGGACCATATTGTATAGAGGTTTGCATTCATGGAATATCTGAGTATAAGTTTAGAGCACTGCTAACTTGGCTACTTTGCTCAAAAGTGAATTTAAACATACAGTAAAAGTCAACAAATAAAATACAACAGTACCTACTAAGCAAAAATGGCAGAACAAAGATTATTTGGAGATTCCTGATTGCTCACAAATTAAAGCTACTTTTCAATGTCGTGACAATTTACATTTTCATTTATGAAATTACTAGTTATTAACTTCCAATACTGTTTATTGCTGGTAAGTAAGAACGCACGAAGCAGGAAGCGTCATATCAATTTATTCCTTAGGAGCCCAATGGCTATGGGACAGAGACATATTTATTACTAATATTGTAGGAAACTGTTTCCTAACAGAGGCAAGGGTTGGCTGAGACAAAGCTATTTCATGTGAATGCATTTTCTGATGTGAAAGTGTCACTGTGCACTGACATACCCGTAATGCGCCGAACGTCATTACAGTTTTCAATTTGTCAATGCCTTTGTGGCGTGCAACCACTGAGTGGGGATGGCTGTTGGTGGTTAACCTTGTTACAGCAGACAAGTGGCAAGTACTGACAAGTACTGACTAACTGTGCCATTTGTTTTAGAAACCACAAGAGGAAGAAAAACTGGAAGGTTCAAAGGGAAGGTATAGTTTACCTTTGAACCTTTCCGTTTTTATTCCCCTCGTGGTTTCTAAAACAAATGGCACAGTTAGCCAGAGCTAACCTTCCCATACACCCATCTTACATGATGAGAAATATGAGCACTCAGTGGTCACATTGTGCCAGGTGAAAAAGTTAGTTCTTTTGTATTGATGCTGTTAGGAAGTACAGCAGTAATACACTATCGTGGGCATCAATCTTTGAAGCAGCTTAACTGACTGGGGGGGGGGGGGGGAATGCAGTAATAATAGAATAACCTTTTTATTTCAGCGGTTGGCTCACTTTAGTCTAAGTCAGTGGTTCCCAAACTGGGAGGCACGACTCCCAGAGGAGCCACAGAAACTAGCCAGGGGAGCTGCGGAGTGCCACAGAATCCTCTCAGAAAACAGTGCAATGCCAATTGGCAGGCATCAACATAATGTAATGAGCCGTGGCCAATGATCGCCAATGGTCAAGGGAGCCGCATGTTGAAAAAGTTTGGGAAACAGTAGTCTAAGTTCATGTCACAGGGTGCAAACTGGACCAGGGACTGACGTGAACTCAAGGATGTCAAGATGTATTTGTTTACAGTTTGGAAGTGGGAAACCACATTGCCTGAGGGAGGAACCAGAACTACTGTCTTATGAGACAAATACGGGATTCCCAGCCATGTTTTAAAATGCTTTAATTGAGAGTTGGGAGGAGCATTTGCAGGGGAGACTGTCTATAATTATAAGAAACCCATTTAATCTTTCTCTTAGCCTGCTGATTCTCCCCTGCACATGACCCCCACACGTGCAAATTTTTTACTTCTTTTCTCAGCTGAGCTCCAAGACTGAAAATAAGACCAGCTAGGGGAAAATTGGCCTTAGTATGACATTTGCAGGACATGAGGAGGGTTAAGCACCCCTTCTTCCCAGGTGCCAATTCTCCGCAACAAATGGTTGCTGATCCCACCTCTGTGCAAATCCCACCTTGGACAAATAACATGGGCTTGGAAATATGTTTGCTGAGGAAATGTGTAGCTATACTGCTCTCAAAGACAAGATGGAAAGTTAATGGAAAGTCTGCCCATGTGTTGCAGAGGTATCTGGCTGCGTTCACCTGCTCACCTACTACTACTGCTGCTGTTGTTTGTCTTGCCACCACCGCCCCCCCCCACTCTGTGAGCTTGTAGAAGGCAAAGCATCTCCCTGCCCTGTCATCCCTACTTCCTCTTCTGCTCCTTCCCCCTCAAAACACAAGAATTCACTGAACCAAGTAGGACTTCAAAGAGCAGCACACTAAGCAGGATAGGCAAAGAGACAGTGATAGTGTGGCGGTGGAGGATGGCATGATGAATAGGAGGGAGGTGTGTGTGCATGTCCGCATGCTTGCACATGCATGTACCTGGGTGCAAGAGTGCAAGGTGCATTCCTGTGTATGGGTGGATGAGTGGAAGGTACAGTACATGAATGTATATGTACGGATGACTGGAAGGTGCATGCATACGGTTACAAATATGGTGCATGCATGTGGATGGATGGATGGATGGATGAGGGGAAGGTGTGTTCATGTGTGAGGGATCTCATTTTGTGCCTGGCCTCACCCCCTTCAGCAGTCATCTTGTGGTAGTGCCTGCATTAGAAGAGCCCAGTGGGGAAAGGAGAAATGTTGCTCTTTCATCTGCACAGGGTCTTTCAGCGAAGGAGGAAATGCAGACAGTGCTGGGAGTGATCCCAGAGCCAGTGTGTTTTACATTTCCTGCTTTGATTCAAGAACCTGCATGGAAGAAAGCGCCAAGAAAGGGGTGGGGGTGGAGCTATGCACTGCCTCAGGCAGCCTAGTAGTTTCAGCCACCCCTGGGCTGTCCAATGCCAAAAGTATGTTAAATCCAGAGATTTCTTCTTCCCTACTACTGGCTCCCCTGGGAGGCGCGGCTCCCAGGGGAGCCACGGAAACCAGCCAGGGGAGCCGCGTAGTACCATGGAATCCTCTCGGAAAACAGTGCAATGCCAATCGGTATATGCCAATCATATAATGTAATGGGGAGCCAAAGCCAATGGTCAAGGGAGCCACAGGTCAAAACATTTTTGGGAAACACTGCCTAAAGCACCCTCAGCAACAGCCCTGATGGGTCAGGAGAAAAGGTCATCTAGTACAGCATTTTTTTTCCCCCACGGTGACCCACCAACTGTCTTTGGGAAGCCCACAAGCAGAAAAGAAAGGCATATTTCTCTCCTGCCACTGCTTCCCTGCAACTGGCATTCAGAGGTGTACAGCCTCTGGGGGTAGCGCATAGCCATAATGACTAGTAGCCAATGATAGATCTGTCCTCCACGACGTTGTTGATAAGATATTGTTCACTTCCACCAAAAATGTAGCAAAAGATGTATCTGCTTAAGCTCTTGTTTACATATTCTTTACTGTCTCCTGTGTGTTTGAAAACTTCCCAACATTGTCCTTATTCCGGAGGTTTGGGCTATCAAACATAAGCATTCCACATAGTATAACTGCAAAAGTTGCATGTACCTGGGTGCAAGAGTGTATTTTTTCATTCAAATGTTGAAAAAGTGTTGCAAAAGTTGTATTTTTTGCAAAAGTGTATTTTTGTTGTTGCAGCGCAGAAGTCTTATTTTAAAATAACATATTGGCTGAACTCTCTTAGAGTAATGCCAGTAGTAAATTAATACGTGAGCTACCACAGGGTTATGCTTGGCAGGCCCATTGAAGCAATAATAATGTGCACATCAGGAACAAATGCTGATCTTGTACAAATGCTGATCTCTGTGGAAGAAGCAAATGCTTCTCATTATTACCGTATTGTCCCGACTATAAGATGCACCTGATTATAAGACGCACCCTTAAAGTTTGGTGCTATTAAAAAATTTTAATTAAATCACTGGCATTATTGCAACAGCCTGATTATAAGACGCACCCCTAGTTTAAAAACTTAAATTAGGAGAAAACAGTGAGTCTTATACTCAGACCAATACGGTACTTCTTATATTTGTCTTGTATTTCAGACACATTTCAAATTCTTCATGTCTTTATAAGAGTTTCTGTTCTTGTGTGAACAGGAATTGCTTCTTTCTGAAGTATCAGCACAGATCAGTACCTCCTGTAAAGTTCACACTTTTGAGAAAACAAAACCTTGGGGGGCTTTTTGTTGGGACTAGAATAAAAAAGTGAAACAGCAATTGATTTCCTCCCCTACTCTTCAAGCACAAACTTAGCTTATATTTATTCTCTTGCACACCTCCATATCAAAGGTGAAATAGCACATCAGGATTCATTATAGAGAAAGCAAACACTGGGTATCTATCATGAGAATTACACTTCTGTAAATAACCACAAGGCACTAAACAGTATCAGTTCTGCTTTGCACAACTTGCATGAAAATACACACTATGGAATTAGTCTCAATTCAAGTTTGGCTCTTTGGATAAATGTACACACCCTATCTGAAATGAGGCGGAACAGTAGGGGAAGGAAAGAATCACATTTCTCTTTGTTAAAACAATGTTTTCTGTTATTATTTATTGAAACATTTAATTTATTAAAACATTCTAAATGGCTTACATTAGAGCAGGGCTTGACAAAGTGTGGGTCGCGACCCACTTGGTGGGTTGCAGCCTGATGCTGAGGTGGGTCGTGATCTGGGTCCTCCCACCCACCCTTGCTTCCGATTGGCTCCAAATCAGAGCCATTCTGCAACCCACTCTACCAACCTCTGCGGGCGTCAGAATGGCCTGCAGAAGCATCTGGAAGCTACTTCCAATTTTCGGACACAACTTCCGGTTTGCTTCCAAAAACCAGAAATAGCTTCTGGAAGCTTCTGCGGGCCATTCTGAGGTCCGTGGAGGCCAGTTAAGGTAGCCACCGGCCTGGAAGAGGTTTCCACCACCCCCCATATGGTCTGGCTACCCTGGAAGGAGCATCACATCACAACCCACCATGGAGAACATGGGTCACGACATTGAAAAGTTTGGGAACCGCTGCATTAGAGTAATGGCTGCAAAGCAGGTCTTACTTAGTTTGAATCTCACTTCTGCCATACTTCTGCATTCTGCCAGTTTGTGGCCTGATTCAAAGATCACTGTCCTGACTTTGGCTTTAACCAATATTTAGGACCACCTCCTATGATATTCCTCCATCTCAATGATAGAAGCTCATTCACATTGTATTCACATTGCACGTGTATCTTCTTTTTAACTTTTCTTCAATTGTTCACAGTAATGGAATAGTTTCGTCCATGAATTGGGACGGAAGCGGGAGGGTTGTATGCTGGTGCACATGACCTGTGCCAGTATGATATCCCCTTCCTTGCCTCCCGGCATGCCCTCTTTCACTCCTTGGACTTGCCAAGGAGGCCCATTGGGAAATGGGAGGCTTACCCAGAGGTAAGGGAAAATCCTTAGGGAAAATTTCCCTTACCTCCCCCAAGCCTCTTGATATACCCCCTCAGGATTCAGTGTGAACCTTTTTGGTGCAGCTGCATTGGCCAGGGGGAGGAGGGCAGGGTTGGGCTGTTAATCATGTCAGTAGGGGTAAATTTTGGGATCAGTTATCCCAATGTTTAGTGACAGCTCCTCTCTTCCAAGTCAACCTTGTTTACATGACCAAGAAGTAAATTGGTGGCTGAAATAAATTACATAAGAAAATAACTTTAGGGTAGTCCTGGGGGGTGGGAACACCCTTTTTTCTCACCTCTTCTTAAATTGAATTGTCACTGCAAACAGTGCCACATTAGTAACCCTGAGGGGAGATGCTTTAAAAAAAGTCCATCAGCATAAGTATATTACTTCATTACATACACAGTCCATTAACTTTACAGAAACCAAAGGGCAGCTTGCATCAAGGTAGATATTCTGAATTAATAACTTCACAGCCTGAAATGAAAAGTACAACTTTAATGCACAGCATAATCTTATGCATGTTTACTTGGAATTAAAAAACACCGTGCTCAAGAAGTCTGACTCCCTACAAAGTGTGCTTAGGACTACAGCCTCAAAGTATTTGAATTTAAACCAATTTTAAACCACTGAAATACTTCAAATACTGAATTTTATTGGTTTGTGGACTGGCGTTTTGGGTTGTGGATTAGGGGCGACATCAGAACTCAGACAAACTGGGCACTAGCCAAGGGCCCAGTCCATAAGAGCTCCCACTTTGGAAGGTCAGCTGCTGCAGATTCTCCCCCATTCACCAATGAGGAGGGTGGAAAGAGTCACTACACACTGCTGTTGCTAATAAGTTGGGGGGGGGGGAGGCTCAGTGTTCTTTGACCCAGGGCCCACAGCAACCTGGCACCAGCACTGTTGTGGATAAAATGTCCCTAGCCCATGTTAATTTCTCAAATGTAATTGCATATCTGATCTGCTTCACCTTCCTGACTTCAGACATTGACACGAGCAATCCTAACCAACTTTCCAGCGCCAGTGTAGCCATGCGGACAGGGAGCTCACTGTATTTTGCAGTGCAGGAGCAGTCATGGAGGCCTCTTCAAGGTGAGGAAATATTTGTTCCCTCACCTCAGGGCTGCATTGCGGATGCACTGTCGCTGGAAAGTTGGTTAGGATTGCGCTGTGATGTGTGTAAGGCTTGCAACATCAGACAATATTAAGATCCACACTGCTAGCAAACTGAGTATTAAACAAAATGATGGAATGGACAGAAGAGTAGGTTGGGTCATTAGAACCCTGTGAGGCAAATGAAAGTTTAGCCAGATTTGTTTTTCCCTAGACTAGACAGTGGACTCTAGTGAACACCACATAGTTCTGATATTGAAACTCAAGGAATAACTTCACCACATCATATGTGAATCATCAACCAGTTCTCAAATTGAGTCCAAACATCTGAAAAGCTTTCACTACCATATTTGAGCTTTTAAAAATAAATAAATAAATATGCTTCGACAATCAAAAGGGGAAAATAATTACTCAACTACCAGGAGAAATATCTTGCAATGCTAGATTAATCCAACAGGGAATGGGAATTCACCATAAACAAACAAACTTATGCAAATTGAGATTGCCAACCACCAGTAAATTTGCAGACTGCTAATAAATGTTTCATGCCAGAAACAACAATCTCTTGTCATCAGTAGGCTTTCTTCATCCCAGGTCTATAGGTGTTTGCAGGACATCACTAAGGGGGCGGAAAATGTTGGTCAGTTTCTCATGGTCACTTTACTCATGATGGAGCTTTTTTTTCCAGCTTGAATTCCTTATAGGGTGCATTTTGCCTATGATTAAATGGTTGTGTAAGGTATGGGCTCAGATATGGTCAAGTGTGGTGTCCCAAGCCTTTAGAAAGTGAGTTGGGAATGGTGATTCCAATCAAAACTTGAGCTTCTGGAGGAAGCCCCTGCAGCTGAGAGTGGGGTGGTCGGTCTGTCGTCAGCAAGAGCAACAGCCCAATCCTATCCAGCGTTAATGCAGCGGGGCCCGTGTGGCCACGCTGTATCCAGCACTGGCTAAGAGCAGGCTGAAGGGTAAACCTCAGGGTAAACCTCCAGCCTGCGCAATGGAGCTACTTAGATCTCAATCGCTGGCACAGAACCAAGCAACCCCATGTAAGAAAAAAAGGCCCGAGAAGGAGGATAAGATTCAGCATGTGCCAGCACCGCTGATCTCTCCCCTTCTGGGCCTGATCCGCCTCCGTCTCCAACCCACCCCGTTATGTCCCTCCCTGCCCTTCTCCAACCCTGCGCCACTCAGAGCAGAACATAACATGCTCCACTGCACAATCCATTGGACCCAGCACCAGGGGAATGGCACAGGCCTTCTTGCTGGTGTGACCTACTCTCTGGGTGTCGCGAAGTGCTTTATGGCATGTTTGCAACACCCTATGCCGGCGCAACAGCTGTTGTGCTGACGTAGCAATTCAATAGGATTGTGCTGCAAGTCTCTTAAGCTGGAACCCTATACACATTTCCCTGGGAGTAAGTCCCATTCAATTTAATGGGACTTACTTCTGAGTAGACATGCATAGAATTGCACTGTTAGTTGCTCCAGTTAGTAAGCAGGCCCAACATAGAACCTTTTAGGGATCAGGAAGTATCACTTGACCACTCAGTTCTAGTCCACTGATGTAATGGAGCTTCCTGGCTGGTGTGCTGATGACGTCCTTGCAGTTCCTTACTTTGACCAAAGATGATTGATGCCCAGGCTGAACTCCCTACCTGACATCCTTCTGCCTTGAATCTCTTAAAGTCTCTTGGATCATTTGGGGCTGGAAAAAAAGATAGGAAATCCTTAACTGTAAATTGTCAATGTTGTGGTGAGAATAATCCTTGATTTCTAGTCAGACACTGTTTGCCCCTCTTCCAATTACAATCACTCATGGGAGCATATGGGGCCACAAGACTACTTGCAACCAAGATACACACATAGTAAATACATACAGTAAAGTTTTGTTATCCAACATACACAGGGAACAGGGGTTGCTAATTACCAAAATATGCTGGTCAACAAAGTTTTCACAAGACGTACAAGCACTCCCTGACAGGGCTCCCAATGTGGTGTCACTCTACTCTCTTTTCTTCTTCCCCAGGACCCTCTAGGAATAGAAACATTCCACTTCCTTCCTAGATGACGTTTGTGAAGAAGGAAGGAGGGTGGAGCAACAGAGGGAGCCCTGTCAGGTCAGTGAGGGAGGGGGCTGGGGGGAATTGCCAGGGAGGGGGACTCGAGTCAAATGACTCGCAAGTGCGACTGAGTCACTTTTCCCCTGACTCGTACTCGTACTCATACTCGTGACCCACTGACTCGCACTCGTACTCATGACCCACGGGACTCACACTTGACTCGCACTCGTGGGGGTAACGACTTGCCATTTCCAAGTCATTTTCCAAGTCATAGGGGAAGCCAAGTGGGTGCTTTAAAAGCCTCAGAGGTCCCCATACACACCCCACACAGACACTCACCCACCCCATTTTCAGGGAAAAAGCCATTTTCCCCAAAGTGACTTGACTCGTAACTTGTGACTCATGGTTTTTGGCTTTACTCGTACTCAACTAGTACTCGTGCAAAAATGACTCGCACTTGACTTGTACTTGCCCAAAAATTTTGACACTGACTCGCAGTCGGACTTGCACTCGTGCAAAAATGACTCGTACTCGCGACCTAGTTACTTAGATACATCACTGGGAATTGCTTAACCAAAGCTTTGGTAAGCAGCACACTCTTTTACCTGATATCTCTGCCTACCTGAGATGGGCAAAGATTCCAGTTAACCAAGTTTGTTGCTTAAACAAATGCCAGATAACATGGCTTTTACTGTATATCCTGCAACCCTCCATCTAATTTAAGGGACCATTGGGGGGCTCACAACCAATATAGACAATTTGTTGCCTTTGTTGCTACTTTGTTGTCATTTTAAATGTGTGTTTAATTGATGTCACACACACAAAGATCAAAGCAGACAATTAAAATAATAATGAAACAGAAACAGAAGCAACAAATAAACAACAATCCAATTTAAGAATTTAAAGTAAGAAGTGGAAGCATAAACAAAAACTGAAGGCAACAGAACAGAATCAAAGCAAGACTAGATGAAACAAATGTGTGTTTCACTGTGCTTCTAAATGCTGGTAGCAATTGGGCCAGCCAGACCTCCTGGAGAGGGAATTCCTTAACTTTGGTGCTGCTACCAAGAAAGCTCTGTTTGGTGTTCCCATCAACTGTATATCAGCAGGCGATGAGACAGAGCACAGCATTTGATGGTGAATGCAGTAAGTGGGAAGGTTCATGTGAAAGAAGATAGTCTTTCAAGAGCACAAGTCAGAAGGAGGGCTGCACAGAAGGAGGGCTATGCAGGGAAACATCTTGAGTATGGAAGGTTCTATATATGAATAGAACAATATTGTAAGCAGTGGTGTCACTAGGGTGTGCGTCACCCTAGTGCGGGGGTGTGCGTCACCCTAGTGCGGGGGTGCGCGTCACCCTAGTGCGGGGGTGCGCGCCACCCCCACCCCGCTGACTCTGCGTCACCCCCCAGCCGCATCACCCCCCCCCCCCACTTCTGCATCACCCCCCCCGGTACGCACTCCCCATCCCGGCACGTCACCCCGGAGCCAGCACACCGAGCCGTGTCTTCCTCGGTGGCTCGGTCTCTTCTGAATAGGCTAGGCAAGGCTTCGAGCGGCGCATGCGCACAACACCGCTCAAAGCCTTGCCCTCAGAAAGGCCAAATGAAGACCCCGATTGGGTCTTCGTTCGGCTCTTCTGAAGACAAGGCTTTGAGCGGCATTGTGCACATGCGCCGCTCGAAGTCTTGCCTGACCTATTCAGGCCGAGCCACCGAGGAAGACACCCTGCCCCCCCCACCACACTACAGTGATTGTAAGGAGAGCCTGCCTATGTAAACCACCTTGAATAAATCTGATGAGAAATCTGATGATGAGAAAGGTGGTATATAAATACAGAAAATAAATAAATAAATAAATAAATAAGCCATGTAGGAATTCAAGGGTAATAACCAGCACCTTGAATTGAACCTGGAAGCACGCTGGTAATCAGTGCAGATTAAAAAAGCATTGGTTTGTTGTTTATTCTTTAAGTCGTTTCCAACTCTTCGTGACTTCATGGACCAGCTCATGCTAGAGCTTCCTGTCAGTCGTTGCACCCCCAGCTCCCACAAGGTCAAGTCCGTCACCTCCAGAATATCATCCATCCATCTTGCCCTTGGTCGGCCCCTCTATCTTTTGCCTTCCACTTTCCCTAGCATCAGCATCTTCTCCAGGGTATCCTTTCTTCTCATTATGTGGCATTACATATTATTAATAACAATAAGAATATGTATATACTGCTTTTCAACAGAAGTAGTTCACAAAGTGGTTTTCATAGTAAAATAAATTAAATAAATCAAAATAAACATAGTCACAGCAACAGGCTATGGAAAGGATCCTGGCCACCACATTATGAACCAGCTAAAGTTTCCAGAACATTTTCAAGGGCAGCCCCATGTAGAGTGTTACAGTAGTCCAGAGGCAATATTACCAGCATTATATAGAAGCACTGGTTATAGGAACTGGCATCTCCACATAAGAGGAAGACATGCAGTTATCATGAATTCTATGATTGTGGTAACCATCATACCGGTAATTGTGCAAATCACAGAGGCTGTGTGTTCACTTTTCACATGAAGTTCTTCGGTGGCATAGTAAAATTCAGTACAAGTTTGCCCCTCTTCTTTAGAGCAATATCATTTTCAGCAGAACAATGCTGCTCTTATACAAGACAGTACAATCCAATGCATGTTTGCTCAGAGGAGTCTACAGGTTCCCGTGGGTGTGGGCCGCCGCCGCCACAGCCACCACAGCCACCACACGCCCCGCCCCGGGGAGTGTGTCGGTAGCGTAGCGCGCCTCCGCGCGCGCAGACATGCCCCCCTGGCGCTTTTTGGCTCCTTTTTGAAGCCAAACAAGTGCAAGGGAGGGTGGGAGGGCCCAACTGCAGCCATTCTCGGCTGAGAAGAGAACAAAGAAGCGATGGGGCGGCAGGTAAGACCGGCCCGCGCCCTGGGGCCCACCTCCCCAATCGCCCCCGGTGGTGCGACACCTCTGTGTTTACTCAGAATAAGGCCCATTCTGTTTAATTAAACTAACAGCCCAAACCTATTTGGTGCTACCGCCGCCAGAAGCGGTGGCAGTACACACTCTACGGTGTTGTAAACGCAATCTGGGAGTGTTTCTGGGCCACTGCCACAGATGGTGAAGAGGGCCCCACACACGGTGGCAACAAAGGGGAGCCCCATCACTATTGGTGAGTCGGCAGGGCGGGTGGGTGGGAGAACTGAGGCAGAACAGGGGAGGGTCAGGGATGTGTTGGAGGTGAGGGGCTGGTACCCAGCGACTTGTGCCAGAAGCTATCACCTCTGGAGCCAGCCAACACACCCCCTTTGTCTCCTCGAACTTGCACCAGCTAAAGAGCTGGTGCAGGTCCAAGGAGACCCATTGGCAATAGCAGTGCTTACAGAGGGGTAAGGGAAAAGGTTTCCTCGTCCTCCTTCCAAGCCTCCTGATCGCCCCCCCCCAGAATGCAGCACAGCCTGTTTTGGCACAGCTGCATGCTATGGTGGGGAAAAGGACAGGATTGAGCTGTTACAGGAAAGTGTGCATAGATAGGATTGCACTCAGAGATGTTTTCAACAAAGACAATTATTTTCAGGGCAAATCAGGCCTGGCCTGGCCGAACCTAAAATCCTTGTCTCGAGTATACAGTACTAGAATGCGGAATAAACTTTTGGAAATTGACATTAGTCTGAGAATATTGTGTATACCCTATTGAAGTTCTTAATGGAAGGACTGTGGCAAGTCAATGTTGCTTCTGCCAATGATGACCTTATTTTCATGATCAGATGACTCCAGTGCTGCTAAGCTAACACCTTTAATAAGCATCATACTCTCATAAATAAAAATAAACAAAATATGCTTTATCTGGAGTACCTGTAATTACTGTTCATGTTAATATTAGAATACAGATTCATTGAATGGAGATCGTGTCCCTAAATATTTGTGCTGGTAGAACTGCCTGAAGATCTCGATCATAACAACACTCCCTTGCTCCCAAGTTCATTATAGTCACTTATATTGTTACTGTAAATCTTTCTAACGCCCCCAATGCCTCACTACCAAGAACATTTTTATAATGAGGGGTGGGGCCTGAAAAAAAAAAGTTTGACTCCATTCTGTGTTAAATTGTATTTTCCCATTGAGTACCATGCTGATGAAATCTGTAATAAAGCTTTTTTAAAAAAAAAAATCAAGCAAACATTCCTATCAAAAAGGAAATTTATGGAAAAGGGAGATGAAGCTGTTTCAGAGCATTTGCTAAACTTCTTTGATTCATCCATCAGGGTTGGGGTTTTTTTAATGCTGTGACCATCCTGAAAGATTTATGCTTTGCGTTTTGAGGATCTGTTATTAAATGGCTTTGCAGAATTAAAAAAAAATTAAATTTAAATATAACTTTTAAAATGTGTTTTGGGCCTCTGTGCCTTTCCAAAGAGGTCAAGTTCAAGACACTTATGAAAAGACCATTCCCACAGAGACTACAGGAGAAAGCCTATTAGCCTTGCTCCACTTTTTCTCTACCCCTTCTTTGATCATAAAACAACATTATGGGCTGTAAGAACAGCGATGGAGGGAGGACAGAAAATGCTAGGGATCCTGTCCGAGTTTCAACTCTTAAGGCTGCAATTTGCAAACATATAACGAACACTACACTTGGCAGTCAGTCCCATTGAACTCAGCGTGGCTGGCTTCTTAGTAAACTTTCATAGCACTGGTCTGTAAAAGAACTGAGTTAAATAACAATACTACCAGAATTAGTAAAACAGAGGGTTGCTTTTTTAATTTGTTTATTCACAGAGGAATAAGTGAAAATGTGTTCAGTTAAGAGAGCGGTAGATTAAGGAATGCCTGTGCTAGGTCCTATCTAATGGTTTTGCTTTCTTAAACCAGCACAGCAAAGTATTAATTAAGAAAAAGATGAACAGAGTCCTTTGAAGGAACAATCAGGATTCAGATCCACAACGTTTAAGTGTGAGTGTCCTACTAACCATACCAAGCATTTACTATTCTTCCTAATTTAAGATTATCTTTGTTGCAGTATTTTGTTTTCCATAGCATTCTTCAGCAGAAAAGAAATGGGATAGACGGAACCAAATGTCTGGACAGCAGCTGCAGGATTGCCAAATAGGAGAACATACATCCCCATCCATTAAGAGAAAGTGCGGGACAGATATATAGATGCTACTTCCTCTGTACAAGGTCCTGCGATGTCAAGAACACTTGTGTAGTGGCCCTTAGGGGCCCCAGGTCATCCCACCAGGGGAGTTCTACATCACAGGGGTGAGTCTCAGTCATGTCTCGGGCCGGGGTGTTCAGGGAGCTAGGAACAAACACTTTTATCAATTTGAGATGCCAAAGTAAGAATTTTCCTTTATTCATGTCATAACACAGTATCAGGGCCTGTTAACAAATCCTTCTTCCTTCCAGATGCTCCCTCTCCCCCTTTGCACGGGCCACAGCTCATCCTTTCTCACATCGCCAACCTTCTTGCTTGTAGCTTCGTATACAGACCATCTACTGGGCTTCGGTGGAGGTCTGTGTCCTTGAGCAGAGGGGGCGGAACGGTGGAGCGCGTGGTTCCGCTGAACCAGGCGCTGCCACTGTGAAGGGCGCCGCGGAGCAGCTGCTGCAGGCGCTGACTTGCTGTTTCGGCGGGTCTAGCGAGGTGGCTTAAGTTTGGCTCGCCCGCCCACCCTGGAGCCCATATGGCTCTGAAATGGCCAAAAAACCGGCGGGGGGGGCGCGTCAAGTCGCCTAGGCCCCGCCCCCTTCGTCCTTAAGGGTGCAAACCCCCTCTTGAGCCAGGCGCACGGAGACCTGGTTACGGCTCTGTCCTTGAGCCTGCCTCATCCCACCTTAGATGTGCAATGTGGCCGGCCAGGCCCCTCTTCCTTGTTCCAATCCAACAGGCTGGTGTAATCTCCAGGCGTCGGGGGTCTGGGTGCGCTACTGTGCAAATACCCCATGGATGATGTGGATGATGGTGGAACAGGCAACCTGTCCCACTCCATAGCTGGCCCTCTAAGCCCCTTTGGTCAGGCCCTTGGACCAAGGTGTTGTGGGTTCTTGGACTGCCCTGTCTGCTCCTCCTGTCTTCACTTCGCCTCTCAGGCTCCTTCCTCCCCTGCTGGCCTCTCAACTTGTCCATTTTCCTCTTCTCTTCTCCGGTAAAGCTCCTCCCTCCCGCCAAAGGTTGATGGCATGTTAACACCCTCAGGTGTGTTCCATGGGTTGGAGGCCAAGCCACATGCTCAGCCGCCAGTGGAGCAGCTAAGAGTGGGCCTGGGGCCCCAGGGCCCCAGGTGCCAGGCCTCTGGCGGGGTGCCACTTAATAATAATAAATTATTTATCATTTATTAAATTATTTATTGAATTTAGATCCCACCTTTCTCCCCCATAGGGGACCCCATTTTTATTAGGGTGTGTACTGTATACTGTAAGGGTCTGGGGGGGGGATGAAATGTTACATTTCTGTGAATGTTTTGGGATTATTATTAATTAATTATTATCATAGTTAATACTATATGTAATGAGTTTGTTGGGACTCGAGGGGGGTGCAAACATTTCATGGGCACCAGGTGCACCGGACCCTCGCTCCTCCTCTGTCAGCCACAGCACCTTTGCTTGCTGCTTATGGACCCCAGCCCCTACTTCTCAACATCATGGAGGAGCCATGGCCTCAGGGGGTTAACTACCTCACCCCACTGACTAAGGGGACCCATTCCCGTGGGGCCTCAAAACGTGTCTGGGAGGCCCCAGCTTATTCTTACAACTCACATAGTCAATATGTAGTTCATTAATGCAATATAAATCAGAAAAGAGCTACTCCAGCCTTAAAGACATCAACATCAAACCCTTTCAACAGATCCTGGCAGACTCCTCAAAAACCCACTTCAGCCACTCTCTGTTCACTACCCCTCAGCCACTACCCCTCATAGAATGGAATGTCAAACAAATCACAAATGACTAAGATCACAGCCATTCACATTATCTCATATACCTAACATTATTCTGGTCATAAAATTTCCTAACAATACATACCAGTAACATTCAGCTGAAAAGTGGAAACTGGAAACTGTGAAGTAACTGTTCACCCCTTATGAGTCAACCAGCAAAATAAAATTAGCAAATACATTCACAATAGGTGAGGCAAATTTCACAGAAGTTAGGAAGAGTCAGTCAAGATGGGACATCTGCAAATGCCAGTTGTTGGGTTCACATTTTTCTCAACCTCAGTATTTGAACTTTCTCCATTTTTCAAGGAATAACCAAATGTTCCCATTCTATAAATATATGTAATGTAGTACGAAAGAATAAAAAAGTTGTTTTTAAGAAGAGGTTTAACATTAAACAACCTTCACGTTCCTGTCTACTGCATAAACGCCCTTCTTCTACATATGTAAACACATTATTAAAGCTAGCTAATAATATTTTCTTAAATAAATACTGAAGATACATTTAACTAATAGGTTTAGTTCCACGGGTTGCCTTTTCTTCCAACGTTCTGTTCACATTTCCTACTAAATACTTATTTCTGGTAGCAGCTGTTAAACCTACTCAATAGCACAGATTCTTTTGATCATTATCTATAGATATCATGTAATCTTGGGCTACAGAAGGCAACTGTGTGAATTCTAAACTGTCTTTGGCATTTTATACATATAGTTGGTAGTACAGACCCTGTTTTGCAACTGAATAGCTGAGAAGATTGGTAAGTGGGCACAGGTTCTTTCACACTTCAGTTACTACCAGATCAAATAAAATAACCAATCAGGAATAACTGGCAGTTATTGCTTCTTAATGAATGTGGTAAATTAGCTGATGATCTCTGTTCAGTAAGTACTGAAAGATTTTTCATTACTACTAAAAAGCCATGGACCTGTTTCAAACTATCTAGGGGTACATCTATACCACAAACCAGCTCAACTGTAAGGTTTTCCCCCCTCTTCTTTCATCAACCTATAACCCCTGGAACTGCACAAGGGAGCAAAGAACATGTAACAAAGAATTCTTACCATCCTCGTACAAATCCAGTTCACAGAAATCCAAGGTTTCTAGTGGGAAGCCATGCCAGTTAAAAATCTCTGGCTTTATTGTCATGGGGATTTTTCAGATGATATATTCTGAATGGTTCTCCTAAACGTATGGGGGAGGAGACCCAACACCAGCAGGAGGACAAATGTGTGCATCCACACTCCTCCCATATGCATTTTTAGAGGAACACAAGATTTCACATGTTAACTGCTCTCAGAGTTGATAACATAAACTTGTAAAGCATTAAGGACAGACATCTCATCTAACCATACGGCAACTAAAACTGGAGATTTCAACACTAGTCATGGGCAAGTTTGCAGAATACTCCAAACCACCTTCTAAAAGTGTGGGGAGGGAGGAATGTGGGTGTGCACACTTCCCCCCTCCCCCAGGCAGTGTCTCACTACTCTCTAATAATTACACAGAGGTGGTTCATTCAAGCCACCCCTTATGCAATTAGATGGCAATGTTATTAATAACAAACCAGGTGGAGGGAGACATGTGCCCACACTCCTTCCCCACGCACTTAGGAGGGCCAGTTGGAGTCCATTCACACAGCTCACACAGTTGCTTTCTGTAGACTTAAATTAGACTGACACCCATCTAATTATCTGGCTGGCATTATCATCCTGATCCAGGGCTGAACCTACATCACATAGGTGATGGTGTGAAGATTGCAACTACAGTGTGAGAAGTGTGTCCTACGAATCCACCCAATTTTCACCTACTGTACCACAGAATTATCTTACACCTCCGTAAAGGAAGTTGAGCAAGAACCTACCGCATGCAAAACCCGTCAGACAGGCTTTACTTTATCAGCTTAAATTGCATTGCATCCCAAGAAGTTAATATCCAATAATATGGTCTTTGGTGAACTTCCAATGACCCTAAAAAAAATTCCAGAGCTCATATACAAAGTTTTGAACAAGGTTGCAGAGACAGTTATTGAACATAGGGATCATTTACAAACATTTTCTTTTAGCACCTCATAATTATAGTAATTTAACAGAAGGCATGATTCCTCCAAAATGAGCCCAAGAAAATACCTTAATTGCTTAAACAGAAGCACTTTTCTGAGCCAGAGGACTTACTGGAGCCTAACTGATCATTTTTGAATGTTTAGGGTTGACAATACTGTACCCTATCTCCTCTGCTTCCTGGATTCCTGGTGGGCTAATGAAGGTGAACTGCGGTTTCTCAATATTGCTCCCAGCACAGCTCTGAGCATTTATGATGTCATCAGCTACAGAACAGAAAGCACAGATTCATGAACTCAGCATCTGGCAGATAAGTGAATGAGAAGTTGAATTTCCAGTATTTCCTTCCTTTCCATTTTCAAAACCTATTAAAAAATTCTAGTGGCACACCTTGTATCTTCTAGTTACATATTCACAGACCCAAGCATTATGTGTATGTCTCACTTGTCAAATACATACAGCGTTTGCATACAAAAGTGTAAGTAGACACACAAGATTGCCCTGTTTACATACATGTAACACTATGTGCTTAGTGTATGTGAGAACTTAGTAAATAAAGTTCATTCATGGGCAGCCCAATCCTGTCTAGAATGCAGTGGTGGTGCACCTAAGGCAGCCGCTGCATCCTAGGCAGGATTGGGCCCGCACCAGCGGAGCTGGAGTGCTCCTCGGGAGAAAGGGACATTTGTCCCTTTCCCCTGGGTAGAGTCCCAGCAGGCCCAATGGGCCTCCTTGGATGTCCGTCGGCAAAATGGCCGGCGCAAATACAAAGGTGCCGGTGTAAGGCCAGCCAGGCCAGGATGAGTGCGCCGCCAATGATCCCTCCCCGTCCCTGGTTTGGCTGGCCAATGGCCCCCTCCCTTTCCACCCTGGTCAACCCTCCCCATGACCCTGCCCTGACTGGAGCAGGACCTACCTGCATCTGCCAGTGGTGGCTGCCGCCCCAGGTGAAAAGAGCAGTGCCAGCCTCTCTGCCAGCACCACTTACTCACCTGGTGTCTAAAACGTGCCTTATGGCACGTTTGCAACACCTGGCACTGGTGGAATTCTACACAGGATTGCACTGTTAATTTTTGGTTATTTCCCTTCCTCCCTCTCTCTACTAATCTGGCCATTGTTTATTACAAGTAATGAAGCAATTATAACATGCCTGATACCAAGAATAGAGGTAGGACAAGGAAACTGACAACAAATACAAAGAAAAGTTACAACTCCTTGTCTTCTTTTGGTAGATGTTGACTGTAATGAAGACAGGGGTAAAATGCTACAGTTCAGTCATTGCTCTCACACTATCAGAGCTATATGTGTAACTATGTGGACTAGAAACTTGCTTTTTTGAGGTGAGATTCTCAGGATTCTGAAACTCTTCATCCTGATCAAATCCAGTATTGTTAGATCTTTTTTCCATTCTTGCACAGGATCAGAGCATACAGCTCTGGGTATAAGGCACAAAGGCCTTTTGCATTTTAAATAAGAATTGGTCCAATAAATTTATGGCATGATCCACTCAGGTGCAGAGTGGATTATCATAGGCTGTTTTCCTCACTACACTATAACATGCATGTATTGGCACGTACTCAGACCCCGTGCGACAGGATGTTAGAGAGAATGTACTTCTCCCAATCTAAGTTCCCCTTTACACTCAATACAAGTTACCTTTATTGAGGTGAGAGGGAGGGTGGTTGGGAGAATGAGAGGTGCACACAGATCTCATATTCTACCTAACATGTAATTGCACTGTGTGCACATAGGTTGGAGGAAGAGAGAAAACAGAGCTTAAAGTTCTGTGAAAACTCACCACACAGTTGTTACTTATGCGATAACTTTTATTCAATAGCTCAGATAGCACTATTCTCATACAGGTTGTGTATCCCTTATCCGGACTGCTTGGGACGGGAAGTTGTCTGGATTTCGGATTTGTCTGGATTGTAGAATATTTGCATAAATATGAGATCTTGGGGATGGGACCCAAGTCTAAACACAAAATTAATTTATGTCTCATATTCACCTTATACTAATAGCCTGGAGGTAATTTTATACAATATTTTTTAATAATTTTGTGCCCCAGAATGCTTTGTGCTATGGCAGCCAGGTGCTGGAAAAAGTTTTTTGTTTTTTTTTAAAGATCATAGTCCCCAAAATGTCTGGATTTCGGATGTCCGGATAAGGGGTAATCAACCTGTACTGTGTTTAAGGGCTGTGGCACTTGGAATGTTCCTAATCTTTTAGTGTTAATCATGGCATGAGTAGCACCAGGGTCAGTCACATTGGACACTGGCTGAGGGCCCACAGCCATCAAGGGGCACATGAATCCTGTGGTGAAACAAGGGTGGAGCGAAGGCAAGTAGTTCTGCAAGACTCCGTTACACTGGAGTCAGCGGCCCCTCCCCCTTGCTGTTGGAGCCATTCCAGCAGCAACAGGGGAGTGTCCTGCGTGTTGCCTTTGCTGCCAGAATGGCTCCAACAGCAAGAGGGAGGGGCCGCTGACTCCAGTGTAATGGAGTCTTGCAGAACTACTTGCCTTCGCTCCACCCTTGATACACCTCTGCATGAATCAACCCCCTGAAGCCCCTTGCAGCTGGTAAGCAGCAGTGGTGCAAGTTGCTCAAATGACTTGCATTCTGTCATTACTTTCACCTCCCTCCCCATATATAGGTGGGCTTCCTCAGAGGTCCTAAGGCAAGGACCTCTGAAGAAGATCATTTGATGAAGGGTGGGGGAGGTAGCTGCTGCCCCTGGATGTTCCTCCCTCTGTATCTTCAAGCTGCTATAGCAGGGGTGGCCAAACTTGCTTAATGTAAGAGCCACGTAAGATAAACTTCAGATGTTTGAGAGCCGCAATATTTAAGAAGCATTTAAATTCTTAAATATATTTACTCACCATGAACATTAAATTTACATTTTAATCTAGTAGACTCTCAGTTTATATCTGATAAATAATTACAAAGCTTGATAATTTCTTATTTACCTTTTATATTAATTGTGTGTTGCAAAACAGGGGCTCAGCCAACATATTTCCAAGAGCCGCACATTATACATCAAAGAGCCACATGTGGCTCAGGAGCCTCAGTTTGGCCACCCCTGTGCTATAGAATGAGGTTGCGAGAGTTGGACCATAAGGAAGGCTGAGCGCCGAAGAATAGATGCTTTCGAACTGTGGTGCTGGAGAAGACTCCTGAGAGTCCCTTGGACTGCTAGGAGATCAAATCAGTCAATCCTAAATGAAATCAACCCTGACTGTTCCCTGGAAGGACAGGTACTGAGGCTGAAGCTCAAATATTTTGGCCACCTAATGCGAAGAGAGGACTCTCTGGAGAAGAGTCTGATGCTGGGAAAGATTGAAGGCAAAAGGAGAAGGGGAAGGCAAAGGATGAGATGGTTAGACAGCATCAACGATGCAACCAACATGAAAATGAGCGAACTCAGGAAGATAGTGGAGGACAGGAAGGCCTGGCGGGATATGGTTCATGGGATCACGAAGGGTCGGACACGACTTAACGTGGACTGAACAATAACAAAGAAGGTAACGGTAAAGAAGAGCAGTCTCTGGCTGTTGCTGTCTTAGCACCCTAGTGGCACTAAAGCAACAGCAGCCAGCAACCACCCCCTTTTTACCTTCCTAGGAATCCAAGGAAGATAAAAAGGGGGCAGTTGGGATTGATGCTCTCTCAGCACCTCGGTGGTGCTGAGAAAGGAACAGCCAAACTACTACCAGAGCACTATGGGGGCTTCAGCCCATAAGCCTTTAAATTTGAAGAATACTAGCAGGAAACTGAAAGGGACATTAACACACCCAAGAAAAAAGGAAGTTCATGAGACCACAGCACCCTTCTTCGGTTAAGGGATTATAGGTGATTATATGTGTTCCTTCTCCAAACTGATATGCATTTAGCCATATGCCCAGAAGTCTCCAATCTTCATAGAGGCTTGTAATGAAAAAGTTGTTACCCTTGAAAGAGATATCTTTGTACACCTTCCAAGTTTGTCATAACATTGCCCGAAAGAGGATGTGGTTAGGTCAGAGGTGGGCAGAGTTAACAAAACAGCATCACTTTATCTTGCTGTATATGAAAGCAATAGCAGCAGAGATGTATTTTATCGCAGGGTAATGATGATTGAGCTTGAATAATTTATATTACATATTCTTCATCTGAAGGTGGTCAATAAGAAACTGTACAATCTACATGTACGTTTACACATCTTTTAGCTCTCTCTCTATATATATATATTTTTTTTAAATTGTATCACTTATGGGTATCATGCACATTTCTATGTCAGAGGATTCTAAATCCATGCTAATCAACTATAGTTATTTATATATAATAATCTACTTGCACTGAAACTCTTGTTACATGGTGCTAACTTCTCTCGAATCAGCAGTCTGAAAAAGTAAGAAAACATGTTTTTATAATTTAATCATGTTTGCACATAATCTACATTTCCCTATAAACTACAGATTTTTATGAAAAGCAACGCTGACAAACCTTGTTTAGTTTGTCACAACCTTGTATGGAATACTCATACATACCAGAAGTATTTCTGGGATAAATAAGCAGAATCCAAATACAAGGATTAGCATAACCAACAATTCTAAAATTTTGTTTTCTAATGCAGTGTTTCTCAAACTGTGGGTCGGGACCCACTTGGTGGGTCGCAACCTGATTTCTGGTGGGTCCCAGGTGATAGAAAGATCAGATAAGTAATTGCCACAAGCCCCGAGGCTATTCAAACATCAGATAGCTACTAATTGCCCTTCAAAGAGCTGAGCCCCTGCAGTTTGCAAGATAGCTGCTAATTACCCTGCAAGCAGCTGAGCTCTTTACTTGTAAATAAATAAATAATTTATTTCTAGATCACCTTTTTTTTAATGTCTCATAAAGCTAGGTGGGTCCCTTATACAGTGTCATTTTAAAAAGTGGGTCCTGGTGCTAGAAAGTTTGAGAACCACTGCACTAATGCATCATATTTCAAGGCATTTTTCACACACTTCCCATTTAAGTTTCCCTGTAAATTGAGAATAACAGTTCATTCACAGATGGAGCTTGCTGGTATGTTGCATGACTTAATGAAAAAGGTTTTCCCTTTGAAGATGTAAAACAATGTATTGTCCTTAATATCCACTAGCCACTCAATAAGACATGTTGAAAAGGATGCCCAGACAATATTTATTGACAAAAAAGAACATGAGTGCTAGAAACTCATGAGTGCCAAGCACTCTAAGATGTGTATATGTGAATGTTCATGCAGAAGTGTGAAAAAGCTTTTTGCACTGACCCTTTTAATATTACCTCTCCATGTCTAAAGATGAACAATCAATTGCTATTCTTCCAAGTTGTTAACAGACATTAAATTTGCCTTTAGAACCAAATCTGCTACACAAAGATGCTGAAAGTGCTTGAAAAGTGGGAGAAGCAGCAACTTTTTTTTGACATGTTCACAAAGGGGTTCTCAAAGTGCATGTGGAGTTGGAAGTGGAGTCATTCTCTTTTAGCCGCAAGGAATAGGCTATTGCTTTGTGGTGAGTGTCAATATGCTTATTATAGAATGCACATTCCTGTGTTACAAAAAAAGTAAAGTTTTTGATCATCATTTGATGTTTAGGGCTATTACTCCAAAATACTTCAAGGCTACAATTGTAAAAACACACCACTCTTACTAGAGTTAAGAAGCTTAAGGTCTATTGTACAGGTTTCATGGCATTGCAAGTATGGTAGGTCTCCACTGGAGACAATTCTAAATCAAAAGGAATTATTCTTCTTGCATCAATAGCAGTATTAAGTAGTAAACATAACTTCCTCCTGGAAAGATCAACTTTTCTTAATTACTAGCAAAGGACTTATCAGGTTGATAGACCATTTAAAGGGATGGGACACGCTGGGCAGTGGGACAAAGCAGTTTCTTTCCCACTGTGTGGTTTGCTTTGGCCTTTGACAGCAATGGACTGAATTGACAGGGACCCCTCTGTCAACTGTGATGCTTCTGTCGCCATTGTGTGTTTTAGGGGTGTAGCTTCCCTGTCACTTGTTCATGCTGCTGTGGTGACAGCCATATGATTGGCCCAGTTGACACAGGGGCAATTTTACTCAGCTCTCCACAGTGGCCCTGGTAAAATTTGTCTTACCTCTTGCAGGATAAAGGAAGCTGTCTTATGTGAATTCAGACCATAGCTTCATGTAGCTCAGTATTGTAAACACTGACTGGCAGTGGTTCTCCAGGGTTCAGGCAGGATTTTTTTCTCTGCCTTGCCTGGATATGTCAGGGATTGAATCTGGGACCTTCTGCATTTTTGGCCCCCTTACCAATATTTCAGAGGTGCCAGGCATACTCACTACCTGACTCAAAGCAAAGGCAGACTTGAATTGGGAAGGAACCTCTTGCACAGGGGGGTCTGCCCCCCATCTTTTGTGCTATTCCCCTTAGTGACTATTTTACATGGCTATAGTGAGCCAAATTGGGAGGGGAATCAGGGGTGGAACTTGTGGATTTTATTGAGGCTACCCCATACCTTTTTCCCCATCGTGTGAGCAATGTACGTAACTATAGTGAGGAATACTGCCTCCAGTACTCATGTAGCCTTTAATAGCACCTAGATAGATTCATTATAGCACACAACTTCCAGTTGGTAGTGGGTACTGGGTAGTGGCAACACTTTTTACCTGATCAAACTGGTGAGAAAGCTAGGACCCTCTACATCAAAGGCAGCTATACTCAGGAGGGTTCAAAACACAGTGGTCCATCACCTTATGGGAATGGATTACAAAGGACATATTACACTAGTGGCCCAATATCTGCATTAACTTCTTACTGGCTTCTGGGTGCAGTTCAAGTTGCATTCCTTTAAACCTATAAAACTCTTACTGCTTTGGTCCTGACCACAGTACACCACCGACCTTCCCTATGTTTCACCATGCTTTCTAAGGTCAACTGAGTGTGCTCTCTTGAAAGTTACCACCGGTCCACTATATCAAGTATGTCACTAGACAGGCAAGTAGGGAGGCATTGTTGCTGGTGATGGCTCCACAACTTGGCCTTGAGGCTTTGTCAAATCCATCTTTTGGAAATACTGTAAGGCCTTGTCATCTGGTTTGACTCTGAGAGACTCCAATTGTTCCAGAGTAGAAGGTTGGAGTTGTAGTATCTGTTAAAATGTAACTGAATGTTTTGCATTTCAAACCTATTATCACCCATTGTGACTTGGCATCATCTAGGTGACTCATATACAGCATATATCACCTTTAGGTTTAGGTCTCCAAGGATTAATAATGGTAATAATAATTTCCAGGAATGGCATAAAATTGCATTGTTAGTAAGGAAAGGTGTGCCCTTGTAATCCTTGCCAAGGCATTGTTCTCATTTCAAAATATGTTTCTGTTGTTAAAGAATCATACTAATCAGAAATTAAAAAGAAAAAAAAGGGAAAAAAAAGAAACCGGATGAATTTACAGTACATTTCCTAACTACCATCTGGAGGAAAACAAGCAGTCCTCTTAACTTTTCTTTTTTTTGGGGGGGGGGATACATACATTTCCAGGTTCCCAAAAACTTTGCTTACACACTGTATGGTACTATAGTGTTCCAGCTAAGGAATGAAATAAGATGTTAAAAAGTCTGTCTCCAGGAGCAGTTTACACTGAAATTCAAAAACACAAACGGGAAGGCAGGCAGGCAGGCAGGCATGGTGAGTCTACGAAATCAAGCCTAGCGCGGAGAAAGAACCACCCAGTCGCTGCTGCCGTTTAAACGAATGGAATACCTTCAAGCCAGGTTCCGAAGTGGCACTGGGCAGCGCAAGGCACAAGCGCCCCCAATCCCCGTTTCAGCTGCATCCCCTCCCATTCTATGCAAAATATGAGCAGGCTTCTGCGGTAACCGGTCCAAATTTCAAAGAGACGTTTCTGGTCTGCCCGGCAACACACAAACACACACACACACACACACACACACACACACACACACACACACACAAGACCCCTTCCATTGGCGTGCGCGATGAAGTTTCCCCCTCTCTTCCTAGGTTTCTCTTACTGTCTCTTTCCGAACCCAAGTCTCGGCGATCGAAGGACGGGTTCGCTTCCATCGAAGCCCTCTGGGAGGAGAGGGGCTGGTTTGGGAGATGGGGAAATGCTCTGCCTGGATCCGCGTCTTTCTCTCCGCTCCCTTCCGAGCCTTAAAATATTGATCACCTTTGTTAGATCCTTTTTCGGAAACTGCCCTCCTCGTTCATCCCCCCTTTTTTTCCTTGAGGTTGAAGTGAGCAGCAGCTGACAGCCAAACATGTGGTGTATATAAATATTGAAATAAATGAGCTGGGGGGGGGGAAGAGGGAGAGGTGGGTGGGGGTGATGATATATGGAAAGTGGGGGAAGAGGGAAGAGATAAAGGGGGGCAGAGCAGCCCTAGTGCGCCTGATACTCCTGTGTGGGGCGCTGCACTCCGGGAGTGAAGGGGGGAGCAACGTTTAGAAAAAGAGAAAAGGAAGGGGAGAGAAAGGGAGAGGGGGAAGGGAAGATAATAGCATTTAAAACAACAACAACAACACAAGCCCAACAACAGTGATTAGCTCCTACCCGTCGCACAGGGACTGGGAGGGAATTGTGTGTGTCTCACCTGACTTCCTCCTTCCCCGGGGCGGTGAGGGAGGCAGAGATAGGCGCGCACACAACCAGCCACTCTTCCTACCAAAAGCAGCAGCCCCCCCCCAAAAAAAACCCCTAAGGAAAGCGAGAAGAAGAAGAGACGGGAGGCGCAAAGCAGGCGAGGAGAAAGGGGAGAAAACAAAACAACAATAATAATAGGGAGGCGCGAGCCCGCCGCCCTCCAGCCAGGCAACCTTCGCCTCTGGCTCCTTGGAACCCCGCGCGCAGCTTTTTCCCCCTCGCGTCAGCCCGGAGAGTGACGGCGGCAGCAGCGGCAGTAGCAGCAGCAGCAGCAGCAGCGGTTGCTTCTCGTCGGCTTCTGCACCAACGTGGGCAAGCCTCCGCAAGGGGGAGAGCCAGTCAGCCAGCCCAGACGGCCCCGGCCGAGTCGCTTCCTCCTGCCTGCTTCCAGCTCCGACGCTCCGCCCGAGAAGAGGAGAGAGAAGGGGAAGGAGAAAAAGGGAAAAGAGTCGCCGCTCGCTGCTGGGGCTGAAGTGCAGAGAGAGAAGCCCCGCTTTGGGCACCTCTCTTGCCCTCGTGTCTGGCGGGAGGGTGGAAAAGGCAGCGGCGGGCGCCGCCTTCTCGTCGTCGTCGTCTTCCTGCTCTCCTCTCCTCAGTCGCCGCCTGCCAGGCAGTTCAGGAGTGGGGGAAGGAGGGAGGGTGGTTGTGTGTGGGGGCTCCCCTCCTCCCTCGCGCTCCTTCCTTTAAACGCCCACTCCTGATGGGTGAAAAGACAACTTGAAGTTCAGTGCAATTAACTTCGCCGGCGCCTGGGAAGCTGAAGGTGTCGCCCAGCCTCGCCCGCCCTCTCGCTGCGCTCTCATGAGTGAGTTGGTCTTCTTCTTCTTCTTAGTGTGTCTGTGTGCTTTTGCCTCCTTCACCTCAGCCCCACTTACATATAGTTTCTCTTTTTTTGTGACTTATAAGGGAATAGGCACCTGGGCGGGCGAGGAATACTGCAAAAGCGGGATCGTTTTTTTAAAAACTAGTAAATAGAATTGAGTGAGCAAGAGAAGTCAGGCAGGGAAGATTTTTTTAAAATTTTATTTTCTCGGGCTTCTTTTAATCCGCCCGGATGGACCGGCACTTGCACGCGCGCAGCAGACACCTGCTCCTTAGCCCAGAAGTGGTTCGCAGGAAGGCCGGCAAGCAGGCGAGTTCCCTCGAAAGTTTGCCTCAACTTCCAACCTGAACGCAGAGCTGGCTCCGTTCGGGAGAGAAGTTCACAAAGTTCTGTGGCCTTGGCGGGGAAGAGGTGCCTGCTGCGAGCCAGAGGCGTGCGGGGAAGGAGGGCGCGGGGGCGGACGACGACGACACTTGGCCACGGCGGCGTCAAAGTGAGGGAGTTTTGAAACGAAGGCTTCTCGTCCTGCGTGCGTTGCTAGGGGGTGGAGGAAGACGATAGAAACGCAGAAGCGGGAAGAGGTCAAACCTTTGGGTGCTTCGTGGCGGGAGGAGGGCAGGCGGCTCTCTCGCAGCAGGGACGGGGGGGGGGGGGGTCCAGTGACCTGGCAGTGACCTTCCAGAGGCAACTTCCCACAGGTGTACTTCTTGCTCTCCGCGTGAGGTCCTTGCTTTGGCTTTCCCTGGCAAACTATCCTGCTTTTAGAACTGGGTGGTCCTTGAAGCGGCATCAGGGAGAGCCAAAGAGGAAACGCAATTTCCTTTTGATATGAACCTGTAGCGAAGCTTGCGCAGGGAGATCTCCCCTGAGGGGCCCGGCTGGATCGCTTCCCTCTGCTGAAGTGTCCCACCAAAAGTCACAGCTGCTTCCAATGACTTTGGGTTCTTCGTTTTCAGGCCACACAGAACTGGAGGCACTTCAAATGTATATTGCATTGTCTTGTAGCAATTGAGGCTGTGTTTAAAGCCAGAATTTGATGCGTTCCCCCCCCCCCCCCAACTCCTTATCTTTTCAGTTCTGCTGCCCCTGAAAAGCGCTGGCTGGCACCTAACTTGTCTCCCACTTAAGCTTGAGCTAAAGTTTCTGTTTTAGCGGCAGAGAAACCCTTTACCTATAGTGTGGACTCTTTTATCTTCATTTCATTTGACAGTGAGTGTATACAGTTTCATTCAGGTCAGTTCACATATGAATTCCTTGGCATTCATAACTTCAGAGTAAAGAATTCTAAGGCTCAAGCTTATGATGCAGTAGCAGATCTTTATTCTGTAATGTGTGTTACAAAACGATATGATTTAGAAGTCACTCTTTATTTCTCCTGTGTATTATTTTGGTCTAGTACATTCATATACTTGTCTGCTCCAGTCTGCTGGCAAACATTAGCATTCAAGCTTACATTTTTGACAAATGTGCAGACAGGAATAGCATGAATAGACATCTTAAATATTAACAACCTAAGCATCTGTTGTGAAACAAATTTAATATATTTACTCTGTTTTTCTCACATTGTTAAGAAAGGTTACAATATGTGTAAAATTCCAACTTTAGTTGGCAAAAGGAATTGACTGGGTATTTCGCTGTTTCTTCAAGAGTGTTTAAAAACCATCACCAGATATGGGGATCTTAATTTGGGCCATTGTTTTAAATAGAAAAATGGAAACAATATTCATCCTGCACAAAGGCATGGATATAACTTCTTCTAACCTTCCAACTCAAGTGTTTTGGATACATGACTAATTATTTAGAAGCAATTATACATATACAAAGTAGAAAGTCAGGAGATGTAAAAAGCAAGTATATAAGAAAGCATGAACCTTCATATGCATATATGTGTATATATAGCATGTTATAACATAAAAATATTATCACTATGTCCATTTGTGTCCACTACTTCAATAACATTGCTGATAAACAAAAAGTATTCTAAAGAATACTTTTCCTTTGGAATAAATGATATCCCTGCTGAAAAAGCAGGATGACGCTCACAGTCAATATGTTTTTTCCTATAATAACTGCATTCCTCTTCTCTTTCCCACAAGTTAAACTGTGTAATAAATTATAGTTCTTCATATGTAAAATGAGTTTATTAGCGCTGAAACAGGTAAATGCAATGTGTTTTGTTCAAGGGGCCTGAAAGGAAACTTTCCATTTTCATGTGCTTGACTAGTATTGATCTTTTAAATTCCAAAGTAATTCCTTAGAGGGTTCTTCATGTGTCTGCTTAGTTTAATAAGCAAAATAAGTTCAAGATGTTATTTACCATGTGGATAAAATCACCCTAAGTTCAGTAAAGTTACATTAGTCTCGCATAGCAAATTACTAATATTACAACTCTGAATTGGAATATGACACACAAAAATTGATTTTAGCATGCAAAGTTATGGTTTGTGTTATAGGCCCATACGGTCAGCTGACAAACACCTGTTCTGCAGTATTAGAGGAGATCCTATGGCTATAGAAATTAAGTAAAATCTACAAAACATCACAGTGATCCTGTAATGCAAACTCCCTAAAGACATATATGCAGGTATGCCCCTCAACACTAAAGAAGTGGTTATCTTTAATGTAGCAAAAACCCCATGGCATTGATATACCTGTATACAGAAGTCATGTATTCGGTTTGTGAATGCTTCAAAGTGCAGCACTCAGAAAAGAAGCAAATCATATAAACTATTCTAATTTCTTGAAAAGATAAAATCTTGATAGAACTAAAAAAGACCATAAGATTATTATTATTACTGTTGTTGTTATTTCAGTGCTCTATGTGAGAGAGAATTTTGCCAGATTCCTTACATTATTAATATATAGCAAAATATTTTACATTTATTTGTATTAGAAACTATTGCTAAAGGCACATTCCTAGAATAGGCTTTGTACAAAATATGCCTGTATCTATGGGACTACTGTGTTCCAGCATAAGTACCGCTATTAATTTTACAAATACATCTTTGCTCACATGTTAATCAAATGTTTGCATTCAACGTAAAACAATTTTTCTCCTTTATGTTGTTTGGTACAGTGCAAATTTTAGAACCTCCATTAAGATCCTCAGTTTCTCCATCTTTATATATGAGTGTGGAGATTGTATTCAGGTCTGGTGAAATATATGTCTTGTTTCTAAGTGCCAGACCAAATGATTAGGCACCATCACTACCTAGCAGAGGGTTTGAAAAATACTAATGTTTTTAAGACATCCACATCAAATCTTTAGCCACCTAGGCAGGCAGGCAGCTGGGAAGTTTTTCCCCCCAAACCTGGTTATATGTCAAAATATATATTTCTGTTGATGAAACAACTCATTATGCTAGTGATTCTTTATATCACTGAAAGCATCTTTATTGTACAAGATTATTGGATTATATATTCAAGAAGAAACTAGGAAGTGATTGAAATTAAAGGCCGCCAGAAATCATTAGATTGATGACAGCTAAAATGAATGTGTTTGATATAAGTTGGATATTTTCCTGGCCTTTTTGATATAACCACTTTCAACTTATTAATAGAAATGTTACGTATCAAATTGCAAGGACATATCTTCCTGTTAACTGTAAAGTAACTTTTTCTGTAGTGGGCACAGGACTTCAATAATCTATTCCTGTTTTGAAATCAACACTTTTGACTTAAAGTCATCATGCACCTACTCTTTGTTTATGCTGCATTAAGCTGACAGGCAGCCCAGCAATCAGAGGAAAAATATTGGTTTCTTTCTCAAAGTGAATACCAGTTTATAAGTGAGTGCATGTATTTATATCCCTCCACTAAATAATGGCTCTGTCTCCATTTTCATATCTACCTGGCAGTATTATCCATGGCAACTGAGTCTTCCTTGTTAGTGTATGAAAAAAGTTTTTATCATTTGGACCAGGAACGCCTTAAAGGAAGCTTCCATGCTGCTTTCTGTGGTGTACTGAAGCTGGTTTTAAAGCAGCAGTATCTAATTTTACATTGTATGCTTCACAGGGTAAAATTGTTGTTTCTGAAGAGTTAATATGCCTAGCAAGTTGCACATAGTGTATATCCGAGCTGTCGAAGATAAGGGCAGAAGCATATTATTAATAACTGAAAGCACATATGTGTATGTGAGGAAAAAATGTTCAGCAAATCTGTCACTATGAAGTCTAGTGCATTTTAAACAGCTTCACTTATGACAAAGTTCCTACAGTTTACAAAAGCTACTTACAAATTTGATTGTTGAAGAAGTTAAAAGAGCCTGCTTTAAGTTAAATTTAATTTTGGAACTTTTTGTAAAGTCTGTTCCTCATCCTGCGTACTGTCGTTATATATAGATATAGACATAAATCATTCTCTTTATTTGCAGTGAATAGGAAGATAATAGTGAAAGTAGCAAGTACTGTGAAGGTGGAGGGGGGGAGGAACTAGTGTCTGAAAGCTCTTTAGAGGAACTTCCTATGTTCAAAAGGTATATAACAAACATGAGTGTCATGTTTCAGTAAGTGCAAAGACCTGTTAGCATTAATTTGCTCATACCCCTTAACACTTTGAAATACACGAGAAAGTGATCTCTTTGGCAAAGGCTATCCTGTATGTACAACTGTATCACAATTTCTCTCCTGAGTAGACTACTGCATACTGTATCTATAGGAGAGTGTTTACTGACCACAACATGGTAGCTTTCTAATGTAATTTACTTATACATTAATATGTGAAACTGTTTTTTAAGTTCTAACAAACATTGATGGTAGCCTAGGCATGTGAGTTAAGATTACTGTCGCTTCACTTAATTATGTCAAAATAATATTTTTAGGCTGCAATCCTGAACACTCTTACTAGGGCAAAAGCCCCATGGAACATAGTGGAACATACTTTCAAATAAACATGCTTATGATTGTGCTGTTAGACCGATAAGATAATTCCACTGACACAAATCGAGTTGCATTCTTGAAAACCTAATCTGAGACCCAAAATGAGACTTGAAGTGATAGTAAGTGTAGTACGCATTATACAGAAATGTTGACAATGTCATCTTGCTGTTCCTTTACACATCTTTTGTTGGTATAATTATTCTACCATAAACTAAATGGTTGAACCGACATATAAGATTACAGTAATATCTGGAAGCATTTGCATCGCTGAGGTCTACCTTTATCATTTTACACAAAATCAAATGTTATCAGTACACTGTGGTTTCATAAAGCCCTACCCACTTATACCAATGGTTCAACTGATAAAAGATAGATTATTAAGTATACAGAGATGTTCCCATCAGAATTGTTCCCCTATGGAAAACAGCATAACCCAACAAGATGGATGCTGCCCTAGACTTCAGTTCGTTGGGTTTTATAAATTGATTTATGGCAAAACAGAAATTTAAGGGCTTTAAATCCAGAGTTGGTTTCTTCTCCTTGCATATCAACACTTAGCCCACATAATTCTGATGGATGGTGTGTGTGTCTGTGTCTGTGTCTGTGTCTGCTGTTTTATTTTAAGGACATGCAGGAATTCTCAATATCTCTATCAACAGATACTGGATCTCACACCTTTATCAATTTCTAGTGATTGTGTTATGGGACCAGTTACTAAGCAGTTTCTCTTATTCATTGTGGTGATCTTGGGTGCTCATATAAGCAATTTATTTTCAGATGGGCTAAATGCAACTCCTAAAACAGGTTGTGCGTATCCTTGATTGCTTTTTTGCTTTGCCTCCCAGGGGGCCAGGAATATTATTGGAGACAACATTTATTACTACTTTGGTTTCACAAGGGTTTTGAGGCATAACTACTTGTATACATTCTATTTGAAAAATGTTCATAGGACTCTGGGATGAAAGGCACACTGCTGCGTAAGTGCAAAATAGTGTTGCCATAATTATGGAAATAAAACCCAAGGTGTAAAGATTTTCTTTGCAACTGAGAACATTTCTCAATGGTTAGAATATGCAAAGTCTCTGTTCTTAGTGTAGCTATATAGGAAGAGAATCACTTCTGACAGATCTCAACTCATTAACAGAACAGCTTTTAGTGTTTTAAACGGCAAAATTGCAAATAATAATTAAAAATCTTGTAGTGCATGCTATAGTAGAAAAGAATTTGTTCCTGTAAGAAAGATTCCTGAAAAGGAGCAAAGAGTTCCAAGACAATTAAAATCCAATTTTTCAGTTTTAAATGTTCAGTGTCATTGCTGAGGATACACTGTCCTGTGATAATAACCTGTGATTATCAGTGTTATATTCCTGATTCTTTGAGCTCCATTCTGGCATAAAAGTATTTTGAATGGTATACATTCACAGGTTCATTTTGTGACCTCTAGCATTGCAAACGTACACAGAACACTGAACCAGCATAGCAGCAAGGGCCAACACTACTGCAATGGGTGGATAGCTTACATATGTGGTGACCATTCTGGAAGCATTTTGGTTACTTACTACTAGGCCACTACATTCATGTGAACACATGCATCCAATTAGTCACCATTTACAACAGGATTATATAACTGATAGGCATCACAGTAAATGAGACCTGTTAAGTTGGAGCTGTGATGAAATCAGTAAAAACCACTAGTCAAGCTGCTGCAACAACACATTATTACCTTTGAAATTGTATAGACTGGATTTTAAAATTGGAATGTTTATATAGTCCAAGCATGTGCTTTAATTTGTACTGATTGTTGATATATCATAAATTTTTCGTTCCTTCTTTTTAATTAGGTCTTAATAGCTATATAGCTGTAGTTATGGTCTTCATAAAACCTTAGAACTACTATTGAAGCTACATACATGCACAAAATGTGCACACAGTAGACATTTTTAGACTGTGATTCTAAGCATCCTCAATTGTAACTTGGTTAGAATGGGAGTGTTTGTTACAAAGTTGTGAGATATGCTATCTCATAAAAATAATGACATATAAACTTATAATCTTTAGCGTTTTAATTTTCTTTAGCGTTTTAATTTTCTTTAAGTTTAAAAAACATCTACTCTTCTGAAGTGTTTGTCTTTGGTCAAAACAATTCAAAACCATATATTTTTCAGCAGAAATTTGTAATTTCCAAGACTCTTTTATACATAGCAGTCCTTTGCACACTTACCTAGGAGTAAGCCCACTGAACACAATGAGACTTACTTCTAGATAAACATACATAGGACTGCGCGGTTAGTCATTTTCTTCCATACGGATACTAATGCTCAGCACAAGTGACATTCTTGTGAGTAGTCTAGTGATCACGCCGATGCAGCCGCAATGCAGCCCTGTGGTAAGGGAACAAACGTGCACACAGTAGACATTTTTAGACAAATGTTCCCTTACCTTGAGGAGCCCTCCATGACTCCCCCCCCACCGCAGGATGTAGCGTGTGCCCTATTGGCACGGCTGCACTGGCGCTGGAAAGTTGGTTAGGATTGGGCTGTGACTAGTCAAAATAAGAAAGATACTTGGAGCTGAATCTTAAACCCAAAAATACCTACAGTTTGTCATTGTATTTTAATGGAGATGCATCTCACTGAGATCATACAGTATCTGTAAAAGGGAACCTTCTATATCAGGGGTTTTCAACCTTTGGAGGACTGGGTACCCCCTATCACAGTCCAATTTTTTGAAGTACCCCCGCTAATTAATTGGATTAATAAATTAATTAGCTAATTCATTAAATAAAAAGCACTAAAACAATTCTAAATGTGAAAACATGTCTTACTTAACTCTGTGTGTGTGTGTGTGTGTGTGTGTGTGTGTGTGTGTGTGTGTGTGTGTGAGAGAGAGAGAGAGACAGACAGACAGACAGACAGACAGGATTGCATTTAAGTTCTAATTAACAAGTAATTACTGATTGATGCTGATAAGGGGCAGGCTCTGGTGTACCCCCTGCTGTTGGTCCGCGTACCCCTAGGGGTACTCATACCACAGGTTGAGAACCTCTGTTCTATATGCTTGTACATGTTTGTGTGTGTTGATTTTGATTCACTGAACTAAAACCTTTTAGACTAGCTACGACTGTAGAAAAACAGTTACCAGGTGTGTGTTGTTGTTTTCTAAATTTAAGAACAGCTTAGCTCAGGTTTCCCAAACTTTTTCAACCTGTGGCTCCCTTGACCATTGGCTGCGGCTCCCCATCACATTATGTTGATGCCTGCCAATTGGCATTGCACTGTTTTCTGAGAGGATTCCATGGCACTCCGCGGCTCCCCTGGGTGCCTCACCTCCCAGTTTAGGAACCACTGACTTAGCTTGTCAGTCTTCAAGCTACTCTGTTTCAGAAACCAGTGGCATCAGAGCAGTCACCTCAGGCTTCTGTAAGTGTCCTCTCCAAATTTATGAAGATATGTTTTCATCGCCATGACCTGATGTAGCTAACTTCAGCCAGTCAAGACAGAGGTTATGATAGTCTGTGTCTTCAACTGGAGATTGTGGGTACAAAATAGACTGGTAAGCTCTGACTTCTTTTGGTATCTCAGATTTGTAGCCTTGACACAGTTCTTGGCCATGCAGTGCCTGCACTACAGTAATTAGTGATTTTTTACCCATTCAACCTTGTGAGAAGGCTGTGACCTGTTCTCTTTAAGTGGAGGCTAAGCAGCTCTGCTCTCTACTTTTCATAAACTCAAAGTGTGATGATTTTAATGCATTTTATGTATATCTGTCTATGGCTCTTTTGAGGCTGAAACTTGGCTTAGCTTCTGACAGGGTGAGCGTAGGAGGTCTGTGCTCCAAAGGTTGCACTGGCTTCCTAAAACTCTCTAGGCACAATTCAAGGTGTAACCATATGGTTTCATTTCTGTTGACACTGTAATCTTATTACCTACTACATTTGAGCTATTCATTCACAGCGCAATCCTAGCCAGCTCCTCCACTGGTGCAGCAGTGGTAGAGGGCAGAACGGGAGATTTTGGAAGAAGCGAAAGTGGATTTAAATCCCCTTCACATCCCCCTGTAAAGGAGATTTAAATCCCCTTTCCCTCCCAAAGCTTCCCGTTCTCCCTCCAACACTGCTGCATCACTGCTGCACCAGTGGAGGAGCTGGCTAGGATTGTGCTGTCAGTGAGGGAAATGAACTATTATATGATGTTGAATGTGACCATCACATATTAAAACACACTTTAAATTTTTATTTTCCTTTGACAACATTTTTTTCTAGAAACTTAAAAAAAAATTATACCAGCAGCATGGATCCAGTGCTTGCACACATATGTATTTGTTGCATAAATATACAGTATCAAAACTATTCTTGACATTTAGAAAAATGTTCCTCAGGATCCTTTTGCTACATATCCAGACAGTATTTCAAGTACTGTATAGGTTCTGTCTCTTTAAAAATACAGTCTCCTCTATTTGCCCTATTAATTGTTGATATGTTGCCATCCATGAGACAAAAAATTAGAGCTGTAATTAAATAATCATGTGATGCTCCTTAGTGCCAGTGAGAGCAAACTCATTTTTCCAGGCCCTGATGGTCACTGATTATTGTATTACTACTGGCTTTGCTTATTTATTTATTTTTTTTTATGAGCAGTGATGTATATTAACTGTTAGTCTTCTCTTTAAAATTAAAGAAGGTGAAGAACACAAAGTTAGTTAATTGGCTAGTAGTATACAAGGACTTTTAAACAGACTTACCTTTTTGGCTTTTGGTCACCTGATTGGGAGAACTACATCATTGGTGTGGCTTGTTATGTGCCATTTAATTTACACTGGTGTTTTGGCTGTGGTGGATGCATATGGGGAATGCCAGGAGAATTACAAAAGGAGCAGGGAATTAAAATTCAGAAATGATTAAAATTGAAATAAAAGGACGCTGCTTCTTTGCCAGTACTCTGGCAGTCATAATGACACACAGAGATTAGTTTCCACCTTCATCTTTTCCTTCTTTCTCATTTCCTCTTGTTTATTGTTGACACATTTTCCCTATGCCTTTGCTTCTCATCTCTATGTCTCTTTCACATATTTGTACCTCCCCCCCCCTCTTCGTTTTTGGCATGGAGGAGCTTACTTAACCTTATTATTACAATAGCAGAATAGTTTATTAATATTTAATATCCAAGTGTGTTCAAAATTTCTTAAACTTGGGTCACCTCTATTAAATGACATGTCATTTTATTGTTTGTTAATCCTTATCATGTTCTTATAGTTTCTTAGATACCTTCCTCTCTTAGTGGTGATTTAACTTGTAATGTTTAAACACCTGTGTTAGGATACTGGAATAAAGAAAAGAACTTATCAGTCATGGATAATCAATTATGCATGAATTCAAATTTAACAGATGGACGTTGGGAGTCAAAAATTTCTCGTTGGCTTCAAGATTTTTTTTTTCTGTTTGTGCGACACCTGTCTCTTATGTATAGATAAACATCTAACGTAGCTTACAGTTTTTCTTCTATCTTGGGGAGGGGGTTGTTTCTTGCAAAAATTTCACTCTTTCTTATTCTGTTATATTTAAAGGGCTCATACTGACTGTAGATTCTATGGCATGTTGCCTTCTGAAAACATGTCATTTAACACAGCAATTGCATGTAATGTGGCACTTTGCAGTTTAACAGTGTTGAACCTAGACATCTCTATGGCATTTCAATAAACTAGCACTGGTGTGTGTGTGTGTGTGTGTGTGTGTGTGTGTGTGTGCGCGCGCGCATGCAAAAATGTATACTTATGGCTGCAGTTGTACATACTATGCAGGTTATTCATACAGAACTGCATTCCAAAATTACTTAAATGAAATGTTATCCAAGTATTTTATTCACTAGCATATTGCTATACTTGTTCCATAGGCAGCAACAGAGGCTTGCTGTATCTCACTCTACTTAGCTATGTAGGATAGCATGCTTGCGACAAGCAATTCTATGGGATTGCTATCTAGACTTGCATTCTCAAGGATTCCAGAGGATTTTAGCCACACAGTTGCATTATTTACTGTCAAAATTTGCAAAAATGTATATCTGCACCACATAACTGTTGGGGCATATCTGCTGTGTGTGTTGAATTAATCTTGTGTTAGGTTAAAGCTATCACTGGACTTAAAAGCAGCAGGAAAGTAGAATGTGGCACCCTGAGGTTTGGCTTACAACAGCGGTTTGTTTTGAGTAGTCTTGTCAGTTTTGCCCAGGAAAAGGTGAACACAGATCTGAATACAAGAGATGAGAAAACAGTTATTGGTTTCCCACAACAGCAATAACCGCTATAAATTACCGTACTTGCAGCTGGAGATCAAGCAACTCTTGTGCTCTTGGCCCCCATACACTTTTTCATAAAAAGACATATAAAGTGTTTTGAACTTGTGTACGTATGTTCATAGCTATACATAATATGGTAATTTTGAAATATACGTAATTTCATAGATTGTAGTGTGTTAGCATTTGTATCCATTCAAGAATATTTTTGTATTTCAGAAGCAAAACTTTTTGGTATTACAGTATATAATATGGTTGAGTTATATTACAGTTTTCCCTCCTTTTAAAACAGAAGTACTGTATATATTTGGTGTATAACGGTACATTTGGAATTTGAAGTAAATTTTGCTGTGGCCTGCTGTATTGTAGTATTCAGTGGAAGAAAGTATCTTTCTCTAAATTATTTGCATTTTAAACCACTCAAGATTGGTACAGAGAGAAATATCCAACATATGTAACCCCCAAACACCAAAAGATTTTCTGTATATACCGTAACTATGCATTTGAGAAAATGCTGATCGTTTTTAAGTGTTCCTATGTTGTTGTAGGCCAGCGGGTGGCGCAGTGGGTTAAACCGCTGAACCATAAGCTGTAGATCGAAAGGTCGGCAGTTCGATTCCCGTGACGAGGTGAGCGCTCGTTGCTTGGCCAGCTCCTGCCAACCTAGCAGTTCCAAAGCATGTCAATGCGAGTAGATAAATAGGTATCACTTGTGAGAAGGTAAACAGCGCTCCGTGTTCCAGCTGCATGCTACGCGCTGCGGCAAGGAGAGTCATGCCGGCCACATGACCACGGAGGCGTCTTCGGACAACGCTGGCTCTTCGGCTTTGAAATGGAGATGAGCACCACACCGTAGAGTCGGACACGACTGGACTTAATTGTCAGGGAATACCTTTACCTTTTTATGTTGTTGTTCAGTCGTTAAGTCATGTCCGACCCTTCGTGATCCCATGAACCATATCCCGCCAGGCCTTCCTGTCCTCCACTATCTTCCTGAGTTCGCTCATTTTCATGTTCGTTGCATCGGTGATGCTGTCTAACCATCTCATCCTTTGCCTTCCCCTTTTCCTTTTGCCGTCAATCTTTCCCAGCATCAGAGTCTTCTCCAGAGAGTCCTCGCTTCGCATTAGGTGGCCAAAATATTTGAGCTTCAGCCTCAGTACCTGTCCTTCCAGTCAGTGTTGATTTCATTTAGGATTGACTGATTTGATCTCCTAGCAGTCCAAGGGACTCTCAGGAGTCTTCTCCAGCACCACAGTTCGAAAGCATCTGTTCTTCGGCGCTCAGCCTTCCTTATGGTCCAACTCTCGCAACCATACATTACTACTGGGAACACCATGGCCCTGACTATACGAACTTTTGTTGGCATGGTGATATTTCTGCTTTTTATTATGCTGTTTAAGTTTGCCATAGCTTTCCTTCCAAGGAAAGCGTCTTTTAATTTCATGGCTGCTGTCTCCGTCTGCAGTGATCTTGGAGCCCAAAAAAGTAAAATATGTTACTACTTCCATTTCTGCCCCTTCTATTTGCCAGGAATTGATGGGACCCGATGCCATGATCTTAGTTTTATTAACGTTGAGTTTCAAACCAACTTTTGCACTCTCCTCTTTCACCCTCATCAAGAGGCTCTTTAGTTCTTCTTCACTTTCTGCCATTAGGGTGGTATCGTCTGCATATCTGAGGTTGTTGATATTTCTCCCGGCAATCTTGATTCCGGCTTGCGATTCATTCAGCCCTGCATTTCTCATAATGTACTCTGCATATAAGTTAAATAAGCAGGGTGACAATATACAGCCGTGCCGTATAAGTGTTCCTATAGGGAAAGAGAATTAAAGAACTGAAGGGCAGTGGTATATCTCACTCACTGTATTTTATATGAGTGGTTTTGAGAAAATAAGCATTGACTAACAGCAAAGTCCTAAACATGTTTACTCAGAGAAGTAAGTCCCACTGGATTCATACAATCATAAAGTTTGAAGGGACCTATAAGATCATCGAGTCGAACCCCCTGCCAAAGCAGGCAGTCTAACTCAATGGGTCTTACTCCCTCGTAAGTGTTCTTAGAATTGCAGCATAGAACATTTTATTCAATATTGCTTCAATTCCTGTGTTTTGTAACAAAGAAGTCAAAATGAAGTCAAAGAAGTCAGATGATAGTGTACTATTTTCTAAACATATGTGTATTATAGTAAGTAGCTTATAATCAAAACATGCAGTGTGGGGGGCAGGTGAGGCAGAACCGCTCTGCTGTCATTCATGGAAAATAGCCATAGCCACTGCGTGCGCCACCTGCTCAGGTGAAAGAGGGCGGTGCGTATGCGCAATCTCAGGGTTAGGCTGTGGTTATTTTCTGCGGATGACGACAGGGCAGTTCTACCTCACCTGCCGCCCCCGCACCGCACATCCGCTTTAGGGCATAGTAAACAGTGTTGTTTGGGTCAAGCCTTTATGTAGAAAGTTTGTGTATGATCAGAGGTCAATTCATACTGTCTGCTGCATGTACATTGGACAGCATGAAGGGAAGAAACATGCAGTGGATATGGACAAGGAAGTTGTAACTAATCACTGTTCCCTGGTGCATGTCCCCAAGACAGTGCTGGAAGATATGCATCTTCTCTTCACAATTTACATGCTCACGACAGTAAACACTGTGTTAGTGGCAGTTTTAAAAAAAAAACACTTCTAACATGTGCACAGGGGAAACAATTCAGTGCAGGGACCCTGTACCCCTACACACAATTGTTATTTTTCCCCATGGCATGGCTGTATATTTCAGCAGGGAAAGGAAAATGGACACAAGGGTGAAGGTGCAAATGAGTGTACTTTAGAGTGCTCAAAAATTGAAAAAAGGAGTTCAAACTGGGCCTGACTAAAATAGCTCACTCCTACTTTACTCTAGACAGGGGAATTCTATGGCTAACATTCATATGCAATGGAGCCCTAAAGGAAGTGGTTAGAAGGAGGAGATATGAAGAGGAGAGAACTCTTTAGAAGGAGAAGGGGTAGAATGAAGAGGGGGAAAATGCAGGAGGAAAGTATGTAGGGAGATTAGATAGGCTTCCCAAAGGAACACAGGAGGAGGAAGTGAAGGTTTTGGGGTGCAAAGGAGGGACAAAAGGGAAAATGTGGGGAGTCCAAGTAGAAAGACAGGAGAAGCAATCAGGTGGTTCAAGATGTAGCAAAAAGGCAGCTCGCTGTAGCCTGAATCAAGCTCTACAGGCAAACCTAGAAACAGGCCATGAATGCGCTTCACCAACTTGCGGTGGGGGAGCTAGTCTCTCCCCACTCGAACAAACACTTGTAACTGATAGCCCAAATCTCTGAAGGGAAATATCTCTCAGCTCTTGGGTGGCTATTAGTGTTCCTTGGTGAATTGATTACGATGATTTGTTTGGGAAGGAGGCTCAAGGCTGATCTCAAGTCTCCAACAAAAGGGTACAAAAGCAAAAGGTACCCTCTCTCTCTCTCTCTCGCACACATGCGCGCGCGCGCGCACACACACACACACACACACACACACACACACACACACACACACACACACACACACACACACAGAGGAAAGCAATGGATAGTAAGCATGCAGTCAATATGACTTAATACAAGACAAAGGATGCAATCCTGACAATGCGCTCCGGCGCTGGAAGCAGTCGCAAACGTGCCGGAAAGCAGGTTTGCGACTACTCGGGAGCAAGGGAGGCCAGCGCAGAGGCCGGGCTCCGTCACCAGAATGCCCGGGCGGCTGCTGGAGGAGGTAGGTCAGGATCCGGTGGGCGTGGAGCGGTTTGGCGGGTGAGGAAGGGGGGCCATTGGCCTAGTCGGCCCGGGAGGGGGTGGGGGATGGCTCCTGCCATATACCCCGGCCCTGCCGGGCCGGCTACGCCATTATACAGACTGGCAGAAATCCAATTAGGCCAATAGGGCCAGCCCTGATTTACACCCGAGTAGACCTCCGGCCTGAAGGCCGGCGGGTGGCGCAGTGGGTTAAACCACTGAACCATGACCTGTCAATCGAAAGGTCAGCAGTTCGAATCCGCGATGGGGTGAGCTCTCGTTGCTTGGCCAGCTCCTGCTAACCTAGCAGTTCCAAAGCATGTTAATATGAGTAGATAAATAGGTACCGCTTGCGGGAAGGTAAACAGCGCTCCATGTTCCAGCTGCATGCTACGCGCTACGGCAAAGAGAGTCATGCCGGCCACATGACCACGGAGGCGTCTTTGGATAACGCTGGCTCTTCGGCTTTGAAATGGGGATGAGCACCACACCCTAGAGTCGGACACGACTGGACTTAATTGTCAGGGGTCACCTTTACCTTAGACCTCTGGCCTGCCGACCGATGATCAACCTGGGCACAGGATCCGGCGGGCAGCCCTGGGCCGCCGGCCGGATCCTTACACAGGATTGCGCTGCCTGACAAGGAAAAATAGTGGAGACTTGGTCGGTCTTTAGCGAGGCCACACTGCAGACCAAGGTTACCTATCCTTATTCTGTGAGGCTTGACAACGTTGCATTGCAGGGGCCATGGTGGCAAGGATGCTGGCCATGCAAATCTTCTTGATCCAAACAGGGGACTCACAGACAGAAAGAGGGCCATTATTATGAAGCAAGTCCTTAGCATGCAATGAGGCAGTAGCCTTGAAGGGAACAGGGCAAGAGAGCTGAGCTGCCTTTCCTACAGGGAAGGGATGTGTAGAGAGAAAAAAAGAGGTCCATAAGGGTAGTTGACCAGCCTGCATTGCATAACTCAGAGCTTGGGGAGATAGTAAGAGAAAGCTGGAAAGGAAAGGGTGTTACCAATCCTGGGTATTGACTGGAACAGCAGTTGTGTGATGGAGGCTGGAATGGGGGTGGTTTAATGCATCACCAGCAGGATAACAATCCATACTCAGCAGTGCAGGGTTTGGATGGTGGAGTGAAGAATGAGCAACAGACTGTGGTACAAACAACACTAGGCTCTAACGCAAAGGGTTTAATACCCTTCCCCCTATAGAATCCTTCTGGGATTCTTCTGTAGGGTGACTCAATCAGGGGGTCCTCTGTTGCTAGTTGAACATCCCTGCCTTTGCTTTCCCACCCAGTTGCGGATGTGGTAGCTTGTTTGGGTGGGTCTTTGGCTTATTAACCTATTTCCTTTGGAGCTTAATCATGGGATTGTGAGTACCATTGGAGGTGTGAAACCCTTTCCTTTGTTTTACAAAAGTTGTTTTTCCCAGACTCAGGAATTCAGAGACAAGGCCAAGGTCACAAGAGATTAAATATGCTTTTCCAGCAGAATTTGGACTTAGAAGGATTCATCAACATTTTGGAGGCATGAAAACTCCATTTGAATTTGAGTAAACAACTCTCTGTTCAAACTCTACTATAGATCAATTGCAGGGGGTGGTTACGTGGTTCCAGGAAAAATGTGGCCTTTCTAGCTTGTGGATCTGTGGCCTCTTGCCATCATTCCTGCAAATTGTCACATTACTGGTCTGGCCCTTGCTCTACAGGCACTAAGGACACAAGTATAGATCATGTATGTCTCCTACATGTCTTAAATTAAGGAGAAATAAAATATATTGACCATATAACATTTGGCATACATGATTACTGCATAAAGCAATAATTGACCGAGAGAGAGAGAGAGAGAGAGAGAGAGAGAGAGAGAGAGAGAGAGAGAGAAACTTGAAAATCTTTAAAAAAAACTATCCACCTTTGCTGGGATCCCATCTCTAATTACCCATCCAAGTTAATTACTATTCAAATCAAGTATTCATCTGAATTAATTACCCCCAAAGACTGTACTATCATTGTTAACAGGAAGCTAAGAAGCAATATGTTCGGGGGGGGGGAAGCATTAAGAGTATGCAACACTTCATTTCTTTGATTATTGATCTAATATTCTAATGTTGCTATTATATATGTTGGTAATGACAAATTCAAGAGCTCTTTTAAAGTGTACATGTGACTTGAAGAAAGATTTCAGGTCACTTGATTACTACTTTTATTACTTGGTTGCTTTTAATATTACACTCTTAAGAATGTGATGTTGAAAATAGCAATGGTTATTTATGCAGAAACTGATATTTCAGCCTAATCCTTTGAATGTTTTCAAAGGTCTGCTGTTGTATCAAGCCTTGCACTAGTGCAAGCTTTTGCATTCTATTCTTAGTCAGCATCTCAGGGTCTCTTTCAAACTACAAACTTTGCACTTAAGCCTGATTGTCACACCGGTGCAATAGTTATCTTAGTTCTGTGGATAGGACTGTGAATATTGACTGTCTTGCCCCTTCCATATTCAATCTTTTCAACCGACATTGAAAGAGATGAAGTTCTGGGGGTTGCTGACAAATGGCAAATTAATATGACACTGGGTCTGGGTGACATACATCTGGATATCTACTTTATGGAATCCACTTCTGCCAGACTCCACTTCTCAGTTTGAGTTTCTGCTTTTCTCAATACGTGAAGTCCAAGGTAAATTCACAGACATTGTAATTAAAACCAGAATTATGAAACCATATAGGAAAATAAGACTTTTTGAGAATGACATTAGAGGAAGTCCTGCCTCATCAACCTTTTATAATTCTTTGAAAGTAATCCAGTAGAGTGACTTCTAAGAAATTTTTGACAAAATCTCTTGTTGTATGCAACTGGATGTTTAAAAGGCAAGGGATAAAATTGAGTCCCCTTTTGGATCTGTAACTGGATGAAGAATGGGAATAAGTAGTTTTCACAATGGAACTAAGTAATAATGATACAGTACTTAGCATTTGTATAGTGCTTTTTGGGTGTGCAAAGTACTTCACATATACTGTATTATCTTGATGTAGTCCTTATGACAAACCTGTAGGGTAAATCAGTGTTATGATTCTCCATTGCAGCTGGAGAGCTGAGACAGAATGACTTGCCTGAGGCGACCTAGTGAATTCATGGCAGAGGCGAGATTCAAACTAGGACAATTTTGATTCATAGCTTAGTTTCCTATGGCAGGTGGGGGAGGGGGCCCATTGGACCAACCGGCCCAGGAGGGGGTGGGGGATGGCTTCGGCCATATCCCGTCCCCTGCCGGGCAGCGGACCTGTTACATGGCCGCCTCCTACTTCCGCCAGCGATTTCGCTAGCGGAAATCCGAGGATGCCGGTCAGGGCAGCCTGCGTTTACACTCGGGGAAGGGGACTAACGTCCCGAATAGGCCTCCGACACGGCGGAAACCTGGTGCTCAGGATCCGCCGCTGGCCTGGATCCACCAGCCGAATCCTTACTTAGGATTCTGCTACTGTTTTAGCACCACACTACCTAGCAGGGTCCTTGTTCAAAGTTGGTTGCTGTGATGTTGAAGCTCCCCAAACTTTTAATATTGGGAGACTTCAGCATACCAGAGACACTGAAAACTCTTTGGTTGAAGCAGCTCAGAACTTCATCATCACCATGATAACCATGAGGCTGTTTCAATGTCTTCTGATCCTGGAGAGGCAGTGGATGTTCTATACCAGTGTCGGGTGGTGTTGATGGGCAGGATGTGGTCTAACAAATTGAGACTTAATCAAGATAAGACAGAATTGCTTTTGGTCAGTTGCCCTCAAAGAGCATCTGAAAATTTTTGTAACGAGCCTTTGTGAGCCATGGGCTCATACATTTTCCCCTCTCCTCCTCTTTTGTTCACAAGATGAAGAGAGAAACTTTTTAATTTTGCTTTGAAGTCAACCACAATTCAGCATTCTGTCCAAACTCAGGAAATGTAGTTTACTTCAAACCACAGTTAGGGAAAAGTAAGCTAGGATCAAACCATGGTTTCACTAAACCACAGCTCCTAAGTTTCGAGACAACATGGTACTGTGGTTTACTTCAAGGTGAAACTAAAATGTTTCCCTCTCCTGCTCTCACATATGAAAGAAGAGTGATGAAATGTGAGCCTGCTGTTCACAGAGGCATGTTTGTAGTGGGAAACCATGGTTTCCCACTACATGGTTTCCCACTACGTATGAACCAAGCCAAAATCCCTTTCATCTTTTCCATTGTGGATACCATGTTAAGTACAGATCATATGCAGGAGATATCCATGATTGCTGTTGATTTTCAGTTGAATTTTGGTTAATTTCACTTGAAGACAGGGTTCTTGTAGGTGTCTGGCTAAACACATGAGTTCAGTGAGTTGTAGTCAGAGAGGGCTGGCCAGTTTGATCCACAGTATGAGCATGTGCTCCTTTCAGGAAAGGGGTGGTTCCTATCTTCTTGAAAAAAGACAATTATGAGTGAAGGATGCAATTCAACCATCTCTGGATTCCCTGGAACTGAATAATTTCTAACATAGACTGAATAGGTATAGAATTAAAAGCCATGTGTGCAGACAAAATTTATTTACGTTAAATATATTTTTGTCTGCACACATGGCTTTTAATCCCATACCTATTCAGTCTATGTTCGTAATCGCTGGCCATGGAAGTCTAAGATCATACTTGAATAATTTCTGATCATGTTTTAATCTACCTTTCGTTGGACAAGGTAGAACAGGTGGTGGCAGAACTGAGGTTGGAGGCAGGGAAGGTAATGTGATACTGTTGATTCTCTTAGACCTATCTGTAGCTTTGATACCATTGACGATGGTATACTTCTAGCTTACTTGGCTGGGAACTGGAGGTACAACATTGTGGTAACATTGTGCTCTAACCTGTCAGAAATACCAGAGGGCAGGATTTTTTTTTTAAAATCTCCTTTTTACAAGAGCTTTAAGACGAAGTAATAGAAGCTGTGAACAGATGTTTGAGCTGTGATGGACTGAATGAGGATGAATACATTGTACTGTACTGCCTCATTCCCTCACAAGATTTGGGCGCCGCCATCTTGGATCTTGCGAGTGCCCAGAAAAAAGGTACTTTTTACCTTTTTTGAAGTGGCGACAGCAGAGGCTTCATCTGGGCCCGCAAAGCACGGGACCGACCTGGGACCGGAAAGCCCGGGATGGTCCCGGACATTCCAGGATGGATGGTAAGCCTACTCCTGATGCATTTTTAAAAAGTATTGATACTACTTAATAAAAACTGTCTTAAAAACCTTCATGCTGCAGCTTACAACAATTTTTTTTCCAAGCTAAAGGGTATAAATAATTTTTCCCTTGATACAGAAACATTTTTGAAATGTGTCAAGGACACTATCAATCTGGGCAGCTGTCTTTTGTTCTTTTGCTACTATGATGTCTATGTGGAACTGTGTGATGAAAATCCCTATTTTTCCTCATTTTCTGTCAATTTTTCACAAAAAAGTTTTTGACTTTTTCATCACCTCAGATGCCTTCTATGATGCCAACATCTCAAAGGGGCTGTATAGTCATTCAGATTCAGTAGGCATTGTTCCTTTGTTGTTGTTGACATTCTCCTTCTTCCTCAACTGACCAGTAAACAAAGCATCTGGCATTCAGATGGTGCTCCAAAACCATAGTTTGGAGTATCATGGTTTTAAGCATTCCCTCCCACCCCCCTCCCTGCTTCCTTGTATAATGCATGACATAATACATAACTTTCTCAAACCATTGTTTGCTTATTTAACTGTAATGATAAGCTATGGTTTGATTAGACCAGAAAGTAATCTAAACCAGAGCATTTAATCAAAGATCAAAATGTGGTTTGCAATCTGGGGCAGGACTCAGTGGTGTCGCTCTAGGTGGGGCGGAACGCTAAGTTCCGCCCCGCTCTGAACCCCTCCTTACTCCCTGGCATGAGGCGGCCCTGCCCCCTTGCCGTCGGAGCCATTCAGTGGGGCGAAGGCAACACGCAGACCTGCATGTTTCCTTCATCCCACTGAATGGCTCCGACGGTGAGGGGGCGGGCTTAGCGTTCCACCCCACCTAGAACGACGCCACTGGCAGGACTTGTTCAAACCATCATGTGCTTATTCAGCCATAATAGCAAACTGTAGTTTGCTTACATAAGGAAGAATGAATTAAACTGGGCACACACTATATTGATGATGACAGTTGTAGAGGGAGGGAGGAATGTTTGAGCATATGATTTGTTCCCAATTCTCCATGTTATGGTTTGGAGGATTATTTAAATGTGGCCTTTGTCTGAGGTCTGACTGGTGGAGACAAAAAGGAGGATTTTCTCAGTACAGGTTGAGTATCCCTTATCCAGACTGCTTGGGGTGGGAAGTTGTCTGAATTTCAGATTTGCCTGGATTTTGGAATATTTGCATAAATATAATGAGAAATCTTGGGGGTGGGACCCAAGTCTAAGCACACAATTCACATATGTCTCATATACACTTTATCCACATAGCTTGAAAGTAATTTTATACAGTATTGTTAATGATTTTGTACTTGCCTTGCGCTATGCCTTGCGCTATGCCAGCCAGGTGCTGGATTTTATTTTATTTTTAAAGTCGAAGCCTCAAAAATGTCTGGATTTTGGAATAGTGTGGATTTCAGATGTCTGGATAAAGGGTAATCAACCTGTAATAATTCCCATACTCTGGAATTCTGTCACCAGTGAAGCTCACCAGGCCTGGCTACAACTTTTTTTTATTCCAGAAGAGATTCACATATCCTTTTACTGGATTCTTTCTTTCTTTCTTTCTTTCTTTCTTTCTTTCTTTCTTTCTTTCTTTCTTTCTTTCTTTCTTTCTTTCTTTCTTTCTTTCTTTCTTTCAGTATTCTGTTCTGTTGTTCTATTGGGTATGATTTGTGTTTTTAGTTGGTATTGCTTAACTAATGTTTACTTGTGTAATCCTTAAAGTCTGTTTGAATTAAATTGCAGGGCATAAATGTTAAAAAGAACAGAAATGAAACATACAGCCCAATGTTTTAAGCACACACCCCAATTAAACATTTTGTTCCATAACAGACTTTTCAAATATACTCCTACCCCATATCGTCTCACTCCATCTCTTACCCTACTTATTATCTAGTGCCTGGAAAAGACAACATTTAAATATGTTATTACCCTTCATTATGAAATATTGTCTCCTCTGAGAAGTATGGTACTTTAAAACAATATCTTTAAACCACAGGTATATAAGGGACTGTCTTGCTCTATGGACCAGTTGTTTTTCATCTAGTAGACCTACTTATTATACAGTGCTAACTTTTCCCCTTCCCCATTAATTTGCATTCACACTATATTTAGCAATTCCCAGTATGGCGCTTAAATGTACAATAGGAAAAAACCCACAACATTTTAAAAAGAGCTATGTTAGCTGGAGATGCCGGATGTACCATTCTGCGTGGGTGCTGGTCCACAGTGCAAGCTATTTTCTGCAATAAAGCCAATCCTATGAAAAAGTTTGAGAACCTTATATTACAGGGGTGGTCAAACTGCAGCTCCTGAGCCACATGCGGCTCTTTCACATATAATGTGAAATATGTTGCTCTTGGAAATATGTTGGCTGAGCTCCTTTTTGCATCACAATATAAAAGGAAAATAAGAAGCTTTATAATTATTTTCAAGCTTTATAATTATTTACCGGGTATAAACTGAGAGTCCACTGAATTAAAACATAAGTTTAATGTTCATGGTGATTAAATATATTTAAGAATGTAAATGCCTCTTAAATATTGTGTCTCTCAAACATCAATCTTGTGGCCCTCAAACATCTGAAGTTTATCGTATGTGGCTCTTACGTGAAGCAAGTTTGGCCACTTTATCATATAAAGTTCTCAAAATATCATATAAGGTTCTCATGTTATATAATTCTTTTAAAAAATGCTTAGGCAGTTGCACAGAGAGTGCACCTTTATGTCTGGCTTAATTTGCGCTGTTTTTTATGTAGGGACAGGTACATTTGCACAACTCTTTTGAAGTAAAATAATCCACTGTGAGACAGTGAGGAGGGAAGACCACCATGGTTGACCAACTGACTGAGCAATCCTGCGCAACTAAACGGCGCCGGAACGAGCGTTCTGGCACCGGGAGACGATGTGAACGTGCCGTAAAGCACATTTGCGATGACTCGCGAGCAGGGAAGGCCGGCGCAGAGGCCGGCCTTCCCTGCTCCGTCGCCGGAGCCCCAGAGCAACCGCCGGAGGACCCAGGTAAGGATCAGGCGGGCGTGGGGGCGTTTCGGCGGGTGGGGGAGGGGGCCCATTGGGCCAGCTGGCCCAGGAGGGGGCGGGGGATGGCTTCGGCTATATCCCGTCCCCTGCCGGGCAGCGGAGCCATTACACAGCCTCCTACTTCCGCCAGCGATTTCGCCTGCGTTTACACTCGGGGAAGGGGACAAACGTCCCCTTCCCCGAGTAGACCTCCGGCACGGCAGCAGCCTGGCCACCGGTGCTCAGGATCCTTATGTACGATTGTGTGGTGAGTGAAACACTCTGATGTGTTCAGGAGGAAGAAACTCCGCACATCCAAAATGAGTTGGGGCAGCTAGACAGGCAGTCAAGACAACAAAAAGGAAACTGTCTTGTAGGCCCGGACTCTGTGGGGTATGAACATGAATCTGTAGGGGACTATTTAAAGTAATTGTGGAGATTTTAACAGGATCTCCAAGAACTTCCAACTTGACTTCGTGCTGGAAAGAAAATCTCCAGGAATATCTTCAATCAGAGTTGCCAACCCTACTTGTAGCAGATCACAACTTCAGCTACCACCTCAAAGTGGTTATGTGAATACATTCATCCTGGGTGGCCTTAAATCAACCTAAACGTTTTACACAGGGCTCAAAATTTTCAATGCAAATTTTTCATTGCAAATTAATTAGAATGATATCTCACCTATTTGGTGTAATGTTTTGGAATTCCATGAGGTAGGAACATTCAACATGAATTTGCTGAATCAGTGCAGACTGAGGAACAAATTAGAAGATGACATTCATCTACCCCTACTAAAGTATCTTCTAAAACAGCAATCCTATGCAGTTAAGCTGCTGGGCAGCGCAATCTTACTTAAAGATCGGGCGGCCGCCTGAGGCTGTCCACCCGATCCTGTGCTCCGCCGTGGGCTGCCTGCAGCAGGCAGCCCGCGGTGGAAATTCTACTCGAGTGTAACGGCAGCTGGGGCCGGTAGGTCTCCTGGGATTTCCCCCAGCTATTTTGCTGGCGGAAGTCGGTGGAGGTCGTGTAATGGCCCAGCCGCCCTCCGGAGCCCAACGGAGACTGGGATATGGCGGACGCCATGTCCCCACCCCCGCCCGGGACGGCTGGGCCTATGGCCGCCCTCCTGGCTCCGCCGTCCCTCCCCCCTGTCCACCGACCAACCGAGGCATCCGCCGGATCCTACCTTTCTTGGGTCTGGCGGCCACCCAAGTCCTCAGCTGGTGGAGCTGGTAAGGCCGGCCTTGCGCCGGCCTTACCGGCTCTAGGCGCCAAACGTGCTTTATGGCACGTTTGTGACTATTTCGGGCGGCGGACACTAGGTCCGCCGCCCAGACGTTAAGTAGGATTGCGCTGTAAATCTCTTGCATCAATGGGATATCAGCAACCTAAGTATTCACAGGATTAAAGCCCAAGTGATTTATTATTTTCTTCCCCCCCACCAAATCAACACTGCTAGTTCTGTTGGACTAGCATTATTTAATTAATATTATTTTACTCTTTCATGCCATTTATTTATTTTATTTATTTATTTCAGGAATTTGTAGCCCGCCTTTCTCCCGAAGGCACTCAAGGCGGCTTACAACATATTAAAATACATAACACATTAAAACAATTTAAAAACACATTAAAATAATTAAAACACTTAAGTTAAAAACAAACAACCCCAGTGGGTCACCAGCATATACATATATTAAAACCAATTGTTAAAAAGTCAGCCCACCATGTCAGACATTAAAAGCAGTCCTGAATAAAAACGTCTTAAGGCCCCGCCGAAAGGCCTCTAAGGAGGGAGTCGTTCTTAATTCCAAGGGGAGGGAATTCCACAATTGGGGCGCCACCGCCGAGAAGGCCCTATTCCGCGCCGCCATCCCCCTCACTTCTGTCAATGGCGGCACGGTTAACAGGGCCCCCCCTGATGACCTCAGAGTACGGGTCGGATTATAAGGAAGGAGGCGGTCCCTCAAATACCCTGGACCTGAGCCGTTAATTTCTGGCTCCAATATCTCAAAGTGACTCACAGTCACAGTTACAAGCAAAATACAAAAATACAATAAGTGTATACAATAACATCAATAAGAGACAGCAAAAAAAAAAAACCCACCAGAAGTCAATCTGGACTGGGACCATGTTGCACGGGAGGAGTTAACCTTTATCCCCCTTGCTATTTTCCCAGTGAGAATCACACACACGGACACAACTGATTTTTGTCCTGGGAGGAAAGTACATTTGCACATAAGAGCTCACCCCCCCCCCAGAGGCGTCGCTCCGGTAGGGGCAGGGCCGTAAGTTTCGCTCCGTCCTAGTCCTGTTTACCGAGCGAGCAGGAGGCGGCCCCGCCCCCTCACTGTCGGAGCCATTCCCATGCGGAGAAAGCAGCAGGCAGGGTCTCTACCGGAGTGACGCCTTTGCCCCCCCCCAGGACAAATAGTAGCTTGGGGTGGCTGGCATCACAAAAAATGGCATGGGGGGATTGTTCCTCCTTCCCAATGGCTGTTGCTGAGATCTTGACTGAGGCCCCTCACATCTTTTCTTTTTAAAGACTGAAATGTGATAGTACTTGTTACATCAAGTTTTAGCCTCCATTTCACTTATCTTTGCTCTTACACTCCAAGATTTATTAATCACAAAAGTATTGTCACTTACTGCTGCGATAACTTGTGAATTAAGGTTAATGCTTTTTTCTTCCATTAATCCATTTATTTTCATCAGTAACCTGTTTTTGGATGCCATAATCAACACTCTAGTTATTTAAACTGATGTATTTGTACTTAAAATAGTTAAATCCCACTGGTGTTGTGGATAATGATATTCACAACTAATTTGAAATTGGCTATATAACCATAATGTCATTGATAAAATACTATGTTGGCATAACACAAACATATACCTAATATAATTTTGCCAAAGCATGTAATTTCAGTATCATTACGCTTAACTTTTAAGGCTATTTAATGATATTTTAACAGCATTGTCTGATCAAAATAAGTTTCATGGAATCTGTTGTTACAATAAACTCGGAGCAATTCAAATATTTAATCAGTGAGGAGAGATCTACTTGGAATTTTACCCATAAGGAACCTACTATAAACTGATGCTCCAAACTGCAGAATATAGATGTATAAACCAATTCATGCCTTTGTCAGGGCCCGCCTTAACATAGAATCATAGAGTTTGAAGGGGTCTTCAAGGCGAGCTAGTCCAACCCCTACTAGAAGCAGGAAAATCCTCTCTATAGCATCTTCAAAGTGATTGTTCTGAGAGCCGAGTTGGTTACTGATTTGTTGGGTGACTTGTACTGTTATATATGAAAATAAATAAAGTTAATGCTCTCATACTGGGTGACGCAAACCCTTGTGATGCCTTTGTTTAGGTTGCAAACATACATTAGGCTGTGCGTATAATATTGTAAATTTAAAGGTATAATTTAAAGGTGTAATCCCTCCTGGGATGTGCGCCAGCTCTTTAGCTGGCACACATCCGGGGAGGCCATGTAAAGCCGGTCCAGCCTGAGAAGGAGATGAGGATATCGGCGTAGCCCAGTGTATCCCCACCCCTCCCAGGCCAGGTCGGCCAATGGCCCCCTCCCCCGCCATCCCGGCCCGCACTCCTCACGCCCTCCCAGCGCAGGGCTTACCTCTGCCTGGCGGCATGGAGCGGGAGACGCAAAAGTACTTTACGTCACTTTTGCAACACCCAACCCTGGCGGAGAGGGAGCTCCACTGGTGCAACTTTAGGGAGGATTGCACCCTTAGTAACATTTTTAGTAGCTTTCTAGCTTCATTCTTTGCTTTAGGAAACTAGCCTGCAACTTGCATCTCATCTTAGAATTGTTGGCTTTGTACAAATCCACTACAACATACCAGGTTTTGATATTCTGATGATATCAGTATTTCTGGTAACATAACAAGTACTTCATTGAAGTAAATTTATTAAAGTTTAAGTCTGAACATGACGTTCTGTCATAGTTATGAATACAACAATATCTCGGATAGTGTGGGAGATAGGTTTTCCGAAAAATGAGTGCTACTTGAAACAGTGCTACTGCAGACATTGTTGATCTAAGAGGCAGGAAACGGGTACTGACTGGCCCAAAATGCATTTCTTCCATTGGGCAGAATGCCTGCCAATGAAGCCAAGACAAAGAGCACTTTAACAAATCTGTGCTAAAGGAAGCTGCATTATCCAAGGTATGAGTGTATAACATTGGTACATTTTATGGCCCAATCCATCGCAACTCTCCGCATTGCGATGCAGCAGTGCCAACATGGCGTCTGCTATATCCCACGGGGGAGTTTTGGCATGTTGAAGCCTCCTTGGGGTAGGGGAACATTTGTTCCCTTGCTCTGGGGAAGGCTCATGCCGGCTTGACAGGTCTTGATTATGTATTACTGGTGCAAATCTGTGTGGACACATGAAGGCGGATCGAGCCCTGGAAGGGGGTGAGGATTCGGCGGACACTGCTGCTGCTGATCCTGCCCCCCTTCCTGGACGCAATCCGCCCTCCCTGCCCCCAGTGCTTCCCCATTCTGCCCACCCCCTGCCCCGTTCCATCCCTCCCAGCCTCCCTTCTGCCCCTACATAGCCTTCCTCTAGCAGCGGGCATGCGGCGGAAGGAAGGTTATAAAGAACTTCTGTGTAAATTTTAGTTCATTTGGGTCAGGAAACTTCCCTGTACTTGATCAGATAAACTCAGGGATTTAGCAATTACATAGCTCCTTTGTTCCCAACACTTCAGAGCTTCCCTGGCCTTGCCCACAGTCCCCTGGAGCCTTAAAAATCATCCTTTGCTGAACTTTTGTCTGAGCTGTGATTATTGTGTAGGACTTGGACAAAAACCACATTATGTACAAGCGCAGAACCTTGTTAAACATTTTGGGCTACAAAAGAACTTTTTGGTGACATTGCATTCAATTCACAACACATTCACAACACATGTGAGCTAGGCGAATTTATATTGTCAAGCAGGTAACTGCAAACTTTGGTGACATCACAAGTGGGTACCAAACTTCTCTTTCTAGCTTATGTGGACATAACTTTTAGGCCAGTGCAATTAAGCTATCTTTTGCCCCCTTTGGAGGGAATGATGTGTACATTTTCAGGCTATATGGATGACACGTGTGCCAAACAGCTTTTTAGGTTATGTCAAAGTACCTTGAAAATACAGTATTGATATATTAATGAATGCGGTTGTATACCTTGCTGTATATAAAAAGTGTGTCCATATCTCACAATCTAAAGTTACCCAGAAAAAGATTCAAAGTTGGGACTATGCATGCAGGAATCAGTGTAATTTTTCACTGGCTGTGATCATTGGGACCCCAACAGTCTGCTCAAGTTTACCCCATTACTTTGGGATAAATTATCCCATATAAGAGGTTGGTTGCTATTTATTCCTGTAGAAAAAGTAAAGCATTGCACTTGGACATTTGCAGTGAGGGCAACACCTGATACTGGGTGCTTTTAACAAAGGCACCAGTAGAGGGAGAGATACATACTGTTCCCCCATTTCTTAGAATACACAAGCCTCTTCCCTCTCTCTGTATCGTGTATATTTCAAGAAATTGTGCATATGCTTATCTGCACACACACATACACAGCCAAGACATTTGTAATGACATATATACCATATTTGATGTTCAGTTTGAGCTTTATAAATCAACCAGTGCAATTATGTTGGTCAAAGTTCAGAAGATTTGTATAGTTCTTTTAAACAGAACAAAATGACATAAAAGTTTTGTTCATTGGCTTGAATTCCTATATCAAAAGCTACAATGCTTTTACTTACTTGTCCCCACTGAAGTCAGCCAAAGATACTTTTTGATATCTAATCAAAATATGCACATTGAATGACATACATCTAAAGGAGCTATCACTAATTAAAAGCTTTTTAAACACCAGCAGTCGTAAAAGATAGATGGGTTATTGATTACATTTGCATAAAATAGTCCAGAACTTTTCTAAACTACAGATAGAAAAAATCCTTTGTTTTTGTGGTAAAATAAAATATACTGACTGCCTATGGCCTATGGGTCTCCTCAGACCCACGCTAGCTATTTTGCTCGCATATGCCCAAGAGGAAGAGAGCAGAGTGCGTTGAAAAATGGGGAATAGATCAGGTATGCATCTTTGTCACCCCCTCCAGCCCAGCCCACCCCTTGTCCTCCCCCGTTCCTGCCTGAAGCCCCCCAAACTTCCCTTCCCTACTGCCAATTTACCAACACTGGTGCAGCCTCTGGGAGCCGCTGGTGGATGCGCCGCACCTCATTTGCGTCAGAGGCCCAGAAGTGCGTGACGGCACCCCTGCTTTCGCACTGCTGCAAAGGGCTTTCTGCTGCCGGAGCACGAGTTCTAGCAGCGTAAGGCCCAGATAGCATTGGTCGGTGCTCACTAATTTCTCTCTTTACTTCCAGTGGTGCTTTAAATACAATTAACTTTTTCTGGACTCCAACTCTCTGCTTTTAGATTACATACGGTATATACTGATCTATTTTTTTCAAGTGTTTCATTTAACTGGTCAAAATATCAAACACTAGTTTTCTAGCAACTGCAGGACCTCAGTTCAGAGTATGGACCTACAGTGTGATAGGCCCTTATGAGTCCCAAGTCCCAGACGTTTAGTCCTATCAGCTTCAGTAATTAATTAATGGACAAATTTTAATTACTGCATCAGTTGAAAGATTTAAAGCTTGTATCATGATGTCAAACCCCTTCTATTTGGATAAAGAAGCACCTTTCAAAGTGTTGACTTTCTTGTGCTTCTCAGGTGGAGAGTAATTGTCCCGATTCAGTCTTGCATAGCATCCCTCACAGTAGCTATATGTGTCTTCCTTGTGCCCTTTTTAGATGGTTGAACCCCTTTGGGGTAGGAAACAATATTCTTATTCCTTTATTCTGCAAAAGGATTTCAGCTGTTGTTGAAAACTGCTACAAAAATATTCATAGTCATCATAATTTGTATCCTGAGGCTGCAATCCTGTGCACATGTACCTGAGAGTAAGCCCCATTTACTACTACTTCTGAGTAGACTTGCAAAAGATTGGGCTGAATAGTCTTTTCTCCTTTTCTATACCCCCCTGTGTGTGTGTGTGTGTGTGTGTGTGTGTGTATGTATGTATGTACGTATGTACGTACGTACGTACGTACGTACGTACGTACAGTGCAGAGGCGGCGTGAGGCAGACCCACCCTGTTGTAGTCCATGGAATAAAGCTGCAGCCTTACCCTGAGATTGCGTGCACACACCACCCGCTTACTTGGATGCAAGCAGGTGGCGCTTGCGTGCAATCACAGGGTTAGGCTGCGGCTTTTTTCCGTGTACGGCGATGGGGCGGGTCTGCCGTCCCCACACCGTGCACACACCTGCCTACTGAGGTTTTCACTTCATACATCTAGTGCAGTGAGCTGTAGCCCATGAAAGTTTAGGGTAAAATGAATTTATTACATCTTTTAAGGTACTACAAGACTCTCTGTTGCTGCTAAAGAGTAGCACAGCTGCCACTCTGGAAGTTATCCTATGTTGGTCATGACCAAGTCCCACTGAAATGGGATTTAAATTATTTATTATTAACTTGTCTCATTGATTTCAATGGTGCATAGTAATGGCTAACTTTCTAAGGATACAATCCGATGATGATGATGATGAAGAAAGTGAAGCTTATTGATGTGGCCATTCTAGGAGATAATCAAACTTAGGAAAAACAATGAGAAAAGATCACAAAATATAAAGACCTGGCAACTGAAATATAGTGCCTTTGGGGAAAGAAAGCAATAACCATCCCTATTATTCATTGGCGCACTTGGCGCAGTCCCCAAATACCTTAAAAATATCTGGTCAGCATAGGTATAGACAAGGTAACAGTTGAACAACTTCAACAAACCACACTACTAGGAACATTGAACATTATATGATGATATCTCACCGGTTTTTAAACTCTTGGGTAGGATTCAAACTAGTGAACACCCCAAAACCCTAGTCCAAACACCTGGTGAACTGTGAAACCATAATAATAATAAAATTGTATGTGTGTTCCAAAAAGTGCTATGTTGCATATTCTTGACCGGGATAATTATGCATATAATGGCATATTTTAATATGACTAGTAAATTCTTGTTTAGTGTTCCTGGGCTCTGATACTAATTTTTATCTTTCCATACTTTCCCCTCAGTTTATACTTCCAAATTCTACACTACTACAGAGAAGCAATTTGTGATACTGAGGCAAATGCATTTTTAGAGCACTAATATTGATTTTCGTTTGAATTATGTATAGTTATCACCATGTAAGGCACTACATCCATAATCTTTGTTTCAGGTTTATTACTTTGTCAAAGCGCATCTGTATTTTATTCCTAATTTATTTTTAACCATAGTACTGCAAACAAGGTATCTAAACTTGTAAAACTTCTTAAAAAAATTATCCTTTTATTATAATTTGATGGTTTAATCATTGTTCCACTGTTAGAGATTTATACCACAAGGGCTATGTTTAAAGATGAAAGCTGACATAATGGGTTGTAATGTAGCCTAAGAAAATTAGTCATTACTAAGTCTCAGCCAAATGAATGGGTTGTATTCTAAAGAAGTGGTCTTCAACCTGTTTTGTACCATGACCCCCCCCATCGCCGCCTTCTCCCGCCCCTGTGCAGCCCAGCGGGGGAACTCATCTGCTCCAGTGGGCCTCCTCTTCTGGGCAAGCGCACACTTGAAGGCCTTGGCCTTCATGCTAGCGTGCCTAGCCTCTGTGCCACCACAGAGTGTTTTATGGTGCTTTTCTGATGTGTGGAGGCCTGATGCACCAGCATAGTGTGTGCTATGCCAGTGTGCAAGTTAGGTAAATAAAACCCATGGTAAATAAAAACCCTGTATGAGGTGTCATGACCCCAAGGTGGTCGCGACGTATGGGTTAAAGAACACTGTCCTAAAGGATTCCTTTCTCCCGAGAATGGAGTCCTCCTTTGGAGGAAGAACTCCAACCAGAACCTCCTTCCACAGAAGGAAGAGTCCTTCTGCAGGAGTTAGGAGATCCTAGGATACAACGTAATGTTAGTCACAACTAATTTGTCTCATTAATTTCAATGGTTCTTAGTTATAGGATACAAGAACATTATCCCATCACTTTTATAAAGGCTAAATTCTTTTGTAGTTTTGTTTCAGCGGCTGAGACTCATTTTAACAGCCCAATCCTACATAAATATACACGGCTAGGCTAAAGGGCTGGCCGCTGTATCCTAGACCCATTGCTGCCTGCACTGGCACGGCCCAGGCTCTCCTTGGGGGAAGGGGACGTTTGTCCCTTCCCCTGGTGTAAGCTGTGCGGGCTGCAATGGGTCTCCTCAGATACATGCCAGATCTGGAGCTGGCATGCATCTGGGGAGACTGTGTAAGGCCGGCCTGGGCTGGGAAGGGGCATAGGATATTGGCGCAACTCAGTGCCAATATCCCCACTCCCTCCCAGCCCAGGCCGGCCAATGGCCCCCTCCCTCGTCACCCCTACCTGCGCCGACCGGCATGGGACTCACCTGTGGCGGCCAGCGCAGGTTCGGAATGCTGGTGGTGTGAGTGGCGCCGGCCTCTGCTCCGGCGCCACTTACATGTGAGGAGCTGCAAACATGCTTTACGGCACGTTTGCAACTCCTTAGGCTGGTGGAGCGGGAGGTCTGTCGGCCTAAAATTACACAGGATTGCGCCATAAGTCTTTGGAACTATTCTGAAACATGTGATTTGTGGTTCACCATTCATGGCATAAGAACAAAAATGGTTTAAGTGCACAGATACTGTCTTAAGTGACTTTTGGCTTCCATTCATATGACAGTCCTTAAATCCTCTGAAGTGATTGTCTTCAGCTAATGGAACTGGCAGAGCAGGCAAATTCAGGCTGCAATCCTGAAACCAGTTACTTTGAAGTGGTGTAATTGACTTCTGTGGGACAGGTCTGGCTTAATTGCCACTGTAGACTGAAAGTGTAGTAGAGCTGAACAGATTCACACCTACATACTCACTTGATAGTCCATCACTCCATGACTTTTTGTTGAATGTGTGAACTGTCCCAATTGAAAATAATTGTGATTGAGTCAGTGGGAAGTGATAAGAGAGACTGTGATATTTGTTCAGTGATAGCTGCTTCATACATGCAAGTCATCATTTGATGCTGGAGGCATTGAGTGATGAAGATGCATGCATGAACTCACCCGCAATAATCTTATGCATGCACACATACACATTGAACATTAACTTATTCCACCTTCAGTTGCACTCCTTGAAATAACTATGTTGTATAACAGTTTCATTTCAAGCACTATGCTCTTTATTTCTAACATAATAATCTATTCTGTGCATTGCTGACTGTTATAAATATTTTATGCATCTCATCCTATTACCATTTTCTGCACACACTCTATGGTGTTTGTGTTTACTTCAATAGATGTCAGCCTATATTTTCTTTGTACTTTTGATGCTTTGTTTTGGTATTATAGTAAGGTGTGTATGTTTAATGCACTTGTTTTTCTGAGCGTTTACTAATTTGTACTCTTTCTTTGTTCAAAGTTTATAATGCTGCATTTTTCATTTTGTATGTTATGAAAAAATTATCTCTCCGTTGCCTATTTAAGAAAACTGCTTAAGTTCATATGACAACTATCTTTTTAACACATTTACATTTGAGATACTGGCAAGTATGCTTTCTACCCTTTATTTACATCAGTTAATACTTGGTCCAGTCCAGAAACCAAGTAAACAACTGTATTTGGGCTAAAGACCCAGAGAGTAAGATAAAAGTGGCTTATATTTCAAGTTTTGTGTCTGTCTAATCTCTGAATTGTAGCCAGTGTGTTTTGAAACTTGCAGTCTTGTCAGTTTACCAGTGTCTTTCCTCTTCGCTTGTGTGGACTTGTTGCTTCCTAGGGTGGTCTGCTTTCTCCTCCAGTTAGCGCAGCTTGTGCACTGGCACTATTTATAGAATATTAATAGTATTTATATGTATTTCCAAATTAATAATTTACCACCTTCAAGGCACTGATCTTCTTTCCACCAAATGTAGTTGGTCAGTTATGTATGGCATGACATTCTGATTAGGGTTCAATGACTTTCTAGCTTTCCGTAGACTAGATTAATAAAGTGCAATGTCTGAGATTATAACTGTTTATATACTTGACTATGATTTTGGTGGCTTAATTCACATGAACAGGTAGTGCTCTGGGTTACTTCAAAAAGTTGTGTCTGAAATGTCTTCCCAGTTCCTGTACTATGTTTGTACTATAGTTCATTCCCAACTATTCCCACAAGGAGAACTATGTTCAGTTTTTCTGTGCTGAATAAAGGGTGGCAAGGATTCTATGCCAATTCCAGTTTAAAAGAGGTGTCATATGTCTGCCCTCTCCTAATTTTAACTCGTCCCTCTATGCAAAATAAAATAAAAAGCATATTGAGTTGTAGCCAAAGAAAGTGAATCTAGGCTAAGCATAATAGAAATCAATAGAACAAGTTAATCATGGCTATCTTGTCTACAATGATTTCAGTAGTGCTTAGTGGGGGTTCACTTCGTTTGAAATATTATGTCAATGTAAACCTGGCCTAAACAAGCACGGAGTCAGAGGTCAGTTTATGCCTTGTCCAACTTTCCTCCCCTCTAGTACAATAAAGGCATCAGATGGAAGTAAGATATCAATGCCATTTGCATATAAACATATTTAGGCTCATGCCAGGATGGTGTAGTGGTTTGGGAGTCTGACTTAGATCTGGAAGATCCAGGTTCAAATCCCCACTCAGCCACGAAGCTTCCTGGGTGACCTTGGGCCAGTCACTATCTCTCAGCCCCACCTACCTCACAGGGTTGTTGTGAGGACAAAAAGGAGGGGAGGAAATATGTACACCACTCTGAGCTCCTTGGAGGAAGGGCAGTATAAAAATGTGAAAAATAAATAAATATTACTGGGTTTTTTGCACTACACTCCATGAGGAGTTTCATTCATCTAGGATACTTCACACCTTAAGTTCATGGGCTATGCACCTCCTGGGATATACCCACTGTTTCAATACCAGACACTTTTCTGAAGCTGGGCCGCCAATGTCCAATGAGTGCTAATGTCTCTTTGTGACATGACATTAAAGACACTGTATAAGTGGGAGCAGTCTAGCTTCCGTGCCTTGTAGATCACAGCCTTAGTAATATGAATTCTGTTCCTTGGTGGCAAAGTCCCAAGAAAACCATTACGAGATCAACCTGTTCCATGTACATAAGTACTTTCAAGAGGACGGGAGACTCGGAACGAAGTACAGTACAATGAGGAGCACGTCAATATTATACTACAGCATAATAGTGCAGTAGCATTGCCATTCACTGTCTTACTACCCACTGTTTTGTCCACTAATAACTGAGCTATTACCGTTGATTTCAATGTAGCTGGGACGGTTGAAATGCCAGTAAAAGAGAGATTTGCAAGTTTTGGAAGGGCGAACACTCACCTCTAAGGTGTACCCCTCCACCCGGCACACGGGCGCACACACGCGCACTCTTGCGTTGCCTCTACCTCGCGATGCAACCATGACTGCTTGCCATATGTTTCTATGTCTTTGCGTGCACCTGTTCTCCACCCCCACCCCCCATCTCTGAGTCTGTATATTTCCCCGACTGGATACATGCCCACGTTATTTCGAGTGCTGTGCTACTTTGTTTCCAAGTCTGTTGGGTGCGCTGCCCCTCGGGACTGCCAAGCGCCGCCTGCTTCAGGAGTTACCTTCGTTCCTTCGCCTTTTGTATTTGATGGCGGGCGGGTGCGCCCGAGCGGTTTAGGTCGTGACTGTTGTCACAACTGTGTGTTTATGTGCGCGTGTATGTGTGTTTATGGCTGGCACGGTTCCTAAGAACTGTCTGTTTTTCCCTCCCTGCTCCTGGATTCTTCCCCCTTTCCGCCCCGGCCACCTCTCTATCCCCTGCGCACCCTCGCTCGCTGCGCAAGGAAGGTGGCCTCCCTCCGCGAACATTGCTGCTGTTCTGGCCTGGCCCTCTCGGCGGTCCGTTCCGTGCGCTCTAATCGTTTGCCTTGTGTGGCTGCCAGCAGCATCTCTCCTCTCTCTCGCATTGCTCCCTGTTATTCTGGGTATTGTGTGTAATAAATGCAGAGCCTTCTCACACTAATCAAGCTGATTACAAATTCTTGCGCGCCCTGTGCCGGAAATCGCACACCCCTCGGCTCTCTCTTTCCCCCTCCCTTCGCCTCTCTCTCTTTTCACCCCCCCACCGCTTTCTGGTTTTAACCCCCTCCCCCTTCAGCCTTAACCCTCCAGCCCCCTTTTTAATCCAATTCCCATTTCCACCCCTTCTAGATGCCCTTTCTTCCCTCCCCCCCCTTCCTACGATTTACTCTACCACCGCCGCCGCCACCACCTCCTCCTGCTTGTCTCTGTGTCTCTCCCTCCCAGGACGCGACGGATGATCCGGGGCCGCCAGGGAAGAGCTCTAGGCAGCAGCAGGGAGGCTACGTCCTTCTCCTGTCTTGGGCTGTATACATATTTAAAAAAAAAAGCCGGTGGCCCTCGGTGTTATTTTGTATTAAAATGAGGAGGAGGAGAAGGAGGAAGAAGCAGCAGCAGCGGCAGCAGCAGAAAGCAATAGCGGAGAGGAAGAGAGGAAGGAACATGAGCAAGGGACGGCGGCGGCGGCAGCAGCAGGAACAGGAGGAGGAGTGATGAGTCGACTAATAATTTAATGGGGACAGAGAGAGAGGGGGAGAGAGAGAGAGCGAGAGCGAGCAAAGCAAGCTACGTCCGGGGACACACACTCACTCACAGCCCTGTAACATCCAGCAACAACCACCAAACCGGCCTAAATAACAATAATAGCCTGCCGAGGGACAACAAGAATTTGAAAGCTCACAGGATTTATTTTATTATTATTTTTTGGTAACCTGATTTCTCTTCCCCCCCATCTTTCCTTCATTTTGCCTAACTGTTCAGAAGTAGATTTTTTTTTCCAATTCTGTTTTCCCAAGTGAAGTAATTTTTTGGGGGGTACTTTGGTGGCGACTGTGTTTCCTTCCGCTCCCCCCTCCTCTTCCCAAACGCAATCTCTCTGGGTAAATGAGACAGGAGAGGTTCTCTGCATTATTTTTTTTAAACAAGCTGCAAGGGCAATAGTGAAACTGTGAATTTTAGTGCCTTTCCTTGCAACTTTGTATATTCTCTTATGTTTTTCTTGCGTTTCTTTTTTGTGGAGATCTTGGAGATTTTATGCAGAAAGTTTTGGGATTAGTTTTTTTGGGGTGGGGGAGTAAGGCATGTCTTTAACTGTATTTTTTGTGTCTATGTGTTATGTCTTATTAGAAATTAACTGCAAGAGACAAACATATATTTTCTGTTTTTAAAATATTAGACAGAAAAGCTGCTTCACTTTCTTTCCTGACCTAGTTTTTTTTATTTACACTTTTTTTTTAAATCAATACAACCCTTGGCTGATCACTCGTTATCTCTTTTTTTCTTTTTCTTAAACAAAAAAGAAACTTTATTATTGTCAGCATTACACTTGTCTGATTAAATTTTCAGCCTTCCTCATTTCCCATTATTGGAAACCCAATATTCTGCAATACGTTGGCTAATACCTTTTATTTTCTTGTTGCCTCCCTCAAAGGCTGCAATGTTTGGTTCATGTATTTCCCCCTCCCCCTCCCAGGAAAAATAGGATTTTGGGAGGGAAGTACCCTTCAGGGTTTCCTTAATTTTTTTTTAAAAGGACTTGAAACATCAATCTTGAGCTTCTTCTTCAAGAGATCAGGCTGCAAAGGAAATCTCCTTTGTTTCTATTATTTATATGCTGTCAAGTTTTGAAGTGGTGAGTTTCAGGTCTTTTATAAAATTTCGCTCAAACTGCACTGTTCCTGTTTCTAGATAGTGTTTTGCTTCTTTGTCTCTTTAAAAGGTCACAGTGAAAGCTTGGCCTGGATTATGACAGCCATATGGAATGGATAAGAACAGAGCTTCTCTTAAATGTGATTAAGGGGTTTTATCTGGAGAGAGGAGGAGGGGAAAGAGAAAAAAGGGGAGGGGGCTAACTCTCTAAGTGTTGGAGATAAAATACAATACTTAATTCTGCTTGCAGAAGCAGAGTTCTGACCGCTGAATTCATTCAGAAAATGCTTAGCTTGTCATCTCCCTAAGTTCAGTGACTCATTTATGACACTGGACCTTAAAACTAATGTTTATGCTTAAAAGTTGCAAGTGAAACAAATGCTTAGCATGGAATTGGCAGAAACACTTGGCCCTGTCGTGTCCAGAGATAATAGTTAACTTCATGGGACTGTCACAGGCCGATGATACTGATTGTTGCTCATCACTATTTTAGATGGAAGTTTTGATGAACTTTAGCCTTGGGCATAGAGTTTAACTTAGTAATTAGGTGTTTTGTGTTCACATAATTTTGCATTGCAACATAAACCTCTTTACAAGATTACTGAGTTAAAGAATGTATAGGGGAGTGGGTGCTCTATGTCCAATTTAGGACAACTATTCAGTGTTTTTAGTCAATATACATAAAATGAATTGCAATCTTATCACTTTAGTTTGTTGGGCATGATGTAATGTGGTGCTGGCATGTGATAGGTACAGTACTCCTTTCTAGACAAAATCTTGAGCAGGTATGTGTTAAGTTGCAAACTGTGACAGAGATTTTCCTATTTAATGCATTTTGACATCATTCACAAATTCTGGGGGGGGGGTAAGAGGAAAAACTAGTGTGTCAAAGTGTTCTGGTGAAGCACAACCAAATGCTGTAGGATGTTAGTAATTTAGAAGTGCAGTTTTGGGTTAAACAGCAGTTAATGTAATGAAAAAGAATAATCTTGATTAAAAAAAGTGATTAAAGTAGGCATATTTATTGTTAATGAGACTCATAACCAAAAACAGATGGGACCACAATCAACGGTAAACCTTTGGTTCTCAGCATGTCACCCTAGAGTGTAAGGATAAATAACCATTATATTCTAAACTTTATAGTTATTCAGCTGGCATTCTTAAGGTTGCTTCTAAACCTTCAGATTAATGCAGTTGTTATGAAAGACAAAGCAGCCTATGATTAAACAAGAAACAAATTAAAATGGGAATATACAGCATCTCCACCAAAACGAAGACTTCGTGAGAGCTGAAAAAATGTGATTGTGCCTTTAAAAGTGGATGTTATTGGATTAATGCTTTTCTTTCTATACGACTGCCCCTCCTGCCATGTTTAAATGTTAATATTCAATAATGTAAGTACTGCTTCATAAATGATTGGTCACCTGTTCTTACTCATCATATTGCATATATAATAGAGCAGGCAAGGTAGTTAAACCCTAGTCAGGAAGGGTACCAGGGACCCTATTACAAAGTAAGTATCCATCCAGAATAAAAGTTTAAGCACTCATTTTTCAAAAGTCAACTGCCTCTTTTTATTTACAGCCCTTAATGATTCTCAGTAACATGTACTGTGTTTGTCATAGAGCACAATGATGATTTTTGTCAAATTTATGATGGCAAGATTTAAAAATTTGATGGCAAGATTTAAAAAAGTGGTGTCTCCTACAATACTGAGTAGAAGTTATAGCTAGTATTGTTCTTTGATTTCACATCTATGGCAGTATTTTAAAACACATCACAAAGATTTCATAGATGCTGAAAGTTTTTTAATTTGATGCCCAGGAAAGTTGTGGTTGTCTAAAAGAGGCTTCCATGTTTTCCTCCATATGATGCTTTTAAGATGACATAGTTGACCTAACATTTTGTAGTCTGCTATTTAACATGGGAAAAGCTATACCTCCATCGTTATGATTGATGCTGATTAACATTTGTAATGTGGAATTGCAAAATAGGTTGAAATACAAAAACAATGCAGAGAAGGCAAGCAATTTTGTTCTTCGTCTTATGAAAAGATATAAATACGCGATAGATCATATTACTAATTAAGCTGTTGCATGCCTAGCTGAAGTTTAGTCTTCATTTATTTCCTCAGGAGTTAACACTACACAAGATTTCTCTTTACTAAACTGAAACATTATGATAAAGGAATTTTTATCAAGATCGTAATCTTAGAACATATACTTTGAGATCTCCGGCAGTGGGTATACGAACGTGTGAATGCTACTAACCAGTCACAACTACTATTCTCACTCTTGAATTCCTGAGGTACAAAGCCCATATGTAAATTGGTTAATGTATATAGTAAGGTTAAGAAAATACTAACATTTTCAGATAATTTGACAAAGAAGCAAATTTCCTGGGAGTGTATTTGTCTTTGAGACATCTAATATTATGTGAACATGCTATACAGATGTATTATGTACATGTGTAAAGCTGCCTACATAAAACTACGCACGCGTGTACAACACATATATATTTTTTTAAATCATGGCAGGTGATCTTTAGAGGCGGGACTGAGTATGGATCATTTGAACGAGACAACTCAGGGGAAAGAACATTCAGAAATGTCTAACAATGTAAGCGATCCGAAGGGTCCACCAGCCAAAATTGCCCGCTTGGAGCAGAATGGGAGCCCATTAGGAAGAGGAAGACTTGGAAGTACAGGAACTAAAATGCAAGGAGTGCCTTTAAAACACTCTGGACACCTGATGAAAACACATGCTAGAAAAGGTAACACAATAATTCTGAATGTGGAGTGTTAATTTTTGAATAATATAGTGTGTGTTTTTAAAAGAAACATACTTCCAAGATTTTCTTTAATTTGTACTTTACTATTACGTTTCTGTTCTACAAGTATCTCATCCTTAGCTCTGATGCAACTGACACTTGGAAGTTTGAATTGCATGCTTGGGTGGAGCATCTTGCTTTGCAGGGTGGAGTCTTTTAAATAGAAAAAAAAATCTCTTACCTTCAGTTTATCTGCCTTGTTGAGACCAGATACTACCACCACCAGTCAAAGATAACTTGTATAATACACTCATTCTGTGTGGGGTATTGAGCAAAACAGTCTTTTATAGCAAAGGAATGAATAATAGATTCTTGAAGCAGCCAGATTTCTACTTCTGTTATTGACAAGGGTCCAAAATTGGAAGGTTGACAGCATTTCTAGAGCATTTGCTAGTTGGCTTCAAGAAAGTAATATAAGGCGCTTTTTTTTTGGTGTTCTGTGGATACTCCTTTATGATGACCATTTTTCGCACTTTGTTTCCTTAAGTACAATTCATTACTGAGCAATGAACAACTTGGGTGTCATATTGTTCAGTGACTGGTTTGCTGTAATTAGACATTCTCCCAAGAAAAAAGATGCTTTTAGAGCCAGTGACTGATTGTGGTACGTGCATGTCTGTGGCTATGTTTGTATTATGTAGCTTTAAAATAAAATTAATAGTATACATGATCTTTTGGGATCACGTACAGCAGACATGTTAAGTTAAATCCAAATATGCTGTGTATAATTTGGCATTTGTTTTAGCATTCCCTTTTCCTCAGTATAATTGCAACATGTTTATAATTCAGATTTTTTTTCTCTTACATTTGCTAAGCAAAGTGTAAAATTCAACCAACACAATTAAATTCACAGAGTTGGAAGGCACTGGCATTTCATTCTGATGCATAACATTTATCATACAATCATTTATTTTTCCTTGGATTGGCGAAAACAAAGAATATATTGATCTTAGAATGAACAGACACAGCAGTCCGTATTGTTAGATCTGTATCTATTAAAAATGGAAAAACAGCACTTCAGCAAATTCTTTGGCCTCTACTCATGATTACCCTATTTATTGATTGTTTGCCAAGAATGTATGCATCTTAAGAAAGCCAGGGTAAGGCATTAAAAATATAATTTATTGCTGCTTTTTAAACAGAGTGCATTAATATTGTACTGTGAAGCACTGGGGCTATATAAAAAAGACTTTCTGACGCCTGCAAACATATAAGTTCCATAAATTCCTAAATAGGAGATTTCAGCTGTCTCTGGTATTATGTGATATTTGCACAGCAAACTTTAATGCCAGGACAGTTTTAGACAAGGATTGTACAGACTTCTCTGCTTCTTATGGCAGACGTGCTGTTTACATAGACTCATAAACCTTCAGCAAAACCTCTAACACTGCCTTCAGGTTTAAATCATGCTGTATTTTTAGCATTGAGCACTGACCAGTGCTTTCCCCTTTAATACTAGAAGGTTATAAAGTTGCTGCTCTTGGAGGTCTTGCCAAGTACTTTCAGGAGTGATCAGCTAGCTGAGATTGTGGTCTCCTGTCTAACATTTTTCACATTTAATAGAAGGGCACTAGTGACAGGCTGTGGAGATTTAACATCTGTAGTTGGATTATACCTTTTTGGTAGCTACAGTGGATATCGAAGACTGGTCAAACAGGCATTGAAGGAGGAAGGAAACTTGTGTATCTGTACAGTAACGTGCAGGCCGTTCACAGAAATACACAACAATAAACCTTGCTTTTCTATTGCACTACAAAATATAATTATCACATTCTTATCCTAGTGGGGCTAAGGTTGGGGTTAAGGTCGGGGTTGGGAGCTGGACTTTTTTTTTGTTTTCTAATAGTAATGTAATTTCTTGTTTTGTAGCTAGTAGAAGGAAAGAATAGAGTAACCACATATGACATGGTATTTCTAAAACCTGAACCTGTGTAGAATCAGGCCACAGTGATTCCAGGATTTTGTTTTTCTGTGCCTTGTTCTGTTTTGGTAGTGATGGCTGAAAGCATACTGTCCGAGCTTGGATAAAACCTGCTTCACAAGTGAATTCCTGCAAATGTTTTACAGCATTTTCTACATGTTAATACCAAGGAAGAAGTTGATAGTTTACATTATGATATTCTTGCTCTGGCCTCCCCCCTTCCTGATATACCTCGCTAGGAAATGTAAAATATTGGCAAACGTTTAGATTTGTATTTCATGCTGAGCCTATTCAGCAAACCGGAGAGAGTTTGTACACCTTTCCAAGCAAGCCTGAAGGAGTTGGTTTGCCAGAGACTAACTCCCTGGTGAACAGTTCACTGCAGAAATTGTGCATTTGAACTATCTTGAAAGGTGTCTTTTTGTTATCTTCTACTCTGTATAAAAGTATAAAATTAACAAGGGCATTGTAGTGCAAGTTACCTCGAAGTCATCAATAAATCACTTTTACAAGTGCAGTATCGTTATATACCTTTACAGGATTAGATGACTTCTGTAAATGTAGAGGGCAGTGCTTACAGAGGCATTAATGTTGTAGGACTAATTGGCGATCCTAGGCACCCTGTTAAAGTAACCTTTGTGATCATTTATGCTAAAGATTATGCCCTTCTGGCAGTATGCCATGAGAGGGCTCCTGGGCAGCAGCTGTTTAACCCTTTCATTTCTTGTCAGTAAGGGGCCTGGTCTGCATCACTGAAGACAGTCAGAGTTTAGTTGTTGGCTTAGTTAGTGGATGATTGTAGGTGTTGTATTTACATACTGTATTGCTTTCCTTCCATTTGAGTCTAGAACAGATGCTTCCTGTAGCAAGTGTTAACTTGAATGGTACTGCATGCATACTGGTCAATTCATCTGTTATATCCAGCTCCAATTAAAACAGTAATTGTGTGGAATTTTGCTTTATAAGACTCACAAATATCCAAATGTTTAAAAGACCTAACTTGTTTCACTGACACTACTATCATCCCATTGAGATCAATCAGATATGTATGATTTATATGTCAGTTGTTCATTTTGACTACAGTGGGACCATACCAGTGTAAAAAGGAAGTGAACAGTGCCTTGAAGTTAAAATTAAATGTTGTTAGTTGTGGGCATATATGTATGGCATAATGCTTGTTTTTTAATAAGTAAAAGTAAGATACCCAAAGTACATATAACACTAATAACTTGGGTTACAGTAAATATGAAATAATTAGGGTGTTGTGTGTGTTTTCTCTTCAAAATGTGTATCTTGTTGTTGTTTTGTAGCTTGAGTGTGTCCTGCTTTTTTCCAGACAATAAAATCAATTAGCATTAGGTTGGTTTTGGTTTTCCTACACAGTTTTGTTAATGTGAAATTTGAAGAACAGCCAGACAAAGGTGAAATTTTGTAACAATTAGTAATTCAGTATTTTTGGCACTAGTAAGGAAGTTTTATTGTAAACAGAATTATGTAGATGGCATTGCAATGGCTTACTCTGAAGGCTTCTGCAGTATGTATTTAAGTAGTCACACTGCAGGCTTTCACAACAAATCAGATAGGATAAGGACAACCAACATTATTTCTCTGCAACCAACCTTATTATTTCTATAAACAGGTACTGGATCCTGGAGCAGACAAAGACTGCAATCCTATAATACTTACCTGGGAGTGAGTCCCCACCGAGTCCCAACTCGGTGGGGCTTACTTCTGAGTAGACATGCATAGCATTGCAGTGTAAGATGTACTTACACCTGCTTATAATGTTTTATTAAGTGTGTGAATATGATGTATCCTATACCTGGCTGAACCTGTGGGTAGGATTTTAACCATGTAATATTTCTTTAAAAACTAATTCAGAAGGTACAAGTAAGTTCTTGCTCAAACTGTAATATCTTATTATTATTATTATTATTATATTATAGGAACCATGCTTCCAGTTTTCTGCGTAGTGGAACATTATGAAAACTCCATTGAGTACGATTGCAAGGAGGAGCATGCAGAATTTGTTTTGGTAAGGAAGGACATGCTGTTCAACCAGCTGATTGAAATGGCATTGCTATCACTTGGATATTCTCATAGCTCTGCTGCCCAAGCGAAAGGTAAATATGTTTTGATAAATTATAAAACAATTTGTGTTTACTTTTATGGGAAGTAGGACAGGACATGACATTCTTTGTTTTAAGGAATGCTGCGCTAGTGTTTTTTTTCTGCAAGATAGTAAAACATATCTTTCATTTTTTGCGTAAATGTTTTTCTTAGCATATATTTTGTTTGTATGAAATGATGAATTATATGGCTTTGTTTTTAACTGAAAAAATTAGTATGCTTCCCAACCTGAGTAAGTTGCGCCACAAGGAAGCGTAGAGCACATTTCAGCAGATAGTCTATTGAGGAAACTCAACTTCCTTCTAGAATTGAGTTTCTCTTTATAGGTTGTGATTTTCTAGTAGTATTCAGTATAGTAACTCTCACTAGGAACACTTTGTGGTGTATCAGCCATTTATTAGCAGCTACAGTGAGCAAACTAACAGTGAGTAGGTTGATCAATTTTAAAAAAGTGTATTTATATTATAAGAAACTATACTGTAATTCTTATAGGATTAGGATTCTTTTACCGATTTGTTTCACATCATTAATTTAAGATTAAAACCGTTTTCTTTGCCATTTTTCTGTAGGACTAATCCAGGTTGGGAAATGGAACCCAGTTCCCCTCTCCTACGTGACAGATGCACCTGATGCTACAGTAGCTGACATGCTGCAAGATGTTTATCATGTGGTCACGCTGAAAATCCAATTGCACAGGTATGTCATGCAGGGCGCTATACATAGATAAAAACAAGAGCTTAATATTGCAAATATTCCATTGCTGCTAAATTAAGCATACAGTCCACAAAATCTTACCTGTGTTCTTTTGTTCTTGCAGTTTTTCAGGAACAAGCCCACAATACTGTAGAAACCTTATATTCGCATAGCTCCGATTCATAGCTTTTCTTTCGGTATCTCATTAAAAGTATATTGCATTTTAGTCAATTAAATGATGCATTACAAGAAGGCATTTTACATAAAGTTTACTTAAGAGAAAAATATTTTTGCATATCATGAACAGCACCATCTGTGTGCATTTTGAAAAAGAATGACTTACTCTCTCTTATTGTTGCAGCCTAGGTTTTTAAATTTTACTGTAACTAAAAGAAGGGAGAAGCTAATATATTAATTCTTTTCATGATCAGTCGTGAGAAGGCATTACACCTTAAATTGTTTTACCAAGCGCATCAGAGCAGGAAGGTAGAAGTAACATGAAAAAATAGTCGCCACATGCAGCTGATGTATAATTCATGCATCAATACAGCAGATGTGTTGTATAAAGTAATTAACTAATCGGAACAATCAGGAGACTGAGAGCAATCTCCAGATGCATCTGCTTGATGCGCAAAATGAAATCTGTCTGTCTTAAAGGAATGTTCTGCAGCAGAATGCAATCTTGTAATAATCCCTTTTCTAATCTATGTCTCAAATAGTTGCCCTAAACTAGAAGACTTGCCTCCTGAACAATGGTCTCACACAACAGTAAGAAATGCTCTGAAGGACTTACTGAAGGATATGAACCAGAGTTCATTGGCCAAGGAATGTCCCCTTTCACAGGTACTTAGCATAATATGCAATAAATAATAAAACACTACAGGCAACATTGATCTGAGGTTTCTACAGACTGATGCTGCTGGGATCTTTTTGCCAAAAATGCAAATTTGCCTGACCACTTCATCACCTCTTAAAATATGCTAAATTCCTTAAAAAAAAAAAAAACATACCCCAACTATTGAGGTATTTTAGCCTGTGGAAGACTGTATTGAAATAACATACCAACCTGGTATTTTAGGTTTTTTTTCTTTCAAATCTTTGAATGACTTTATTCTAACTGCTTTAATTGAGTACATGTATCACAGTGTTTAAAAGACTCTTGACTTTGTCAAAGCTACCTCTGGTTTACATAATGCGCATGCAAATCCAAACTAGTTTAAAATATCAATTCATAAAAGTAAAGAGTCTCTTCAGCATTCCGTGTGAATGGATGATGTGTTCTAAACATCTATGCAAGCAAATCATGTATCTTATTAGAACTAATCCAAACCTATAATAATGCTTAGCATTTGTATACCGTGTGAGAACGATTTCACATGTACCAAACGTTTGTGAGACTCTCACTGTTGGTCTGTACATGTGTGAAAAGGAGAAGTGCAATTAAAATGTGCTAGTATTAGGCTTTGAAACAGATTGCAGTCTACCTTTCTGCCTTTAAGTCTTCATTCCTGTGCTTTTTTCGTATTCACCTGTGAACAGATATACTCTATCTGATGTGGGGTCTTTTAATTTTCACTTACCGTTTTTCCATAATTGTACACATTTGTGAATGCCCCCCCCTTTAATCTCTCCTTTTAAGGAAGCAGGTCAGTAGTATAGGCACAACATGCTTTCTTTACCTGAATCATACATGACAGTACACAACTGCTGCATGGTCATTTCCTTCACCATCCATGCTCTCTTCTAGTCCCAAATGAAAGTTACAAAGTTGGTGAAGCGTTGCCAATTTCACCAGTGTCTCATTAGTGGTTTTTTTTAAGTAATATTGTTTGCACCAGACTTGGTATTAGCCTTAGCATATTCAAAGCAGTTCACAATATTACAGTAATGTGTAAAATACTGTAATGTAATATTTTGATAATCCTGACAACAGCCCTGTAAAGTAGATTGCTATTGTGGTCAATATATTGTAGATGGGGTCAAGGTTGAGAGCTGTTGGGTTGAAGGTCGCCTACAGTATAATCCTAAACAGGCCTCAGAAGTAAATCCCATCAAGTTTAATGGGACATACACCCAGGTAACCATGTATAAGATAGTAGCTCTGCTCAACTGAGGAATTCCTGGTTTGCACTTCAGTTTCTTAGCCTCTGTTCTAGCTCTGTTATTACTCATAACTGAACAGTGTTCCTTAATTCATTTAGTTGTATTTAGGCTGGGCATGTGGACTGCTTAGGTTTTTTTATAATTTTAAGATTGAGGTTTAAAATATATCTGGAGGTTAATCTCATTGGAATTAAAGGGTCTTGCTTCTGAGAACACTTTGCCTATGACTGGTCGACAAGAATGAAAAAGAAACTTGCTGGTTTAACTAAAAAAAATCTGTTAAATCCACTTGTGAGGAGTAAAAATTGAAGATATGTCCTTTTTAAAATGAAATATTCTTCCTTCCCTTTCTTGTGGTCTTAGAAGTCTGTTAAAAGTTTTTGTAGACAAAACATTGATTTGTAGGTAGTGCATAAGTTTAGTAGAGATTTTTGTTGGGATTTACTTATTTTCATCTTGTGGCTAATAATAACATGGGAATTAATCGCTGTTATTTTCAGTGGGTTAGAAACCATGCCTGCAGTACATTTTCAATGCTCTATGTGCAGATAAGAACATAAGAAGAGCCCTGCTGGATCAGGCCAAAGGCCCATCTAGTCCAGCTTCCTGTATCACACAGTGGCCCTACCAGATGCCTCAGGGAGCACACAAGACAACAAGATATCTGTATCCTGTTGCCACTCACTTGCACCTGGCACAAAGAAAACCTACTCCTACAACCAGGAGGTTGCTTATCCCCATCATGGCTTGAAAGCTGTGATGGATTTTTCCTCCATAAATCTGTCCAATCCCCTTTTAAAGGCATTCAGGCCAGGTGCCATCACCACCTCCTGTGGCAAGGAGTTCCACAAACCAATTACACGCTGGGTAAATAAATATTTTCTTTTGTCTGTTTTAATACTCCCTCCACTCAATTTGAGTGGATGTCCCCTAGTTCTAGTGTTGTGTGAGAGGGAGAAGAACTTCTCTCTATCCACTCTCTCCATCCAAATGTATTCCTTGGGCTTCTGAGTTGTAGATGCTTCCTGAAAATGAAGGTTTTATCCTGCTTAGTTCCTGGATGGAAGATTACTTGGGAGTCCATATAAACTGCCTTCAAATTTTCAAATGAAGTGTGGGATAAGTGTCACAAATAAAGATATGTAATTAGTTTGCGTGCACGAGTCCCTTTGTACTACTTTTAAGTAGGGGCTGCAGATTGTTATAAGATGTGTAGCCCAATGGCATGCGTACCTATCATTCAGAGGTACCACTTCTGTTTAGTGGAATTCACTTGGAACGAAATGAGCCTAGAATGACAGCTGTATGTATCCTACCTTTATTTTATTTAGTGTGGTGGTGGAAAATAATTTGGTCATCTGAAGGTGCAGTATTATTTCAGCACATTATTGAAATCTAGTTGCAGCTTGACCACAGATGCATTGGCACACTGTAAATAGAAGACCTATCTTTGCTTTATATCTGTACTTATATGATGTAGCATTCTGCTATCTGCTAACTAGCATTAATTTAAAGAGATAATTTGAAGTGAAACACAGCTTTACTTTCAGTACACTTGAGAGTACTGAAATCAGGAATCTGGAAAATAATACCTTTTAAATCCTTTCCCAACTCTTTAGATAGCTGTACCTATGACAAGTTATATATGCCAAAACCAGGCTGAAGCTGGTGGGAAAGGGTTTCATTCCAGTCTGATTTATATATGATGTTGCTGGCATAGTTAGGTACAGCGCAAAGAGACAAAGGGCCAGTTCAGATGTGATAGCAAACCGTAGCTTTTTTTTTTTTTAATGAACATGAGCCATGGGACTGTATTCTCCTCTCACTCTCGCACACCAGGGTAGGTAGGAGATTTCAAACGTTATCTTATGGTTTGTAATAAACTGCAGTTTCCTGTTATGTCCAGATACAGGAAACCGAGGTTTGAACAAACCAGAGTTCTCAGATTTGGATGTTGTAGGAAGCTGTGGTTTCTGACAAAGCCATAAAAAAGAAGCTTTAAATCTCCTACCGTTATGTGTAAAAAGGAGGGAGAATTTGTGAACCAAGATTGCTTTGGGTTCATGTTCATAACAATCAGTTGTTACAACTTTATGGTTTGTTTCAAATGTGTTTGGCAAGGATTAACCATTTTTGGATTAAGGAAGAATATTGCCTTGTTCAATTCCATGCACAAGCACCCTAGGAAGAGAGAGGAAGAGACTAGCTATGTACCAGATGGGTCAAAAGCTGATCCTGTTTTGCTACAGAATTAAGAAGCCTGACTATTGATGATCGGGTTCAGAGCCTTTTTCAAAATTATTGTTTAGAAAAGACATTTTAGATCTTGTATAGATTGTGGCCTCTTGCTTCACACATGTTCAGCACAATTCTGTGCACATTTACTTGGAAGTAAGTCCAATTGTGTTCAATGGGGATTACTCCCCAGTAAGTTTAGGATTACAGGCTTAGACAGCAGTTATGTTTGGTAAGATTTTAATGAAAGCCATAAGGAAAACTTTTTCCATATACAAAAGTTGATCAACTGTGTTAGCAAGGTTGTGTTGTTTGTTTGTTTGTTTGTTGCTGTTGTTGTTGTTGTTGTTGTTTTTTTTGGCACCAGGCAAAATTGACTTTCAGCCTTTTGGGTGCATAAACCCAGTACTTGTGCTGCTTTGCTTAGCTATCTTGGATGTTTTGGTTAGCATTTCTTCCGTTGCCCCCATCATCAAACATGATTTGAACCATTAGACTTTTTATTATGAACTTTGGTTCCAGTTCTTCTTACTATAAACTACTATGGTTTTTAACAAATAGATTGGAGTATGACATAATGCCTTTAGATCTATAATCATTGCATTTTTTCATGAAGCAAATGCCAGGGCATTGATCTATATAACCTTTCAACATATCTGAAAACTGTGCTTCCTGAAAGTGATGTTTATTGAATCTGTTGGCTTAAAAAAAAAAGTTTAGAGGAAGTTACAATTTTAGGATTAGATATTTTATTTAATTATTATTAATTGAATTTCTAATCCCTTTGTACCTGAGCCATCTGGGATGTATCGTATATTTACTGGAAAATATGTACGCATCACTTGTGGAAAATAACATTTTTACCTCCAGGAAGGTTGCTCTTGAGTAAGACATTGCACTGTGTTTGGACAATGAAGCACAAGATTTTTTGAAGTGTAATACAAAAACTGTTTGCATAGTCTTTGCTGGTCTAGTAGAGGTCATTATCAAGGTCTAGGCAAACAAGATCTGCGTATGCAGTTTTGTAAGAATATTTGACTTCACGTTGCCATACGCTTCAGTGCTTGGGAAGGAGGTGCTGATGGTCACTTTTCACAAGGTGGGGCCACTTTAATTGGATCCCAGAGGCCTCCAGGGCGTAGAAGGAATAAGTATTTGTAGAGTTTGTTCTCTCTTCAGCAAGACTTGTAGAATTTAGTTATAGGAAGTGGCAATCTGGATTATATTAATTTCTGCCTCCTTCACCCTTCCAATAAAATGATCCTGGAGAACAAAGAAGCTGTAACAATAGGTCAACGAATCATGTCACTTGCTGTCTTGTTACATGACTTTGAAACTGTCTTCCACCTCCTTATAAGTACAGTGCATATTCTGATCCTGAAAATCTGTACTGAACTGTTGAATATTTCTGTTAATCTTAATCGCCTTGAGTCTGTGAGAAAGTCAGTATATAAATTTGATAATAAATAGGGTGCAGTGTTGTGAAACAAGAGTAACAGCCCAATCCACCGTAACTCCCCGCACAGTGATGCAGTGGCACCAATGCGGTGTCCGTTGTATCCCGTGGGGGAGTTTCGGCATGTTGAGACCTCCTTGGGGTAAGGGAAGATTTGTTTTCTTGCCCTAGGGTAAGCCCCAGCTGCCACCATGAGTCAACTTGGACCTGCACTAGTGATTAGCGCTGATGCAAGTCCGCATTGACCCATGAAGGTGAATCAGACCTGGGAAGGGGTTTAGGATTCAGCCAGCACCACTGTCGCCAAACCCACCTCTTTCCCATCCCAATCTGCCTCCTCCCCATCTCCTCTTTGTTCTACACCCCTGCCTCGTTCCACCCCCCTCCAACCCCCTGCACCGCCTCCCTCCAACTTCCCCTTGCCTCCCTCCAACCCACTGCACAGCCTTACCTGCACCGGCAGGCATCCTCAGTCCTACTTTGCACAGAGCTGTCTGCTTGCGGTGGCAGCCAGGCCACGTGCTCCGACAGTGTCGCGTTTGTGACAGCTGCAAAGCGTATTATGCCAGTGGAACATGTGTTCTGCTGGCATAATGTGCCCATAGGATCGACAGCTCATGGTTCAGCGGTTTAACCCACTGCGCCACCCGCTGGCCTAGTGGGGCTTACCCCTAGGTAAATGTGCCTAGGATTGCCGCATTGGACTGCAATTATATATAATGTACTTACCTGAGAGGAAGCTCCATTGAATGCAGCGGAACTTTATTCTGAGCAAACGTGTATAGGACTGCACTGTTGGAAATGTCCATGATAGCATTTTGAATACAAAGGTTGCATATGTAGTCACATATGCACACAACACCTTAACAGCATTAACCCTCACGTGGCATGGTGGCTGTGATTATGTTAAAAGCTAGATTTGTGATTCAACTTGGACCCACCTTATGTCAATTCTAATATATGTCTAATAGAATAAGGCTCCAGAAAGCTGCCCTCTCGCCCGTGTGAGAAATATAATTGATAAGGTGCTACTGCTTCTTTCCCGCACCCTCCCACCCTTGAAATTGAGCTCTCTGCTTACCAGACCATTAGATGGTATTTGCCTGAGGGCTAGAACAGGTAATAGCTGATTCTGTTGTCAGGCAGGTCTAAGACCTGGTGTTTCACATCCTTAAAAGCTTTTAAAGGAGGAACTTTATTTCATTAGCAAAATCAGATTGTTTTCCAGAGCAACACACACCATTTGCCTCAAGCTCTAGAAAGACCTGCGATATCATTCTATTGCAGTTCAGTTTCATGCACAACGGGGTTCATATTTACATTTTTAAATCACCTTTTCTCCTAGGAGTTCAGGGCAGCTTCACAGCAACTCTGATGGTAACTGGCTAGGCTTACCAGATCTCCAACCAGGACAGAGTGCTAGACCTTTAGGAGAAGGAATGTGGGCAGGTGTAGCTTGTTAAACCTTAGAGCACAATCCTAGGCATGTCTACTCAGAAGCAAGCCCCATTGTGTTCAGTGGGGCTTGCTTCTGTTCTGAGTAGACATGCCTAGGATTGTGCTCTGAGGTTTAACAAGCTACACCTGCCCACATTCCTTCTCCTAAAGGTCTAGCACTTTGTCCCGGTTGGAGATCTGGTAAGCCTATAACTGGCCCAATGTCATCTAGCAAACTTTATGGCTGAATGGGGATTTGGTCCCATTTCTTCCTAGTTTGACATGAGTTTTTACACCATATTTGCAACACTCTTATAAATGCTTATACATTTCCTGGTCCCTCCTTCATAACTCCTAGCAACTTCATTCTCCTACAGAAGAACTGACTAACTTGTTAGCAATTTCTAAAATTATTTTGTACATAATGGGCATGTGCAAAATAGAAATAGAACATAAGAACATAAGAAGAGCCCTGCTGGATCAGGCCAAAGGCCCATCTAGTCCAGCTTCCTGTATCACACACAGTGGCCCCCAAATCCTCCCAAAATATGGACCCTGCTTGTAATTATTTGTCTCAGTTCCTGACTTCCCTAGTACCTTCTTCCCCAAAATGGGCATCGGCAGCAGAAAAGGGCTGGCCTGGCCTGGAGTTAACAAGAATCTGCATTAGCCTCCAGGTGATTACTGAAAGCAATCCTGGGGCTTCCATTATTTCATAATGTAGTCAGAGTTGGTAATCCTATATGGCTTTAGTAATGGCAGAGGCTTAATCTTTTAGGCTTGGGTGCTCTTGCAATGTGTCCTGGAAGTTTTGCTAAACATCCTGCCTGGGAAATGGGAATTCCCAATGTCTGTTTGCTTAATGAATCGACCAGGGAGACATTGGTGGCATTTCCCAGATAGCAAAGGACCTATGCCTTAACGATGAATGCTCTGCTATCTTTCCATAGTAGCCCTGTCTACCACTGCTCCCTCTTCACTTTGCCAGAGTAAGCTTTGGGGAAATGGGAGGACCAGCAGGCAAACTCCTTCGGGGTTTGGCTTTCCAAGCTTTTCTGGAGAACTATCAGAAAGACCTCAGATCTCTTGCAGAGTTTGCAGAGAAAAGTAAGAAAAAACTAGCAAATTATGAGGCAAGCTCGGAGGGGTCTTGACCAACGCAAATTGCTTAGATAATATTGAAATGTCCACCTCCCCATTTTCTTTGGCATTGTATCCTGTAGCCAAGAAGATATTGGACTTCCTTAGCTTGCTTCTATCACAGTCACACCTGGTAGAATTAAAGCACAACCTTGATTTACTGCGGACAGTACAAGAATGAACGAACGAGTTTGGCAGCACAATCCTAACCAACGTTTCATTGCTGGTGCAGCCACAATGCAGCCCTGAGGTAAGGGAACAAATGTTCCCTCACCTTGAAGAGGTGCATCAGCTCTGAAAAGTTGGTTAGGATTGCACTGTGGATGTATACTGTTTAAAAATAATAACTCTGCTTTAAAAGATTTCTGTCTTTGTCCTCTACATTCTTTTGGCAGTACTAAGTTTAATTTCTTGGGAATAGAAGTGTGTGTGTGTCCTCGTCGATACACGCACACTCTGCTTGTTCTATTCTAGAATATTTGAATACTCTTCTTACTTGGGAGGGCTTTGGGAAAGGAGCCATGGCTCAGTGATAGTGCATGTGATTAGCATTCAGAAAGTTTGAGGTTCAATCCCTGGTATCTCCCTTCGCGAAGGGAAGGACTCTCTGGAGAAGACTCTGATGCTGGGAAAGACTGAAGGCAAAAGGAGAAGGGGAAGGCAAAGGATGAGATGGTTAGACAGCATCACCGATGCAACGAAAATGAAAATGAGCGAACTCAGGAAGATAGTGGAGGATAGGAAGGCCTGGCGGGATATGGTTCATGGGATCACGAAGGGTCGGACACGACTTAACGACTGAACAACAACAACAACCCTGGTATCTCCAAGTAGGACTGATGAAAATCCCAGAAACCCTGGAGTCAGTTTAGGGAATGGTAGATGATTGTTTGATATTTTTCTCATGCAAGAAAACGTCAGTAATGTTGCTTTCATATGATTTAAAGTAATCTTCCTGATTTAAAGTTTTCTTCCTACAGTCGCATACAAAAATTGGGTCTCTGAAATCAGGAAATTTAGTAGCAATATCACTCGAACACTTGCTGTATAAGACCTCCAGTAGAAAATATGAGCCACTTTTCATACTTTATCTTTCCCCACAGTTGCAAGGGATACAAATTTTTCCCTTTAAAAATTAAGGAAAAGCATAATACTTGATGTTTGAATAAATACATTGGCTGCTTTTCATTTTCTGTCAGTGTCTCACTTTTTCAGAGAAGTCAGGCCTCTGTGGATTATAATAATGAGAAAAACCTACATTGTAGCATTCTAACATTTCCAGAGTATAAAACAAATACAGTGATGCAATATAAAAATGGAATGGGAAAGGTGTACTACAAAAGGACCAAAGTTCTTCTGAAAGCACCTGGAATCAAAGCAAAACACAACCCTCTGTTCTTTCCTCCTAATATATTTAGAAATGCTACTAGATTACTTGCTTTGGTTTAAATTTTAGCATCCTGTTACAGGCTCTGAAGTTATGGCCCACTGGAACTATATCTTAAGACTGTATAATGCAGTACTGATCCTCTTCTTCCATCATGCTGTAGTGGAATTTTAAGCAGATGATAATAAATAATGGAGGACCAGGAAGACTGGTGAACAAGGAAAAAGTATGTGTGTGTTGTTATGCAGCGCAGTGGACAGCACCCCAGGAGGGGATACTGACCCTTTGCTACAAGTGAGCACAGTTTTTATACATTTCCAAACAGAACATCACATGCCTACAAGATAGGTGCAGGCTTGGGAGGGCATGTGATTACAGATTTACATTTCTTAGGGACAATGGGGCAAGGTGGGTGTACAATAGATTCTGAGGACTCTTGATGGTCCCAGCCAGTTCTGTGGGACTTAATTGAGTTAGTCCAAGGGAGTTTCTGGCCCCAGGAGCCAGCCTAATGTGTGTGCCATTCTGAAGAGGAGGGAGTGATGAAGTTGTTCTCCCCATGCTAATGGGCAAACAGGCATTAATAAAACAATACCTAAGAATTCTACTTCATTGCCCTTCTTAGATCAGTGGAACATCTCAATCTCGTTGTCCGCACACAATACTTGACTTTTTTATAGAGCTTTCTGAGTGTGCAAAATGTATTACATTCACATGTATTATCTTTTTGATCTCTTTAGAACAACTGTGTCAAGTGAATAACAGCCCAATTCTACGTAACTCCCCATGTGGAGATGCAGCGGCACCAATGTGGCATCCGCTGCATCGTGCGAGGGAGTTTTGGCCTCTGAAGGCCTCCATGTGTCTTCCACCATGAGTCAACTCTGACCGGTGCCAGCAATATCTATGGTGCAAGTCTGCATGGACCTGTGAAGGTGGCTTGGTCCTGGGAAGAGGATTAGGATTTGGCAGGCACCACTGCCGCCAAACCCATCCCCTTTGTGAGCCTGATCTACCCTCCTCCTGTCCCTGTTGCCTCCTATACAAGAAACATACTGGATCAGGGAGAGGCTAGGCTAAACTCAAGTCTTGTTGTGGGCCACATTCCTGACACATGCTTTGCCCAGTAGAGACTTTATGTTTTAATGTGATAATAAATGTTAGGGTAAGGTATGGTGTAAACATATAACCATGAGACTAATTACATGTTAAATGTGCCCTTATAAATAAGATGATTTTTTTAGTATCCCTCAATTCATCTGAATTGAATTGCCCCTCTCACAAGTTAAAAACCATTTGACCAGTTTAAAAACACCAAAGGCTAGATTTGCTAGAAGAAATTCTAAAAATTGTATTTATAATTTTAATGGAACTAGAAGAAGAAGGAACTGTACAAGGCCATATATGTATACACTAGCATATATGTATGTACTTTATTATAGAACATTAACAATTCATTTTACCTGCCCAGCCTCTAGATGGCTCTTGCAGCAGGTACAGCGCAATCCTACCCAGTTCCTCCACTGGTGTAGCAGTGGTGTAGGGGCCCTCATCATGGCAGCAGGCAGGCTGCTGCTGCCGTGCCTGCATGAAAGAAGAAAACTGTTAAGTCACCCCCGCGCCACCCGATTGGCCCCCCGTGGTGCACCCCCGGCTGCTGCCGTGCCTGGGGGATGCACATGAAAAGAAGCTGCCGCAACCTGCCTGCCTGGGTGTGCACAAAAGCAGTCACCTGGCTCGTGCACTCCTGAGTGCTTTAAAAAAGCGGCCTCGGGGGTGGTGGTTGTTTTTTGGCCATGCTGCTGTAGAATTGCCACCAAATTCGGTGACAATTTGGCACCCCCCTCAGCTTGGCACCCCCTGCACCCGGGGGCCCCACCCCTCACTAATGACGCCTCTGTGTAGGGCAGAACGGGAGGCTTTGGGAAAGGGGATTTAAATCCCCTTTAAATCCCTCTGCTGCACCAGTAGAGGAGCTGGGTAGGATTGCGCTGTTAGTCATCGTTAACACCTACAGAACAGGGTCATGCATGCAACTCTGTGTTTTGGAGGTGTTGCAGAAGAATCCTGTGGGCCTCAATTCACGTTCTGGCAGGCTCATAAAGCAAATATATATTTGTACAGGAATGTATGTTAAACATCTACTTATGCCACTACCCTAACCATTAATTTGCTGTTGTTATTTAATTTATAAATCTCTGTTTCCATTTTATGTGGGAACTTTAAAATAATACTCGACAGTGTTTTCTCAACATTGTGATCCAGGTAAATGCTGCTACTGTACTGTGTCATTAAAAAGAAAAAAGGAAAACAGAATGAAGTCAATTTTAACCTAAGTAGCAGTGCATTTCTAACCAACGTTCCAGCCCCGGTTCAGTCACAATGCAGCCCTGGGGTAAGGGAACAAATGTTCCCTCACCTTGAAGAGGCCTCCATTTCTGGTCCTGCACTGCAAAATGCAGTGTACGCCCTGTTGGCACGCTACACCGGCGCTGGAAAGTTGTTTAGGATTGTGCTGTAAATCATGGAAGTGATGTAAATGGCCTTACCAGATCCCCCCCCGACGCGGGGGGATGCGATAATGGCCGGGACACGGCCGGGATTGGGGGCGTGGCCAGGGGCGAGGTTAAGGTTAGGGTTAAATGCAGAATGCTAGGGTTTTAACAAGGAACACGAAGACCTGTGTACCAAGTTTTACACACCTGCCGCATGCTCCTGGGCTCCTCCGCGGCTCCCCATTGCTTCAAAGTGCTGTATTACTAGTAAAAAAAACCCGATTCACAGCAACTTCCGGTTTCGCGTTGTAACCAGAAGTCGCTGTGAATCGTTTGTTTTTTTACTCTATAGAGCTCGGGCGGCTTCCCAGGGCTTCAAACGGCCAGAGGAGGAGCCAGACCATTTTTGATCCGGAGCCCAAACCCTTGACGCCCCCCCATAAAAACGCGTGGCCATAATCCTTTACGCCCCACGGCGCAGCCGTGCCACAATTTTTTGGGATTTTTGATTTCAGTTTGGAAGCCTCCTTGTCCACTTTGTACCTCCTGTCTCCATTTCCAGCAGCACACATGATGAGGCATTCATAATGATGTGAATTTTGTGAATTTTGCTCTGCAGAATAAACTTGAAAGTGTTCCAAACATCAGTTTTGTGAATTTTGCTCTGCAGAATAAACTTGAAACATGTGGTGTATTTCCCCTTAATGCCCTCTGGGGGGGGGGGGTGAGTCAGGACTCCTGGGCTGCAAGGCAAGGCTGCAACTACAACACCCAGCATGCATCTTGTTCAGTCCAAGATGGCGGCGCCCAGGGAAAATGGAGCCCCCTCCGAAGCAAGATAAGTGGGCCAAAAGCAAACTCACGCCCTGGGGGGAGCAGCAGCTGCAGCGGGGGGGGGCGATATTAAGAAAAAAAAACAGAAATTGATTTAAAAAAATGGAAACCCCCCCAAAAACGGAGCTTTTACAGAGGCCTGCGCCCCCCCCAGGGGGCCCAGCGCCCTGGGGCCCACCGCACCACCGCCCCCTATCAGCCAACGCCCCTGCAAACAGCTATAAAGAGTTAAAGAAAACACCAATTTACAGCGACTTCTGGTTACAAAGCGAAACCGGAAGTTGCAGTGAATTGGTTTTTGTTTTGTTTTTTTAACTTTTTAGAGCCGTTTGAAGCCCTGGGAAGCCGCCCAAGCTTTATAGAATTTTAAAAAATCCAATTCACAGCGACTTCTGGTTACAATGCGAAACTGAAAGTTGCTGAGAATCAGGTTTTTAAAAAACTTTTTAGAGCCGTTTGAAGCCCTGGGAAGTCGTGCGGCAGCCGGGATTCTGGGGAACAGCCGCCGGGATGGTCGGGATTTTCCTGGATACCGTGAAAGTCCCGGCCATTTCCGGGACTCTGGTAAGGCTAGATTTAAATACTGTATGCAGTAACTTTAAGGTCCAGTGTACATATTTAGATAGAACAAGCAAGAGAATACGCATTCTCTCCCCCTCTTGAGCAAGTTCTCTCTCTCCTGGTTTGCTTTAACTGTTTAGCATTGCATGTGTACTGATGCTAATATGGTCGACTGTAACCAAGGTTCCTCTCTTAACCATGGCTTAAAGTAGAATTACAAATTAATTAAAAACAGAAGATCCTGAGTTTGACTTCCAGTTTTGCAAACCATGGTTTGAAGGGAGTTACATTGTAGAATCCATACCAAAGCTGTTTTGGCATGTGTATTTTTTTTCTTGTATTGTGAAAAAGCCACCTACTACGCAGTGGCGTCGCTCTAGGTGGGGGGAAAGCTAATTTCTGCAGCGTTCCGCCCCACCGTTACTCTCCGGTACGAGGTGCCCTGCCCCCTCGTCGCCAGAGCCTGTTGGTGGATCGAAGGCAACGCGCAGGAGAGTCCCTGCGCGTTGCCTTCTCTGCACTGATGGGCTCCTACGACGAGGGGGCAGGGCATCTTGTACCGGAGAGTAACGGTGGGGCGGAACGCTGCAGAACTTAGCTTTCTGCCCCACCTAGAGCGACGCCAGTGCTACTACACATCTTTGTCTCAGTGTAATGTTTGTTTTGATACTGTGGGAAGGTCATAGGAGTAATAGAGAGGTAAAAGAGTTGTGGGGTAGAGTGGTAAACTCAAAGTAAAGCAACTGATTTTTCAACATAGTGGTAGATGTGACAGAAATCAACATGATCAGAAGCGTATCAGAATTAGGTGTGGTCGAGTGTTTAGCTAGATATGGTACAGTATTGTCATAGCGAAATTGATGTTCTTTATTATACTGGACCAGATCAGATGACCCAGCAAATAGTAGTTTTGTTGGATTGTGAAAGCTCACATGCTCCTTCCTTATCTCCTCCACTCTGGCACAGAGTTCTGCTGTTGGACATTCTTGTTAGGCCTATTTATTCTACCTGGCCTTTTAAAAATCGGTCTCTTAAAAAAAAATCATGTTTTAAAATCATCATTGGAATTGTTTTTATCTGCTACTTTTAACACACTTGTTTTTAGGAGAGGTTTTTTTTTAACTTTTGTATCTGTATCTTTGTGCATTGCAATTTTTTGTTTTGTAAGCCTCTTTGTGGGTAACACTGTCTGGAAAAGTGGGAAATAAATACATTAAAAGTTTAAACAGCAGCTCAGTGTGCTGTCTGAACTTGGAGCTGTTCCAGGTTCAGAAGACACGTAGAGCTGTTTAAAGTAACAAGGAGGTTGATGATGTGCAAACAGAGGAGGTAAGGGAGGAGGAGAAAAGAGCTGATAGACTTGAGAGGCTTTGGTTCTCATTCATGACCTGAGCTGGCCCATTGAGTATGAGGCTCTTACTGCCTCTTAATATTCTGCATGTGCATCTTTTATTTATAGAAGTTCCTAGCCATGAAGCCGCACTCTACTCTTAATTTTAATGGAGAGTTCACAGGCTGAATCATTCAACCTTCCATTTTGTTCGAAGAGTTTTATCATAGAATGTTGTCAATATTATAAATAACACAAGATAAAACGTTTAACATGTGCCATTTGTCGCTATCTCATCTAGGCTTTAGAGCCCATTGCCAATAGAAGCTCTGAAAGCCTTTGTTTATTAAGAACTGTATGTACTTCAGTTTTAATTTTTTACTCCTAAAACGTCCTGAACATTTTGTATGAAAGACATTCCAAGGCACATGATGCTGAAGCTAATTAGGCCTGTATGGTCGGTGCCTGGATGGGAAACACCCTGGAAAGTGTAGTGAGGGGCTGTAGGTAAAAAATATGGGAGAGTGAAGATAGACTGTAGCTCAGTGCTTGCTTTGCATGCAGAGAAGGTCCTACGTTCAGGCACTGGCAGTCCACTGTCTGAAACCTGAAGACATGCTTTCAGTCAGCGTAGCGCCGTAGACCATACTGTGTTCATCTTCATATGAGTTCCATTGTAAAAGATAGGTGGGACATAAATGTCACCATTAGTTACAGGTAGTTGCAGAAATCCTAGTATTTGCATTATGCTAAAGTATTCATGGCAGTTTATATACAGGGTGTCTACAAATGTTTTCTCTACTTTTAACTGAATTTAATTATTGAAAGAAGCACCTGATACTCCTGATAGTTTTGCTTTTCAGGAATTGCTACTTTAACAGCCCAATTCTATTCTTCTCCCCTCCCCCCATGATGCAGCTACACCAAAATGGCTACCACTGCATCCTGAGGGGGGGCAGTTGCAGAGGTCTCCTCTGGGTAAGGGAACAAATGTGCAGCATGGAGGAGTCTACTCGGGCCTGCACTAGCGAATTCACTGGTGCAGGTCCATGTGGACCTGCACCACAGCATCAGGTCAGGAAAGAGGGCTAGGTTTCGGCTGCTGCCGAACCCACCTTCTTCCCGAACCCAATCCACTCTCCTCCGCCCTGCCCCATCGCTGCCTCGTTCCACCTTCCCCCTACCGTGTCCTGCCTGTCTCAGCAAGTACAAGGCAATCCTCCAACAGGCGCAGGAAGGCTGTCAACGCTCCAGCAGCTCATTACTCCGAGTGTGTGTTATAACTGCCATAAGGCAGTCAGCACTGGCGGAACACTAGTTCGCTGGCGCTGAGAGCCCATAAGATTGAACTATAACGTAATCTGCAAATATTTTAGATTTTTTAAAATGTGAAATAATATTTACTAGAATTAGTACTGTAGGGCTACATGATTTACAAATTCTAAAACTACAGTTAGTTCAAAGTAGAACTGCTATATTATTTCCATCCCCTGATATTGATGTTACACTCCTGAAGTGATGTATTTGAATAGGATTGGGCTGTTCGTGTCAAAGATTTTAATTAAAAACAAGTTTTGATGCAACTTTTTAAAATGGTGCTCCATGTGACACCCCCCAGCCAGAGTTTGTGAGAGAAGCTCCCTCCAAAGCTAAGTCCCCTTTTCCACCATTACCATGAGGGCTTCTCTTACACCTTCTCTCCAATCCTTTGACTCTTGCTGCTGGTGCTGCTGCTTTCTCAATAATGAAATCCAACTGCTCCAGCTGCTGAAGCAGGAGTGTGATGGCTGCTCCTCAGCTGTATCCTTGCAGCCATTCCCCAGGTTCTAAGAACACGTTTTGAGCCACTTTAGCAATCTGAATTTGTGAAGCCCTACAAATTGTTTGGAAGTCTGTTTTATTTCAGTTCTTATTTACCTTATCAGTAGCATTCAAATATTTTTGCACGTGGTTTTAGCTTCCTATCCCTTTCTTATCCCTCGCCATACCTCAAATCGACAAATTTTAAAAACAAAACAAATTTCAAACCAAATGTTGAATATGCTTCCTGATAAAAAATCAATTTAAAGAAATAGTGAGCCAAAATGGGAGCACTTTTCATGAACATTTTTCTTCTGCAAAACGTGTCTCCTCCTTTTTGGTTTGTTTTATTTTAGGGGGGAATAAATTTTCACAGAGTAGAAGTGCACTCTCATGACATATTCAGGTGGTACTCCCCCAGAACCTTACATTCCGATGTCAATGATGCTCTAGAGCAGTGGTTCCCAACATTTTTAGCTCCGGGACTCTCTTTTGTAGAATGACTATCTGTTGGGACCCCCCTAAGACATAGGGCCGGAATTGATGTCATTAAACAGGAAGTGATGTCATTGTTTTTTAATAAATTACATTGTTTAATAAATCATACTTTTAAAATAAATCACATTTTTAAAGTTGTACTCATAAGCAGCCCCATTTGGGGGTGGGTGGGAGTGGCCCAATATTAACAGAGATGCTAAAAGGCAAGAAGAAAGTAACACAAAGTGTGCAAACAAGCCCCAAGAGAGCATCGGACACTTCTTTCTCTGCAGTGAGGGGGGAGGAGTGAGCCGCCATCTTGGGTGTGGCCATTCAGCCGACATCCTGCGACACACACACCCAGAAACCACTTCGCGACCCCCTTGGGAACCACTGCTCTAGAGTGAGCCTCTGCATAGTTCCAGTCAGTTGCAATTAGAGTGCTTTTTTCCTTCCTAAAAGTCTCTTCCTTGTAGTAACAAGGATGTTAATCATGTAGCTATTTGGATTTGGCTAGTTGTGTCACTGAGGGTAAATGAAGCTGAAGGTAAATGAAGCTAATTCAGAGCGAGGGCTGTGCGAGAATCCCGGAAAACCTCTCTTTCATGCCAGTTGTTCATCCTTGAATATTTGACACTGCCTTAAAACAACATATTTTGCTGCAGCCAGTGCTAGCAACCTACACCTCTAGATTCAGTTTTAAGGTGCTGCTTTTTATTTTTAAAGCTCCTAACAACTAGAGCCTTGCATATCTTGGAGAGTGTCTCTCCATAAATGAACTCTTCCCCTAACTTGTTGAGGTCTTCTGATACGTGAGAGAGTAGGAAGAACAGGGTGTAGGAGTGGACATTTCCTTGAGGTCTTAGAATGCACTTCCTGTTTTAAGATCAGTCAATTCTTTCTAATTTCCTTTATTAGAAAGTGTAGAAAGTCATTAGTGTGGAAAGTCATTTAAGGGTGCATGAGTCTAGCTTCTATACTGTTGATTATTTTTAATATGTTTTAATTCTATTTGATCATAAGTATGTTTTAACAAGTTTATGACAGTAGTAAACAGTAATTTATTTGGAATAATAGTGTTTTTTTTTAAATATAAAGTTTGGCATGTTCCCTTTCGGTACAGCCTTGTATTATGTATTTAACTGAGGTTGGAGGGATTATTCCTCCTTTCTCTTTATCTGTACTGCATGGTCTCCAGCCCAATCAGAGTAAATTTATTGGTTTTCTCTTGGTAGTATGTGTACAATGGGAGAAGTCTCCACTTATTGAGTTATCTGTGCTTCTTGTCTCTTGGCAACTGTAGTTTTCGGATTAGCAATTTGGGCATGTTCCTTCATAAACATTCTTTGAAGATGGGATTAGACCCATCATAGTTTGGGTATTTCCTAGGAACATTGTGTTAATATTCACTTCTTCACATGACTCTGTCCAGCCGTAGGTTACTTTCCATGATTGGAAAAAGCAGGTCCTGTGTGAGGCTAACATGAGCAGTTTGGTTTTTTGCCTCCCGTATCCACACTGGGAAGCTGAAATACATGGTGTCTCCAACTGGCGATCTTTCTCTGCGGGAAAGATTGTGTAGTAATGTGTGAAATGGACTTTCTTTACATCTGTGAATGAGAATTTATAGAAATGAGAACAGCCTTTAAAAGTTCATTTGAGGGGAAGAAAAGGAACCGGTAGTTTGACAGATTGTTCAGTAAATGTCCGTTTTATTGGGAATTATAAAAATAAGGTGCTTAACACTGCTGTGTCATTAATATGGTACATTAAAAGGTTACTGTCAAGATAATGTTTCAGTTCTGAAAATTGACTGTGAGGGTTTATGGGCAGTGCTCTTAATATTCTGCTCAGAAGATAGGGTATCTTTTAACTTGCCACTTGACAAAATCATTATGTTGTTATAAGGCTTCTTGTGAAGAGCTTGATTAATGTTCAAGCATAAATAAACCCTTATTTGAAAATAAAAGGAAAATTAGACTTGGTCTGCTTATGGCAAACTTAATTTAACAGATGCCGACTTATGTGCAAGGTGATGGTGTGGAAAGAGTGTCAGAATAGTGTAAAATTAACCTTTTTTAATTCTTTCACTGTCTTCCTCCAAGAGCATGCCATTTCAAATCGTACTTTATTTTCAATGGATAGAAAAATAAATCCCTTAGCTGAAATTAATTAGCATTCATAATCCCGATACCATGTTTTTGGGTATTTGTGAGATCTCCATTTTTTAAAAAAGATGTTTTTAACTCCTAGAAATGTGTTGCAACACACAGATGGGAAGAAAGAAGAGAAACTCTTTAGCAAGCTCTGTGTGTAAAAGGAATATTGCATCTTGCACACTCCTGATTACCCTGTATAAACAGTTTTTGACATCTGTCTTTATAGTTCTCGAGGAGAGGAAGACTTTGTTAAAAGAACCATTTTTGTATAGCAGTCACCATTTCAGTCTTGCTTTACCTGTATTATGAAAGCAGATGGTCTGCATGTCTTTTGAATATTTATAACTATCAAAAACAATCTCTTGCTATTCACCCTTAGGCTTATGAGATGTCAGGACTGTTCTAGTTGGGAAAAAAATCATCTTGGGTGTTTACAGAAAGAGGATTACATTAAGCTGAAATGACTATACATTTTCCAGTTTAATATTTGTCCATCAGCTGTTTAATCGTATTTAGATAATTGTGTAAATAAGTTGTTGTAGCCCTTGCCCTCTCCGCTGATCGAGCTTGAAAGCTTCAAGCACTGATGAGCCAGTTGTATAAATGGTTCGTTCTCTCTCTCTCTCTCTCTCTCTCTCTCTCTCTTTTGAGATCTAGTTTAAACATTTGGAAAGGGCTATGAAAGTTTTTGGCTATAGTACTTCGAAAGTGTTCATTTCATACACACAAACATAGCCTGATATATAGGTTCTTGTGATTGTTTTTAGAGAACATCTGTCCCTGGAGTTGCATGCTAGGTCAGTTAGCAAGCTTTTGTTCTATGCAAATATTGCAGTGCATATCTTCTTTGATGAGGTTGCTCCTCAGTCCTTGTTAAGGATGTGTTAGAATAATACTTAAGGTATAAACCTTAAAGGTGATGGATAGGGATTTGGAGACAGTGGAGGATAAATGGTTTTTTGACCTGAAGCTGAGCAATCACAGATAACAGATTTTACAGTGGCTCATTGATTTGGCAGCAAAGCATGAGCAGTTTTGGTTTAGATGATTGAATTGACCTGATTAATGTTGTTTTTTGTTGTTTCCCAGAAAGAACAACAATGCACTTTTAATCATAATCATAAGCCATTTCTGATCTGACTGATGAGAGTTTCTACAGGTCATAGCTAAGAAATGCCATCCTAAAGCTGTTCTGTTGATTGCTGAAGAAAGGATCAAATATGAAAGTCTTTCTCACACCTAGAAAGAAACCACCTCTTCTCATCTACTAAGCAAACAGTTAGAATATAAACGCTGACTGAATGTCAATAGAATGTCTTATTTTTTGTTCCTTAAAGGTATAAAATACTATATACAAAACTACCTGAGTGCCCCCTTATCCCACCTTATTTGGGGTTAGGATTCAGAGTATGCAATGCATTTTTAAGCTACCGGTATCTAGATGAACCAAAGATGAACTTTAGAAAAAATTCAATCCCTATTGCCACACAGTTATGGAAGATATAATTATAAATAATGCATTTGGCTGGAAAAGAAAGCTCAGGCTGTGGCAGATGGTATCATCCCAGTGTAGTGGGGTTTTTTTGCAAAGGTGGCACCATTTCATATCGGATCTTCATCAGACTTTCAGAAAAAGAACTACAGGGCAGTACATATATAAATTGGGCACTTTCAGATCTCAGAGACTCATACAAATTTGAGTAACCTTGCAAGAGAGAGGTGCAGAGACAGAAAGATCTGTGGACTGTTACACAATTTATTTTAAGTTTTTCTCCCTCCTTTCAGAAAGGGCAAACACTGACACCAGGTCCTAGATATATTACAATATCAGAAATCAGTCTGTTTCATTTTTTTTTCTGGTTCTGTCTTTCCTGTTATAAACTTGTTACAATAGTAGACAACATGACAAATAAATGGAGGGTCCATAGCTGTAATCCTGTTTAAATCTTTTTGCCTACCAGTCAATATGAGTTAACATGCACAATATTTGAGGCTAAAACAAAAATGCCACTTCATAGTCTGTAAACCAAGATAGAGAAATCTCAGTGTGAACCTTTAGATGGCAAGGTTGCAGTCACTTGAGAACTGTATTTTTGGAAGATAATGCATACATGAATGCAAGATTGCCTTATAAAGTGTAGACAACAGTAATCTTTTTTAGCTGTCTTTCTGATGTGATACTAAGCTAGCATATGGTAACAAGACTGAGAGCTATCTAGTATCCTTACGGTTTTGAAAAATCCCATGAATGCAGGTTTCTCTGACATGTTGATCTCGGCACCTCAGTTTTGGACTTTAATAAGGATTTCCGTATACTACTTCCTTGTAATGCTGCTTACACTGTACATGGCATTTATTGGTCCATTATTTTTCACCTTAACAGATTCATAAAAAACAGGTAGCAATGCAAAGAACGTAGGTCTTTGATCAAGTCCTATTGATTCATTTTCATGATTATGATTAGATAAACTGCACTCCTACACACACTTACCTTGGAATAAGTTCCATGAACTCAATGGGGCTTACATTTGAGTGGACACGCATAAGATTGCGCTGCCTTCTCACCCACACTTACAGCGCAATCCTATCCAACTTACACCACTGGTGTAACCAGTGGTGCATCGAGAACGGGAGGCCCCAGAATGGAAGGGGGATTCAAATCCCCTCCAAAGGGGATTTAAATCTCCCCTCCAAAGCTTCCCGCCCTGCCCTCCCCTGCTGGTTACACCGGTGGTGTAAATTGGATAGGATTGCGCTGTTATAGGGATGGGGAAGAGCTCTAATCTACTGTACCACACCCTAATATGAAAGAAGAAACGCTGAGAAGAGGGTTGAAAACCAGAGCAAATTGCTGCTGTCCTTTGGTATGCTTTGGGTCAGAAGGGTAGTTGAAACTATAACTGAAGTGCTCTGCTAGGGCTTTAGTGCAACAAGGTTCAATCACTGTAGCTCTGAAAAACCTTGGTGTTACTCATAGATGTTAGAGCTTACCTGTATCAAATTGAAATGGTTTCTTGTCCATATGAAGGATTCTTTTCTTTTTTTTTGATTCTGAAAAATAAAAATAGCACTTGATTAGTGGAGAAATCAAGGGCATATAAGGGGACATTAAATAATTCTAGAAATATATTCTTTATAGAAACTCTGCTAGAGAGGATTTGGGGTTTGCAAAATCAGATAATACTGAAATGAATATAATATAAATGATTGTGGTTGACTTCAGTGGAACTAAGGCAATCATGATATTATGAATAGTTTGAATGCTTACATGTCGTTGTTCTATACAGGTGTGCATGTATGTATCTATCATTTGTGAAGATCATTCAAGCTTCAGTTTTCGTGCAGCCACGCAGATGTATCAAAAACAAAATTTAGCAAAATACATAGTAGAACACATGTCATGCTTACATGTATGTTTGTGTAGAAAAAAGGGTGAGAATGAAGTTGCCTGAGGAGTTGATGGGCAATACCAAATATCTGTAAATGTAACATTACATCATTTGTGCCAGAGATGCTATTCTGGTGTTTCTGTCAAACACGTCTGGGATCTAAGAAATTAAAATTCAATATGGTGTTGAGATTAAAAATATTACCCATTACATAATTAAAATAACTTCTTTTGTTAAACATCTCAGTAATACAGATGATTTTTCCCCTTCTTTTCAGAGTATGATTTCTTCCATTGTGAACAGCACTTACTATGCAAATGTCTCAGCAGCAAAATGTCAGGAATTTGGGAGGTGGTATAAACATTTCAAGAAGGCAAAAGATATGATGGGTAAGCAAAAGGATAAGAGTTGAAATGATGGTGTCTACATGCTTAGGATTTAATACATTTTAAGCTTGGTTTGAATTCGGCAAATATCACATTAACTTAGCAAATATGATGAAATATCTGTTGAGCAAATGAGAAAAAAGTTTTACTTTTTCACAGTTCTCGGGGAGTATAGAAAAGGAAGAGGAAGGAAGCTCAGTAATGCCTAAGGCTTTCCCCCCATTCTATCTCTAACCTGCTTTTGTATACATGTGATCAAAGTGGTGTACAATCCAAAGTGGCATTAATCCAAAAAGACTCTCCCACTAAGCATATATTTTAAAATAACAGTTATTGTTAAATAAAATTTAAAATGACAAGTCAGTCTAATTTTAAAATATAAATATTCATGAATATGGGCACACTGACAACAATTAGCTTCCTGGTAGTTTTAAGAACAATGAAAGTTAATTTAACTTGTTCTGAGTGTTGAACAAATTTCAGATTTATTTTTTTTAACTACATCTGCCCATAACATTTACCAGTGTTAGATGTCCAACATCGCTTCAGACAGGATCCAGAAATATTTACTTGACCAACAGCACAATCCTATCCAACTTACACCATCGGTGTAACCAGTGGTGCAGTGAGAACAGGAGGCCCCAGAACAGAAAGGGGATTCAAATCCTTTCAAAGAGGATTTAAATCTCCCCTCCAAGCCTTCCCCCGCTGGTTACACCAGTGGTATAAATTGGATAGGATTGCACTGCAAGTAGCTAGCAATTATTTGTGGTTGCCACCTACCTTTTTCTTTATGCACTGATTTTTTTTTCTTCTTCAAATGCTTTTGGTAGTCTTCCCAGTGATATCAATGGGGAATATTTTGCACATAGTCAAAGAGTAGAACATTAACATGAAAAAAGTTGTGGTTATTCAGTGCCAGGTGGTCAGTCACATGCAGAGCTGACTTTAGTTCAAATGAAGAAATATAGGGATATTTTTACTTTCTTCCAGAAGTATAAGATGTTTGCCTGAAGTCATCTAATCCAGCTACATCTCAAACTACCCTATGAGATGAACAGTGCAATCCTGTATAAGGATCCAGCTGGCAGCCCAGGGCCACCCACCAGATCCTGGCCCAAGGCTGCCTGTCGTATGGCGGGCCAGAAGTCTACTTGGGGAAAGGGACGCTCATCCCCTTCCCTGGGTGTAAACCGGGGCTGGCCCAATAGACCTCGAATTTCCGCCAGCTATTGGAGGAGGCCATGTTATGGCCTAGTCAACCTGGTGGGGACAGGGATATGGCGGGATCATCCCAGCCCTCCCAGGCCGGTTAGTCCAATGGCCCCTCGCCCGCTGGACTGGAGGAACTTACTTCCTCTGGTGGCCGCTTGACTGGTCCAGCGCCGGAGTGAGGGAGGCCGGTCTTGTGCTGGCCTCCCTTACTCCCGAGGCATCGCGAACGTGCTTTACAGCACGTTCGCAATGTCTTGGAGCGCTCGCTCCGCCTTTCCTGAACTCCAGTGGATTGCGCTGTAAACCAGATATGCATCTAAGGCACAATGAGTTTTATTCAAATCTATTAGAGAAAGGCCATATCTCAGTGGTAGAGAATGTGCTTTGCATGGAGAAGATCCCAGGTTCAAGCCCTGGCATCTACAGGTAGGGTAGAGGAAAAATGCTTTTGAAACCCTGGAGAGCCACTGCCAGTAAGTATCAACGATACTGAGCTAGGTGGACCAATGGTTTGACTTCATATAAGGCAGCTTCCTATGTTCTGTGATGGTATTAATAACTTGGCACCACTGAAATAAATGAGACAAGTTCATTGCGACTTACAATGCAATTGTATGCATGAGTACTCATAAGAACATAAGAAGAGCCCTGCTGGATCAGGCCAAAGGCCCATCTAGTCCAGCTTCCTGTATCTCGCAATGGCCCCACCAGATGCCTCCGAGAGCACACAGCTAACAAGATAACCTGTTTCCTGTTGTCACTCCCTTGCATCTGGCACAGAGAGAACCTACTTCTAAAGCCAGGAGGTTGTTTATGGCTTGTAACCTGTGACATTACTCAGAAGTAAGTCCCATTGTATTCAGTGAGGCTTACTCCCAGGAAAGTGTGTATAGGATTTCAGCACATTAATTTCAGGGGGACTTAGTCACTATTTTTCTCTGTCATAAACTTGAAAAATTAGGTAGCCAAATAAAGCAAGGCTCAAGTTGTGCAAGACATTAGGCAGGAGCTGGAGAATATAAAGTTTGACAATACAGGCGTCCCTCCCCGTATCCATGGGGATACGTTCCTGCTGATACTGTGGTTACCTGAAACCGTAGAAAACAGTGAACCCTACTCAAATCCCCCCCCCTTCCCGGTCCTCACTCATAACTCGCCTCTCTCCAACTGCAAAAGCTGTGCAAAAGGCAGCATTTTCTTCCTTTCGCTTTGGAACAGGAAGCGAAGAGCAAGAACCTAGACTGATAAACTACATAGACTCAGTATAGCGAAACAGGTATCACGGGTTTTCGATCTAAAATACATAGACTCAGTTGCTACAGGGGGTGATTGTGAGAATACTAACAGGAAGTTCTCTGCTGTCCATTTCCTGTTAGTGGTCTTACAATCGCACCCTGTATCGATTCAGGGTTCTTACTCTTTGCTTCCTGTTCCAAAGTGAAAGGAAGAAAATGCTGCCTTTTGCACAGCTGTTGCAGTTGGAGAGAGGCGAGTTATGAGTGAGGACCGGGGGGGGGGGAATTTGAGAACCGCAAGTAAGCAAAACCACAGTTATGGGGACTGTGGATACAGAGAGGGGGGATGCCTGTATGTATAACTTCTGTTTGATTACTTCAGTCTCCTGAAAAAAAATTGGAGTTTGACCACAGAAATAGATCATTGGCATCCCCAGATATAAATGTCAGTAGTGGAAATAAAACAGATTGGTGCATATCCAGGCTAGGGGATAGTTACTTGCTTCTGCTCCGAGAACAGAAATGGAGAAAGACTACAGGTGAGTTCATACATGCATGCTCCCACTTGAGCATTGCGGGTCTAGTTTTTTAAAAAAATAAAGAGTTTTAAAGGTGTTGTACAGTATATCTGTATATTTTTGTAGACATGTGAATAATTAATGTTGTATTTCTTGAAACAAATAGCAAAAAAGATAGCAGTAGTCTGATGAAGATCTTCTACTGTCTTTTATCTACCTGAAAACCATTTTATCAAATAATTTCTCTTGCTCTTCTTCTGTAGCTGAAATGGATAGCCTTACAGAACTATCCCAGCAAAGTACCAACCACGTCAACTTTGGTCACCAGCCAGTCCCAGGGAACACAGCTGAACAGCCTCCATCCCCTGTTCAGCTTTCTCATAGCAGTCAACCATCTGTTCGGACACCACTTCCAAACCTGCACCCTGGACTTGTATCTACTCCCATTAGTCCTCAGTTGGTAAATCAGCAGCTGGTAATGGCCCAGTTGCTGAACCAGCAGTATGCAGTGAACAGACTTCTAGCCCAGCAGTCCTTAAACCAACAGTACTTGAACCATCCTCCTCCTGTCAGCAGATCCATGAATAAGCCGTTGGAGCAGCAGGTCTCAACTAACACAGAGGTGTCTTCCGAAATCTACCAGTGGGTGCGTGATGAATTGAAACGAGCAGGAATCTCGCAGGCAGTTTTTGCACGTGTGGCATTTAACAGAACTCAGGTTAGACTTTTCTTTAAAAAAGCAAGATTAATCTTTCCCCATCTCCCCCTTTCATTATTCTATTATTTGCACTAACTTAGACAAGTTAGACTTGCCATGATGGATAAATAACACATGTTGCAAAATTGGTAGCTACTTTAACCATAGACTGCGATCCCAGCCACACTTGGAAATAATCTTAACTTAAATTATAATACTAAGAAGTGTTGAGCACAGTTAGTTGTTTCTCCTAATGTAATCTTTTGATCTAACAACTGTTTGTTTGGGGAAGCAAGCATTTGAAAAAAACATTTTACTAAGGCTTTTGCAGCACTGTTTAAATAGTTTCCTTTGCTCTCATGCTGACTGTACCAGGAACATTTTAAAAGTAGCACAACTATGGATTCATTTGCACTCACACATTCAATCAGAAGTAGCTTACTCCATCAGTACGGCATTCCACTTCTGAACTGTCCCCAGTGCCAGCTCAGTTGACTTTCTGTTGAACTGATAGTGCAAACAATGTGGATGGCTTGGGCACTAACCAATTATTCCCAAACACTTAAGCTATCACAACAATATTATTAGTATTCAAAACAAAACATTAGGGCTGCAGGTCGCAATGTGGAGAATTGACTGATGCAATAGGAGAGCTTGCCACTACATCTACTGCCCATTCCCTTCTTGGATTCTATAACTCCTTATCTTTTCCTTCCTGCTGATTGCAAGTGGAACTTTAAGGTATGGTATAGCAGACACAGTGACTGAATTCAAGAAGAAACAGTGTGGGAGATTCAGTGGTTGCAATTTCCCTCTTGCATCAATACTATTAAAGGTAAAGGTCAGTTCTGCAGGTTGTAACCTGCAGATCCTAATAGTCTTTGCAATTTTGACTGTGATTGCACAGATGTCACAGGCCCATGGCCTGGATGCTGGTGAGTCACAATTCAACTTCCCCTATCATCCATGAGTACTACTCCCGTCCTTTATCTGAGAAGCATAGGAGTGTTCAAGAAGCCTTTCAAACACAGAAACAGGTCGTAAACAAGGTTACCCTGTTCTCCTGCCAGAATGTCCCACCATTTTGTGAACCCAGTAAACAAGCCAGAGAAGGGGCAGATTGAATCCCGCTGGACGAGAGATGCACTGATCACAGTAGTATAAACACACCAACTGAGGCAACCCTTAAAACCCATCAAAATATATAAAACTTGTATGGTAAAGGAATTTAAAAAAAAAACATAGCATACAAGAAAATGGTTTCAGAATGCCATTTGTAAAACGTGCATGTCATGATGTGAAAGTTAAAGGAAAAGAATGCAAGATCATAGAAACATCATTATAAAGACAATTCAGTCATTTCAAATATAAGTTCAGATGCAACTATTTCTATCCAGGACATCAATATTGTAATATAAAAACTTTTCCAACTCTGGCAGGAAACTGGTACACTGACCCATTTCAAACAGGATTTTTCCTCATGTAGATTCTGCTGTACTTAAAGAGAGTGACATATGAATTCTATCCCCTCCCCCCCAAGTTAGAATTTAAAAGTATATGAAAAGCAAGGTGTGGGGGGAACTGTTTCAAAATACCAAGTCACTAATTCTCAAACAGCAAAGAATTTCTCTGTGAAGCTGAAAATATTAACTTTCTGAAAAACCCAATAAACATTTCAGAGAATGGAAGCTTTCAAATTGCATTTACATTCTTTAAAAATATTCTAGAAAGAAGTGTACAGTTCTTAAAGAATTGTAAAAGCATTCAAAGGGAAAAGCAGAAAGGGAAGAGAAAACCTGCTCAGTTTGGGCCATTTGTGTGTTCAAGTTGCCTATGGTTTGTGTACCTTTCTCTATGATATTTTCTTCCATTTTGTGAATTGTTGCCTTTTTATTAATGGTAGTTTGGAAGGCTGTATTCCCTTCCTCTCTAGTATAGAAATACACATCTTCTACTTACTTGAAAAGAAAAGAAAGAAGCAGCAGATCCACAAGTAAACTTCATTTATAGGCTGCCTGTTGATCCACATCCAACACTGCACTGTGGGTTGACTGTATGTTGACTTTCCATTAATGCTCAGCTGAATAATCTGTACAATGGGCAGCCATGTGGTTTCAGGAGCAGTCTGTGACACATCACAATACATAACAGGTACAGCTTTTACTTTGATTGCTGAGCTGTGGCTCTCGGTCAGTAACCCAGTTTCCCAAGTTTTTAAGCCCCCAAATTAGCACAGACAACTGAGTTTGCCTCTTAATGAAGAAAAATGAACTTTGAGTAGCTCAAGCAGACTTTCCCTCTCTTTTCACCACCCTCCACTTTCCAATTCTTGGAAAGGATTCCTGTGACAATTTGAGAATCCTAATTCTGTTGGTTTTTTTAAAAGCCTATTTTGGATCACTTTTGCATCAATGCAAGCAATGTTTGATTTTTTTTTTAAGACAAACTTGATTATCAAGTCCCTGGTCTATCAGTGTGAGCTTTGGAAAATGTAACTATGATAACTCTTTGACAGTATAAATTGAAAATATTTATTATTTCCAGTCTTATCTTTTTTAATGCAATTTGAGAAGTTTAGAAAATACTGCATCTGCTAAATTTTAATGAAGTTGATTGTGTTGGAAGAGAAATTGTAAAATATTTCTGTATATTGAATTTATTTTATGTTTTGCTTTTGGACAGTCAAGAACTATTTGACTTAAATGGTTATAGTACAAGGAATAGTGTGTCTTCTAAAATAGTCATTGATCCTTTTTTTCTTCAACTCATCTGTCTAATGAAGTCAGTAGGGCTGCAATCCTACACAATTATTCATAATAATAGTTACCTGGGAATAAGCCCCATTGAACGCAATGGGACTTACTTCTGAGTAGATGTGCACAGCATTGTGCTCTTGGTGGCCTTAGGCAAGCCGCAAGCCTGTGCTTCTCAATCTCAGCTCCCCAAGTGGTTGTCCACCTACCTCACAGGGTTGTTGTGAGGACAAAAAGGAGGGGAGGAAATATGTACACCACTCTGAGCTCCTTGGAGGAAGGGTGGTATAAAAATGTGAAAAAAAAAAAGTTCAATAGGAGATAATGGCGCTTACTTACCTTACAGGTTTGCTATAAAAACAACATCATGAATAATACATGTGAAGTGCTTGCAAATTTAAGCCGCCCTTACACCGCATGTGTCGCGTCCCAGAGTATCCGACATGTCGATTCTGATTGGCCCAACGCGTTGCTCCGCGTCCCGCCCCCACTGCACCAAACGCGGCCTCTCATTGGCCGAAGCTCAATTTATTCAAGTTGAAACGCACCGGAACGACCTTTGGCCAATGAGAGGCTGCGTTTGTTGTGGGGGCGGGACGCGGAGCAACACGTTGGGACAATCCAGAATTGACTCTGGGACGCCACACAGCAAGACGCATGCGGTCTGTTACAATTTTTAGAAAGCACTGTGCAAATTCTAAGTAGTATTAGCAGGCTTTCTCGCCTCTTCTCTGCTTAGCAGTGAAATGGATCAGAATAGTTTCTTATAAATACCGACTTGGAAGGAAGTCTCCTTTCCAGCTTGCAGTGTCAAGCAGAAGGCTAGAACTCACCTAACCAGGAGAACTAGATAGAGGATAGAGGGAAATTCTTCTCCCTCTCGCACACCAGAACCAGGGGACATGCACTAAAATTGAGTGGAGGGAGAGTTAGAACAGACAAAAGAAAATATTTCTTTACCCAGCGTGTAATTCATCTGTGGAATTCCTTGCCACAGGATGTGGTGATGGCACCTGGCCTAGATGCCTTTAAAAGGGGTTTGGACAGATTCATGGAGGAAAAGACCATCACAGGTTACAAGCCATAAGCAAACCCCCTGGTTTTAGAAGTGGGTTTTCTCTGTGCCAGGTGCAAGGGAGTGTCAACGGGAAACAGGTTATCTTGTTGTCTTGTGTGCTCCCTGAGGCATCTGGTGGGGCCACTGTGTGATACAGGAAGCTGGACTAGTTGGGCCTTTGGCCTGATCCAGCAGGGCTCTTCTTATGTTCTTATGTTCTAACTATTTGTAGGGTAAGTACCCCAGCCTCCTGCATGGCCCAGGAGTTATGGGGCATTTACTTGCCAGGACTTCTTGCTTTTTGTACACATGAAATAACTCTCAAAGAGTAACTTGTGTGTGTGGAGGGAGAGTTTGATCTGTTGATTCTGGAAAAAATGGACAAAGAGAACTGGTGTAGATACAGTACAGTCTAATTCTGAGCAACTTCAGTTTTATAGGAATAACACTTGGGTGTTATTGCATGTACACTTGGGTTTACTGCATGTACTGCAGTGTACATGCAATATTTTTCATGCAGTATTTTTCAGGCTGTATCAAATGGCCATCAGATTACCTGGCTAGGCTTTCTTTCTTTTTTCCTTTTTTTAAAATTTTGTCTTTGGCACGCTGCTTATTTTCCAGTAAAATGAAGACGGAAGATGGATTATTCAAAATTGATAACAGTAATGGACCATCCTGTAATGTTTTATTGAATTTGAGTTCTGTAAATTATGTGGTGGAGGGAAATTTGCCTGCTTAAGTATAACCGAAATTGCCACTGTGTTCATATAATTCTTCGTAGTGTAATTTAAGAAAAAGAACACTACCCATATCACTATTTGAGTAAAAGGTTAAAAGGTGCTATTACACTATCATGACAGCTCTCCTCTCGCTAATAAGCGACAAAGATAAATGCGTCTGCTTATAACTTACTTGGCAGGGCTCCAAACTGGCGGGTGGAGTTTGAAAATAATCTTCCACCTGGATATGAGATTTCAGCCCACTGCAGTGGAGACAGCATACAAGGATGTTCTGCATATTTGGGGAAGGTTTCAGCAAATCGCATTTTTCTTCAGCGAGCTTTGAAGTTCCACGAGGCTGATAAAATCTATGTGAATCAGTGATTACGTTCAAAGAGCAGACAAACTGGGGGCCAGACAGCGTTTCAGTTCATATTGGCAGACACTTTCATTTATCTCCCATTTTCAAGAATTCATAATTAGCTTTTGAAAGCGCTGATATTTATTGAACATTTTTGTGCAATTACTAATGAGGTCTACTTGCGACAACTTGTAAAGATTGTTTATTTTTTGTAATGTGGCTGTGGCTTAAATTGACTTCTGGTGCTGTGAGGGGAAAAAAAATAGAGCTAGCGAACTTAAGTGTGCACGTCTCTGTTTTGCAGGTGGCAGAAGTCCTAACAGAATTATTTTATACAAGAGGGATCTGAAACAAAATGCTATACCTCCCCAATTCTAATGCCCGTCAACCATTCTCAAGCAAGCCAGTTCCCTCTCCCTATCCCCCACCCTGTTGTTTGTGTGTTTTGTTGTTTTTGCAACTGACAGCTCAAGATTCTGTGGCTCCAGGGAGAGGGCATGAGCATGCTCAGTCTGCACCAGGCAGGGGCTTGGGGGGGGGGATGGAGAGAGTGGATAGAGAGAAGTTCTTTTCCCTCTCACACAACACTAGAAGTAGGGGACATCCACTAAAATTGAGTGGAGGGAGTATTAAAACAAACAAAAGAAAATATTTATTTACCCAGTGTGTAATTCATCTGTGGAACTCCTTGCCACAGGTTGTGGTAATTGCAGCTGGCCTGGATGCCTTTAAAAGGGGTTTGGATAGATTCATGGAGGAAAAGTCCATCACAGGTTACAAACCATAAACAACCTCCTGGTTGTAGGAGTAGGTTTTCTCTGTGCCAGGTGCAAGGGAGTGGCGACAGAATACAGGTATCTTGTTGTCTGTGTGCTCCCTGAGGCACCTGGTGGGGCCACTTTGAGATATAGGAAGCTGGACTAGATGGGCCTTTGGCCTGATCCAGCAGGGCTCTTCTTATGTTCTTATGATAACATTTACTTTTTCTTTTAAATTACAAATTTTGTACTTCTGTGTACCTAGACAGTCTTCAAAGTATATAGAAACCACACTCTTATATTGGTGTGATTCTTTTGCTCGCAGTTGGATATGCACTCAACTCCCTCAGTTTGCTATTAGCATATAAAATGGCGGGTTATAATAATAATCGCTGTAGTAGTGATGCTGGTCTGTTCTGTGTTCTGTGGAATTTTACAGTTTAGAAGTAAATGACTCATGGCAGAAATATACGCCAAATATAGTAGATGCAGGACTAACGAGGTTCTGGTTGGTCCTGCATTAGGAGGATTTGCAGCTTCCGGCCAGATCTTGTCCCCTGAAAAGTATCCCTTACTAGTTAACCCAGAGACAAGAGGAGTATTTCTTGTGACAACTGCACTTACTGGCAGTGTATAGAGAATGGTGAGAGAAAAATAGATGATATCTCACAGTGACTGAGATTGAGCTGTACACCAAGACCTTCTTGGCTTGAATTTAATCTCTAGCACAAAGTCACAAGGTGGCCTTGGCTAAACTAGTCCCTCTGTCAGCCTCAGTTTCCCAGCTCTGCTGTGGTAATGATTGTACTTGCTTTACAAGGTTATTGTAAGGATTGCATCCAGATAAATACCTGTAAAATTCTTTACTTGCTTTATATGACCCGCTGTCTTCTAGACAGGAAAACGTAATTTCAGAGGAAGTTGGTTCCTTGATGTTTTTGTACTATGATTCGCTGTGATTCTCAAATAATATGTATAACACACGAGCACTGGTGTCACTGCAGGGGGGGCGGAGCTCTAAGTTCCGCCGCGGTCAGACCCTACGTTACACGGGAGCACGAAGCGCCCCCGCCCCCTCGCCTTTGGAGCCATTCAAGTCGGTGAAAGCAACGACTTGAATGGCTCTAAAGGCAAGGGGGTGGGGGCGCTTCGTGCTCCCGTGTAGCAGAGTGTCTGACCGCGGCGGAAGAGCTCCGCCCCCCTGCAGTGACACCAGTGCACACGAGAGACTTGAGAGAACTGAGCACATGAAGCCTAGGCAGGCCATTAGTCTGTGTATCCTTGTATTGGCTACTACGGTAACAGTGGCTTTCCAACATCTCACACAGAAGCCTTTCCCAAACCTGCTCTCTAAGACACCTGGGACCTTCTGCATGCAAAGCATAGGCTGTACCACTGAGCTACAGCCCTATTCCCAGCTGTTAGTGGGCTTCACTATATAAATTACTGGTAATGAAATAATAATTAAAGGATCTCCTTGAGACCAGGCATGCCCCCTTTACAGTCAGTCTCTTGCAAGGGCAGGCAGTTTTAATGTGAGTTTGCCTCAGGAATGACTGGATTTTTCACTCCCCTGAGGAAGAGCGAGAGAGAACAGAGTGTTGTTGCTTTCAGAGGAGGTAATCTGCTGAATCTCTGCATGACTTTCTGCTCTGGGCATGTCTGTTCCCAGTGATGAGGCATGGACAGAGCAGCAACTCCTATACAGATACAGCTGTTAATCTTGGGGGGGGGGGGAGGGATTGTTAATTTGTGTCTTGAATGGGCATTGTGGAACTTTTGCTCACAGAGGCAAGTCTAGGATAAAATAGGGGTGGGAATGTCTATGCTTCTTCCCTGAGTCCCTTGAGGAGGAGGAGGAGGAGGATAGAAACATTCCTCCTGTGGAAGGACTCCTACAGGTGGAAACAGGGGCAGCCCACATTGATTAGGCATTCAAGGCAACGTTAAATTCTGCTGTTCTCCAACCAAATTTTACTGCCCTGCCAACATGCACAGGCACACATGCCAGCATTCCCCCCCCCAAGTGTGAGTGCCAGCACCCTGCTCCCTACCACTGGCAGCACCCACCCACCCCCAAATCAGCCAACACCTACCATCCTCACCTTGCTCCAGTACTTCTGAACTGGGGGAGGGGTAGGAGGAAATAAGAACCACCCCCTGTCCTCAGTTGTTATCCAAGAAAGTGAGCAAGAAAGGGGTGGGGCAACCAGCACGTGAGCAATGGGGTAGGCAGCCATGGGATGTGAGTGGGTGCCAAGACCTGCCCCAGCGAGGCTTCAGTCAGCCTCATGGCTGGACTAGTCTGGGTAGAAGCCTTTCACAGGTAGAAGTAAACCTTGACATGCAACCCATAATAAATATGTAACACTTGCTCCAGCCTCATCCATTAATATAGTCCCATCTACCCAAAGCACTGTTCCAGCTGCATGCTACGTGCTGCGGCAAGGAGAGTCATGCCGGCCACATGACCACGGAGGCGTCTTCGGACAACGCTGGCTCTTCGGCTTTGAAATGGAGATGAGCACCACACCCTAGAGTCGGACACGGATGGACTTAATTATCAGGGGTCACCTTTACCTTTACCCAAAGCACTGTGTAATTGTGCAGAACAGCATCAACTGAAAAAGGGGGGGGGGAACGAAGCAAACCACACAACAATCTCCTTTGAATGCTTTAGAAAAACTTGAACTTTAACACAATTATTATTCTTTCACAAATGCCTCAAGTCAAATTTACAAACTTTATTTACAATCAGAATTGTTGGGGTGATTTATTTAAGGTGGCAGCACTAAACCCCCTTACTTAGACATTAAATCCCATTGAAAGCAATGACGCATTCCTAGGTAAACATGGTGAGAACCCGCCTATCAGATTTTAGTGATTTTTGGATCAGTCTAGAAAGTGGTGCTCCTCAGCAGGGAGAAAGCAACTTTCCCTCTTCACCTTTTCTAGTGGCTGTTTTCTGTTGCCTCTTTTGCATCTATTTTAGATTGTGAACCCTCACAATCAGGGAACATTTACAGCTCAATCCTATTATTTTCCCCGTTATAGCATGTAGCTGTGCCAAAACGGGTTGCACTGTATGCTATGGTAATGGGGACAGATTGGGAGGCTTGGGAGGGGAAAGGTAAAATATTTTCCCTTACCCTTCTGTAAGCCTCCCGATCACCAATGGGTCTCCTCAAACCTGTGCCAGCTCTTTAGCTGGTACAAGTCTGAGGAGACAAAGGGGGTGTGTCGGCTATTCTTGAAGGGGATAGCATCCAGTGCAAGTCACCTGCACTGGGTGGCACCCCCTCCGACCTCTGTTACGCCTCCAGCCCCTCCCCCAGTCCAACCTCCCCACCGACATACCTGGATTGGCAGACCTTCCTCACCCTGCTGCCGCACATGGTGCTGCTCTGGCATCTTCGGCGGCATTCTGGAAGCACGTGGTTTCACGCACAGCCGGACGTTTGTGGTTTGTGACGGCCGTAAACAGCTACTAGAACAGTAGTGCTGCCTAGGATTGCAGCCTTATTTCTTTATTTTGCTATGTAAACTACTTTGTGAACGTTTTATGTTGAAAAGCAGTATATAAATATTATTAATAATAATTATTAAATATTAATAATAATAATTAATAATAAGTAAATAAGTAATACAGTGTTGGATAAAGGAGACCTGAGTTTGAACTTTAAAGCTTGCTTGACGATTGACATAATAATAATAATAATAATAATAATACAGTGGGTCCTCCTTATCTGTGAATGGCCATCCACGGTGGGAGGGATTCCATTAGGAGCGGGGGCGGCAACACAGTACCTTTTCAAGAGCCACGTGGGCCTGCTGCCCGCTTCTTCGCTCTGGTGCTGCATTCTAAGCTTTTAAAAGGCCTGTAAAAAGGGGGGGAAAACACAACCAGAAGCGACTTCTGGTTGCGTGCGCAAGCAGAAGTAACTTCTGGTCGCGCTTTTTTTTTTTACAGGCCTTTTAAAAGCTTGGAACGCGGCTCCATGTGGAATCCCTCCCTCCGTGGATGGCCATCCACTGATAAGGAGGACCCACTGTGTTGTTGTTGTTGTTGTTGTTTTGTTAAGGTACTGTGGTGCCTCCCCCGACACTCCCCCTGACCGTGGACATTTGCATCCGCGGGGGTTCCAGGAACGGAACCCCTGCGGTTGCGAAGGGCCCACTGTAGTAGTAATAAAATATTTGTATGCTTCTTTTCAACAAACGTTCACAAAGCAGTTAACATAGCAAAATAAATTGAGATGGTTTCTTGTCTCAAATGAGCTCACAATCTAAAAAACTTAATCCAAATAAGAGACATACTAGACACACTAGCAGTCACTAGAAAAGATGCCATGTTGGGTGAACAAGGACAATTGCTCTCCTTCCACTAATTATATGAGAGCCACCACTTAAAAGGTGCCTCTTAGCCAGGTAGCGGGGCTAATTTAGGTCAGCTGTAGCCGAACACCAAGTGCGCACCAATGCCAGTGACTCAACAGAGCAGTTTGAGAGTAGTCCCTACTGTTACAAAATTATTTTAATTATGCTATGATTATCTTTTTGGGTGACAGTTTAAATATTTATGAGGAAACGTTACAGTGAAAACCATGAGGGAAAAATGGTACACACCTTATAATAAATCTGGTATGAATCACATAATGAGGATGAAATGGGATAATCACCATGTATATCACTTTGAGCTCCTTGGAGGGGGTGGTAGTACATAAATGCGAGAAAGATGTGGAAAAAGTATATTATTATTAATAATAATAATAATAATAAATAACAGTATTTATATACCGCTTTTCAACAAAAAGTTCACAAAACGGTTTACAGACAAAAATCAAATGATTAAATGCCTCATTATTATAATGGCTAACATTACATTTTATGTTAACAATTTATTTAGGAATTTTTATCATGCCTTTTGACCCCCTTGAGATGCCCCAAGAACAGTTCACAAAAATTTAATATCTCCATCTCTAAGCAGATAAAACATTACAATATCATCAATAATTAAAATAGAACAATGAGGGAAGCATAAGCTGATTCAACAAGGGAACATAACTGAAACGCCTGGTGAAGACAGAATGCCTATAGCAGAGGCCAAAACAAGCCTCCAAGGGCAGGAAGTTCCACAGCCTGGGGGCTGCAGTCAAAAAGGCCATGCCCCATTTTACCCTGACCTGTCTTGATTAAGCTTCAGCTTGTTCGCCCATATCCATTTCATAACTGATTCAGCACCTGATGAAAAAGAGAGGTAGAGCCACATATTGATGACTCTTCAGCCCCAACCTCTGGACAGCCTCTCCTAGCAATTTTAGGTAGATGTTGGAAGGCATGGGAGACAACATGGAATTCTGTGAGACCCCATAGATCAAGGAGTCAAACATTCTTCCAGCCCCACCTTGTAGGGCCTACTGTCCAGATAGGAATGGAACCATTGCTATAATAATAATAATAATAATCAGTATTTATATACCGCCTTTTCTTTGGTCATCGGATTTCTCCTCTGACTTTAATTCAAAGGCAGATTACAGAGGCAGGCTTTCTAAACCCCAAGGGGCTTTTATAATACAGTATGTTCCAGTCTTGCATAGAACCCTTCATTCTAGGTGGTTTCCTTTGCAGTCCAGACTCTCTTTGGCATCCACCTCATCACACTTCGACTGACAGGCAACCTTGACTCCCACTCAAGGTTCCAGCTGCAGCTTCTCTCCCTCACAGAGGCTCTGCAGCTTATCAGTGGCGTGCCGGCAGCTCTCCGACAGACTTCCGGCCGTCCCAAACTGCCATCCTTGAGATCTTCAGGCATATGAGACGGCCGCCCTACCAATTGAGCCAGACCTCCTCCAATACCGTGTCCCCTAATCCTGTCCCAGCACGATGACCCAGGAAGATACTATTGTTGATAGTATTAAAAGCCCCTGAGAGATCCAGCAGAACCAACGGAGATGTTCTCCTCTAGTCCAGTTCCTCACATAAGTAATCTACCAGGGCATCCAAAGCCATTTTGGTCCCAAATTCCAGATTGATAAGGATCAAACTATACTCAAACTAATATAGACACTATTTCAATAATTTATAATAATTAAAACTGGTGGTATATTTTACTTGTGCATCCTAAAAGCATTTTTTTTCAAAGTGTAAGAGCGAAATGTGCCTCTAACTTTGACTGAGGAAAAATACTGTGCCTGCTTAGCTCTTAACTGGGAAATGCTGTTCAGTAGTCATCATCTCTGAAGATTTATTATTGGGTGTGTATTTTTTTTCCATTATTTTCACTGTAATTTTTCCTCAAACATTCAGAACCAAAAGATGATAATCATAGCACAATTAAAATAGTTAGGTAAAGCTGGGGCCTAGCCTAGTCTCAAGCCGGTCTGTTGGACCAGCAGTGTTTTGTGTGTTTGGTGTCAGTGTCCAATTCCTTATATTACCATAGGGTAGGCTTACCAGATAGTTGACCGGGACGGAGCGATGCGTTATGGCCCCCCCACGCCCCGCCCCCTTAAGGGGAGAACGCACCGTCCTGGTCGACGATCTGGTAAGCCTACCGTAGGGCCATGTATTCCCACCTTCTTACAAACGGTTACTTTTTATCTTACTGCTTATTGTTAATTTTCTCTAAAGCATTAATTTCAGGTGTTTACTTCTTCCTTTTTAAATTCAATTTTTACATTGTTAAACAACCATTGGTCACGTAGGAACCTGTCTTTCACCAAGTCCACTTAGTACATCATTTCATTAGAACCCATTTAGGACAGCATTGTTTATGGTGACTGGTAGCACCTCTCCAGGGATTCAGACAACGGCCTTCCCCAACTAGGAACTGAGCCTAAGGCTTTCTGAATGCAAAGCAAGCACTCTACTATTTAACTGAACCCCCATTCACATGTTAGTTTGTCTGGAATTTGTGTACCCTTGGTGACTGCCACAGCCATACAGTGCAATCCTGTGTAACCTTGCACCGGTGTAACAGCAGATGCACTTACACTGGTGCATCTACTGTTACACCGGTGCAAGGTTACACAGGATTGTGCTGATAGATGCTTAGGGACTGAAAGGGACAGGATCCATACTCACTGCAGAGGTAGTCCATGCTATGTTGTACAGAGTGTAGGTTGCCTAGGTCGTCCGAAGAACAGATGCTGCAAGTCAGTCCAGCAAGTGTGTCTGTACAGGGGAACTAGTTTAAAATGCAGGTTCACTAGCCAACCTAGCCAGAAAAGGAGGTCCTTCATGCACCTGCGATCAGTTAGATCTTGAGTGTGAAGCATGTAACAGCTTGGCTCTGAATGGTCATCTATCATGGATAAAACAGAAATGCCATCCAAGCCACGCATTTAAATTAAATATATTGGGGGATACAAAGGTTCCCTACCTTTGACGGAAGGGGCTTCTATTGGAGGAAGACACCTTACCGTGAAGGAGAAAGGAAAGCTTTGGATCCAATCTATTACTTTTTTGAAGAGACAAATTCCCTATGTGTATCCTAAACAATCCCAAGAACATTTTAGGAGTTTAAATTCCTAGTGTTGGCTATTTTACTTGTTTGTTCATTACACCTTCATCTTGCCCTTACTCCAAAAGCTCAGTGAAATGTACACTGTTCTACCCCTTCCCCCATTTTATCCTCACAACAACCCTGTGAAGTAGGTTAGGCTGAGAGATGGTGATTAATTAAAGGTCACTCGAAGACCATCACCGCTGGGTTGAGATTTGAACCCAGATCTTCACTGTCCTAGTCTGACATTTTAGTTGCTACACCAACAAACATAATCCTAGGCATGTCTTCTCAGAAGTAAGTCCCATTGTGTTCAGTGGAGCAGTGGTGTTTCTACAACCGCCCTCCCCGCGCCAGAAGTGACAACGGCTGCAGCCGTTATTCACCATACAGAGGCAAACAGCGGGCGGGAGGGCCAAACATGCCGACGGCGCTCCTCGCTCGCCCTGGTGAACGAGACAATCTGCCACTGGTCGCCGTGACAACCCCCCGGCTGTCTGGGTCCTGATCCTGCCGCCCGGGGGCCCACTGCCCAAAGGCCCCCTCCGCTGACGACACCACTGCAGTGGAGCTTATTTCCAGGCAAGTGTGTATAGGTTTGTAGCCCAAATTGCCTTCACCAGGGTAGCAACCATGAGGTATCTATGTTGATTATTTATAAATGCATACATAAATATGAAAATCTCTTTAAGACAGGTGAGTCTTAGATTTTTTCTCATAACTTCCTACAATTTATATAGTAGAGAGGATGTGTGTGTGAAGACAATTTTTCCAGTTATATGGAAGGAAAGGAGAAAATGTTGACGTATCATGATAAATACTGTATATGTCTTACAGCCCAATCCTGTGTAACACTTGCACCGGTGTAACAGTAGATCCCCCGGTGTAAGAGCACTTATGCCAGTGTAACTTGCCGTACGCTGATGGACACCAGCTTAACCCCCCTCGGACACCACGCATGCGCAGTTTGGATGCGGAATGGATGCCGGTGCAACTCTGCCGGCACAAGGGGCATTCTGGGGACGTCTGGATGCCCCCAGAATGCCCCCTGTGCTGGCGGAGTTGCGCTGGCATCTGTTCCACATCCAAACTGTGCATGTCAGAGGCGTCCGAGGGGGGTTACGCCGGTGTCCGTCCTGCGTCCGTCAGCATATGGCAAATTACACTGGCATAAGTGCTCTTACACCAGGGGATCTCTTACACTGGTGCAAGAGTTACACAGCATTGCACCCTCAATCAGTTAAGCCATGTTTTCCAATGATTACCTGTTCATACCTGCTCTCAAGTTATTTTTCAAATATTGAGTGGGGGGTGGAGGAGCAAAGCACTGCTTTCAGAATGACAATCTGCATACATCTTTCACTATATTTTCCTCTTAGAGATGCTTTCTGTGCATAGTGGTTCCCTATTTCAAGAAATGGCTCTCTGCCTCTGTAGGTTGAATTTATGCTTTATTGCCGGCTTTGAATAAGAGTGATGTAAAAATGCTGTAGAATTACTTGGATTTTATTTATTCTTGTCTGTCTTAGAAAGATTTCATGGCAAGTTAAGTCAGTAAAAAAGAGTAGACCAATTAAGCAGATTCAGTTTGTATTGTGCATAAAGCAGATGCTTAATAAAATTAAGAATACAATTGAGGCTCTCTTCTGCACTACCTAAATTGTCAGTAATATATTCCTATGCAGGATGAATGTCTTTTTACTGTGCACTTTCTAAAGTCAGTGAAACAAAGAAAAGCATGATTAGCAGCAACTGTGTATGCTGTATAAGGCTGCATAATGTAACATTTTTGTTGGGTTTTTTTTCCCCCTCTTGTGCTCTTTTTCCTCTACAGGGCTTGCTCTCAGAAATCCTGCGAAAGGAAGAGGACCCCAAAACTGCTTCACAGTCTTTACTGGTAAACCTTCGGGCTATGCAGAACTTCTTACAGCTGCCTGAAGCAGAAAGAGATCGAATATACCAGGATGAAAGGGAAAGGAGCTTGAATGCAGCCTCTGCAATGGGCCCCACACCTCTTATAAGCACACCGCCCAGCCGACCTTCACAAGTAAACTATTTTCCAAATCTTTCTGTTCTGCTTGTTCCTAAAGCATTAGTGATGCATAAAAAAACTGTAAATCCATATTGTGGAGTATTTTTGTTTCAGCTACAATAATGAGAGTGGGAATTCTAATCCCTCCCTCCCCCCCCCACAAAAAATTATACATGCAGATTTGTGTCTGTTTTACCATGTACAAATGTATAAATCAATGCAGACCTTTCACTAATACCTCCCTTGATGTGCTTTTGGTTTGCATAGATGGGAAGGGAGCAGGCAGTCTAAAGACAACCTCAGATGTACTGTATTGCAGGGAGTTAGCATTTGATGTGAAGATTTGAACGTAGATCTCTGAGCCCAAAACATCAATCCACAAGTTCACTTTAATTCTGAAATGTTAAAGTAAACAATTCTGTGTGGGATTGCAGGTTTTCCATTTGATCATTTGACACAGAGGTGGCAGCTCAAAGAAAGTACAAGTTGCACTTGCCGTTCTGTAGTACTTGGGGGATTGGCACATAATTTTTTTTTCTGGTTTAAAGATTGAGCCTGACTGTTCCCTGGAAGGACAGGTACTAAGGCTGAAACTCAAATATTTTGGCCACCTAATGCGAAGAGAGGACTCTCTGGAGAAGACTCTGATGCTGGGAAAGATTGAAGGCAAAAGGAGAAGGGGAAGGCCAAGAATGAGATGGTTAGACAGCATCACCGATGTAACAAACATGAAAATGAGCGAACTCAGGAAGATAGTGGAGGACAGGAAGGCCTGGCGGGATATGGTTCATGGGATCACGAAGGGTCGGACACGACTTAACGACTGAACAACAACAAAGATTGAGCTCCCAAGTTAAAGAGCTTGATCATGTATCTACCCATCACAATACACAAGCCTTTTGTCCAACTTATGGGAAAGATCAATGCCCATGTGAACAGGTCTCGAAGTACATAGTAACATGTGAAGGAGAGGCACATACCTGAAAAACAGTACCCAGGCTCTTCAGATCTACCAGTTTTGCATGTCTCTTTAAACAAAACACTGGCATAGGCAGAAGTACAAATCCCCTGAAACTGTATTCTACAGTATTTCTAAAATTCTAGCCAGGTTCTTTTTGGACTCTCATGACTTTCTGCTTCTGGCTGCTGAGATGAGCTGACCTTCAGATACAAATGGTACTCACAGTTTCTAATTTCGGAGGCTATCTTTCTGTGTGCTAGCACTTGATTAAGATTGTTTAAACACCTTTGAAACTCAAATGCCTGGTTGTTCTCTAAATAGAAAAAAATTGTTCTAATTGACAATCTTTGTGCCAAGTCTTATTTTAATGACACACATGAAATGGCCAAAATACAAAAATGCAGCCTTCCTTCCTTGAGAAACCACCATGAAGAGGGCAGCTAATGGAAACACTAACACTTAAATATAACTGTGCTTCCAGGCGCCACTGTAATAATGGAGTAGTAAACTTTGTCCTGATAAAAAGCCATTCTGAAAGCAACTACATTTATTATACCTCTTGTGCCATTTGCAGAACAGAACGGGAAAGTAGTTTGTTTTGCTTGGAATGAACTACTTTATGAATTTTAATGTACAATGTAATATTAAAAGCTAAACCAGGATTAAAAAAGATTTTTGTTCCTAAACTAAAACAGTACTTATGGGAATACATTTATAAAAGGTTTTTTGTTTCAGTATCACCTGGGGAAAAAGTGAGCTCCCATATTTGTGAAGTCTTGCTCATTTACTTGTTGGATTCTTCACTGGTTTGTGCTTTCATCAGAAAATATGAATGACTCCAGAATTTCCGATTTTCATAATCGGCTTTAAGTGAGGAGACAGATATATGTGCAGATTAACTAGGTGAAGGGTGTCTTCTCAGTATTTTTAAATGACTACTAGAAATGAAAATTGTTTGTCTTAGAAAGATGAGACTAAAAGCTTACGGTAGTTTCATAGTAATGATATCAAAGTTTTGTTACTGTTACAAATAACTGACTCGTTGATGCCTAGATACATTGCAATTTTTAGATGTAAGCTTTTAGCAGGAATTTGTTTCAAATTTTGTAAAGTGCTCTATGCATTGATATAAATAACTTTTACTGTATGTTTTGGTGGTACACCATTTTAACATTTTAGAAGGTTTTATGTCCATTGCTAGCACTTTTTCCTTCCAGATCTCTGTCGTAAGTTCATTTTTTTAAATCTAACACTCCATCTCTTTTCAGAAAACTGAATATTTAAGAATCTTTTTTGGGGGAGAGGGAACACTTTATAAATCTATCACATGCTAAATTGTGACTTATGCTTTCAGTAGAAGTTATGAAAAAAGAACTTTGTAGATAGCCTCCAAAAGGTTAATTAGCAATATAATGTAGTGCTTACCAGAGCACAGCAGACTAATCATCCATGCTATTCTTAATGCTTCAGGAGAAACTGTTAAAAAGAAAGGGAAATAGTTTTGAGGCTGATCTGTTATGCAAGAGTTTTGAAGATATGAAGAAACATTCTCAAGTGACCTATATATCCCAAGTTCATCAGTGTACACCAAACAGCTTCATTAATATTTCTTCCTAAAAATAATTCGGCTTCATCAGGGTTTTTTTAAATAAAGATTTGTACAAATCTTTAAAATACAGGTATGGTTCACTATTATACATGAAAATCCCCTACTTCCCTTGGTATTCTTTGAATGAGGCCTTCTAGAGAACTGCCTATGGTAATAAATAAATAAATGGACCTGATATAGCTGTCTGCTAACAGTAGTGCAATCTAATTATTCTTTTTGACTGTGTCTCTGATTTCGCCCATGTAGTCCATCTGGGACCACTTTTAAAAGAATGTTATCAAATCATTATTCTCTCCAGTCTTGAGAAAATGATTGCTTTGGGTGAGTCAATAAGTATCTTGGTGTATGCAGTTGAAAACCAAACTACTTATCTATGAATCCTGATCATATATAAGTGGTAAGAGTAGTAGCATAAACTCTAAGGCAAGGGTGGGGAACCTATTTCTGGTGGAGGGCCATTTTCCCATGGGGAAAATTTGCTGCGGGCTAGCCGAAAATTTTGGTCCCCCCACCACAAATTTGAAAAAAAAAACCGCGAATTTACCGCTCACCCACCCACCGCTCTCCGAAGCCCCACCCACTCGCTCTCCTTACCTCAGGCTCCTTGGCTCCGGTCCGCTGCCGCCTTCTTCCCGCACCTCCTCCTTTTGAAAGCGGCCTTCCTGTACCTGCGCAGATCGCCGCTGAGGCCGAGAGGGCAATCTCTTGGCCTCTGCGGCGATCTGTGCAGGTACAGGAAGGCCGCTTTCAAAAGGAGGAGGCGCACGGCGGCGGAGCCTCCGGTCCGGTCTCGCGCGGGCTGGATCGGATCGTCCCGCGGGCCGGAGGTTCCCCACTGCTGCTCTAAGGGGAAATAGGTTGATCATCTTCACTGTATGAAAGGGTACCCAAAAGACCAGTTATTCACCATATTCTATGACTGCAACTAAAACAGCAATTTTAAAATACAATTTTTATTGAAATACCAGCTAAAATCGTTTGTAAAAACCATTCAACTATAGAACAATTTTAAAAAAAATCTTCCTTAATCGAGATTAATGACCCAATCCTATGAGGGTCACTAGTTCTGTTAGAGGTTGATGCTTTAAGTGTCATAAAAAGTGCTCCAGAAGTACACAGAGCTCTGTGCTTCAGGGTGTGGGTCCTCCCCGCAGATGGCGGGGAGGACCCCATGCACAGTGGTGGCGAATAGGAGCCCCGCTGACGTTGGCAGGGTGGGCAGAATGGGTGGGGGGAGGACTAGGGGCATGTCAGTGGCAGGAGGGATTGCACCTGGTGCAAGCGACTTGCACTAGATGCTATCCCCCTCTGGAGCCAGCACAGTCCCTTTGTCTCTTCAGACTCATGCCAGCGAAAGAACTGGTGCAGGTCTGTGGAGGCCCATTGGCGGTCAAGGGGTTTACGGAGGGGTAGGGGAAAATATTTTCTATTTCCCCTCCCAATCTCCCCTCCCCCCATAGCATGCAGTGCAGCCTATTTGACACAGCTGCATGCTATGGTGGAGAAAGGATAGGATTGGACTGTTAAGTTCATTTAAAGATCTGCAGGGCTCCATTGGTCTTTTTTAACGTATGAAAACCGTTTGGTTTGTAGAATTTTCAATTCTTTCTCCTTAATACTAAGTATATTAACTTAAAAGTAAGATTCATGGTTTTCACCACAACTTACTTCTAATTAAGAGCATTTAAAACTACAGAGAGTGCTGGCTGTTGTAGTGCCTCTTAACTGAGCATTTATGTTTTTTAATTCCTTTGCTAATAAGAGATGCAATTCATATTTTTCTAGGTAAAAACTACCGCTATTGCAACAGAAAGGAATGGAAAACCAGAAAACAATACTATGAACATTAATGCTTCCATTTATGACGAGATCCAGCAAGAAATGAAGAGAGCTAAAGTGTCTCAAGCGTTGTTTGCAAAAGTTGCAGCAACTAAAAGCCAGGTAAGAGCCTCATCGGGCATCAACAAGTTAATTTGCCATTAATGCTTTTCCAGCATCTGTTCCGCTATGGAATTTTGTTGGGCTTCATGGGGAAAAAGGGTAGGGTGAAATGCAGGCATGAACCAGAAAATGTTAAACATGGTTCAGTAAACTATCATAAGAAACCAACTGTGGAATCCAGAGCTCTTAAGCACAATCAGCTTTCTCTGCATTTTTCCTTGTTATTTTAACAACACATTTACTTTTACTCTGATGGAAAATGGGCTTTTGTCCACCAGAATAGATAGCTATCCTACACACTAGGGGAGCACAGATCACCGTAAAGGCTGATTTCCCATTTTAATGCCACATTTCCTCTTTAACCACAGAAAATAATTTTTATTGCAATTTGACGTCGGTGTTTTCTTAGGACTCGCAGTTTAGCAGGACAAATTTTGTTTCGATTAATTAATATCAGGTAGCCAGTTTTTCAAAAGTCTACATTCCCAATTTGACATTAAACCGCTGAACCATGAGCTATCGATCGAAAGGTCGGCAGTTCGAATCCGCGACGGGGTGAGCTCTCGTTGCTTGGCCAGCTCCTGCCAACCTAACAGTTCCAAAGCATGTTAATGTGAGTAGATAAATAGGTACCGCTTGCGGGAAGGTAAACAGCGCTCAGTGTTCCAGCCACATGCTACGCGCTGCGGCAAGGAGAGTCATGCCGGCCACATGACCACGGAGACGTCTTCGGACAACGCTGGCTCTTCGGCTTTGAAAAGGGGATGAGCACCACACCCTAGAGTCGGACACAACTGGACTTAATTGTCAGGGGTCACCTTTACCTTTTTAATGCAAACAGAAATTCTGTTCTTGGTGTGGTATATTTTGTTAAATGCTGCATTGACTTTATTTTAAGGTAAGCCTTCTGGTATACACCTATCATACACCTTGTATTTTATAGATAGGAATATAAGCATTCTCTTGATGAGTCAAACCAAATATATAGCACTCACAGTGCAATCCTATCCAGCTCCCCCACTGGTGCAGCCAGTAAATTGGAAGGGAAAGGTGATTTAAATCACATTATATTGATGCCTGTCAATTGGCATTGCACTATTTTCCAAGAGGATTCCATGGCACTCTGTGTCTCCCCTGGCTGGTTTCTGCAGCTCCCCTGGGAGCCACGCCTCCCAGTTTGCGAACCACTGCACTAGAGGTATAGAAGTCACGAGGGAACAGTGCAGCTAAATGTAAAGTTGATGTATGAGAGAGGTTATCCTTGCCCATAAAGCCAGATAAGATAAAAAATCTCCCTAACTGATCAGCCTCTTACATTTGTCTTAAGGAAGAAATTTGTGTTTCCATTCTTGCTGGATTGACAGAATGTGACCTCCCTTTATTAAGAGTGTATTTGGAACTTTGGTGTTGTAGTTTGCTTTGTTATTTAAGCCTCAACTTTGGAAACATTTGCATTTGGGAGTCACTCCATCTCTCATTACATAGAAAAGATGTTTCTTTTTAAAGTTATATGCTGTAAGGAATACTTAAAAAGGATATTTTGGAAATGTTATATCAAAAATGATTAAACTCAAGCTGTGGACTGTAAAAAAATTATAGCTTTACAGGCCACATGCCTGCCTACCCTTCAATCACTGTCAAAGTGATAATTTCTGCAATAATATGTTTCTTTTATTGTGGGATTCTAAACACCAAGTGCTGTTTAAACATTAAACTGAATTGTTTATGTTAGAGCTGTACTCAGTGTGTCATACATCAGGCCACTATAATCTCTCATGGAATGTAAAATTCTGTCATGAATCATGGCTTGTGTATTGGAAATTACTGTAATTTTGATTGGAAATTACAGGACTCCTGAAATGTTTCTAATTATGATAGAATGTTAACCACAGCTTCAAACCTGTGTGCTTCTTTAGCTGTCTCTTATTTTCATGCAAAGGTTATGCATTAAGATATATCCATTATGAGCACCCTACCAAGTTACCCATCTTTTGTGTGTTCTGCTCAGCTATGATACTGTATCCCTAAAGTCACTGAGTTCCTAGCTCTACTTGTATATGTTGATTCCAAATTTTCTCCCATGTACTAAAAAAAGTCACATAGGACCTTTCTTATTCATTTTAAATCAAGCGTGTGTGTGTGTGTGGGGGGGGGGGGTTCTTTCAAAACAGAAAACACCAATGTTGAATAATAGTAGTCCAGGAATTAGGGAGTTGACAGCTGAAAATAACCAAGTAAGCATAAAAACATAAGAAGAGCCCTGCTGGATCAGGCCAAAGGCCCATCTAGTCCAGCTTCCTGTATCACACAGTGGCCCCACCAGATGCCTCAGGGAGCACACAGCCAACAAGATAACCTGTTTCCTGCAGCCACTCCCCTGCACCTGGCACAGAGAGAACCTACTTCTAAAACCAGGTGGTTGTTTATGGCTTGTAACCTGTGATGGTCTTTTCCTCCATGAATCTGTCCAAACCCCTTTTAAAGGCATCTAGGCCAGGTGCCATCACCACATCCTGTGGCAAGGAGCTCCACAGATGAATTACACGCTGGGTAAAGAAATATTTTCTTTTGTCTGTTCTAACTCTCCCTCCACTCAATTTTAGTACATGTCCCCTGGTTCTGGTGTTGTGCGAGAGGGAGAAGAATTTCCCTCTATCCACTCTCTCCATCCCATGCATAATTTTATAAGTCTCAATCATGTCCCCCCTCAGGCGCCTTTTTTCTAGACTGAAAAGCCCCAATCGCTGTACCATTCCTCATAAGGGAGGTGCTCCAGCCCACGAATCAGTTTGGTCGCTCTTTTCTGCACCTTTCCCAATTCAACTATATCCTTTTTGAGGTGTGGTGACCAGAACTGGACACAATACTCCAGATGCGGCCTTACCATCGATTTGTACAAAGGCATAATGATATTGGCCGTTTTATTCCCAATCACTTTTTTAATGATCCCGAGCATGGAATTGGTCTTCTTCACAGCCGCCGCACACTGGGTCGACACTTTCATCGACCTGTCCACCAGCACCCCAAGATCTCTCTCTTGAGCCGTCACAGACAACTCAGAACCCATTAGCGTATATGTGAAATTTTGGTGTCTTGCCCCAATGTGCATCACTTTGCACTTACTTACATTGAAGCGCATCTGCCATTTTGCTGTCCATTCTCCCAGTTTGGAGTGATCCTTCTGGAGCTCTTCACAATCCCTGCTGGTCTTCACCACCCGGAAAAGTTTAGTGTCATCCGCAAACTTGGCCACCTCGCTGCTTATCCCCAACTCCAGGTCATTTATGAATAAGTTGAAAAGCACCGGTCCCAAGACCGATCCTTAGGGCATACTGCTTTTCACCTTTCGCCATTGTGAAAATTGCCCATTGACTCCCACTCGCTGTTTCCTGGTCTTCAACCAGTTCCTAATCCACAAGAGGACCTGCCCTCTTATTCCCTGACTGTGGAGTTTTCTCAGGACCGTGTTAAATGCCTTCTGAAAATCCAGATATATAATATCCACAGGTTCGCTCGCATCCACATGCCTGTTCACCTTTTCAAAAAGTTCTAAAAGATTTTTGAGGCAAGACTTCCCCTTGCAGAAGCCATGCTGACTCTCCCTCAGCAAAGCTTGTTCTTCGTTTTAACTGCCCACCAGCCAGGGAGCCAACCAGGCCTCAGTAGGTGGAGAGTTCTTTGCACAGATGTCCCTAGGGCTTGCATCACCCGGTGCGGGAGGTTAGCGCGTCATCCCCAAGCATTGGAAGTGGCTTCCAATCACATCTCAGACCTGTTCTGAAGTGCTGGGATAACTCTGGTCCAGTTTTTGGCGAAACTGGAAGTGGCTTCTAATCGTGGCTCAGACCTGTTTGAAGGTGCAGGGAAGCCTGAAGAGTAGGCTAGAGTCCTCCCCATGCCTCAAAACAGGTCTGAGACATGATTGGAAGCCATTTAGGCTTCCAATCGCGTATCGCTCCTCCCTGATGAGTCACCCGGTGCGTCCCCCCCCGGGACACCAGTGGTTCTTTGGTCTAAACTTCATACTGTTTCATCCTAGCGGGGTTCAGAGTTAGGAGTTTCTTTGCTGCTTTCTCTTCTGCTCTGCCCAGAGACTTTATTCTAGGTACCAACTGGGACAAATTAACAATCTCTTCCTAAAAGCTACTCAGCAGCAGCAGCAGCAGGATATTTATCACTTAGATTATCTGTAACCTTGCTTAAAACACACACAGTTACACATCCTCCCAGTCTGAAGAATATTAATATGTAACTCGTGTGGCATTTTAAAGAATATCTTGCTTAACGAGCACTTTATGCCAGACACACCACCACCCAATTGCACCACTGGCTTTAAGGTGTGGTCTTTCAGTATGAAACTTCTGAGTTCAGTTTCCAGATGTTGGCTGTGATTTCTGATAGTTTGTTTGCTTCTGTTTTGACCAGCATGGCTTGCAGCAAAAGCCTCCAGAAAGCCCCCCCCGGAATGCAGCACACACTCCACTGGCACAGCTGCTTCGGGAGGGGGGGGTAGTTAGGATCGATTATCCCTCCCCCGTCCCTGGCCTGGTTGGCCAATCGCCCTCTCTCGTACCACCCCAGTCCGCCCTCCCCATGCCCTTTCTACGACCAGTGCAGAACCTACCTGCATCCACTGGCAGTGACTGCGGCCTCTGGTGGAGTGAGCTGCGCCAGCCTCTTCACTGGTGCCACTTACTCACTGGGTGTCAAACATGTCTTATGGCACGTTTACGACACCCAGCACCAACAGAGCCATCGCTCTGCCAGCGGAAACCTGCACAGGATTGCACTGCTAGTTTGGTTTCTTGGTTGCAAGTAATTATTTCATTCTTAGTTCACCAGTCAGAACTTTTCCTGTCTCTCTCACTCCGTACAGTTGCATGAATTATTTAGATATGTAACATAGAAAGTTTTCATTAGGGTGAGTGAGTGCTATCAGACTTCCACACTGCCACAGTGTGACTTGAAGACGACCTATTTGCAGGGCTCTGACTTTTTTTCTTCCTTATGATGTTGGATGCTATATATATACTCTAGTTGTGCATCACGTTAAAAGGCAGCTTGTCACCAAATTGTCGTTTAGGCAAGGCTACTGCACACTTCCCTTTACCATATGGTAGTGCCACCATGCACAACAGCTGTTATTTGGTAATTTGAATAGCACCATATATGGCCCTGCCATTCCACAAAAAAAATCCTCTTATTACATAGTTAATATCATAATTTGCTTAAATTACACTGGTACTCATTTCCTGGTATGAGTGTTTGATAGTATTTTTATGTTTTCATGAAGAACTATTCATCTGGTATATCATATTGGATAATCATTTAAAAAAATTAGATTGGCTTTCACTTGTTCGATCCATTTGTTGCATTGCTATAACATACCTCTTTGTAGTATGTTAAATACTACTTAACATACTTAAAATACTTAAATAGGCACTATTATAGAATCGGCACTATTAAGAAATATTTTCTCATTCTCAGCATCAAAGATGGGCATTAACAGTGGAAACTGTATTAATACTAGGTAAAATGTCTTTAATTGAATGCCACTAAGGAAAACCTCAAGATGAGCATAATCAAGTCCAAGTTGAGCACTTTTAAATCCTATTGATTAATGGTTGGGTTAAGCCCATACTTAAATGTCTTCTGCTGCTACCGTTGGGACTAAAAAGTCCAGCTTTGGCTGGATCATTCCTAATATATCTTTACCAAATTTGCCTATGCGACTAACAGTGCAATCCTATGGAACTAACATAGACCAAAAACAAACTAAAAGAAGCAAATACCTTATCCTTGAGGAAAGTTTTTTTTCTTGCTGAAAGGTGAATACACTACAATGTGTGCAAAATAATATTTGCAGGCAATGCACAGTTATACACAAAGGTGCATTCTCTGATCCCCAACATAAACATAAACATTAATCTATTCTAAAACTATTATTTGCATAGAACATTCCTATGTAGTACAGACTACTATCTGATAATATTCAACACTTCACCCAGCCTCAGGCCTTGTTTTGATAAACTTGTTTTTAGAATTTAGATAGCACTTCATGTACTTCCAACAATTTGATACAGACAGATAATGTTGGCCTGCTCCTTTGCTACATGTTACAGTATTATTGCTTAACTTCCGGCCCTATCTTTATCATTCCAGTTGGTCAGTCAGTTACTTCAGCTGAAATTAATAGGAACTCATGACTTGGTAGTAAACTATTTATTCAATGCTTAGCTGTTATATGAGCATTTTATGTTATAACACTTCATTAGAAATGTCCAGCACCCTCCCTTTACTCAGTTTCTTTGTAAACATTGCACATATTAAAAATGTAATAGAACAACTTTTCTTAAACTTTTTATGAAATTATAATCCTAAAATTCCATTTTCCATATACTGTACATCTCCCCTCTACGAACTTTACTGGGTAGGAGATGGTATAGTATAGTGGCTAAGAGAGTGAGCTACAAACCAGGACTTTCCTAGTTCAAATCTTGTCTCTGCTACTAACTTGACAGGTGGCCTTATTCACACGACTTCCTCTCAGTCTTCATTCCCCAGCTGCAATATAAAGTAAAGGTATCCCTTGACATTTAAGTTCAGTCGTGCCCGACTCTAGGGTGCGGTGCTCATCCCGTTACGAAGCTGAAGAGCCAGCACTGTCCGAAGACACCTCCGTGGTCATGTGGCTGGCATGACCCTCCTTGCCGCAGCACGTAGTGTGTGGCTGGACACGGAATGCTGTTACCTTCCCACAAGTGGTCCCTATTTATCTACTTGCATTAGTATGCTTTCGAACTGCTAGGTTGGCAAGAGCTGGGCCGAGTGGAGAGAGCTCACCCCGTCGCATGGATTTGAACCGCCGACCATTCGATCGACAGCTCATGGTTCAGTGGTTTAACCCATTGCACCACCCCGCAATCCCACGTGGGGGCCCAATATGGGGATAATAAGGCTTATTTGTCATACAGGGTTGTTGCTGTACCTCAAGGCGCTTTGCACATTCAAAGAGCATTATACAAATGCTAAACATTATTATTGGGTATCCGTGTCTTGTCCCAATTCTCTTCTCTGTACTGTCTGTGTCTCTCCCTCTCGTACTCTCACATACACACAATGTTCCTATTTCTACCCCTGGCAGCTACACAACCCCCTTTCCCATGCCTTTCTCTATCACTCTCTAGTTGAGATAACTCTGCCAACTGCAGTCAGGAACTCCTAGCCCCGCTCCTGTCTTTCTCTGAACTCTGAGGGATCACAGTCCACATTTTGAGAGAACCTGAGAGTTTCAATTCATAAAGCTTTGTTAAGAATCATTGTTCATTCTCAAGCACCAATAGATTTGCCCATTCGTTTGGCAAACATTGTCAGAGATGGTTATTATAGAACATAAAAATCAGTGCTGAAACATCAGCGAGGAAGTAGTGTGGAGTAGTAGCTAAGAAATTGAGCTATAGATCAGGACTTCCCTAGTTCAAATCTCACCTCTGCCTGGAATGTACTAGGTGGTCTTAAACTAGCTCTCAGCCTCAGGTCCTCCATCTGCAATAGGGGGATAATAATACCTTATGGGATTGTTGTAATGTAACATGTAAAGTACTTCGCATGTTCAGAAAGTGCTATATCAATGTTAAGTATTATTAAAAATCAAATTTAAAATAAATGGGGTCTTACATATGTAAGAAGTAGTTAATTTAATGGAAGCAAATTTCTAAGCATTTGTTTTAAAACTGCTGCTAACATGCAAGTATCCTGCTTTGTCCGGACAGGCAGATGCTGGAACTAGGCCATTCAGCTTCTGGTACATATTAGCATGTTTTAATATTATAGTGAGGGGGGAACAAAAATTGATGTTATCTCACTTTTATCTGTACAACCAGTAAATTTAGAATTGCTGTTCCCTCTCTTATCTGCCAGCTATATGCTTAGCAGTTCTGCAAACTTTTGAACATTACAAGACGCTCTGTGCACATGATCATGTAGAAGTGGAGACTTGTAAAATTTGTGGAAGGCAGTCAAGACACCCTGCTTCCAATCACTGGAAGACCTCCTTCAGGGCTTGGCCTTGCTCCCTGTCTTGTTCATGTTTTAAAACAAAAAGTTTTTATTTTGAAAATACAAAGAAAAAGAAAAACACATCTGACTATAACATATAACTAAAGCAACTGCTTTGAGCTTATAGCCCAATCCTATCTCTCCCCCCCCCCCCGCTGGTGTAGCCGTGCCAAAAATGGGCAATCTGTATCTAGCAGGGGTAGGGCGGATTGAGAGGCTTCAGAGGCGAAAGGGGATTTAAATCCCCTTACACCTCTGTAAGCCTCCTGCTCTGCAGTGGGTCTGGTGCAAGTCCGAGGAGAGAAAGGGGGCAGAGAGGTTGCAGGAAAAGGGGATAGAATCCGGTGTGCACCATTGCTACCGGATCTACCCCCTCCTGCAGCCTCCCCACCCCTGTTTCTCCCCCCCTCCCAGCTCTCCCGCTGATTTACCTGTTCTTGCTGATTTATCAGCAGGGGCGAGAATGGGTGGTCTCGCATTCAGGGCACTGCAGGAAAGCGCTTTACGGCACTTTTTCAACAGTAGCTGGCAACGGACCACACGTTCCACTGCCGGCCGGCCCTGATAGGATTGGGCCATTAGTGAAAGGGCATGTGCTTTGCTCTTTCCCAGAGCAAAGTCCCAGATTCAATCCCTAGCATCTCCATATAAGGTAAGGAAACGCTCCTTCCTGAAGCCCTGC